>CM075336.1:77517678-78215178 GCA_037788925.1 Mytilus galloprovincialis
ATTTAGTAAAATATGGTTTTAAATGTCGATGTCCGTATATGATTTACATCAACTTATGTTAAGTTTTGAGCTAATTATCTATGTATGTTTTTAAATTAGTTTTAACGTTTGAATGTCCATTGGTGGTCTTCGGCTTTTATATACTCTTTGGTCCGGTTGTTGTCCCTTTCACATATTACACATCCCCATTTCAATTTTATTTTGAAGAATATGAAGATATTTTAAAGCCTAGTGGGAGATGTTTAATCTTACAAGACGATATTGTCATTACATCGGCACATACATTTTGTTAAAACGTAAACATTAAAAAAATCAGCTAAAATACGCGCATCAAATCACCATTATTGTTTCTTGATATTTGTAACTACATGTTCTAAATATTAATGTTTTAATATGTTACCATATGTTTGCTACATTTCAAAATAGCTCCACGAAGCCAAGTTAGCATAATATGATACATAGTTCTTCATAGAATAATAACTCGACCTAAGGACCAGAAGATGTCATGTGTATTGGAAAACAACAATAACGGTCATCATATGAACCGTTTGACATTTTAGAGACAAAACATAACAATCTGTGTTTTTCTATTTAAAGAAAGACAGTTAGTTTCAGTTTGATATCATTGTCCAATAATTCTTTTTCTTATGCATATAGATATATTATATAACGGATATAACCGACAGTGTTTCCAAATATTATCATGATAATGATGCATTTATA
The DNA here is from genome assembly GCA_037788925.1 of Mytilus galloprovincialis. Taxonomy (NCBI): domain Eukaryota; kingdom Metazoa; phylum Mollusca; class Bivalvia; order Mytilida; family Mytilidae; genus Mytilus; species Mytilus galloprovincialis. Next base: position 77,518,402 of record CM075336.1, read on the forward strand.
ATTCTGTCTTGATGATTGTATATTCGTTAATATATATGTGTGTGTATTTTAATGTGATTTGATTAGATTAAAGGTTTAAATCAAAATCAAAGAAACAGCAGTACGCACAAAAAAAAACTATACAAACAAAACAAGTAAAAGGAGTGCAAATTTTGCACACTGAACAACTTAAGAACGTAACACTAGATGATTCTTTTTTTAATTTTTAACTTCAAATATTTGGTTTATATAAACAACAATTTCTTTCATTACTTCGTTGTCTTAAAAAAATAAAAGTTCGAAAGTTGAAATGATTTCGTCGTTTTCAATTTCAAATCATGTGGAATGCATAAAATTGGTGGTTTCTCCTAGTCATTGAACTTGTCACCGTCGAAGACAATGCCTGCTTGTGACCAACTCAGTTTAATAAATATAAACCATTTGTCAAACAAAAACATGTACAACGGTGTGACAATTTCAATTAAAATTGTGCCCGCTGTATTCTTTTGTGTAAAGCCAAAACCGTATAGAATGTGCAAACGAATATTTTTATTTTGTAATCAAAGATGTATATTCACCGTCAAAGGCAATGACTGCCTGTGACCAACGTCAATATGGTTGTCAGAAAGGACAACCAGTACTAGTCTTACCATTAGTCAGTTTCTTCACTATTCTTGCTGATCTAACGAACGATATTTTTTGTATTTATTTTGACCGAGTGACCATTGGTCAGTTTCTACACTATGCATCTTATTTCACATTCTTGCTGACCTGCAGATCGATAAGTTTTGTTAACATTATTTTTATGAAATTTTGATTAGCTTTTCGGGCTTTTATACAGACAAAATAATTGAATGTGTGTATGGAATATTCGAGGTAATTTTATATATGCATAAGTTCGTGCATATTCATTTTGATTCATTTGTTTGTTCACGTCTCGCTCGAGTTTTAACAAATTAACCTGTCTTTAATTAAGCGTCAAGTAGTTATTGTGTTATGCCATTTGCGCGTTGCGCGTTGTATACAAGCTTTACATTTCTGTGACATTGTGAAGAATTGTCTTAATCATTCTTCATCTTTTTAATATTTATTCACAATGTGTTTTGTTTGTTCGTTCACACCTCATTCAAGCTTTAACAAATGAACCACAGTGACAACATGTCTTTAATCAAGCGTCACGTAGAGCAAATGTGTAATGGCATTGATGAATTTTGTAAAGACTTTATTCCAAAGATGATTCGTTTGTTCGTTCAAGTCTCACTTTATCTTTATTTATTATTTATTTTTAGGACGACTTCAGTATCTACAGTAACATCAAATGCACAAATATAAATCTCATTTTTTGTGTCATAACACATCTTACTGTTCAAACACCATACTAATCCCCTTCAATGTAGAACAGTGAAATTGATATTTCAGATGAACAAAATGTATATCATAAGTTAAAAGATCAGCACCTAATTTAAATATTGTTTTCTCGAAATTAAGTTGGAGTGACGACTTTAAACTCGATTCAATGACAGACATGATGAATTCAATTTTCCGGTTGTAAGAATGTGTATGCACACACTTTACGAGTTTTGGTAAGTTGAATGTACTCCGGACACCCGAGTTGCATCAACATAGTCTGCGGAAAAACAAACGAAAATCGACACTTAAAACGGTCACCATAATGAATAGGGGTCTTAATTGTTTAGATATCAGTAAAGATATCCTAAAAGTAATTTTATAAAATGTATCTGTTTCCCTATGGCGGCTGTATGACCTTGGAGGAGAAATTTATCCTTTCAGTTTGGCTCCTCTTTGAGTTCATTCGGTTTCTCTGTTTGAGTGTGCTGTCTCGATGTGTTTGTTTGGTCTAGATGTCTTTGATTAGATAAAAGCATCGTCAAACAAGGTTTTTTTTAACGGAAATTGACTTCGCGAGTGCGCAACAACGTTTTCCCTATTAATGTTTTTTTGACGTAAGTGTTCTTGAAATATCAATCTCTCAATAGTTCACACTGTATTAGTCAACCGCAACGACATGACTTATGACTCTCTGTGGTATGTCTTCAAATTTCGCTCTAATATCGAATCTTCAACAATTCCAGGGATGTATCTCACATTCTCTGTGTCTGTAATGAAAAAAATATCATTAACATGTTTTACAGTATAATATAATATGTATCAGTTCATAACATTATTCATTTGCAGATAATTGACAAAAAAAAAGATAACGTCTGTATGGAAAAGGGATAATATATACTTCGTTTTTCAAAAGACCCTGCATTGGACATTAATTTAAGCTAACTGTAGTTTGGGAGAAAGAGATCTAATAAATACTCAAATTCAGGTAGCGACTTATTTCAATACTTGTAATAGTGCAAAGATTCGTCAAATTAATTAGCTATAGTCACTCAATAGGCTTTTTGCCAATTCCCGATATTGACCCTGTAATTAAAGAAACTTTTTTTAGTTGTCTTTCTTATGAGGGACATTCATTTTTATTTTCTATACAAAACTAACAGAAAGAGTAATTTTACTTGAACATTATGTGAGTAATCTATAAAGTTTTAAATCTTTTAATTACATTTATTTGTTGTTTAGCTACCTTTGGCATTATAAATTGTTTTTCATGAAACATTATTTAAACTGCAGATACATCACTTTCTATTCATCATGTTTTTCATTAGCAAAAGCCAATTTTGTCCGGTGTTGAACCAGTCTACGACTGAAAAAGGGAAGTAATTTGTTTAGAAAGTGTGTAATAACAGAATCAAATCGGTGATTGGCGAATGAACAATTACCAAACAAACAGGTGAAATGTTCATAGATGATCCGATCCGGGTCTGTACTTAATTCTAAAAACATCTGCAGTATGAACTCTCTTGCTGCCTGTACCTCCTTCTTTGGTCCTACAAAAATCCACATGCTAATGATTGCGAATAATTGAACTAAATATTGGTTCACGGTTTTACATTAATAGTTTGTGTATGGCTGTGAACTCATAGTTCCTTTATTGCTATACACCAACAGTTTGTTCTAGGTTACGTACAAATAGGTGTTTTTGGCTGTGTAGCGATAGTCTCTTTCTCTTTGTACTATGTCTCTTAGTTGGTCCACGGCTATGCACTTATAGTAGGTTGTCTTCTATACACCAACAGTTTGTTCTAGGTTACGCACAAATAGGTGTGTTTGGCTATGTAGCGATAGTCTCTATCTCTTTGTACTATGTCGCTTAGTTGGTCCATGGCTATGTATTTATAGTAGGTTGTCTTCTATACAACAACAGTTTGTTCTAGGTTACGCACAAATAGGTGTGTTTGGCTATGTAGCGATAGTCTCTATCTCTTTGTACTATGTCTCTTAGTTGGTCCATGGCTATGTATTAATAGTAGGTTGTCTTCTATACACCAACAGTTTGTTCTAGGTTACGCACAAATAGGTGTGTTTGGCTATGTAACGATAGTCTCTTTCTCTTTGTACTATGTCTCTTAGTTGGTCCATGGCTATGTATTTATAGTAGGTTGTCTTCTATACACCAACAGTTTGTTCTATGTTACGCACAAATATGTGTGTTTGGCTATGCAACGATAGTCTCTTTCTCTTTGTACTATGTCTCTTAGTTGGTCCATGGCTATGTACTTATAGTAGGTTGTCTTCGATCCACTTATATTCTAATTTTTATAACAACTAAATCACTTTATTGATTTCAACATTATGGTTTAAAAGCAGTCAGGATTTATTAACACCATAAAATTGTTGAACTGTCGATAAACCTTGACGAGAAATATTTACAGTTATAAACAATCATTAGGAATTCACCTTTAAATTTAGGGTAGTAATCCACAAGATGGGATACCATTATTAATTTTTCTAAGATGTCTTTTTTATTTAACAGCAGCATAATTCCACAGGTCCTTAACCATTGATTATTGATATATGTCTTAAACATGGTTTTAGCTAAATCCATACGGTTCTGAAACATGCACATAATAGAATTTATTTTATATAAGCATTCTTCTTACTATAACTGGTCAATGTAATATGGGAAGTAAATAATTCAAAATAATTCTAAAAGGTTCAACTTTGGCAAATAAAATGAGTAATAAGCTTTGTTTGAATTTACAAGAAATGCTGATACACAAAAATGCAGATAACAAATTATAAATCATTTGTATTCAGCATATCAACTTTACAAAAAAGGAAAAGATAACACCAACAGAATTTTGATATTCAATAATAGATTTTAAAAGCGAATAACAAACACAAAAACATAAATTTTACCGGACAAATATCCTACAATTTCCAAGAAGATGACACCTTCAGTAAGGCTAGTCAGTTGGTGAATGGAGTTATTATTGAATACAATAAAACGATACTTTTCAGTTTTAGAAATGTCACACTTTCTTACTTTGTTATCAATGTCAATTTGATCATAATTACTTAGAGCGATAAACATCAGGGCTGGAATATTTTCGAAATAATGAATCCATTTACGTATTTCTGTCCTCATGACTCGTATATCAATAATTCTATAAGATTTGAATACTATTTAACATGTTTAACATAAGAACTAAATTATGATATATATCCCCTTTCTTTACCTTTCTTTACCAGAGAAAACACAACGGAACCCTAATGCAAAATAATTGATACGAATAAAGAATGAACTTTAACGAGGAAATATATCTAACTTTTAGGTTAATAGTTACTAAGACTTTACCTTATTTTCTATAGCTATTTAGGTTAATAGTTACTAAGACTTTACCTTATTTTCTATAGCTATTAGGTTAATAGTTACTAAGACTTTACCTTATTTTCTATAGCTATTAGGTTAATAGTTACTAAGACTTTACCTTATGTTCTATAGCTATAAGGTTAATAGTTACTAAGACTTTACCTTATGTTCTATAGCTATAAGGTTAATAGTTACTAAGACTTTACCTTATTTTCTATAGCTATTAGGTTAATAGTTACTAAGACTTTACCTTATTTTCTATAGCTATTAGGTTAATAATTACTAAGACTTAACCTTATTTTCTATAGCTATTAGATTAATAGTTACTAAGACTTTACCTTATTTTCTATAGCTATTAGGTTAATAGTTACTAAGACTTTACCTTATTTTCTATAGCTATTAGGTTAATAGTTACTAAGAATTTACCTTATTTTCTATAGCTATTAGGTTAATAGTTACTAAGACTTTACCTTATTTTCTATAGCTATTAGGTTAATAGTTACTAAGACTTTACCTTATTTTCTATAGCTATTAAGGTTAATAGTTACTAAGACTTTAGCTTATTTTCTATAGCTATTAGGTTAATAGTTAGTAAGACTTTACCTTATTTTCTATAGCTATTAGGTTAATAGTTACTAAGACTTTACCTTATTTTCTATAGCTATAAGGTTAATAGTTACTAAGACTTTACCTTATTTGCAAGGTTCTCGTAATCTTCTTTTACCAAATTCATTTCAAAAATCAAGTCTTGAATTGTCTTAACAATCTGTTGATGTATAGGTACAATAAAATTTCTATTCTCATCTTCAGAGAAATCAACTTCATGGACAATCTTCAACTGTCATGTAAAAGTACTCTGATTTGTGCCTTAAAAAAATACAATTATATGACAAATTCATAGCAGGACTTATTTGTATTTTTAAAGTTATAGTCACCATGGCAATTATTGGTTTAAATAGTTATCAAAAGTACTAGGATTATAATTTAGTACGCCAGACGCGCGTTTCGTCTGCATAAGACTCATCAGTGACGCTCATATCAAAATAGTTATAAAGCCAAACAATATATAGTTGAAGAGCATAGGGGATCCAAAACTCCAAAAAGTTGTGCCAAATACGTCTAAGGTAATCTATTCCTGGGACAAGAAAATACTTTGTTTTTCGAAAAATTCAAAAGTTTTGAATCGGGAAATGTTTGAAAATGATCACATAATTGATATTCATGTCAACACCGAAGTGCTGACTACTGTTAAAAGCAATCGTTCATGATTTGTATGCTATAGCATATTAGTCATGTACATCAGTTAACTCAAACACTTGCTATAAAAAAAAACACTGTGTTATGATTTGAATTTTATTTTTTAACTTACCTAACAATAAAACTCTGACCTCTCCCTTTTTGTCCTTTTTGTCTATCTTTAATCGCTTTTCAATATTTATATTTTCTCTGCTGAACCAAATTATATACTACTAACACATTTTAAACTTGTTCATGATCTAAAGAACGTTTTATATATAAATTCAAACGTCAATTGATATGTTCAAAATTAAAAAAATAACATCCTTGGTTAACTGTAGTTGTAAAACATGTAAAGGAAGTGTTATTCATAGCTGTGTACGACACTGCATAGGTTTGAAATTGAAGGTTATAATATCATCTACATACAAAAGCGGTGAACGGGAACTGATATAGATATAAGTTAACGTCACTGGACAGGTAATACTATCTACCACGTACAGTAGCAGTAAACACATTTAAACGTGAACGGGACCTGTTATAAATAGATGTTAACGTCACTGCACACGTTTAGAAGGTAAGAATATCATCTACATACAGTTGGAGGTTATAAATTAAAGGTAATACTATCTACCCCATACAGTAGCAGAAAATAACATATACACGTAAAAAGGAACTGATATAGTAAGATGTTTACGTCACTGCACATGTTTAAAATTGATTTTTGTATCATTATCATACATTACATGAAAAACAAATAAAACGTGTAAAGAAAGTGTTATACATAGATGTTAACGTCATTACACAAGGTAATTATATCCTAAAGGTAATACTATCGTACATAAGCAGTAGTATAAAACATATTACTGTGAAAGGGAAGTGTTATACATAGATGTTAACGTCATTACACAAGGTAATTATATCCTAAAGGTAATAGTATCGTACATAAGCAGTAGTAGAAAACATATTACCGTGAAAGGGAAGTGTTATACATAGATGTTAACGTCATTACACAAGGTAATTATATCCTAAAGGTAATACTATCGTACATAAGCAGTAGTAGAAAACATATTACCGTGAAAGGGAAGTGTTATTAATACATGTAAATGTCACTTCACAGGTTCAGAATAAAAGGTAATGATATCCTACACAAACAGTAGTAGAACACATATTACCGTGAAAGGGAAGTGTTATTAATACATGTAAATGTCACTTCACAGGTTCAGAATAAAAGGTAATGATATCCTACACAAACAGAAGTAGAAAACATATTACCGTGAAAGGGAAGTGTTATTAATACATGTAAATGTCACTTCACAGGTTCAGAATAAAAGGTAATGATATCCTACACAAACAGTAGTAGAAAACATATTACCGTGAAAGGGAAGTGTTATTAATACATGTAAATGTCACTTCACAGGTTCAGAATAAAAGGTAATGATATCCTACACAAACAGAAGTAGAAAACATATTACCGTGAAAGGGAAGTGTTATTAATACATGTAAATGTCACTTCACAGGTTCAGAATAAAAGGTAATGATATCCTACACAAACAGAAGTAGAAAACATATTACCGTGAAAGGGAAGTGTTATACATAGATGTTAACGTCATTACACAAGGTAATTATATCCTAAAGGTAATAGTATTTAAACAGTAGTAGAAAACATATTACCGTGAAAGGGAAGTGTTATTAATACACGTAAATGTCACTTCACAGGTTCAGAATAAAAGGTAATGATATCCTACACAAACAGAAGTAGAAAACATATTACAGTGAAAGGGAAGTGTTATACATAGATGTTAACGTCATTACACAAGGTAATTATATCCTAAAGGTAATAGTATTTAAACAGTAGTAGAAAACATATTACCGTGAAAGGGAAGTGTTATTAATACATGTAAATGTCACTTCAAAGGTTCAGAATAAAAGGTAATGATATCCTACACACACAGTAGTAGAAAAAACTTAAAATGTAAGTGCTAATAATAGATGTGAATCATTTAGGAATAAAAAGAGTGAAAATGCACATGATATCCTTCTTCAAAGAGAACAGAAAGTAAAACCACTTATTTCTAAATTTGGTTTCAAAGCATAAGTATAATTGTTTTGTATTAAACAGTCGTACTGTGATTATGAGATGAAGAACAGAAATAAACCTTTGGTTTAGGCTGATTTTGGTTTATTTAATGGGTGTTTTGTGATTATGTGTTGAAGATTGATACACTATTTATTTTATGCCAGAATTAGGGCAGTTTGTTATCGCTTGTTCCGTTGATTGCCAAAGCTGACTTTTGTCAATTTTTATGGACTTCCCCTTTTTAAATTTGCGAGTTTGGTAATGTTGCTCCACTTTTCTATTCAAATTTGTTAACAGATATTTCTTTTTTTAAACAAATAACGTAAAAAATATTGAAATAAGCTCTTAAAGAACTCAGAAGACATTTAAGATTCATAAATGTTAGGGTTAATATCAGGTAAGAATATCGAACATTCCATATTAAATTTGTCAATAGGCTATAATTCTGTTGAAAGACATGTGTAGTGGATCAATGCCCAACAGAGGCACTAGAGGTACCACTAAATGCCTATAAAACAATATATTCAACTTATAAACATATACTATATATCTACTAGTCACTTCCTCTGTGAAGGATTAAAACAAGGTAAAATTGTGGCAGAGGATACAAAAAATACATTAACTGTTTTGAACTTTTTAAAATTCCATGTAATATGGTGTTAATTGAAATGTCACAAAAAGAACAAAGTATCAAAAGGACATTCAAACTCATAATACGACAATGAACTGACCAGGGATAAAAAAAAACAACATTGATTTGCTTTCACAACACTTACATGCATTCATGTATTCCTACTTATAATATTGTGTATCATTAAATAGGAAAATCACTTTGATTGACCATCAAGTCTTTTTATATTCAAAGCTGTTCAAAACCGTGAAACAGCTATCGTGGCTATTGTATTTTTCTGATTTATATCTTCATGTCATACATAAGATAAGAAGTGTTTGGGAAAAGTGTGGTCTTTCATTTAAATTCAAAATAAAGTGTATACATTGTAACAAGAACTTTTTGTCAGAGGAAATATCTTTAAGTACATGTTAACATACATATTCTTTTCTCATTACATAATATATACAGCAGGTATGTTTCTTAAGCAATGTTGTTTTTTCAGGGATAAAATATAATATTGAAAGAGTGAAATATTGACCCTATACATGCTTTAATAAACTTATAAAACGTTTTAAAAAAAGTAACAAGGAGAAAAATCACATGCCATAAAGTCTGTTACAGATGGCTTCACCAAAAAAATGAAACACCTTATTTCACAAAACTAACTTTTTTAACTTGATTATTGTGATTACTAAAGTTATTATTATCATCGATATATAGTAATTAGAAAAACAGATACATTAATCGTAAAGAATAACGAATGAAAATGCACAACATATCCTTCTTCAATGAGACAAGAAAGTAAATACAAATATTTAGTGCTTTGTATTAAATATTCTTACTGTGACCTTCAGATGAAGAAAAGGAATAAAACTTTTAGTATGTGCTCATTTTGTTTTCTTTACTGCGTGTGTTGTGATTATGTATTATAGATTGATACACTTATATTTTATGCCAGAAATATGTAAATGATTTTCACTTGTTCCGTTGATTGTAAGTGATTAGTTTTGTCGGTTTTTATCCAAGTAAACTTGAAATTAAAGATGCTACCGACACAGATAAATCTGCTTCATATTTTTAGACCTTTTTCTCGAAATGACTGCAGATGGTAGGTTGAATACCAAAATTTTTGACAAACGCGATGATTTGAAATTTCCTATAGTCAACTTTCCATTTCTGTGTAGCAACATCCCAGCGACACCAGCATATGGAGTATATGTGTCTCAATTGATATGTTACTCTAGAGCCAGCTCAAAGTACGTTGATTTTTTCGAACGAGGAATACTGCTTTTTCAAATGTTGCTAAGACAGGGCTATGAATCAATCAAATTAGGGTCATCACTCAAAAAATGTAACGGTCGCCATCATGAGCTGATTGGTCATTATGACAAAAGTCTGTCAGAAATCATATTCTGATATTCTTCCTCAGTCATAATTTCCTTACAGCATTACAGAACTGAAAAAAGAAATAACACGACGGGTGCCGCATACGGTGCATGAAATGCTTACCTTCCATAGCACCTGATTTCACTCCCGGTTTTTAGAGGAGTTCGTGTTGTTTATTATTAATAATTTATAACTGATGATGTAAATGTCCTTTAATTTTTTGAGTCTTTGCTTATTCTTAGGTTTTGCTTTTGATTGTCTTTATGGACTTTCCCTTTTTTGAATTTCCCTTGGAATTCGTTATTGTTGCTATATTTTCAAACTCATTAATCGAAAATAAACTTACAACGTCATGCCTAAAAATGAAAAAGACAAACAGACAAACAATAGTACATATGACACAACATAGAAAACTAAAGAATAAGCAACACGAAACCCACAAAAATGGACGCCGTCTTGTTAGTTGTCCTGATTTTACTCTTTTTGGATATATTATGTTTGTGATTGTCTGTACTTGTTTAATGTATATGTAAATAGAGGCCAAATGTATCTTATTGTTTTGTCCGATTTGTTGTTATTTGTTACAAGCTGTGCCGTTAACAAACACAACACATCCAACATCACTGATTTCCATTTCTAGACAGTATTATATAAAGTCCTTTACGGTTATTCGCACAACATGTCTTACTTTAGACTTTTCTGCAATCATAAATATTACTTTGAATACTGTTAATTAGGAGTATTTTTGCTATGTCATTAGAATGAGTATGTTAGGGTTGATATCAGGTTATAATATCGAACATTCGGTATCACATTTGTCAATAGACTATAATCGTGTTGATTGCCATGCGTTGTGGATCCCATCTACATCAGCGGTACTAGAGGTATCTCTAGATGAACAGAATGTTTTGAAAAAAATGTACAATATTGTTTTATTTGAAGATATTATATGTCGACATCGGGTCATAAAAATAAAGATGATATTCTCTTTTAAGGAATAAACAAGGCATTGAGGCAAAAGATACCAAAAAATACATCATTCTTTCTCATTCCATGCAGTATTTTGTTAATTGAAACAAAAAGGGCAAAAAGAGGCGAAATATATAAGAGGGTCTTTCAAACTCATAAGACTATCAAAAATCTGATAATACCATAGCTAAAAAAACAACAGACAAACAAAAGAACACACAACACAATATACAAAACAAAAGACTAACCAACCCAACCAAACCACACTTTGTTGCACATTTACTTTCAAGATTAAAACTCTTCATATGGTATGACTGTTTTAATTGTCACGTCATTAAATAAACTCATCATAGATATCAGGACTAAATTTTGTATATACGCCAGACGCGCGTTTCGTTTACAAAAGACGCACCAGGGACCCTCGAATCCAAAAAAGTTAAAACACGAAGTTGAAGAGCATTGCGGACCAAAATTCCTAAAAGTTTTGCAAAATCCAGCTAAGGTAATCTATTCCTGAGGTAGAAAAGCCTTAATATTTAAAAAAAAAAATCAAAATTTTGTAAACAGTTAATTTATAAATATAACCATATCAATGATAATTCATGTCAGCACAAGTGCTGACTACTGGGCTGGTGATACCCTCGAAGAAATATATCTCCGCCAACAGTGGGGAACAAAGCATTGAGGAAAATAGACGCTTTCAAATATATAGGTCATTTTATCATAATATTGTAATTAAAAATTTAACTTTATAAAAATTAGCAGTTTCACATAGTTAATTGTACGCATTAATCAGAATTATAATAAGCACTTTTCATACCGATGGTAATTACCTATTTGTTATTACGAGTGAATGGCATTATGTCGACATGGGGAAATGACTTCCAAAAATTTCAATAATGAACTGTTTCATTGGCAATCATACCACATCTTCTTTTGTATATGTTACACAAAAAGAGTACGTCAATGACCATAGTTTATATTTTGAGTTGTTTTGTGAATACGGTTTACTGCAGTCGTGATACGATATTTGAGATCCGGAGCTTTTTAAAAACACCGTTGACACATCGGAATGTCGAAAGACCTCAGTATCACTGCACGTACTAAGAAGGCTAACTGTTCACTCGCTAACAAGAGGTTTAACTGAAAAAGTATTGTGCACAACAAGCAAGTGCCAAAAAAATGTATAGTACCATATGGAAGTAAATGTCATCTTTAGCTTACATGCAGGAATGTAATTAGTGATGAAAACTAACTATCATCAATATAAATTAAAGTTTTTATTTAGCCGTTGAATTATAAAATCATTACGTTTTCATGTAAATTTCATAGTTTTTTTTAGATAAAGGTTATTGTATTTTTGAAACGTTTGTAATATATTTGAAAAAAATACCTACATGGTCCAAATACTCATATGGTCCGGCCCGTTAATAACCATACGAGTATTTATGTTGTGTACAAGATGTAAGTTTGTACAAATTATAATTTGTACAGGCTTATTGTACAAGTTATAAGATTTTTAAACCTACCTGCTTGCAACAGGTGATACAGGTTTATCTTATAAAATGTACCAGTGTAATGTTTTAAATAAAAAAAAATAACTTCAACCTAACATTTAGTCCTTGTCTTCAAAATGGAAATGGGAATATCTAAATAGTTTAAGTTTTAATTTCATTAATTTCCTGATACTATATTCATATCCATACAAAATGTTTGTGTGGTCTTATAATGTTTTTGTATCAATGCTCAGTATTAGACTGTAGCATGAAGTTGTGAAAATATGACAGAAATATGCGAAGCAAAATACTGTGTGCTTTCATCATCCATTTTTGTTCAGTTGGTCATAAAACACGGATAACTTGTACACAAATCCGTATAAATTATAATTTGCACAACATTACAACTTCCGCTATATAGATGATGTTCTTTCACTAAATAATTTAAAATTTGGTGACTATGTGGAACGCATCTATCCCATCGAGCTAGAGATAAAGGATACTACAGATACAGTTAAGTAGGTCTCATATCTTGAATTACATCTAGAAATTGACAATGAGGGTCGTTTGAAAACAAAACTTTACGACAAAAGAGATGATTTCAGCTTTCCAATTGTGAACTTTCCATTTCTAAGTAGCAACATTCCAGCAGCACCTGCATACGGGATATATATCTCCCAACTGATACGATATTCCCGTGTTTGCATTTCCTATCATTATTTTCTTGATAGAGGGTTGCTGCTCACAAGGAAGCTCTTAGACCAAGAGTTCCAAATGGTTAAGTTGAAATCATCCCTCCGTCAATTTTACGGACGCCATCACGAGTTGGTTGACCGTTATGGAATAACCGTTTCACAAGTGATATCGGATATGTTCCTTACGTCGTAACTACAATCCCCTTCCCTTTCATGAATGTGACCTACCGAATTAGACTATTCACCGGATTTGTTATCACACAAGCAACACGATGGGTGCCACATGTGGAGCAGGATCTGCTTACCCTTCCGGACCACCTGAGATCACCCTAGTTTTTTTTTATGTGGTTCGTGTTGTTTATTCTCCAGTTTTCTATATTGTGTCATGTGTGCTGTTGTTTGTTTGTCTTTTTCATTTTTAGCCCTGGCGTTGTCAGTTTGTTTTAAATTTATGAGTTTGACTGTCCCTTTGGTATCTTTCGTCCCTTTTGTGCACAACATATATACTCATATGGTCGGACCATACGTGTACGGTCGGACAATACGCGTATGGTATGACAATACGCGTATGGTTGGACCATATGAGTATGCGCATATGGTCATGACCATATGAGTATACGCATATGGTCCAAATACTCATATGGTCCTGAACATGTATAAACTTTAAGACCTAAAATGAAAACAAGAAAATTGTTGGACCAACCGTTGACAACCACATGGCGATGTTTTTTTAATGGATAGACATCCCACTATAGGTCACCGTATGACCTTCAAAATTAAGCATAACCCATAACACATGATTATCATAAAAGGCACCCAAATGACAAGTGTAAAATAATTCAAACATTAAAAATAACGACCTAATTTATGTACAGAAAATGAGCGAAAATCAAATATAATTAAAGACCAATTGTTCAGAGAACAACTGAAGGCCTTTCCACATCAGAGAAACTTTGTATAGAAGCTAGTTTCTTCAGACTGATGCGATAAATAATGGTTTTGATATATTTGAAAGTGAACTTAAGTAGATAATATACTACTTCCGGCTAAGTAAATTTTACTTTTGGTCTCATATGATAGTTGCTTTCACACTGATTCCAAAAATATATAGTTTCTATATACTTTTGCCTGTAAACCGGGATATAATTGACTACTTTCGGTTTACAGAAAGTCACTTCTAGTCTTTAGTGATTAGTAAATGTATTCAAATTTCAAAATATATGGATTCTGAGTACTTTGATATGAAAAAAGTGCAAAAATAGCTACTTCCGGTTTTCTCAAGGTCACTTCCAGTTGTCATTTTTCAAGGTCATATATCACCTAACCTTTTGAACAAGGTCATATGGCTTTATAATGAATTTAGTTGAAGTTATAATCAAATAACTATATATTGAGACATTTCAGGGGCATTAACTCCTATAAGATGCACTTTAATTGTATCAGATCAAACGTAACATATCTTCATCACAATAAAGCAAACATTTTGCCCTTGTTTTTATAATGTTCTTTAAAACTGTCGAAGAAAATCTCAAAACAAGGCAAAATCAAAATTTAGAACTTGACCTTGACCTTTTGACCTTTACCTAATTTTTTAAGACCTCGGGACCTCAAATAAAAACATTACAGGGTTATCTGGTTAATTGTTGATGAGTTGAAAACACATACCGACAAATTTTGTAAAGGTAGATAACTCCTATAAAATGTCATCGAATTGCTTAGATTCAAATTAGCCAAAAAAAATCTGAGGATGTAACGAACAATTTGTAAAAAGAATTTTGTCGATATCTTTTGTTGTAACGAAGGGGATACAATCTGATGATAAACAGTAAATAGGAAGATAACTCTTATAGAAAAAATGGTTCGCTTTAGCAGGTTGAAATTTAAAGGCGCATAAACTATACGATACAATTTAAGAAATATCTAAACGACATATTGCGAAACAAATATTTATCGCAAGATCAAAATGTGGCGGAAAAAAGATAATAAGCAGAACATATACATGCTTTGATATTATATATGCCCTTGAATTTTTACTAGATAACATTTTTGTTCGCTTTGGGGATTCCGTATATCGTCAGATTATCGGGAACTAACTGTGCACCACTTATTGCGGACCTGTTTTTGTATTGTTATGAGTTACAATTTATGACAAAAATAAGCAAAGACCCATCGAAACAACATCTGATAAACAAATTTAATAATACTTTTAGATATTTGGATGATATTTTGGCTCTCAATAATGACGACTTCAGTATGTATATTAATGAAATTTATCCTGTTGAACTTACTTTAAATAAAGCTAATACTAACAATGACCACTGCCCTTTTCTCGATCTTGATATCTATATCACTAATGGAAAGCTGAATACCAAAAATTTATGATAAAAGGGATGATTTTTCATTTCCTATCGTTAATTATCCGTTTTTAGATGGTGACGTTCCCTTGTCACCATCTTACGGTGTTTATATATCTCAACTTGTACGATTCGCTCGTGTATGTAACAATGTTTTAGATTTTAACGAGAGAAATTTATGTATTACTGAAAAATTATAACACCAGGGTTTTCGATATCACAAACTAGTCAAAACATTTACTAAATTGTATCATCGGTATAAAGACATCATTCGTAAATATAGCTCAAAATGCAGACTTCTAATACATTCAGGTATTTCACATCCAATTTTTTATGGAAATATTCTTTATAAAGCACAAAGGTGTCAGTATTCACCTCAGAAACTTACAAAACCTTTGAATAGCCTTATTAAGAAAGGATATAATTACGATACTGTTGTCAAGTCATTAAAGATTGCATATTTTGGCGTTAATATTGAGTCACTGATAAGGTCTTTGCATCGGAACTAAACACATTTATTATAAAAACAATTCTTGGCATGACACGGGTTATGTTCTTCTCATATATGTTATGATGGTATGATACTAAACCCCTAACGGGAAGGATTTTGACTGATGTTCATATGATGAAATCATAATCTTTTAGTCAGTTTAATTGAAGTCTGGACCTGGCATGTCAGTTAACTGCTAGTAGTCTGTTGTTATTTATGTATTATTGTCATTTTTTTTATTTTCTTTGGTTACATCTTCTGACATCAGACTCGGACTTCTTTTGAACTGAATTTTAATGTGCTTATTGTTATGCGTTTACTTTTCTACATTGGTAAGAGGTATAGGGGGAGGGTTGAGATATCACAAACATGTTTAACCCCGCCGCATGTTTGCGCCTGTCCCAAGTCAGGAGCCTCTGGCCTTTGTTAGTCTTGTATTATTTTAATTTTAGTTTATTGTGTACAATTTGGAAATTAGTATGGCGTTCATTATCACTGGACTAGTATACATTTGTTTAGGAGCCAGCTGAAGGACGCCTCCGGCTGCGGGAATTTCTCGCTACATTGAAGACCTGTTGGTGACCCTCTGCTGTTGTTTTTTATTTGGTCGGGTTGTTGTCTCTTTGACACATTCCCCATTTCCATTCTCAATTTTACAATAGGTCTTTCCACAGAAAAGTGGAAAGACCGAATTATAACACATCAGAAATCGACTACCACTCAATAATAGGCACCTGACTTAGGACAGGTACATACATACACAATGTCGCGGGAATAAATATGTAAGCGGTATCCCAACCCTCCCCTAACCTGAGACAGTGGTGTAATACTACACAATAAGAACTAACTATAAAAAATAAGTTGGAAAAAGGCTAAAGTCATCAGATGGATACAAATAGAAATACATGTACATGTATATCCCAAACAACACAATGACACTTGTCTAATAACTGATCTGAGAGCACTCTCAGTTACTAGGAACTACAGTAGTTCAGAGCCACTTACAACTTATAAAAAAAATCATAAATTTTATCAGATTATCAATCAGTTTACACCCAACATCAAATGGATTCAGTGAAAAGACGCCATAAACAGTCAGAAAAAAATATGAACTTGTACAATGTCAAGATAAAGGTATCGACAACAAGTCGTTTTTTTTCAAAGCAGTTCAAATCTGTTTCAAACCATGAAACAGATTTCGCGTCATACATACATTTTTGATAAGATAAGAAGTGCTTCGAAAACTTGAAATTCAAATAGACCGCATATATTGTAACAGGCACTTGTTATTTGTTTTTGTAAGAGTGTCTATTAGTATAGCATATATAGATATTCTTTTCGCATTTAATAACATCTACAGAAGATACGTGCCTACAACAGTAATTGAAAACAAAAATAAAGAATTTAATAAACAAAACTAACGTCTTTATTTATGTCAAACCATTTTACGAAAAACAATTATGGCATGGACGCACTTAAGAAAAACAACTGCACTACTAGCTCTAAAATTTTGCACAAGCACATGTAGAATATTGAGAGATAAAACATGACTGCAAATATATGTCTTTATGATGTATTCAAGTCAGGAATATGACAGTTGTTATCCATTCGTTTGATGTCTTTGAGGTTTTGATTTTGCAATTTGATTAAGGACTATCAATTTTACGTCTTCTCGGAGTTAAGTACTTTGGGATTTTACTTTTCAATACTGCTTGTGCATTCGTGTAATTTTGTAAAAATGTCTGGTGTTTGGCTTTCTTTCTCTGTTGTCATAACTAGAACATACCTGATCAACAGCTGCATAAATTATAAAAAAACACTCATCATGCATTGATTCACTATTATATGTATCTTCATTTCCACGGTTTTAGCTGTCATGGATAACTATTAACACCACTGGGTCGATGTCACTGCTGGTGGACATTTTGTCCCTGAGGGTATCACCAGCCCAGTAGTCAACACTTCGGTGTTGGCATGATTATCAATAATGTGGTCTTTTTTTTTTATAAATTTCCTGCTTACAAAACTTTGAATTTTTCTAAAAACTAAGGATTTTCTAATCCCAGGCATAGATTACCTTAACCGTTTTTGACACAACTTTTTGGAATTTTTAATCTTCAATGCTCTTCAACATTGTACTTGTCTGGATTTATAAATATTTTGATATGGACATCACTGATGAGTCTTATGTAGACGAAACACGCGTCTGGCGTACTAAATTATAATCCTGGTACGTTTGATAACTTTGGGAATATGTCTTAAATGCCATACATGTACATACTATTCGTCCTTTATCTTGGTTATCGACATCACTAAAGGTTATTCAAAAAGGAAAATCTTTTTTGATTTAATTTTTATTCTTAATTCTCGAAAGACTGAACTCAATACCATTGTTATTCATTAATTGAACATTTATAACATTTTAATTAGAATAATAGAAAGTGTTTTATATCAATATCCTATACCCTTAACAATGGTATACATATTATGTAAATTGATCAATATATGCAAGTTAAATATATAGCGTTAATACACTAAATAAATATGTGTAAGCAGTCAGGTAAAACGTACCCCAAACCTAGTCAGTACAGGTAAAGATATGTAATCACATAATTCAGCGGTCATGTTTGATTGTGTATCCTTGTATAGTCGGTTGTGTTAAATGTTATGAATCGCTCATTGAGTAATGAATCAGATTTATTTAATAAGATTCAATACACACAATTTGATAAGTGTTAACGAATATTATAATCAATATTTTATTATAGTTTCAAAACTTCTGTATGGGTAATATTTTAATGGTTTGTACAAGGTATCTTATAACTCAATATTATTGCTTATGTTTGGAACATTGACTAAAAGAAATTATTTGACATATTTTATATTTGTGATATAAAGTTTAAACAGAATTAACATGATTAATTTGAAAAGCCAATCTAAATAATTCATTCAGTTTTTCTTAATAATTGTAATATGTATTTACGATAACGCTGCAAAAGTACGCACTAATATTAAACGAACTAGCCGAAGGTTGTCGATAGTAATAACAAAAACATACAAAATGGCACAAGCCGCTGCATCGACTTGTGAAATATGTACTGGCGGACCAGGTGAACACTACTGTCAGCAGTGTGATCAGCTATATTGCGGAAACTGTAAAATATCTCATTTACGCGCAAAGTCTTGTAAAAACCACACTTTTGTAAGCGGACGAGATATCAACCAGGAAGAAAAACTTCTTTGTACGGACCACAAGGAAAGTTTCTTATTCTACTGTCAGGATTGTGATACTCCTGTCTGTAGAATTTGCACCGTCGAGAAACACAGTCGACATTTGATGACAGACCTTACTAAATCAACTAAAAAACTTAGATCTGAACTTGCCAAGGTTATTGAATTAAAGGAAACAACATCGAGGCAAAACCTAAACACAATTGAAAAGTACACAAAAGCTTACCGTGAGGAAGTCAAAGCAGTCATCAAGACCATTACTGAAGAGGGCAACTACTGGAAGAAATGTATTGATAAAAAAGTCGAAGATTTTGTTAAGCTTGTGCAGAATGAGGAACAGAAAGTATTACATAATATGTCTGCACTAATCAAAGTTCATCGTAAAGATTTCGAAAACTGTCAACAATGGCAAAAAAACATCAAAGAAATGGAATCGATAGCAGATGTACTTTTGTTAAAAAAACTTAAGAAACTTAAAGTTGATGTGGACAACATAGAATTACAGCAAGTTCCTGAAAGGTCATCTGTGTCATACAGAAACAAAAAGCCTTTAGGTACAGAAATAGACAGCCTATTCGGAGAGTTACAGTTTAAGTAAGTTATCAATTCATAGAAAAAAACTAATTATGGTGTTAACAATGGCCCCGTATACGGAATATTTTCTTAAATAAATGGTATCTCTATCTGTTGAATGTGTGTCTTGTAGCAAGCAATCGGAGCAAAAGATGCCACATAGACATTCAAAGGCGTTTTAAAAAAAAAAACGACAACACCATGACAAAACAAAGAAAAAAAAACAACAAATGACAAACAACACTACACAAAATAAAAATTTGTTATTACACTAACGAACATCTGTTGAACATACTTCTTCAAGAGGTAAACAGACAAAGCAGGTTAACAAATGGTTGTAAGATATATAAGAACAGCACATTTTCATAATTGATACTACAGATCTAGAAAAGACAATGTTGTTAGAAATTGTTTAAAACAGACTAATTTCGTACGCTCATTTTCATACAACGAAGAGTCATTTTTGGCTCGCTTTGTATGAAACAGTAGTCCACATTGAATGAACCTCAATTATAAGAAAATAGAAATCAGACACTTTGATAGAACGACACATTTAAGCATCTGGTATTTCAACTTTAGATTATTTAAGACTTTAAAAGAAATTAAGGTTTAAGCATCATCAATCACATTTGAAAATTTATTGATTTGGATTATCGGTATGTGGTATCTTATACTTACACCGTTCTTCGGCATATTTAGGTATGAGTGTCCCTATTAAATGTACACCATGAACATATACATCATTACATAGAACAACTATCCACTATTGAAAAACAGCTATTGACATTTGTCTAGCACTTAGTTATAGTCAATAATTTTGGACTCTCAGTTACTGAATGATTTAACTGTGTTGTAGCCAATCCTGCATTTAAAACGGCACGTGTGAAAAATAAGCTTCTGTCATAACTGTTCATTCTTTATATAGAGAAACTGTGTTCGAAACTGTTTTGACCATTCTTGTTATCTTTGTGATGGTTGTGTTTATATCATGTATTTAGCACCTCACATACTTCAGTTATAAAACATCTCCATCTTTTAACTCTCTAAGTTGTAGCTGTCCTTGTGGTGATTAGTTACATGAAAGGCCCTTCGGAAATTAATCTAAAACAAGTGTTGTTTATTTTTTCTATTAATGATTCCTTGTGTATATAATCATTTTGTTTTCATTTTGTGATTGTATTAACCACATAATTATTTCCGTAACTTTAAAAGAAATGTTTTTTCCTCATGTTTGGCATCCTACATATTTTTATTTTCTGAAACCTAAAATATACCTAAACTTTTTTGTATATGACATAATGAAATTCTAATCAACTTACCTTTTATCATATATTTCGTAGTAAATATAGTAATTTTTAATATTTGATAAATAGCCTGCTGTTTAATCCATATCGCGCAACTTTGATGCGCACCCTTTATCACACCTTTTATCCCACTCATACTTTTTTTGGCACACTAAATGCAACTTTAAAAGAATACAAAACACACAAAACAAATACAATAAATACAATATTTTTAAAACAACAGCAAGCAAATTGTAAGGTAAGTAATTCTTTTAAGGCTTTTAAAACAAGGCAAAAGTAGAACTGAAGGTAACCCAGTGCTCTGGATCAGAAAACAGTTCATATAATATAATACTCTCCTGTGAAAATATATGATAAAGCCTCTAAAACATTGCAAAATCCGGATATCATGCCATATCACCTTCAACCAATATCATCTCTCGGGCATAAAGGCCATTGGGCTGATATTGGTGTCTCGGGATGATACGACATATGATACAGATTTTGCCATGTATTATTCTCTATTTATCATATACTTAGACTACATAACATATGATTTTTACAATATAATGATAGCATCAAATTTACGTAGATTCCATATTTTTCGAATTGGTGCTTAGCCGGCTGATATGAAAAGTTTATCACATGCTTCGATTGTTATCACATGCCTTTCCGTAACGTTATCGCATGGCATTCCGGTGATACTCGGCAAATTCAGGAAAATACACCTCAATGCAACGTTTTCAGTGAAAAACATTACAAAATAGTGCACAAAACAATTATAAAGAGACTGAAAAATATATTGTGTAAAATAATAATAAAAAGATAAAAATAACAAACAAACAAATTATTAAATAAATTCATGTTTTATAAGTTTCAAATATAATTTAGAAAGCTACTTTGAAAAGGCTGAATTTTCTAACAGTCTTCATAATGAATATTGTTAATTTGTTTTGTCGATTCGTTCATATTAAAATGTTGTTTTTTCTCTCTGCTGAGGCATATCGTAGAAATATTTCATGTCAAATGTTCTAAATTTTGAGTCCAACGTACGTGAACTTTTCACTCTTTGAACTTCTATTTGGGAACCACGTAAAATAATCAATATATGAATCTCTTATTTTTTTCCACTGTTGAAGAATATGATTAAAAGATCATAACATGTCATTTTTCATATCGCATGCATTACCAGCCCTCTGTCAATATCAGCCCTCGAGCAATGCGGCTGACAATACATGCGATATGAAAAATGCAATGTAACAATCTGATAACATTTATTTCTTGAATATTATATTAACTAATTTCAATAAGCTTATCATGTAGTGATGTTTTGTGTTTTAGAGAAGGTAAAGCGTTATTGGAAAAAACTGAAAATCCGCAAAATACCAGGTAATACAATGCATCTTTTGTTTAGCAATTTGAACGTAAATATATATATATATAGACTCTATTCAACTGTATAACTCTAATGATGAAAGACACAGTAACATAAACATTGAAAACTGAAGATGAAGACATTGTTCAAAGCACAACACAAATAGAAGATAGAAGACCAACATTTGCAGTCCAGCATTTTTTTTTAAAGTCATTTTCAGAGCTTATGAAAAAACGAACTGCAATATTCTGATAACCAATAATTGGCTAGATATTCGTAAAAGAACAGTGCTTTTCTAGATGTTCTTTAAAAAACAATGGGATGTATTATGATTGCCAATGTGACAAATATTCACTAAAATTCGAATAAAAAGATTTAAACAATTACAGGAAGCAGTCAGGCTTTCAACAAGGAACACAAAGTAATGCCGTATAGTCCGCTATTGAAGGGTTTCTTTATTGGCGAAAATGTCCTTGGAACATGACGTTATACCAAGGTTTTCGTTGTAAACTTGCACACTTTTTTTGCACAAGTTACGTTTGTGTCATATTCGTCTTTTCCTTGTGACAGTGTGTTAATGTATTTGCATGCTTTTTCAGAGATAAGAATTTAACCCTTGTTAATTTTATTTTAGGTCTAAAGAATCACAACAGATATACAAATACGCATGTATCTTTTGTGGGTAAGTAATAAAAATGTCAACATTGAAAATGTTGTTTTTATAATTGTCTGGGTTGGTCCGGGGTGGTTTTTTTCTGACGTATTGAAAAGTCATGTCAAGACTGTTGGTAAATTTAGAAGTAATATAAAAGAACTTGTCATTACTGACATTATCATCTGTTTTGATATTGTATAGTATATGGAAATTGTCTCCCATGAGTGATAATATTGAAGTCAATTCAGATTAATCAGAATATGTAAATTGTGTTGAGAAGTTTTATTCAACTTAAACAAAACAACACCGTTACACATTTTCTTAACAGATAAAATAAAGTATTATATTGACTGCTTACAAAATAAGAGTAAAAGTATCTAAATTAACGTTAACGTGCCTTACTGTTTTTGGTACAAATATTTTGGAAGATGTTACTTTCCTATTGACCATAAAAAATTGATTTTAGTGCATACACAACAGTCCCCACACTAGAACTAAAAAACGTGCAAACTGTGTTCAATGATGCGTTTAAAATGTGTGTGTTTTTTTTTATAATATTCAGAGTATTATTTAGTTAGTCTGGACAGATGCAATGAATGTGTATTTCTTAAATGAATACACACCATTCCACGTTCTTGAAACTAGGATTTCGGTGAAATGTTTGTTGTCCTTTTTAATTCAACCTGCCATAATTTGTTAACAAATACATGTGTTTGGATTTTTAAACAAAATAACAAACTCTTCAATTGTTTTGTACTGTATTGTTATTTGATATATTTATTGGATTTTTGTTACAGGAAAGAACAGATTTCAACGTAAGCAAAGTGTACTCAAATGTATAATTACAGAAAACAAAGATGGTTTGAATTAACCTTTTTTTAATTGTTCTTCTGATTATTAGTGAACGATCAAAAAATACCTCCTGTTTCACTTAAATCGCAAGGCATTTGAATTCACCTGATAAGTAATACGTGAGCTAAAAAAGAATTGATGAACGTCGGTAAATACTTGGTCAAATGTGTTCAGATTATGTCGGGTGTAGTTCTGACTAGGTCGAGTATGGTTCCTAGTAGATCGAGAATAGTTCAGCCGCGTACACAATGGTGAAATACTGGTCGTGTAGAGTACACGTTCAGACTATAGATATAAAAAAGAAGAGGTGTTATGATTGCCAATGAGACAACTGTCAACAAGAGGCCAAAATAACACAGACATTAACATTTATAGGTCATCAAACGGCCTTCAACAATGAGCAACGCCCATACCACATAATCAGCTATAAAAGACCCCGATATGACAATGTAAAATAATTCAAACGAGAAAACTAACGGCCTTATTTATATAAAAGAATTAAGTATAGTTAAAATTACAGTCGAGTATTATAAAGTAAATTGGAGACCAGTTCATATATAAAATGTAAACAAAAATAATTATCTGGCCTTTTGTTGGAATAATAATGTTTTTTGGACGCAACCTAAAACACTTTGTAACCTCATTGAACTATTGGTGTGTTTCCAAAAAATTTTCTTTGTAAAATAAAATAAAGGATGCCATATAAAATGTATGGACATTTTAGTGGGATATTTTCTTTAAAAAATCTCATTAAACCATTATTCCGGTAATATTTTTTTCAAACACACAACGTACACGCATGCGTTTCGTGTACTAAAGTAAATATTTGTGACTTCTCAAAAACACTTCACAATTAGGCACAACTATTTTTTTTACAGGAATGAACCTATTATCGGGTATGTATTAAACTTATAATTCTTTTCAGTGTTTAAACATTATGAAGATTGTTTTAATCATATACGAAACTAAATAGCTCGAGTTTTAAATTATTGTAAGCGGGATTATTCATTCTATGTGAAGAAAAAAGTTTTTTATATGAAAACAATGGTATATTGATAAAGCTTGAATGATCCAGAAACTAATGGTACATACTTAAGAGCATATTTAGCTTAACAAGAGAGTGAATGTATTCATATTGATATCTTAAACAATGTAAATAATAAATTAAACATAGAACGTTCAATTCGGTTAGCTTTAATTTCTTTTTTTTTTGGGTGATCATAGCATATTTGCATGATTCTAAATAAGCATATTTATTTTTACTTTGAACAGCTGTTAATTTTGAAATATTAAATTGTTATTGTTGCGTATATTACGACAGATTTTTACAAAAAGATCAGTCGCACTTTAACTGTGAACGCATCATTTGAATGCACCACTGAACTAAGTCCAATAATCATTATATTGTGTGTCTTATATTAGAGCAAACATTTCTATTTTACAGTATGTGATAGGAATCATTAAAAGTTTATATTTATGCCAGACATTGTTAAGCTGTTTTATAAATGTTTGTTCAGCTAAAACTTTCTTATGTATTTTTTTTTTTATAGCAGTCCCGTTTTATCTATGTAAGGAACACATATTTACCTTAATATAATATCACACTCATTCGTTCTTTAATGCATCAACAATGAAACGTCTATCTCACATCAACAATAGTCATGCTATTATTTATTGCAGATGTGTTGTTGAAGTTTACTTAAGAAATGATTCATGTAAGCCATAACTTGTTTGAAATTTTCACATGGCCTGGGCCGTGATATTCGAATTTTATCCTGAGCATTAGCGAGGGATAAAATTAACGAATATCAAGGCCCAGGCCATGTGTAAATTTCCAACAATATATGGCTTCCATGAATTATTCCGATTCTAATAGGACAAATACGGCCATTAAAAAACTAAAGCGAGAGAGAATATGCTGTGTGTGTTGCTGTTTTTTTTTACTCCCCATTAGATAAAACTCAAGCTTTCTAATAAATAAATAGCTTGCATGGGATATTTCGTGAATAGCTGCTAGAAAAAAATATGTTTAATTCTTTTTATTCTCCAGTTCAACATTTGCCATTTTTAATTTACATGTTTTTTTCGTAAGCTACCGTCAAATCCAAAGTTGACATTTCAACTACGGAGCCGCCATGTTCTTGCTGAAATCAGTATAATAATGAAAACAACACGTTTATATACTAAACGACTTTAAAAACGCAACACACATTTTGTTGATTTTTTTTTTACCAAATCATGTTTGATTCTCTTACAACTACTTTTCATACTTATCATACTTCTTTCTCCTTACAAAAAATCAAAATCTGACTAACCTGTAGTTATTGATCATACCAAGTATTTGAAGTCGCAGGAATTTCTTAAAGCGAAATTTTGGACTCATGAAAAATTGTTTCAGTTTTGTTTTGCTTTGTGAAACAGTTCTTTCAATCCTTTGCCTCACTAAAATCAGTTAATAAATGTTGCGTCTCCATATTGCCAAGATTGAGAAATAAAAAAAAAACTGAATTAGCCCTTAAGAATATTGCAAACATGAACATATAAACGTGCTGCAACCATACTGTATGACTTCAGAACTCGTCCTTCAAACAACAATACAAGTAGACAAGATTTGTTGCTGGTCATCAATGAACAGATTAACGTGTAGTGACAATGAAACGTCAACAGAATTGGATTACGCGACGTCATTTGCCAGACATGTTTGCGGCCGCAACGTCAACTACTAATCAAATTACCGAGTGCCATTGTGTACAGATTCATGTCATAAATGTTTCCCATCAACTGAATTACAAAAGAATCGACTGAGGAAAAACCTTTAAAGCCCTCAAGATCCAACCGCATAATTGACGTAAACAATTAATGGGTTGAACAAATACGAAATCAGAAAGTGTAAAACAGAACCCAAAACTTGTCGAACAAAATTTTTTGAGATTTTTGAAAATCATTTTGGCGTTTGTAACAGGTCATTTTTTGCATTTCACGGTGACACTTTCATTCAAAAATAACAAAAGAATAATCTAGTGTCGCGTTTCTAAAGTCGGTTAGTATATATTGGAATAATACAATACAATAGAAAAGTAAACTAAAACCTACCTCAAAATCAATTTAAAAACAATATCATACATGTTATACGAATTTGGATGGTTCATGTAACAGAAAACTTTCAACTCTAGCGTTTGCATTTGTATGACGTCATGTTTTGAAATAACCTAAATGCGGCAAAATCAGTAATAGACTTTCGCGGAATCTTGATTTATTTTGATTTTGTTGATTTCTTCGAGCTGTAGTGCATTACTTCTTTTAATTATGCCTCCGAATAAGAATACAAGTTTTTTTTCTTTTTTTAAATGCAATTTTTAAAACAATAAAATGGGCAAAGGATTTGTAAAAAGGTTCCACTACATGTGGATTAACGTGGGAAGTGTTTTGTACCAGTCATTATTATGTATATCTCTGAGTCGATATATCGAAAATGGTATCACGGTGTTGTTTACAAAGCAAATTGCATATATATATTAGAATTTAAATTTTCTTTTATCTTAGTATACTTGAGATCATCTTAAGCTTAACAAAAGAGTTCATGTATTTATTTTGATTATATAAACAATGTAAATAATTCATTAAACATAGACGTTCAATTCTGTTTGCGTTAGTTTATTTGTTTCGTGTTAATAGCATATTGAAATATTACTTAATAACTGCGTATATGTATATTACGACAGATTAAGATTTTATCAAAACTACCATTCGTAATATAAATGTGAAAACATTATTTGAATTCACTGAATTAAGTCCAATAATCATTATATTGTGTGTATTAGATAAGAGCAAACATTTATATATTACAGTATGAGATAAGGATCATTAAAAGTTAATAATTATACCAGACTCAGTAAACACATTGTTTCTAAATGTTTGATAAGCTTACCTTTTTTAATTTCTTTTTTTTTTGCAGTCAAGGTTTTTATATGTAAGTAACACAGATTTTCCTTAATCATATCACAATCATGTGTTCTTTGAGATGTTAATGTATGAAAAATTAAACTTCTATCTCATATCAATTAGTTATCCATGAGGTAAACACAATAGTTTGGTGTGTGTAAAACACATGTTTAGATAAACTCAAACACATAACTTAAAGTACAAATAAAACATAACCAAAAGCAATTTGACATGCTTATAAAAAAAAATTTCGGTCGTATAAAACATTACAGAGAAAATGATATTGTACGCCTGATAATTGATGGAACAGACTATAGTGAATAAAAGTAATGAGGAACATACAGTTTTTCCTCTTATATAAAAAAAAATGTCAAAGTAAAAATTTGGTTGTTCCACTTGTATACATTTGTTGTTATTTACAAAGACAATGAAACACTGTTTTATCTGTCGTGCATGAATATGCAGTCAAATGTTTTGTTTATTTTACTATAATTGTAGATGACTGTATAAAAAATCATTGGTTTATTTTGATATTACAAAAGTCAAACGAAAGGCTACATGCATGCAACAGAAGGTTCATCAATTGAATGCAGTTTAAATTTAAAACCGTGTCTCTTTTATCTTTTGCCAAACCGTATAGAATTTGTAAATGTATATTTGTTTTTGTAATGAAAAAAGATATGTGATCGATCATGTATAGCATAAGAGACACAATTCTTTACAATAGTAGCGAGACATTTGTTTGATTATTTTTATTCGCATTAGCTATTTTTATTGCCCTTTGATATACATCTATATCTCTTCTTTAAAGTAATGCAGATAAACAATAATATTTGTATAATATAATTCTAACCATTTTTACGGGTGTTTTATTTATCTTTTTAAGTATGTGCACTAACAGTAAATGTGTTTGGTAAGTATTTGCTCATTTAAAATGGTTTTTTTTAAGCAAGTCCTTATTCATTTCACTGCCAACCAGTGACCGTCTGAAATTGGTACTATTTGAACATGGCCATTCTATGTAATTCTATTTTTTCGTATTTTCATCGGATAGTTTAGATAATTCTGTCTATATGTACTCTTTGCGTGCGACCGACTTGTGATCGATTTTGATTTGCAGATTACTTAACATTATCAAATAGTACGACAACATACTGATACAATTTAAAACAATTTAGACTTGTGGTCATCCTATTCTTTGACCAATTATGCCCATCTTTTTATTTCTGATTCATAACTAATAATCACATAAAAAGTACAAACTGATTCCATTTTATCAATTATGAATTCTAATGCAACATCGTTTGTAAAGTTCATTTTGATTTGATAGCGTAGTTCAAATAGCTATTTTTTTACTTTGTAATGCAATTTCTACTGTTTGTTTAAGAGAAACACTCATTTATTTGAACTAATTGTCGATATCAAGGTTTCAAAGGTACATAAAGAATATTTCCTGTGAGCAAAAGGTCAAGAATGTAATGGCAATTTGCTAAAACTAAGGATATTGAAAGTAACATATTACATGTATAGTTCTACGAATTGATTATATAAGATGACATTCCTTGATTCAAATAAGGGTTGAGGTAAGGTACATACTTGATCAAAGTATGGTTCGGACTCGATCCGCGTTTGATTCTGACTTGACATGTTAAACTTGAGTGTTAGTCGCATTATATAAAATATATAAGAACTTGCCAAGTAAAAATCAGATATAAATTCAGACTGTTAAACATGAACTATTTGTACGTCGAGTAAAATTAAGTTAATTAATGACCCTTTAAAAATTTGCTTACAAAATGCATGCATGCTAATGTAAGACTGTTCCTTACGTCGTAAATACAATCAGCTGACTTCATGAATGTGACCTACTGAATAATACAATTGAAAATGGAAATGGGGAATGTGTCGAAGAGACAACAATAGTTATCAAAGGTACCAGGATTATAATTCTGTACGCCAGACGCGCATTTCGTCTACATAAGTGACGCTCATATAAAAATATTTATAATGCCAAACAAGTACAAAGTTGAAGAGCATTGAGGATCCAAAATTCCAAAACGTTGTGCCAAATACGGCTAAGGTAATCTATGCCTGGGATAAGAAAATCCTTAGTTTTTCGAAAAATTCAAAGTTTTGTAAACAGGAAATTTATAAAAATGACACTCGTCCATAAAACAGACAACAGTAGAAAGTCACCAACAGGTCTTCAATGGAGCGAGAAATTCCAGCACCCGAAGACTTTTTACCGGATTTGTTATAACATAAGCAACACAACGGGTGCCACATGTGGTGCAGGATCTGCTTACCCTTTCGGAGCACCTCAGATCACCACTAGTTTTTAGTGAGGTTCGTGTTGCTTATTCTTTAGTTGCCTATGTTGTGTCGTATGTACTATCGTTTGTCTGTTTGTTTTTTTTCAATTTATAGCCATGACGTTGTCAGTTTATTTTCGATTGATGAATTTGACTGTTCCTTTTTAAACTGGATTGTAGTAATGTATTATATTTATAAATCGGATCGTTCATGCCTTTGTGTTTAACTTGCGCATTCAGTCAAACATATTACAAAGCTCCATGTACATATATCATTTTACTTCTGTTTAGGTTTGAATTAGATGTCTCTGTATCTTTTGAAAATGATTTTCATTAGTGTGAAAGTATAAAAAATATTTTGAGGCCTAGTAAGGCATGATGTATCTAGCAATATCACATTAATAATACATCTCCGTATAAAGTGTGGTAACAAAAAGTTATCACGTTTCAAATCATAGCAGACGTGTATACAATCATTTAATAATTTGCGGTAATTGTTAATTTTGAGACTGTGGACTTTACACATGAACAATCTAGCCGAACATTAAACACAATCATCAGTTAATCGTTATGTGATACAATTTATGATTACTATTTTGAAATATGATATTGATTGGTTTAAGAAATATTAAACACTTGCAATAACGTGGTATGTATGTTTTTGTTTTAATGTGTTATCATATGTTATTCTAGCTACAATGGGTCAATTTGGCATAAGTTTATTGGAAAGCATAGAACCAGCTGACAACCCAAGGACTATAAGATATCATAGTCATTTGTATACAGAGTACGTTTTAATGCAAACAACAATTACCGTCATCATATGATCCATTTGCCATTTAAGTGACAGTATTAAACATTTGTGTTTCTGTTAATTTTACCGAAAGAAAGGTAGATTCGTATTGACCACTCAAACTTTTATCTGACACATTATCGTTTATATCATATAGCACACAACTTTATTTGTTTCAAAAACATTCATACACATTTGATGTATTTATAATTATATCTTTATATAATAAAACGTTTATTTGTAGTCAAGCCTGATTATGTTTAGAATATCGTTTGAATTAAAAAGAAAAAAAAGGAAACAATATATGTCACAATAGAAAAAAAAACTTCCCACACAAAACAAGGTAAAAACACAAAAGATTATTTGACCACCTTAACTGAAATGTATAGATAATCCTAAATAATATACATACTATGTCACATTGTCAGTTTGTCAATTAGTAAAATCAGTCAATCATCAAATATACTGCTGTATAAATCCAGTTGTAAACAAGAAGATTTGGAACGATTGCAAACACTTATAAAATGACCAAAGAACACAGAAATCAACAATGTTAGGTCACCGTACGGCTTTCAACTATGAGCAAGGCCAATACCGCACAGTCAGCTTTAAAATGCCTCGAAATGAAAAATGTTAAACAATTTCTACGATAAAACTAACGTCCTCATTTAAGTACAGAAAATGAACGAAAAACAAATATGTAAAACATCAATAAACGACAACAACTGAATAACGGGCTCATAGCTTCGGATAGGCACGTACATACAGAATGTGGCGGGGTTAAACATGCTAACGGGATCCCAACCCTCCCCTAACCTGTGAAGTAATGTAACGGTAATTAAGTATTTTTTAACAAAGTATTCTTTTGTTCATGCTGACTTCCAAGTTTAACAGATAGTTATCCTTTCAAAGCATGGTCCAGCAAGCCATTTGATTACTTCTTTCTTTGGCCCCCATGGATAACATTCTCTTTAGAAAGCATATAACAGTTCTGTATATGTTATGTTTTCTTCAAATTAATTACCCCTGTAATGATATTTTTAGGTGAAAGCTTGTGCATTTTACTTTCGAAACTTGTGTGATATATCATGGTTGTTAACACATCAATGGAAGAACACATTTTTTTTTTAAATTGATCCCTTTCCTAACCCATTGTATAAAAAAAATCAACGTGTGGTTGCCGGAGGACATTGATTGCTATCGAAGATCATAACCTTTTAAGCTAACTGGATGATTCAAATATGCCGAGACTCGGACTTTAAAATGGACATTTTAACTATTTCGATTAAATAAATCCGATAATCCACTGGTATTAATGTAAGAATCTATATGTATACGTTCACAGAATAGATTAAAAATAAAACTGTTAAGAGAAAAGGTTAATCGTCGCGTGTTAAGTTTCTATTCAATCTCAGAGTAGATGCCTAACTTTGAATTATGATATAGATTATATGTTTTTAATAATACATTATAAAATGTGTTTTATGTTTTATTCTAGAAAGACAGACAAAATATATTTTGTTTTTATTTGCAAGTCATTGTACACTTTTGTGTTTATGAAGGCTGTCTAATTAAGATCATTAGGGAAATTAATATGACAAAAACATTGTGTTATAAAAATAGTTACATGTATACTGCCAAAAAAGAGGCAAAAGGAACCAGAGGGATATTATTAGTCGACAAAAAAAGAAGAAAAAAGTTTGGGCTAAAAAAGCTAAACAGACTACATAGACTACAATGTAACAAACAATAATAAGTAAGAAAAAAAATATATAGAAGAGGACGAAAGATACTAGAGGGACAGTTATACTCACAGATCGAAAACAACCCGACAACGACATTGCTAAAAAAGAAAAAAAGACAAACAGACAAATAAGAGAACAAAATACACATAATACACAACATAGAAAACTAAAGACTGACCAACACTTATCATATCACACATGGGGTTGATCTCAGGTGCTCCTTTGATGTCAAAAGAAACTTTTGTTGCCAGAATAAACAAAATATGTAGATGATCATGATGCTTTAGATGGTTACAATTGCGCAATTATTTACAATGCATTTTCCATAGGGTACCCTGTCTCTTTGAATCCTAATAAAAAAAAAGTACATAAATTGCAGAGAAACCAAAGCCAGAATCTGAAAGGAGACATACTAAGAATTTATTTCAGTAAAAAAAAACCAACATGCTTATGCGGCGGAAATTGCCTTAAATAGCTGTTGTTATGGACGCTTCCAAAATCCGC
Organism: Mytilus galloprovincialis; assembly: GCA_037788925.1. NCBI lineage: Eukaryota > Metazoa > Mollusca > Bivalvia > Mytilida > Mytilidae > Mytilus > Mytilus galloprovincialis. Next base: position 77,551,688 of record CM075336.1, read on the forward strand.
ACTAAATGACATAGCAAAATTTTCAGTCAACCTATTACCACAAAAAAAATATTTCCACAGAGAATACTAAATCAATCATTCCAAATTGTTACTATTTTTGCACAAAAATGGTTTATTTTTCATAAAATCAATAAATTGAAGGCATACCATCCAATCAGAAGCCTCATAGATTTTTTTCCTTACTACCATCTTGGGTTCAAAAACTTCCCGGTGAAATGTAAACAAATAATTGCGCAATTGTAACCTATAGAAAGAATAAAAAGTTATCAAATGAGACTTTATTTTTGCCTGCATATACAACTATCTATGTCTATCACACACACCAAATTAGGAAGTGATCTGTGAAGTCTTCTTTGAGAAATGGACATTTCTATACTTCATCCCATGTTTGCGGCCAGTAGAAGATTTAGTCAGCAATACCAACTGAAACAGAAGTTTAAATGAAAATTTCAAGCATTAAAATTCTACAAAAAAATACAAATGTTGTTTTTTCATGTACATATAAGCATTGTTTCTTTGTGTATGTATAAGTTGATTTCAAATTTTATTCAGGGTGGAATATACCCAAGATTTATTGAAAATAGGGAAAAACAGTCTTTTTTCATATATTTTCAAAACTTTTGTCCAAAAAAAAGTGTACTGAAGAGGCACTTTGAATCATTAACCTCTATCATTTTATTACCAATGATAAGCGAAATAAAGATGATATGCATTAAATCTGGCTGTCCTCACAGAAACTATAAAAATATCAAAACATTATCTTGTTGTCTATTTAGAAATTCTGTAAAAATTTAAGGGGTCATCTGTTTCTTTTCAATTTCTTCTATAGATTAGTGAGCATTTGATTTCAACTTATATTGCAAAAAGAAATTATAAGAACATTATTCAAAATCAGCATATAAAAAAAAAGACAGTGTAGAATATAAGTGAAAATTCTGTTGTTTTACTAAATATGGTATTCCAAAAGGGAAATACACACAGATTCAAAGGTGGAAATGTTCCTTATAACAAGAAAAGAAAGACTGTGAAACAAAATAAAAGTGACTCTTACACATCTAAGTACATTAGACTTACCAAAGAAAAACACAATTTAGTAGTGAATGATCCGTATGCTAATCCACAGGAGAAATCCAAAAGGGTTTGCCGTGCTGCAAGATTACTCCGTCCAATGAGTGATGAGGTGCTTCTTACCAAACCAATCAGGAAAAATGCTAAAAAGGACAAAAGGTAAGCTAACAATTGAATAATATTTACTCATAAACAGTTTAAGTGAAATATTTTTACCAAAAAAGACAATAATTTGGAAATAATAGAGTAAAAAGTACAAAAAATTGCCCATTTTGAGCCACTATGCACCTTTTTTTAATTAAAAAAGAACAGTATAATCATATAAACTGTTATTTTTATGAATTTAACAACAAATATATTAATAAAAAGAAGCATCTTCATACATATTGCAAGATTTAAAAGCCTATGTACCATCTAAAATCACAGAGAAAAATATCTGTCAACTAAGGGGCAGGTAACTCAATTTTCAAAATCAGTAAATAGGCATATGTACTTTGCTAAGTCTAATTTTTATTTTTTTTTATATTTTTTAGACCGGATTACAATTCAAACAGAGCAATATGTATATACAAGAGGAAATGTGGAGTGCAGCATTTAAAGAACATCAATTGAGAAATCCACAGTGTGAAGGTATTCTGCTATGCGATTTAGAAAATGAAGAGAAAAGAGGCTTTGGAACGCGACAACAGTTAATATGCAAAAAGTGTGATTACAAATCAAAGCGGTACACCCTGTATGAAGAATTGGAAAGTGGGAAACCTGGGAGAAAAGCATCAAAACTTGACACTGCAATTCATGTCGGCCTGAGTCAATCACCCATTGCTTATTCTGGTATACAAAAAATCTTCTTAAGTGGTAACATCTTGGCACCAACAACATCTAGCCTACAAAGAAGAGCAAATACAGTCATGAAACAAATTGAACAAATTAATAAACAGGATATGAAAAGAAGAAGAAATGATATTGTAGAAATAAATAAGTTAAGAGGCAAGGAAAATCCACATGCTATAAGTGTTCAAATGGATGGAATGTACAATAATCCACTGTATTCTGGTGTAGGCCGCACTCCATTTCAACCGGCAACAGAAACAATTTATACGGCAGCTGAAAATGAAACATCAAAACACAATATATTAGCATTAAATATCAAAAACAAGCTCTGTTCCAAACATTCTAGTCTTGACGTAGACAATGACTCAGGCCGACTTCATGAAGATTGCACAGATGATTGCAGTGCAAATATACCCATGTTAAAAAGTATAGGAGATGAGTATACCTGGGCCAGGGAATGCCTCCTTGATTTAAAGGAAGACCAACTTGAAATTGAGCATTTAGTTACTGATGCAGACAGTTCTGCCTATAAAGCTGCCATGGACCTTCACAATGAGGGAATAAATACTGTTGAGCCAGAAAACTTTTTAGACACTAGACATCTTTCCGACCATGTACGTAAAGGAGCAAAGTCAGATAAAACTCTTTTAAAAGTGATGCCAGCTACAACAAAACTAAAAAGACAAAAACTTTTGAATAATTTCTCTGTTGATCTGACTGAGAGATGTAACAAAGAACTATTACTGGCCTATAAATTTTATGCTGGAGACTTTTACAAAGTAAAAAATAAAATTTCTCACACTGTGGATGCCATAGCTTACTGCTACATAGGAGATCATGCCAGGTGCAGACAAAACTCCTTTGCCTGTAAAGGATTTCAGGGATCGTGGTTAAAAGGCCGTCCTTTCTTACCAAATTCTTTTAAAATAAGTAGCTGCAATGAGAATTTAGACTCGCTTCGGAAACAAATAAATAAGCGACTAGGTTCCAAAGTGCTTGAAAAGACACGGTTAAACATGAACACCAATTTTGTTGAGGGATTTAATAGGTGTTTAAGAAGATCATTACCTTCAAATGTTACTTTTAAGAAAAACATGTCTGGTCGTGCACATGCAGCAGCTCACAGCGTTAATTATGGTCCAGGGGAGTCTATATTAGAACTCTGTAGTGCTCTACACTGTGATATTCCAGTAGGCAGTAGTGCATACAAGGCTCTGAAAAATATTCAAAAAACTGACATTTTGCAGAAAAAACACAAACAAAGTGTAAATTATAAAGTATTTCGAGGTGAAAAAAGGTGCAAGTTATACAAATTATATGAAAAACTCAGCGAAATAATCCAATATGAGAAGAATATGCTAATGAAAGCTGACCGCGGCATAAAATCATCAAAATCAAAACATGAAGACCACCCGTATGTTAAGAACAAGAAGCAGAAGAAGATTTCTATTCGAAAATAAATAAATTTAGTACTTTTAAATTAAACAATATGGTTTGTGACTCTTTGAACATAGTCCCTGGTTTTTACAGTGCAGTCGGTCCAAGTTAATAGCATGAGGTTCTAACACAAGGTGGTTTACATTTACACATGATGCATTGTGACAAATATGGCTACACTCTATTGCATTATTGTTTTCATCCACCCTTGGCATATCATATCTGGTCAATTTATGCCTAATCATATATGCCACTCTATGTGCAGCCTCCCTTTTTCCCTCCCCCTGTGGCCATTTCACAACCTGTATGCCATAACCAGATTTTCCCTTTTTTGTGCCCGACCACTCAATACACCCCTTTCCATTGACACTTCCCTGTTTTTTTTTGTTGAATTTGTGTTGTAGTTCTCTCCAAGAGTCATCCATATTGATTAAAATTCAATCAAAATCAATTGAATGTTTGATTCAGAGTCAGATTTTCTGAAAATCCAATATCGAAAGTGAAAGTAGAGAAATTCTATAGGTTACAATTGCGCAATTATTTACAATGCATTATCCATAGGGTACCCTGTCTCTTTGAATCCTAATAAAAAAAAGTACATAAATTGCAGAGAAACCAAAGCCAGAATCTGAAAGGAGACATACTAAGAATTTATTTCAGTAAAAAAAAACAACATGCTTATGCGGCGGAAATTGCCTTAAATAGCTGTTGTTATGGACGCTTCCAAAATCCGCACTAAATGACATAGCAAAATTTTCAGTCAACCTATTACCACAAAAAAAATATTTCCACAGAGAATACTAAATCAATCATTCCAAATTGTTACTATTTTTGCACAAAAATGGTTTATCTTTCATAAAATCAATAAATTGAAGGCATACCATCCAATCAGAAGCCTCATAGATTTTTTTCCTTACTACCATCTTGGGTTCAAAAACTTCCCGGTGAAATGTAAACAAATAATTGCGCAATTGTAACCAGATGATTATTTAATAATAATACATTACAAAAACAGGTTTATTTTTATTAGAGAGACTTTCAAAACTATTTTGGTGTTAGTGTGCATGTGTGTGCAATGTTATGTATCTAAACACTGTCTTAATTAACAAGATTATGGAAAAAAAATATGACAAACTTTGTTTTATTGAAAAGTTATACTGCATTGTATAATAAATATTATTATACCTTACGTATATTTCAAACAATTCTATTGGGTGAAACGTAATCAGATGACATGGAATAATTCAGTTAATTTTCATTCAATTGAAGGAAGGACGAATAACCCTAAAGAATTTACACCAGCGGTGAATAACCCTATTATTCACCGGTGAATAACCTTTTGAGTTTGGTTATTTGTACTTGAGTTACCTCCCATAAAAATGACGTCACAAACGTAAATAAACAAAATGGCAGCGTTCACGTTACACTGGAAGCCCATCGAGAGACGAGGAAATACGGCATTGGACATAGATAGAGCTGAGAGTGGCAGCAGCCGATGATGTCTCTTATAAACGGTCCTTTTCAGGGCCATCAATATTTTACAAAAAGATTCTACTTTTGTTGTATATTCGAGAAAATCGAACACACATGTATTTTCAAACGTCAGGCTGTGTTCGAAATGCACTTCCACTGTTAGTTCGGTATAATAAAACAATTGTGGCCCCTTAGAATCGATGAATATCCAAAATTGTCAACCCTCAAAAGTTATTTCACTTCGGGCTGCGCCCTCAATGAAATAACCTTCTCGTGTTGACAATTTTGGATATTCACCTCTTCAACGGGCCATAATTGTATATTAATCTTTATATCATGTATACAATCATATTAACCACTAACTCATCGTATATACATGCATTGGATCGGTAAAATCACAAAAATACTGAACTCCGAGAAAAATTCAATCGGAAAGGCCCTAATCACATGGCAAACTCAAATGTCAAAACACATCAAACGAATGGACAACAACTGTCATAATCCTGACTTGGTAGAAAATGATAAATTGAACCTGGTTTTATAGCGCTTAACCTCTCACGTGTACGACAGTCTCATCAAATTCTGATATATTCACAACGATGCGTGAACTAAACAGACATACTAAAAAAAATAGTAAGTAAGTCAAAATATGGGTACATCAGTCATCACTGTGTTACAATATTAAAACAAACAATTTTTCAAAAAAGCAAAAACGCATCTGTCAAATTAAAAACGCATTGACAGCTTCACGTGTCTGACGTCAGAAAATGTATACGTCACATATTTTAGAAATACCAAATAAAATAGAGAATAGAAATGGGGAATGTGCCAAAGAGACAACGACCCGACCATAGAGCAGACAACAGCAGAAAGTCATCAACAGGTCTTCAATGCAACGAGAAATTCTCGCACTCGGAGGCGTTCTTCAACTGGCCCCTAAACAAATATATACTGGTTCAGTGATAATGAACACCATGCTGAACTCCAAATTATACACAAGAAAGTAAACGTTAAAATAATACAAGACTAACAAAGGCCAGAGGCTCCTGACTTGGGACAGGCGCAAAAATGCGGCGGGGTTAAACATGTTTGTGAGATCTCAACCCTCCCCCTATACCTCTAGCCAATGCAGAAAAGTAAACGCATAACAATAGGCACATTAAAATTCAGTTCAAGAGAAGTCCGAGTCTGATGTCAGAAGATGTAACCAAAGAAAATAAACAAAATGACAATAATACATAAATAACATCAGAGTACTAGCAGTTAACTGACATGCCAGCTCCAGACTTCAATTAAACTGATTGAAAAATTATGTCTTCATCATATGAATATCAGGCACAATCCTCCCCGCGAGGGGTTTAGTATCATACCATCATAACATATATGAGAAGAACAGAACCCGTGTCATGCCAACAACTGGTTTATTAATAATAAAATGTGTTTAGTTCCGATGCAATGACCCTATAAGTGAATCAATATTAACGCCAAAATATGCAGTCTTTAATGACCTGACAACAGTATGGCAACTAAACACGCATTCTTTCTTTAGTATGTTTTGTCTACGTTAATCCACGACTTTTAAAGTTATAGTTAGTTTACATACTTCTTGTATCTAATGAACGAGTAGATTTAGTGAAAAACACAAAGCACTGTCGACATGAACGTTACGCAATGTACTATTTCTTAAAAATACAAAGTTGTGTGACTTTGTTTATTGCATTCATATACATTAGTGTAACTTTGGAAAAGTACAACGGATACGGTCACTTTTGGTGTAAGGAATTATTCAAAAAAACATATTTAATACCCCTTTATAGAATTATAGAATTATATTCAATAGTCCACAGTTCTGGAACAATGGATATTCAAAAAATGTCTTACATAAGGAATTTTCACGATTTTAAAGCAAAATGTAAATCCTATTCCAAAGGTCTTGCCCTTTCGGAGCACCTCAGATCACCACTTGTTTTAGTGGGGTTTAGTACGGTGACCAAGAAAGGAAAAGTCGCTTATTTAAGGAGTTTAATCGTCATTCGGACTATACGGCTATAAATCACAGTATTGGTAGTTTAAAGGTTACGCTTCACATTTTGACTTGTCGTCAAAAATCGTATGGTGCAATTTTTGTAAAATGGGATTTGAAGTTCGTTCCCTTACTTTAAAGAAAAAAATACTTTCAAAAAAATGTAGGCCTACATTCTAAAAGAACATTCGTGATATGCTTTTTGTTATTATATACATTGTTGTAAAACCTTATTTTAACAATTTCAAACAAAGTCAAGCAAAATAAATCTGTTATTGAAGAGTTTTTGTAAAAATTGAACACATCAACTATTTTGCATTTAATAGAGTACGTTTCAATTCATTTTCGTCATTTATTTTTACGCAAAATGTAAAATAATCAACATTTATATGATATGTCAAACCTTTATTAAACAACATTTTCAAAATCATTTATCTCAGAAGCATTATTTCGACTTGTGCATTGAAACAAAATATACTCTACAATAGAAGATACAGGTTACAAGTTTTTCTCTAGAAATTTGACTTGTACAAAAATATTGAACCGAACCGATACTGTTATTTTAATCTATAAATGATATTTCGTATAACAACGATTTTTCGTTGCCAAAATTTGTTCAATTCGATCTTTTTTGTTAGTTCATAGTCATATTTCGTGTTGGTTATCCTATCTTTTTATGTATTTTTAAAAGATTTCTTATTTTCGTATGTTTATTTGATATGTTTATTTTTCTTTTTGATATATTTTAAAAAGTAAGAACCAAGTCTGAATTTGAACTTGTACTTATCTGGAAAATGTTTGAATTATAAAGTCCTTTACGATTAGTTCCAAGTAGTTAAAAAAAGCAACACATGCGTTTTAATTTTGAAAAGTGTATCGTCTGCCAGAGAAGAAGTACTGAATCACTTCCTTTACTGTACAGAGTAAACGTTTCTTCTTAAGTTCTGTTGAAAGACTTAGTGATGGAATCTGCTAGCAATGTGTTAAAGAGTATGGGTCGTTTGATGAAATTCCTGATTTGGTGATCCAATTCAATTCTAATGTCTCTTGTGCACTCTCTCTACCTTCCTTTGTCCCATCACTCACAACTTACACCAGTCTGAAAGGTGGTATGGCATTGCTTAAATGTATTGATGATAACAGAAAAGTAAAAAAAAATGGTGACCTTGCAGCTGACTATTATAAAAATATGGCACACTGATTTTCTCTAGCGCTCACAGTAGCAGACATTCTTTTACCGCTACGACATGAAAACTCAATAAAGTTGTCTGCTCCAAAGTAAAGCCGCACAAAGATTTCAGCTTCCACCAAAGTGAATCATATTAGTGAAGGGAGAAGGATTCCTCTCCCTAATTTCTTTGGTAGTTTTTCTTCTTCAAAACTATGACAAATCCCCTAAAATTCCACCTTATAGTGAGCTTTACTTAGCCGGAACGGTTGTAAATCCGAAATTGTCGAAGTTATTTCAGACAATAGTGTTAAAAACTGTCGTAACTTGGTAAGCACTCAACAAGGGCCAATACTCGTATAATAACTAATGCCTTATACAGTGGAGATCACTTCTAACCTCTCATTAGAACTGTCAGAATATTATGTCATAGAACTGTTCTAACCTGTCCTAGAACAGTTCTACCTAGAACAGTTCTACCCTAGAACAGTTCTACCCTAGAACTGTTTTAAGTAGAACTGTCAGAATCAGTTCTAGGTAGAACTGACTAAATCAGTTCTAGGTAGAGCTGTCAGGATCAGTTCTAGGGTAGAACTGTCTAAATCAGTTCTAGTTAGAACTGTCCAAATCACTTCTAACCGTAGAACTGTCAGCCGAACTGACTAAATCAGTCAGGACTGTAAAACAGTTCTAAATGACGTCACTGCAGTAAGGGCACTTTATAATTTAGAAGAAATAATCACTTCCAATTACTTTGCTATATATTAAATAGCAGATTTTCTATATTTTTTACTGATCAAACGACTGTTATTACGTTACATGTACAAATATCGAAGTGAATAGGAGGTTACCAAACTCATCGGAGAAATATTTTTATAAGATTGCATACAGAAACATCATTGTTTACGTCTCTTCGTTCCCCGTTTTTAACAGTCTCTTCCTAAATAAAACTCTGCATTTAATTCATGGAATTGTAATCGTAATTTACCTTGTTTGCCTTGGATTTACATTCATTTGAGATTCTGTTTTGACAATTGTTTAAACGAAAATTGTACAGTGGATGAATAATGGGATATTAACGAAAAAAGTGTTGTACAACGTAAAAAACTATATATATTCATTTGCACCATCTCGTCAATTTAGACAAACTTATCCATAACGATTATACATGATATCTGGGAGTCTGCAACTCATAAAAATATACTAGATCTGAACATGAATGAAACATTTGCCCCTGGACGTTCGGCTACAAACAAAATCATGCATTTGTCTTTGCCTTCTTCAAATTATATTAACAGTATACTATTCCAAGAAGAGAACTTCCCATACATGTACTTTTTATTTTATTTTTAAAATAAAGTATATGAATCAGTCATGTGAGTGTTGAATGATGCCATTAAATAGTTTTGTTTAAAAAAAAAACCATCACAAACTACTGACTTAAACATGTTAAAAAGTCACTTTAGCATGTTTAATGACGGTTTATTATTATGGATACAGTGAGGAAATAACGGCGCGCTAAATTCTTAGATATGGTATAAATACACCTTGTCGCTATTTGTCTGCCATTACTGGATATCAAACAGGTTCCCGTAAAATTTAAGAGGATAAGCGATAAGGTGTATTGTGTTTCAAAGTTGGTGTCATTTTTATCATACGATCCGTCCTCACATAGAAATAAGATTGGTTTACCATGTTTACAATGAGGCCATATACATGTATATTTACATGATAAAGTGTAAATAAGTTCAGTTTTGGTTGATGCGGTCAAATAATTTTGTTAAAACAACTCTCACTCAGTCTGATATATCGAAACCACTGAAATGTGTTTACAATTCAATATTTTGAATAAAAAGAGGACTTGCTGATATTCTAAATTTTTTTGTAGCCAATGTGTTCCAATATTCAATGATATTGCTGTCATTTGAATTATACAATCCATCGTAATATATATTACTATAAGTGAATTAGTATTCGGCTATATATATATATTAAGATTTACATAACAAAGTGTAATTATGGACAGTATTGGTTGATGCTGTCACATATGGTCAGTTTTGGTTGATGCGGACAAATAATTTTGTTATATTCATGAGTCAGTCTGAGATATCAAAACTACTGAAATTAGTTTACGATTCAAAATTTTGATGAAAAAGAGGACATGCTGGCACTATAAACTGATGTGAGCATAATTTTATTTTCCAATATTGATTTCATTTACAAATGATTTACATGTATATTAAACAATCCATCCTGATATAAAAATATACGTGATTTACTTTGCGGCTATTAAGATTGACATCATGTACATAATAAAGTACAAATATGGTCAGTTTTGGTTTGAAAAATTATTTTGTTATACCAGTCAGTCTGAGGTATAAAAACTACTGATATTTGTTTATGATGCAATGTTTTGAATAAAAAGAGGACATGCTGGCATTCTAAATTGATGCAAATGAAATTAGGTAGCATTGTGTTCCAATATTTCTATCATTTGTATTTTCATGATTTTACAATCCATCCTTACATAAAAATATTACAGATTTACTATTCGACTATAAGAGTTATATAAAAAAGAGCAAACATGGTCAGTTTTGGTTGATGCGGTCAAATATGGTCAGTTTTAATATAATATAATTTTGTTACATGATTACATGTTACTGTCAGTCTGAGGTATGAAAACTACTGATATTTGTTTCTGATGCAATATTTTGAATAAAAATAGGAAATGCTGGCACTCTCAATTGATGCGAGAAAAAAAATTGTGGTCATTGATTTCCAATATTGTAGTTATTTATATTCTACAGTCCCTCTTGACCTAAAATTATAACTGAACTACTGTGCAGCTATTTAGATTTACATAAAAAAAGCAAATATGGTAAGTTTTGGTTGATGCGGTCAAAAGATTTTATTATACGACTCAGTCTGAAGTATGAAAACTACTGATATTTGTTTATGATTCAATATTTTGAATAAAAAGAGGACATGTTCATTGGCAGATCAAGGGAGGGTTGGGGGTTCAGGAGTTGGAACCCCCTTTTTTTGACGATCAATGCATTTGAATGGGAACATATAGTTGGATCCCCCCTTTTTAAAATGGCTGGATCTGCCCCTGCATGCTGGCACTATAAATTGATGCGATGTAAACAAAATTGTGTTCCAATATTGCTGTAACTTGTATAGTACAGTCCCTCTTGACCTAAAATTAAAACTGAAGTACTGTGCAGCTATATTGATTTGCAGAAAGAAAGAGCAAATAATGTCAGTTTAGATTGATGTGGTCTAAAGATTTTTGTTAAACAGGTCCGTCCGAGGTATGAAAACTACTCGTAAACAGATATAACATTTGGTTAATGAGGTCAGATAATTTTGTTATGTGATAACAGCCATCCTGACTCCCAGAATAACAAATGTAAAACAATTCAAATAATACCAATACCCCCCCCCCCCCGCCCCACCATAATACTAATTAACGGCCTAATTTATGTACAAAAAATGAACGAAAAACAAATATTTTATGTTACACATCAACAAAAGAAAATCACTGAATTACGAGCTCCTGACCTGACTTGGAACAAGCACATACCTGCAGAATATGGCGGGGTTAAACATGTTCTCTTGCCGATTATCAATCTGAAATAAAACCGGCAAAATAGCAAAACTCTATATAATAGTAATCGCTATTTTGCCAAAGCCTTTATATTAAAACAAATATTTCTTAAAACATATAAATCAATTCTAGCCGTTTTTTTTATAAATCAATTTTAGCAGTAGAATTTATGAATTAATTCTGGCCGTAGAATTTATAAATCAATTCTAGCCGTAGAATTTGAAATCAATTCTAACCGTAGAACTGTTCTAGAAGTAGAACTGACCAAAGATTTGGTCAGTTCTAGCTAGAACTGTCTAAAACTGTTCTAGGGTAGAACTGTCAGGATCAGTTCTAGCTAGAACTGTCCAAATCAGTTCTAGGTAGAATTGACCAAATCAATTCTAGCTAGAACAGTTCTAACCTAGAACTGATTAAAAGGTGTCAGGCTGACAGTTCTACATACTGTTCTAGAACAGTTGTCCTGACAGATTCTGACAGAATTAATGAGAGGTTAGAACTGATCTCCACTGTACATGGACATGACGTTAACAGGAAAGAACCAGGAAAGAGCGACAGAATAATCATACGGACCTCTGATACGGATGTGATAGTTTTGTGTGTTCACTACTACAAACAGATGAGACATGTATGCGAGTTGTAGGTGCAGATGGGGAACATTAGCCGTGTAAAGAATAGTTGAAGAATTTTACCTCTTCACCAACTATGTGCTTGCTTTTCCCCAAAAAATTATAAACTGACTCCTACTGTACACACTCTTACCGGATGCGACACAATTTCGTCTCCGGGGTAGTGAGAAAATCGTATACAGGACTTTGAAGGACACGCACGACTATTGTAGTTACAGAGCTTTGGGAGTACTGACGAAGATGAAGCCCTTGTTTGTGCAAGAATTTAGTTTCGAAGATTCATGATCTGAAGATTGTCTTTAAACCATTTCATCATGATATGAATAAAATGCGCGTCAAGCTTGCCACCAGTAAAGATGTATGTTTAGTCTGATTACCTCTCTTTGAATGGGCAATTTTGACCGCATCACACATTGCTAAAACCCCCTGTTCCGTCATCTTGAGAATAAGGTTGGCGAAAATTAATTAATTATTTACACACCGTTTATTTTGAAGGGCATATTTCAGCAGAATTCTTGCAGGATCTTGTGTGTTCATGTGAGGGAAAATCTCCACGTGAAAAGTGTTTGTTCACAACAATTAAAACCTTACATGTACGGAGCTTTGCTCCTGTCAAGGGTCAGAATTATGTAGAAATTCCTTGACAGATGAATCGGAAGATATTCCTAAAAATAATCTGCTTTATAGATCATTTTGATTGGATTTTTTAATTGTAACTGTTTTTGAGAGGTAATAAGTGGTTTTTGGTTGCAATGAATTACATGCATGAGCTTTTGCAAAATAAACGTTCGGGATAGAAGCTTAAATCGAAAACAACATTTATCAATATTGCTGAGGTTGAATGTCACCCGGCAAGGTAACTTCAACAAAATTTTTATTGATCTTGTATAATAGAATGGGCTCATAGAACAAGTGTTTGAAAAACGCCAATTTTCAGAAATATTCGATTATTAAAAGTAATAAGATCCTTTTTTTTTTTTACATTTTAGAGATAATTCATAGTCAATTGATTTGAAATTTAATACAAAATGCTGCTGATATCTTTCAATTTTGAAAATGTAAAAAGAAAAAAAGAAAACAGTATGTTGATCTTTGACCTTAATTTATGCAAAACTGTTACCACATTTCTTTTTGACGACATCGATTTTCCAAAAGTACTCATTTTTCCGAATCCAATGATATATAATATAGCCATATAGTATGTTTGACGATTAAATTTTTAAAATATTGGGTTTGGTCACTGTACTAGTTATACAAATAGGATGGCGACACCTTGTCATGTTTGCAGTAAATGCAGGACAATATTTTGTAACCAAGAGTCCTAGATTTTTGTAAACTTTAACTTTAATTACATAGCAGCTACATGCATTTCCCATGTTACTTAAAGAAGGCCAAAGAACTTAAAGGTTGATCAACACAAATCGTACCAAATATAAGGTCAACAAAGCGGGTAGAACAGAAGAAAAAGAGAGCAAATACTGTTCCATTATCACTGTGTGAATAAAGGCAATAGTGGTATGCCGCTGTTCGAAACTCATAAATGAATTAAAAAAACGAATCCGGGATACAAACTAAAACTAAGGGAAACGCATCAAATAAAAGAGGACAAAAACGACACAACAGAAACACACCATACAAATGTAACACACACAGAAACGAAATAAAATGTTACATTTTCCCGACTTGGTACAATCAATTTTTGGGTTGAACCTGGTTTTGTGGTATGCCAAACCTCCCGTTTTAATTGCAATGTTAAATATAACATAACAATGACAACACAACAGGACTACAGTACAAATAAATAGGAGAACATATAGGAAAGAGAAACACACAAATAATAGCTAACAATAGGCACAGGTTTAAAATCTAATGCGCCAGACGTGCGTTTCGTCCACACAAGACTAACCAGTGACGCTCAGATGAAAAAAGTTCGAGAGCCAAAACAAGTACAAAGTTGAACAGTAATGAAGACACAAAGTTCAAAAAAGTTGTGTCCAATACGGCTAGGGTTTTCTGTTTGGTATAAGAACATTTTATTATTTGGAATAATTTATACTTTTGCAAACAGTAAATTTGAAAATGACTTTATAATAGATATATATGATGAAACCGAAGTGTTAACTACTTACAGAAATAAAACGGATTTGCTTAATGCATATCCTTTATTTTGTTTCCTTCTAGTGGTTAGCGGACTGATGGTAGAACTGATTTTTTTTGTTTTGCTGCGGAAATAGGTTTTTGTTAGATTAAATAAGAATAAAACTTACATGAAGCAATTACTGCTACTGCACCTTCTTGAAAGGATAAATATAACTGTCATTAATTACACAATGAAATTGTGTTTGTATCTTCCTTTCTTTTAATGTACATGTATGTAGAACAGTAAAACACATGATGAATAAAACTTATGTAAAATATATGAACATAAGTTCAAATCAGTACACAATGGTGTAAGGGTGGTTTCATTAATGGACTAGGATAAAAGATAAAATAGATGATAATATATTTTGGAAAAGAAATATAACCGACAAAAAAAAATGTAGTTTACACATGATTTTGTCATCCATTTAGGCGAATGATTCAGTTTTATATAAAACTCGAGGTAACCCACATACCTAAATTAACATTATTCAGCCAAACTCAAACCTCAATTAAAGGAAAGCAACAAATTCAATAATAGAATCAGATTGAAAATCCAAAATATAGTTTATGAAGTTCAAGAGTAACTGTATTTGCCAATTTCGTTCACAAATTATTTTTAGAAGGGGTAAGTTATGAGATTTGTCTACCGAATCAGTAGTGGAATATTCGTTGTAAGTTGGATTACGTCAGTTAAGGCTGTTTTTAACGTCATTTGTACCAGATTTGATATTTACGACAAATATTTTTCTGAAGCTTGATAATCGATAGACAATTTAATACATTAAAATTCCATGAGGTATTTAGGTAATTTAAATTTCTAAAATTGTCGTGTCCGACGCTTTACTATTATTTCAATATGAATGGGATACATGCATTCATAACCCCGAACTGTAAAACGTTCAGTGATATGACATTGTCTCAATAGCGGAAAGCTAAATTCTTCTCAAGAAGCTCTTTTGTGAAATCAGTCTCATATGAATAAACGAATAAATCGAAAATGAGAGGATCGACCCCTTTTGCAATATCGAGTCTTTGTTGAAAACAAAAACGTGTCCAATAACTTTCTTTTAAGGATGTTCGCTACTCTGTTTAAAAAAAGCAAGTTTTTATAAAGACTGTTATAAATTGATTGTTTGGTAATAAAGGAACTAAAAAAGCATGAAAAAAGATAGGGTCAATGTGCTTGTTTTCGAGGTATACACCTCTAAAAATTTGGTGGGAAATAATTCTCTCTAGATTTTTCATACACTTTACATTGGTGCCTTTTTACTTTCAAAAATGATAAAAAAATAACAAGGATTTCATAAGATTTTTACAGAAGACCTTTTAAACTATATTTAATCAAATTATTAAAAGAAAAGTAAGGGTCGGTGAGCAAAGTTTGTTAATGGTACTACATGGATAAGACCAGAGGATTCTGAAAATCTTGCATAAAATAAAAAAAAAGAGGAGCGACCATCCTTAATAAAAGGATTATTAGTAAATGGAAATAACTATTTGTTTTAAAAGATAAATGGCCACAGAGAAATAAGTCGAAAACAAACTGACAAAACTATGGCAAAACGAAAATCATATCTAAATATTTACAACATTATACAAAACAAAACATAAAAAAACTAAATACCTAACAACACGACCTCAACCAAAGCCGGTTTTCAGATAGTTTATTAATATATAGGTCGTATAGCTTTGCATTATCTCCATTTTTCTGTTTGAACTTACCGTGGACTTAAAAGAGGGACAAAAGACACCAGATGGCTTAAAATGAAAATGACAAACAGACAAACAGACAAAAAGACAAACAATAGTACACATGACACAACATAAAAAAATCTAAAGAATAAGCAACACGAACCCCACCAAAGAATAGGGGTAATCTCAGGTGCTCCGGAAGGGTAAGTAAATCCTGTTCCACATGTGGCACCCGCCGTGTTTTTATTTAATTTCCCAAAAAAACAAAATATTTCTGAAGACGAATATTGTTTATTCATCTATCATAAACATGAACAATCTCACAATGCTTACGATAAGACACAATATACACATTATAGACAACAAACGAAACATTATCAATCAAAAGGAAGAAATATGACAACCAACACAACATCAAAACCCAACATATTAATTTGGGATGGAGAAGTACCGTGTCACATCTTAAAGCAATACAAACTCACACTCAGCAAAACAGTCACAGGACAACATGGACAATATTCAGACTTCACGATCATCCAATATTTCATTTATATGTTAAGATCTTTTTTATAGGAAACCTTTTCCCTATATAAAAATGAGAGCTTGTTGAATCATTGTAGTGTTGTTGGTATATAGTTATTCCTTACTATTAATTAAAAACGTTGTCATGCATTGTGTCGCTTCTCTTTCTACCTCTGTGTCATAAAAAGTAAAAACACAAAAATACTGAACTCCGAGGAAAATTCATAAAGGAAAATCCAAAATCAAAAGGCAAAATCAAAAGTCCAAACACATCAAACGAATGGATAACAACTGTCATATTCCTGATAAGGTAACATGCATAGTCGCATTTGTCATTCTCGTTTATGATTATTTCTTTTGAATTATTTTGGAAAGACAATGATAATAAAATGGCGTCTGTAATCGGACGGACTATTGAGTCATAAACATGACTCCTATTCGAAACTGTTTGAACATACACTTAATTTTGGTAGATATTACCAAACTTCTTTATTCCTAACTCGATTACACACAATGTTTGGGTATTTGACCTACATCAACCGGTATCTAACATTCCTGTGGACCCTGTGAACCATAGAAATCTGATTTTCGGGGAACCCGAAATCGGTATATAATCATGTTTTATTTAAGAAACAATTCTTGCAAGTCACAGATTTGTTAAGAATATTCACATGGACTGGGTTATCTCTGAAATTTATTCAAAGCGATAGCAACAGATACAATTGACGAATGTAGCTACCCATGCTATGTGCAAATTAAAAAAAACTATGGAATTCACGTTCAATAATTTGAACTGGTGTAAAGAAATACTTCTGGTAGCAATTCCTGTTTGAAATACTTTTGATACCCATCTTGAAATTCCCTGTCATAATTTTGTTTTACGAAAAATCATCCTACAACAGTGAACATATTTCAACTACGTTCCACATGCCCCCAATTTCTTGGGTAATATCGGGTTTACTTTAAGATAATAACAAAGGCTCCACTGACATGGACTATTAAGTGTTATACCACTATTGATTTACAACTATGAGTCTTTGTTAAATTTGATCCTTCCAAAAAAAAAATGTGTAGAGTTTATCTTTTTTTCAAATAAACAAATACTTGGCATGAGTTGAGGTTTATCCTTACCAGTAATATAGAAAAAAAAATCACATAAAATATCATTGCATATAAGATAATAACCATCACTGGAAGTTAACAAATCAAATATCTCCCCTTATTTTATATGTGTACAAGGTCTAGTCACCATGTAACCTCAAGATTACAAAATATTCTATAGAAATCCCAAATAAAAAAATAATGGTGCATTGAAATACCCAAGACATATGTTTATGACACAGAAATATTTTACTGCGAATCGGATAAAGCAGTGGTATTTCATTCTGTTACTTTTAAAACAGTACCAAATGATTCTCTTGCCGTTTATTAGAATCAAAATCAAAATGTTCAACTCAATCAATCGATGATATTTAACTCAAACACTTTTTTTTGTCAAACGTAATATATTTTAATATATCGTTTTTTTTCCACACACTTGACAGTCGGTTGAACACGCTTATTGAACTAAAAGTATAATAACAAAAGCACTGAGTCCGAGGAAAATTCCAAATGGACAGTCCCTGCACAAATGGCCAATTCAAATGTCTAAATTCATCAAACTAAAAGATAACAACTGCTATATTTCGGACTTAGTACAGCCATGCTTAAAAGAACCTGGTTGTATACCTACTTGAACCTCACAATTGAATAACAGTCACATGGAATTCCAGAAGAAAACTAAATTTTCGATCATTTGTAAACACAAACAAACTAACTGTGCAACATTTTTTCTGGACCAATTTTTGTATTGCTATGAGTTACAATTTATGACAAAAATCAGCAAAGATCCATCGAAACAACATCCGATAAACAAATTTAATAATAATTTTAGATATTTGGCTCTCAAAAATGACGACTTCAGTATGTAAGCTAAGACATTTATCCTGTTGAACTTACTTTACTTACATAAAGCTAACACTAACAATGACCACTTCCTTTTCCTCGATCTTGATATATATATATATCACTCACGGAAAGCTTATTACTAAAATCTGTGACAAAAGAGATGAATTTTCATTTTCTTTCGTCAATTATCTATTTTTAAATGGTGATATTCCATTGTCACCATCTTAGAGTTTTTATATATCTAAATTTGTACGATTCGCTCGTGTATGCATCAATGTTTTAGATTTTAATGAGAGAAATTTATATTTTTCTTACAAATTATTACACCATGCAATATCACAAAATAGTCAAAACATTTACACAATTTTATCATCGGTATAAGGACATCATTCGTAAATATAGCTCAAAAAGAAAGACGAAAGAGATAGAAGAGGGACGAAAGATACCAAAGGGACAGTCAAACTCATAAATCGAAAATAAACTGACAACGCCATGGCCAAAACTGAAAAAGACAAACAGATAAATAATAGCACACATGACACATCATAGAAAACTAAAGAATAAACAATACGAACCCCACCAAAAACTCGGTGCTCTAGAAGGGTAAGCAGATCCTGCTCCACATGTGGCACCCGTCGTGTTGCTTAAGTGATGACAAATCCGGTAAATAGTCTCATTAGGTTTACGAATTTAGTATGATTCCATTTGTTACGGACTTAGAACGAGTGTTTGTTTAGGGAACAGCAGAAGTATTTGTGGCTTTCGGCTGTTTAATGCGCTTTGGTGGGTTTGTTGTCTTTCTGACAAATTAAAAAAGTCCACTTCTTAATTTTACCTTTATCGAAATGTAATTGTGTATAAGAAAACCTTCAAAAACTGAAGATAACTGGTAGTCTAGTTTTATGGCCTATATATGTACAATGTAAAAAGGAAATATATGCAAAGGAAATAAATATTTGATTGATATATTCCGTGTTTATGTCATTGAAATCATTATATCTGGCAACATAAGGTTTATCATATCAAACAAAGCCAATTACACTTCAAAGTGTATTCAGTGTTTTAAGTCAAATTTAAATGAATATACATTATGTATCTTAAGTACAAGGATATTTAAACACATCAATGCGTAAACTAAAATTAAAAACGTATCTTTCATCTCTTCGGTCGAGATAGACAGGTAAAAATATTGAATTAATTATCCGATCTTCGTTTGATTGTTAATAATGAAGTACTCTGATGATATTAGTAGAATCATTTAGAATCAGTAATTGACGTATAAGGAATATATTATTATAATAATTTATTAGATGCGGATGAGAAATTATCAACCCTTTTAACCATTGACGTACTACTGCAAGTATCAACACTTTAATACAACTTTTATTCCAACTTCTATTTTAAGGAGTATTTGATTTAAGACATAGTCGAAACATTAATTGTGTGAGACACTAAGAAAATATGCATTCGTTAATATATTACTTCTTTTCTGTTTCCTCGTATATAATTTAAATATTTTGTATTCCACGACAGGAGAGTCTTTTCCAGACTACACTTAGAAGATAACAGAATGAACTAAAAGGTAACTGTAAGTAGTCACTAAAACATATAAAATGGCCCAAGCTCCGGCATCGACTTGTGAAATATGTACTGGCGGACCAGGTGAACATTACTGCCAGCAGTGTGATCAGTTATTTTGCGGCAGCTGTAAATTATCTCATTTACGCACGAAGTCTTGTAAAAACCACACTTTTGGAAGTGGACGATATATCAACTAGAAAAAAAACCTTCTTTGCACGGAACACAAGGAATGCTTCTTATTCTACTGTCAGGATTGTGATACTCCTGTCTGTAAAATTTGCTCCGTCGAGAAACACAGTCGCCATTTGATGACAGATCTTACTTAAACAACTGTAAAACGTAGATCTGAACTTGCCAAGGATATTGAATTAAAGATAACAACATCGAGACAAAACGTAAACAAAATTGAAAATTACACAAAATCTTACCGTGAGGAAGTTAAAGCAGTCATCAAGACCATTACTGAAGAGGGCAATTACTGGAAGAAATTAATTGATAAAAAAAGTAGATTGTTTGGTAGAGCTAGTACAGGACGAGGAACAGAAAGCATTACACAATATGTCTGCACTAACCAAAGTTTATCGTGGAGTTTTCGAAAACTGTCAGCAATGGCAAAAGAACATAAAAGGATTGGAAACAGTAGCAGATGTACTATTGCTACAAAAGCGGAAGAAACTTTAAGTCTCTGTGGACAACATAGATCTAAAGCAAGTTCAGGAAAGATCTTCTGTTTCATACAGAAACAAAACGCATTCACACACAGAAATAGACAGCCTATTCGGAGAGTTGCAGTTTCGGTAAGGCATCAATTTTGAGAAAAAGAATAACTAGCACGTGTTAAAATGGATGTTAGATAACAGTTGTATATTCTCATGATTGATACTATTGACATTAGGAAAGAAAAGATTGATTGCAAATATTTAAAACGACAAGTTTCGTATACATATTTTGATAAAATAAATGTTTTTTGGTTGGTATTGGTTGATCAGTAGTTTATTCAAAATGTACATTACTTATATGATAGGTAATGGTTTAGAGCGGTAGCCTACAAAACAGCAAAATTTGAAAACTAACAGTTTGATAGAGTGTTATAATAAAAGCATCTGGCATTGCAGCTATATATGCTAATATTTATCAAATTTGTATTTGAAGAACAGTAAAGTGATTTCGCCTTTATTCAATTCTAACATTCTCTGGCAGCAACATGAAGTATCTCAAATACAACTGTCATATTGCTGAATAAGAACACACATTTCCTTATGTAGAACAGTAGGCATTTACTTTTTTTCTTTCAATCGATTTATGACTCTCGAACAGCGGTATACTTCTGTTGCATTGATTTATAACTAGAGAATCCTTTCAGTTGCATACATATCAGTCACATACAATTCCATATACAGAAACAAATTGTGAACAAAACAACCCTAAAAACTCACATACTTAAATTATCAAACATCTCTATACACCAAAGTTACAATATAGTGGATGTAAACAATTATAGGCAACAGTAAAGCTCCAAACAATGCAAAAAAACCATCATGAATAGTCGGTTATAGTAGGCCTCAACATGAACAATGATGAACTGTCTTTAGTGGCAAAAATGTGCTTGAACTTGACTTTATGTAAATGTATTCGCTGTTAATCTTTCACGGTTTTTTTGGTACAAATAACGGATTTGACATATAAATATCTTCCTAATCGTTTTATGCAAATACCTACATGTTGTTTTCAAAGATATGGATTACACTTCGAATAATAATGTTTCAGGTCACAACAATCGCAAAAGAGGTACACATACATTTGTGAATATTGTGGGTAAGTTGAAATTGTCCACTTTGAAAATTGTGTTTTTATAATTGTCTGAAATGTATTTACTGACATATTTCAAAGTCATTTCGAGTATTTTAGTAAATTCAAAATAAAAATGATAGAACTTGTCAATTTATATATGTTCAAAATAAATATGTGAATTGTATTCAACTCAAACAAAACACTTTTTTAAAACAACAAAATAACGAATCGTCTACAAATTTGATAAACGAGTTATAATGGCTGCTAGCCAAATGACGTAAATAGATATATATAAACGAGTCTAAATTGAAAACTACGTTTAAACCTATGATTGCGTTTGATAAAAACCGTAATTTTTATACGTGTGCATGTAAAACAAATTTCGTTGTAGAAGGGTCTATATATAAAAGAGGGACGATATAATATGGTATTACCGTGACATGAAGTTTTAGGTTTAAATATTTTAGATGATGTTACTTTCCAATGTATTAGTGTATACAAAACAGGTACCACATTAAAATTGCAACAAAACATAAAAAACATGCTTTCTGTGTTCGATGATATGTTAAAAATGATCATTTTGCTAATTAGCAATGTGTTTATTATGTTTATTATATTCAAATATTATCAAGTTTATCTTGAAATTGGCAATGTATTTATGTTTTGTAATTGAATACACATTTGTCCCGCAACACTCCACTGGTTTGGGCATTAGCATTTTTGTAAAACAAAATGAGAAGTTTTTTTATTTCAACTTGATATGAATTGCTAGCACATACATATATCTGGAATTTGCAACAAAATAACAAACTCCTGTATTGTTATTTGATATGTTTATTTGATTCTTGTTACAGGACTTGGCAGGTTTCAACGTAAGTATATTGTACTAAAATTAACGATTTAAGAAAATAATATATACAGAGTTCGTCTGGATTTACTTATTTTGAGATGGAAAACGTTTATTTATATGTACGCTTCATTTACACATTCATGACATAATTAACTGAATTGTGTATAGGTGCTAAATAAAGTGTGCTTTGCTTAAAAATCATTCTTTATCATTTACTAAATTTATATGAATGAGACAGCAATTCAACTGTTTTCCTGAAACAAAATTGTAAGTCTTTGCACTTAATTCATGTTTTAAATGGCAATCAAAGTAAGCTAGTATGATCTCAGTGTTATATTGTTATATTATATTGTTTGAAATTTGAATACATTAGATGGAGCATTACTTTAATTCATTAATTCACATGAATATATCAAAAAGCAAAGTTTCATTCAACCATTATTAGACACACGAATGCTAGTAATATACAATTCAAGATGCAGATGCAATTTATTTTTTTATGTAAATTGTAAACTTTCCGAATTCATTTTTCTCTGAATTCATTATTTTTGTGATTTTACTTTGTAGTCATTACGTAAAGGAGGGTATGTCGCAGGGAAAAAGCTGCTCACAATTCTACATTAGGTATATTATCGTTCCGACTATTCCTATAAAGAGAACTTTTCATTTTATAAATTTTCCTTCTCTTATAGAATGTTCTACAGAAACTCTTCTTGAACGAATCTTTTTTTAGACAAATTTGCTTTGAACGACGATTATACCATTTTAATTGCTTATCTTCCTTACAGTATATGTTGTTGTAATAGGATGTTAAGACGGATATATGGTATTGCTAAGTCGCCAAGCAGTCAGCACTGTGCTGACATGAATTATCATTGATATGGTCATATTTATAAATTAATTGTTTACAAAACTTTTGATTTGTTTGGAATACTAAGGATTATCTACATCAGGAATAGATTACATAGCTGTACTTGGCAAAATTTTTCGGAATGTTGGTCCTCAATGGTTATCAATTTCGTACTTGAATTGGCTTTTTTATTTTTATTTTATTCGAGTGTCACTTATGCATGTTATGAGTCTTTTGTAGACGAAACGCGCGTCTGGTGTTAATACAAAATTTAATCCTGGTATATGTGATGAGTTTGTTTAGTAACAATAACAAGGAAACGGTAATATATCACATAGACCGATTGGATCCATATCTAAAAAGATTGGGCTCAAAAGTCTTTCTACATCAAATGAATTTGGAAACTATTCAAATTAACAGCATCAGTCTCTTCATTTCAATTTGATTTTTATTTTTTAAAAAGCTTCGAAAGTAACTTATTAATGAAAAACCTTTTCTTATTTAATTTTTGGAATGTTTTGTTGTCCTTCTCGTTAATGGGGATAAAATCATCAAATAAAACATGATTGTCCTCTGATTATATATGGTTTTCTTAGTCTCAATATTATTTTGAAAATCGAATTGGTTATATCAAATAAACATAACCATAA
The DNA here is from genome assembly GCA_037788925.1 of Mytilus galloprovincialis. Classification (NCBI taxonomy): domain Eukaryota; kingdom Metazoa; phylum Mollusca; class Bivalvia; order Mytilida; family Mytilidae; genus Mytilus; species Mytilus galloprovincialis. Next base: position 77,575,952 of record CM075336.1, read on the forward strand.
CTGTACATCACATTTTAGATATTTTCAAATTAGCTTTAATGATATTTAATGAAATATATCCGAGACTTGTTACGGAATTAAACAAATTTTGTGTGAGTGCAAAAAGTCAAGCAGACATTTCAACAAAGATATAATTCTAGCGCGCCAGGTCGAATTTATATTTCAATTGATTATTAATTATGAATCAATTCCTATTGAAAATTATCTCAATATTTCATAATTTTGATGATTTAATTTTTACCATGTCCATCTTACTTACTTTTCTTTTTGTTAAGTACAGAGGGAATTGTAAAATCATATCAGAAATTATAATCGGAACACTATGGCTCATATTCTATAAATAAGTACGATTCTTTCTTTCGACGAAACTAGTTTCGTGATTAATGTACATCATAAATAAATTTGTATCAACAGCTTAATCGTATATTACTTGCATTAGTAGATGTGTAGTACTCGTTGATTTTGCTTTTTGTGTAGATTGATAAATTGATAAATATTCAAATTTCAAACAATATAACAGCGTAAAAGGGTGGAACAAATTTAACATTATAAACATTCTCCATTTACCTCACTACTATTTTTGGTTTCGGTATCGGTTTCGGTTTCGGTATCGGCTTATATTGACCATGTCTACTATTATACATGTTGTAGGCTAGGTTTGAATAATTATATGCAGTTAGTGGGAATCAAATCACCAAGAACCCTACATGGTATTCATTCACTTGTGTGAGATTTTCTGATTTGCTATAATATTGATCAATAGAAAACAGGCTTTACAAAAAATATTACAATAGACTCTTTGGTCGGGTTTTTATCTCTTTGTCATTTTCCCCGTTTCAATTGTCAATTTTATTATCACAATCAGATTACTTAGTTTAAACTAACATGTGATAGATATCTTTACTCGAATCACTATATGTAAATATATATATATAATCAGTAGTGGAAGTTTACGTTCGGATATTTGTCACACATACAACGTATTAAAACAGAGTATACCGCTGTTCGAAATTTATAAATCGATTGAGAAAAAAACAAACAAATCCGAGTTACAAATTAAAATTATGGGAAACACATTAAATATAAGAGGAAACACGTAACTACCAGTTAACCTGGTTAGATATGGTGAACATTGACGTACATTATTATGAAATTGTTAGTATCCATTGCACTTGTGTTAGCCTTGTTGGCCTGCTATACTCGATATAAGTAGTAGACATGATTTATAAATAGCAGAAATGATCTATAAATAGATTAATACGCATATGTATTGATCAAGTACAAATAACTTTAAACTATCATGTGATAGACATAGTTACGCGTATCGCTACAGGGAAGTATATATTATCAGTAGTGAGTTTAATGTTCGGATATTTATCATAACACATTAGCAGTTTAACTAAATAAGAGGTGAGTATTGACTAAAAGAAACGGGATTAACAATTGAAACACACATAACTAAACAAAAGTGAATTTAGATTATGTGAACATTGACGTACATTATTAAGAAACTTGAATTGATTTCACTGTTACCATCTGTACTTACCTTTGTCAATTAACTTTAAACAGTCGGTCGCTACAAACATGTATTTAATATACAAACAAGTCAACTCATTGAATAATATAAACATGATGAATTATTTCAATAATTCAAGTGTATCTTACTACGTTTAATTCTATTTTTAGACTATGAAACAACCTTTACTTTAAAGTCTTGATTGTTGATTACAACTACGCTTCACAGATACATTTGTACATGAACTTGCCACAGGTGACTTATATTCAAATATCGAAATGGCCCAAGCTGCTGCTTCCACTTGTGAAATTTGTACTGCTGGACCTGGTGAATACTATTGTCAACAGTGTGACCAGTCATTTTGTGGAAGCTGTAAATCATCTCATTTACGCACGAAGTCTTGTAAAAACCACACTTTTTTAAGTGGACCAAATATTAACAAGGATGAAAAACTCCTTTGTACAGAACATGAAGAAATTTACTTTTTCTACTGTCAAGATTGTGATATTCCTGTGTGTAGAATTTGCTCCGTAGAGAAACACAGCCGCCATTTGATGACAGATCTTACTAAATCAACTGAAAAACTCAGATTCGAAGTTGTCAAGAACATAGAGGCAAAGGTAACAACATCCAAGGTAAACCTTAGCAAAATAGAGAAAGAAACACAAACCTACCGTGACGAAGTCAAAGTAGTCATCAAGACCATTACTGAAGAGGGGAACTACTGGAAGAATTTGATTGATAAGAAAGTAGATAGTTTTGTTAGGCTATTGCATGACGAGGAACAGAAAATTTTACAAAATATAACTGCACTAACCAAAGTTTATCGTGGAGATATCGAAAACTGTCAACAATGGGAAAAGAAAATCAAGAAAATGGAAACAATGGCAGACGTTCTGTTGTTACAGAAGCTGAAGAAACTTAAAGTTGATGTAGACAAGATAGATTTAAATCCAGTTCCAGGAAGGTCTTATGTGTCATACAGAAACAAAAGTCCTTCAGGCACAGAAGTAGACAGCCTTTTCGGGGAGATGCAGTTTAAGTAAGTAATCAATTCATAGAAAAGGGATAATAATGGTATTAATTATTGTATCGGTATACGAATTGATTTCTTGACTACAGTATTTCCCTGTAAGTGGAAGGTGTGTCATGTTGCAATAAAATAGGAGCAACAGATACCCAATGGGTTGATAAACCGACAAAAAATTTAAACAAAATACAAACAAAATTAAAAAAAAAAACCAACAGACAAGCAACACTACACAAGAGAAAAATACACTGATACCCTTTCGAGATTTTGTTGAAAAAAACTTTAATCTTCAAAGGCAAATATATATACGGGTGTGAGAGTTTCTCGATGCATTGAAGACTTGTTCGTGGTCTTCGGCTGTAGTCTGCTCTATGGTCGGGTTGTTGTCGCTTTGACGCATTCACCATTTCCTTTCTCAATTTAATATAAAGCAGGTTTAAGAATGACTAAAAGATAATAACGCAATATCTTCCTGATTGATACTACAAACCTAGGAAAGAAAATGTTGATATATATATTGTTTCAAACAGACTACTTTCGTACACTCATTACGATACGACGGAGGGTTAGTTTTGGCCGTCATTGTATGAATTGTAGCCTACGTGCAATGTAATAGGTTGGAGAGATGTCTCATTGGCACTCGTACCACATCTTCCCATATCTAGTACCTCAATTATAGGAGACAACACGGTTTATAAGGCCTTCTCTGCAGACAAAATTGAAAACAGACAGATGATAGAACGACACAAAGTACATTCAAGCATCTGGTATTGCAGCTTTAGATTTATAACTTGTAAAAATAAAAATAAAATTAAAATATAAATGTTTCAACACCGTTAAGGAAAGTAAAACAAATGATTGATTTCAATTATCGGTACGTGGTGTCTTATACTTATACAGCTCTTCGGCATCTATAGATGTGAGCATTCCCCATATGGACATTTGTCTTACACTTCGATGAGTCACTTATGTTGTAGACTCTGCTACTGAATGATTTACGATTTTGAAGCAAATGCTTCATTCATAACGACAAGTTTGATAAATAAGCTACTGTCATTACCATGCGTGTTTTATACTAAGGATTGTTGTGTGAAACTGATTCGACCATTCTTGTTATGTTTGTGATGTTTTTGCTTATACATGTATGATGTATTTAGGACATCTCATACTTAATCTATACAACATTTCTATCTTTCAAATCGTCTAGTTGTATATGTCCTCGTTATGATTAAGTATAAAAAATATAATTACAAAACTAGTGTACTCTGAGGAATATTTCAAAACGGGAAGTCCCTAATCAAATGGTAAAAATCCATGATAAAACACATGAAACGAATGGACAGCAACTGTCATATTCCTGACTTGGTACATACATTTTCAAATGTAGAAAATGGTGGACTGAACCTTGTCTTATAGCGCTTAACCACTCATTTGTATGACAGTCGCATCAAATTATGTTATATTTACATCGATGCAGACATAACAGGTATCTATAATAGTCAAAATATTGGTACAGAAGTCATTACTGTGTCACAATCTCATAACTAATAAATGTTTAACAAAAAAGCACAAAAAGCATCTATCAAATTTAAAAACCAGATTCATATATTCGCCTATTTGACGTCATAAAATGTAAAACGTCACATAGGAAGAAATTTTGTCGTTCAAAAAAATTATAATTTGACATGGGGAATTGTGGTATACAAGGTTAAAAAATCAAAAGTTATGTTAGAAATTTTTTAATATAAAATGTGCTTCGGAAAAGTTGTCTAAAAACTGTTTTTATCTATTATGAATTCCTGGTGTACATAATCATTTTGTTTTAGGGAAGGTAAAGCGTTAAAGGAAAAAACTGAAAACCAACAAATTGTCAGGTAATACAAATACTACTGTCTAAAAAATTATAAAAGTAACTATTCACAATTGAGTATGAAGACAACGCTAAAAGCACAACACAAATAGTAGACCGAAATTTTCAGTCAACCAGTCCGTCATTTAAAGTCACTACCAGAGCTTGTGGAAAAACGAACAATAATATGTTGATCACCAATAGATGGCTATATATTTGTTAAGAAGCGGTGAATTTCTAGACGCTATCTAAAAACAATAAGATGTGTTATGAGTGCCAATGAGACAAAATATTCACTTAACTTCAAATAAAAAAAAAAGATGTTATCAATCACAGGCAACTGTAACGGTTTCAACTAGATACAAAAAAAACTATACCGTATAGACCGCTATGAAAAAAGGTTTTTGCGAAAATGTGCTTGTAACTTGACTTTATACCAATGTTTTCGCTGTAAATTTTAACACGTTTTTTGGCAAAACAAAATTACGGATGTGTCATATACTTCTTTTCCTATTCGCAGTGTGCACATACACATGACATACCTGCATACCTTTTTCAGAAATAAGATTTACATTTTGGATGATCATATTTCAGGGCACCAGAGTCACAAAAGAAGTACAAATACACCTGCGCTGTATGTGGGTAAGTTTAAATAATGTCCACATTGACAATGTTGTTTTTATAATGGTCTGGGGAGTTTTTTTCTGACTTATTGAATCGTCATGTCAAGAATATTGGTAAATTTAGAAGTTATATAAAAGAACTTGTCATTACTGACATTATCATCTGTTATGATATTGTAAAGTATATGGAAATTGTCTCCCATGAGTGATAATATTGAAGTCAATTCAGATTAATCAGAATATGTAAATTGTGTTGAGAAGTTGTATTCAACTTAAACAAAACAACACCGTTACACATTTTCTTAACAGATAAAATAAAGTATTATATTGACTGCTTACAAAATAAGAATAAAAAGTATCTAAATTAACATTAACGTGCATTACTGTTTTTGGTGCAAATAATTTGGAAGATGTTACTTTCTATTTGAGTGCATACACAACAGTCCCAATACTAGAACTAAAAAAACATGCAAACTGTGTTCAATGATGCGTTTAAAATGTGTGTTTTTTTTTTTTTTATAATATTCAGAGTATTATTTATTATTAAGTTAATCTGGACAGATGCAATGTATGTGTATTTCTTAAATGAAAACACAACATTCCACGCTCTTTGAAATTAGGATTTCAGTGAAATGTTTGTTGTCCTTTTTAATTCAACCTGCCATGATTTGCTAACAAATACATGTGTTTGGTTTTTTTTTAACAAAATAACAAACTCTTCAATTGTTTTGTACTGTATTGTTATTTGATATATTTATTGGCTTCTTGTTACAGGTATGAACAGATTTCAACGTAAGTAAAGTGTACTTAAATGTATAATTAAATCGCAATTAAGTGCAATTTTTCAGTATATAAATCGCAAGGCCTTTGAATTCATCTGATAAGTAATACGTGAGTTAAAGAAAAATTGATGAACGTCGGTAAATACTTGGTCAAATATGTTCAGATTATGTCGAGTGTGGTTCTGACTAGGTCGAGTATGGTTCCTAGTAGATTGAGTATGGTTCAGCCGCGTACACAATGGTTAAATACTGGTCGAGTAAAGGTAGATATAAAAAAGAAGAGGTGGTATGATTGCCAATGATAACTGTCAACAAGAGACCAAAATGACACAGACATTAACAATAATAGGTCACCAAACGGCCTTCAACAATGAGAAACGCCAATACCGCATAGTCAGCTATAAAAGGCTCCGATGTGACAATGTATAACAATTCAAACGAGAAAACTAACGGCCTTATTTATATAAAAAGAAATAAGTATATTTAAAATTACAGTCGAGTGTTATAAAGTAAATTGAAGACCAGTTCATATATAAAATGTAAACAAAAATAATCATCTGGCCCTTTGTTGGAATAATAATGTTTTTTGAACACAACCTAAAACACTTTGTAATCTCATTGAATTATTGGTGCGTTTCCAAGAATTTGTCTTTGTAAAATAAAACGAAGGATGCCATTCAAAATGTATGGATATTTTAGTGGGATATTTTCTTTAAAAAATCTCATTAAACCATTATTCCGGTAATATTTTTTCAAACACACAACGCACACGCATGCGTCTCGTGTACTAAAGTAAAGATTTGTGACTTCTCAAAAACACTTCACAATTAGGCACAAGTATTTGTTTTATTTTACAGGAATGAACCTATTACCCAGAAGATCGGGTATGTATTAAACTTATAATTCTTTTCAGTGCTTAAACATTATGAAGATTGTTTTATTCACATACGAAACTAAATAGCTCGAACTTTAAATTACTTTAAGCGGGATTATTCATTCTGTGTTTTTATTCATTCTATTCATTCTATTCATTCGCCTGTCCCAAGTCAGGAGCCTCTGGCCTTTGTTAGTCTTGTATTATTTTAATTTTAGTTTCTTGTGTACAATTTGGAAATTAGTATGGCGTTCATTATCACTGAACTAGTATATATTTGTTTAGGGGCCAGTTGAAGGACGCCTCCGGGTGCGGGAATTTCTCGCTACATTGAAGACCTGTTGGCGACCTTCTGCTGTTGTTTTTTTCTATGGTCGGGTTGTTGTCTCGTTGGCCTATTCCCCATTTCCATTCTCAATTTTATGTGAAAAAAAACGTTTTTTTGTATGAAAACAATGGTATGTTGATAAAGCTTGAGTGATCCAGTAACTAATGATACATACTTAAGAGCATCTTTAGCTTAACAAGAGAGTGTAAGTATTCATATTGACATCTTAAACAATGTAAATAAGACATTAAACATAGACCGTTCAGTTCTGTTTGCGATCATTTCTTTTTTTCGTGTTCATAGCATATTGATTCCAAATAAGCAATTTTTTTTAGTTTTGAACTACTGGTAATTTTGAAATATTAAATTATTATTATTGCGTATATTACGGCAGATTAAGATTTTTATAAAAAAGATCAGTCGCACTTGAACTGTGAACGCATCATTTGAATGCACCACTGAATTAAGTCCAATTATAATGATATTTTGTGTCTTATATTAGAGCAAACGTTTCCATTGTACAGTATGTGATATGGATCATTAAAAAATTATAGTTATACCAGACACAGTAAAACTGTTTTATAAATGTTTGTTGAGCTAAAACTTTTCTTTTTTATTGCAGTCCAAGTTTTGTGTAAGTAACACATATTGACCTTAATATCATATCACACTCATTCGTTTTTTAATGCATCAAAACAGAAACGTCTATCTCACATCAACAATAGTCATGCCATTATATATTGTAAATGTGTTGTTGAAGTTTACTTAATGTTTTATGGAAGCCATTGTTTGAAATTTTCATATGGCCTGGGTCGTGATCTTCGAATTTTGTCCTCAGCATAAGCGAGGAATACAATTAACGAATATCAAGGCCCAGGCCATGTGTTAATTTCCAACAATATATGCCTTCCATGAATTATTTCGATTCTTATAGGATAAATACGGCCATTAAAACACTAAAGCGAGAGAGAATATACTGTGTGTGTTGCTGTTCTTTTTTACTCCCCATTAATCAAAACTCAAGCATTCTAATAAATAAATAGCTTGCATGGGTTATTTCGTGAATAGCCGCTAGAAAAAAAAATTGTTTAATTCTTTTTATCCTCCAATTTAACATTTGCCATTTTTAATTTACATGTTTTTCTCGTAAGCTACCGTCAAATCCAAAGTTGACATTTCAACTACGGAGCAGCCATGTTCTTGCTGAAATCAGTTTAATAATGAAAACAACACGTTTATATACTGAACGACTTTAAAAACGCAACACTCATTTTGTTGATTTGTTTTTTACCAAATCATGTTTGATTCTCTTACAACTACTTTTCATGCTTATCATACTTACTTTTTTTTACAAAAAATCAAAATCTGACTAACCTGTGGTTATTGATCATTTTTGCTTTGTGAAACAGTTCTTTCAATCCTTTGCCTCACATAAATCAGTTAAAAAATGTTGCATCTCCATATTGCCATGACTGAGAAATAAAAAACTGAAATAGCCCTTACGAATACTGCAAACATGAACATATAAACGTGCTGCAACCATATATGTATGACTTCAGAAACTCGGCCTTCAAACAACGATATAAGTAGACAAGATTTGTTGCTGGTCATTAATGAACAGATGAACGTGTAGTGACAATGAAACGTCAACATAATTTGATTACACAACGTCATTTGCCAGACATGTTTGCAGCTGCAACGTTAACTACTAATCAAATTCCCGAGTGCCATTGTGTACAGATTCATGTCATAAATGTTTCCCATCAACTGAATTGCAAAAGAATCGACTGAGGAAAACCCTTTAAAGCCCTCAAGTACCAACAGCATAATTGCCATAACCAATTAATGGGTTGAACAAATGCAAAATCAGAAAGTGTAAAACAGAACCCAAAACTTGTCAGACAGAATTTGTTGACCTTTCTGGTAATCATTTTGGCGTTTGTAACAGGCAATTTTTTGCTTTTCACGGTGACACATTCATTAAAAAATAACAAAAAAATAATCTAGTGTTGCGTTTCTAAAGTCGGTCAGTAGATATAGGAATAATACAATACAATAGAAAAGTAAATTAAAACCAACCTCAAAATCAATTTAAATACAATATTATACATGTTATACGAATTTGGATGGTTCATGTAACAGAACACTTTCAACTCTAGTGTTTTCATTTGTATGACGTCATGTTTTGAAATGACTTAAATGCGGCAGAATCAGTAATAGACTTTCGCGGAATCTTGATTTATTTTGATTTTGTTGATTTCTTCGAGCTCTAGTAGATTACTTCTTTTTACTATGCCTCCGAATAAGAAAACAAGTTATTTTCTTTTTTTAAATGCAATTTTAAAACAATAAAATGGGCAAAGGATTTGTAAAAAGGTTCCAGTACATGTGGATTAACGTGGGACGTGTTTTGTACCAGCCAGTATTATGTATATCTGTGAGTCGATATATCGAAAATGGTATCACGGTGTTGTTTACAAAGCGAATTGCATATAACATATTAGAATTTAAATTTTCTTTTATCTTAGTATACTTTAGATCATCTTCAGCTTAACAAGAGAGTTCATGTATTCATATTGATTACTTTAAAAATGTAAAGAATTCATTAAACATAGACGTTTAGTTCTGTTTGATTTAGTTTATTTGTTTGATATTCATAGTATATTGAAATATTACCCAAAAACTTTTTTTTTGGTGCGTATATTACGACACATTTAGATTTTCACAAAACTATCATTCGTACTATAATTGTGAAAGCATTATTTGAATTCATTGAATTAAGTCCAATAATCATTATATTGTGTGTATTATATTAGAGCAAACATTTATATATTACAGTATGAGATAAGGATCATTAAAAGTTAATAATTATACCAGACTCAATAAACACATTGTTTTTAAATGTTTGAAAAGCTTACCTTTTTCTTATTTTTTTTTGCAGTAAAACTTTGTGGATGTAAGTAACACAGATTTACCTTATTCCTATCACAATCATGTGTTCTTTGAGATGTTAATGTATGAAAAATGAAACTTCAATTAGTTGTCCTTGAGACTAAACACAATAGTCATGTCGTTATATATTGCAATATGTCTTGTTGAAGTTTACTTTATTTCTTTTATTATCTTAAGTACAGCGCAATATATCTGGTTATAATTATATATAAATTAGTAGTTTGGTGTGTGTTAAACACATATTTAGATAAACGCAAACACATAGCTTAAAGCACAAATAAAACATGACCAAAAACAATTTGACATGCTGATAGATTTTTTGGCGGTCGTATAAAACATTACAGAGAAAATAATAGTGTTCGCCAGATAATTGATGTAACAGACTATAGTGAATAAAAGTAATGAGGGAACATACAGTTATTCCTCTTGTATACAAAACAAAGATGTCATAGTAAAAATTTGGTTGTTCCACTTGTATACATTTGTTGTTATTTACAAAGAAAATTAAACACTGTTTTATCTGGCGTGCATGTATATGCATTCACATGTGTTGTTTGATTTTACTATAATTGTAGATGACTGTTTAACAAATCATTGGTTCATTTTGATATTACAAAAGTCAGACGAAAGGCTGCATGCATGCAACAGAAGGTTCATCAATTGAAAACAGTTTAATTAAAAATCGTTTCTCTTTTATGTTTTGCCAAACCGTATAGAATTTGTAAATGTATATTTGTTTTCGTAAAGAAAAAAAATATTTGATCGATCATGTATAGCATAAGAGACACAATTATTCACAATAGTAGCGAGAAATTTGTTTGATTATTTTTATTCGCATTAGCGTTTTTTATTGCCCTTTGATATACATCTATATCTCTTCTTTAAAGTAATGCAGATAAACAACAATATTTGTATAGTATAATTCTAACCATTTTTACGGGTGTTTTATTTATCTTTTTAAGGGAGTGCATTAACAGTAGTTGTGGTTGGTAAGTATTTAATCATTTAACTGTCAAAACAAAATCCGATCATTCGAAACTACATGTAAACTATACTTTCAGTCAGCCTACCATTACAAACAAACAATGCACATGACATGGTAGCCTGTGTGGTGTAAATGTTAAAATGAAGAGTAAAGTGTGGTTTTAAAATGTTTTTTTAAGCGAGTCCTTATTCATTTCACTGCCAACCAGTGAACGTCTGAAATTGGTACTATTTGAACACGACCATTCTATGTAATTCTATTTTTTTTTTTGTATGTTCTTCGGATAGTTTTAAAAATTCTGTCTATATGTACTCTATGCGAACGACCGACTTGTGATCGATTTTGATCTGCAGAATACTAAATATTATGACATAGTACTTCAACATACTGATGCAATTTCAAACAATTTAGACTTGTAGTCATCCTATGCTTTGACCAATTATGTCCATCTTTTTATTTCTGATTCATAACCAATAATCACAAAAAAAGTACAAACTGATTCTATTTTATAAATTATAAATTTGCATCTGACTACAGCTATATAGTAGTTCAAATTGCTATGCTTTGATATTGTATTGCAATTTTTGCTGTATGTTTAAGATAAACACTCATTCATTTGAACTAATTGTCGATATCAAGGTTTTAAAGGTATACAAAGAATATTTCCTGTGAGCAAAAGGTCAAGAATGTAATGAAAATTTGCTACAACTAAGGATATTGAAAGTAACATATTATATGTATAGTTCTACGAATTGATTATATAAGATTGCATTCCTTGATTCAAATAAGGGTTTAGGTAAGGTACATACTTGATCAAAGTATGGTTCGGACTCGATCCGCGTTTGATTCTGACTTGACATGTTAAACTTGAGTGTGAGTCACATTATATAAAATATATAAGAACTTGTCAAGCAAAAATCAGATATTAATTCCGACTGTTAAATATACACTATTTGTACGTCGAGAACAATTGAATTAATTAACGACCCTTTAAAAAAACACCTTCCCTTTCATGAATGTGACCTACTGAATAATACAATTGAAAATAGAAATGGAGAATGTGTCAAAGAGACAACAATAGTAATCAAAGGTACCAGGATTATAATTTTGTACACCAGACGCGCATTTCGTCTACATAAGCGACGCTCATATCAAAATATTTATAATGCCAAACAAGTACAAAGCTGAAGAGCATTGAGGATAAAAAATTCCAAAAAGTTGTGCCAAATACGGCTAAGGTAATTTATGCCTAGGAAATTTATAAAAATGACACCCGTCCATAACACAGACAACAGCAGAAAGTCACCAACAGGTCCTCAATGGAGTGAGCAATTCTCGCACCTGAAGACTATTTACCGGATTTGTTATAACATGGGCAACACAACGGGTGCCACATGTGGCGCAGGATATGTTTACCCTTTCGGAGCACCTCAGATCACCATTAGTTTTAGTGGAGTTCGTGTTGCTTATTATTTAGTTGCCTTTGTTGTGTCGTATGTACTATCGTTTGTCTGTTTGTCTTTTTTCATTTTTAGCCATCACGTTGTCAGTTTATTTTCGATTTATGAATTTGACTGTTCCTCTTTTACTGGATTGTAGTAATGTATTATATTTAAAAAACGGATCGTTCATGCCTTTGTTTTTAACTTGGGCATTCAGTCAAACATATTACAAAGCTCCATGTACGTATATCATTTTACTTCTGTTAAGGTTTGAATAAGATGTCACTGGATTATGAGGCCTAGTAAGGCATGATGTATCTAGCAATATCACATTAATAATACATCTCCGTATAAATTGTTTTAACAAAAAGTTATCACGTTTCAATTCAAAGCAGACGTGTATAATCATTTAAATAATTTGCGGTAATTGTAAAAATTGAGACTGTGGACTTTACACATGAACAATTTAGCCGAACATTAAACACAATCATCAGTTTATCGTTATGTGATACAATTTATGATTACTATTTTGAAATATGCTATTTATTGGTTTAAGAAATATTAAACAATTGCAATAACGTGGTATGTATGTTTTTGTTTTAATGTGTTACCATGTGTTATTCTAGGTACAATAGTTCACATTGGCATACTTTTATTGGAGAAGTATAGAACAGCTGACAACCCAAGGACTTTAAGATATCATAGTCATTTGTATACAGAGTACGTTTTAATGCAAACAACAATTACCGTCATCATATGATCCATCTGCCATTTAAGTGACATTTGTTTTTCTGTGAACTTTATCGAAAGAAAGGTAGATTCGTATTGACCACTAAATCTTTTTTCTGACACATTATAATTTATAGTATATAGCACACAACTTTATTTGTTTCAAAAACATTCATATACATTTGATGTATTTATAATTATATCTTTATATAATAAAATGTTTATGTGTAGTCAAGCTTGATTATGTTTAGAATATCGTTTGAATTAGAAAAAAAAAGAAACAATATATGTCACAACAGGAAAAAGAACTTCACACACAAAACAAGGTAAAACGCAAAAGACTATTTGACCGTTGTCTACCACTTTAACTGAAATGTATAGATAGTCCTAATTGATATACATATTATGTCACATGGTCTTTTTTCCAATTAGTAAAATAAGTCAAATCCTCAAATATACTGCTGTATAAATCAAGTTGTAAAAAAAAAGATTTGGAACGATTGCAAACACTTATCAAATGACCAAAGAACACAGAAATCAACAACGTTAGGTTACCGTACGGCTGTCAACTATGAGCAAGGTCAATACCGCACAGTCAGCTTTAAAATGCCTCGAAATGACAAATGTTAAACAATTTCTACAATAAAACTAACGTCCTAAATTAAGTACAGAAAATAAACGAAAAACAAATACGTAAAACATCAGTAAACGACAACAACTGAATAACGGGCTCCTAGCTTCGGATAGGCACGTACATACAGAATGTGGCGGGGTTAAACATGTTAACAGGATCCCAACCCTCGCCTAACCTGGGAATTAATGTAACGGTAATGAAGTATGTTTTAACACAGTAATCTTTTATTCATGCTGACTTCCAAGTTTAACAGATATTTATCCTTTCAAAGCATGGTCCAGCAAGCCATTTGATTACTTCTCTCTTTGGCCTTCATGGATAATATTTTCTTTAGAAAGCATATAACAGTTCTGTATATGTTATGTTTTTTTTCAAATTCATTACCCTTGTACCAGTATGTTATTTTTAGGTGAAAGCTTGTGCATTTTACTTTCGAAATTTGGGTGATATATCATGGTTGTTTACACGTCAATGGAAGAACAAATTGTCTCTATTGAAATTAATCCCTTTCCTAACCCATTGTATAAAAAAAATTAATCAACGTGTGGTTGCCGGAGATCAAGGATCATAACTTTTTAAGCTAACTGGATGGTTCAAATATGCTGATACTCAGACTTTAAAATGGATATTTTAACTATCTCGATTGGATAAATCCGATAATCCACTGGTATCATTGTAAGAATCTATATGTACACGTTTACAGAATAAATTAAAAATAAAACTCTTAAGAGAAAAGGTTAATCATCGCGTGTTAAGTTTCTATTCAATCTCAGAGTCGATGCGTAATTTTGAACTATGATATAGATTATATGTTTTTAATATTACATTATGAAATGTGTTTTATGTTTTATTCTATAAAGACAGACAAATTATATTTTGTTTTTAATTGCAATTCATTGTACACGTTTGTGTTTATGAAGGCTGTCTAATTAAGATCATTAGGGAAATTAATATGACAAAAACATTGTGTTATAAAAATAGTTACATGTATACTGCCAAAAAAGAGGCAAAAGGAACCAGAGGGACATTATTAGTCGACAAAAAAAAAGAAGAAAAAAGTTTGGGCTAAAAAAGTTTAACAAACTACATAGAATACAATGTAACAGACAATAATAAGTAAGAAAAAAATATATAGAATAGGACGAAAGATACCAGAGAGACATTTACACTCACAGATCGAAACAACCCGACAACGCCATGGCTAAAAAAGAAAAAAAGACAAACAGACAAATAACAAAATAACAAAATACAAATAATACACAACATATAAAACTAAAGACTGACCAACACTAATCCAATCACAAATGGGGTGATCTCATGTGCTCCTTTGATGTCAAAAGAAACCTTTGTTGCCAGAATAAACAAAATATGTAGATGATCATGATGCTATAGATGATTAGTTAATAATATTACAATAAAAAAGCAGGTTTTGTTTTTTATTAAAGAGAAATTTTTAGAACTATTTGGTGTTAGTTCATGTGTGTGCAATGTTATGTATCTTAATTCTGTCTTAATTAACAAGATTATGGGGAAAAAAATATGGATAACTTTGTTTTATTGAAAAGTTTACTGCATTGTATAATAAATATTATTCTTTATATCATGTATACAATCATATTAACCACTAACTCATCGTATAGACATGCATTGGATCGTCAAAAAGATAAAATCACAAAAATACTGAACTCCGAGAAAAATTCAATCGGAAAGGCCCTAATCACATGGCAAACTAAAATGACAAACCACATCAAACGAATGGACAACAACTGTTATAGTCCTGACTTGGTAGAAAATGATGAATTGAACCTGGTTTTATAGCGCTTAACCTCTCACTTGTACAACAGTCTCATCAAATTCTGATATATTCACAACGATGCGTGCACTAAAGACATACTAAATAAAATAGTAAGTAAGTCAAAATATGGGTACATCAGTCATCGCTGTGTTACAATCTTAAAACAAACAGTTTTACAAAAAAACACAAACGCATCTATCAAATTAAAAACGCATTGACAGCTGCACGTGTCTGACGTCAGAAAATTTATACATCACATATTTTAGAAATACCAAAACACGCTTTCTTTCTTAAATATGTTTTGTCTTCATTAATCTACAACTTTTAAAGGTAAAGTTAGTTTACATACTTCTTAAATCTAATGAACGAGTAGACTTCGTGAAAAACACAAAGCACTGTCGACATGAACGTTACGCAATGTACTATTTCTTAAAAATACAAAGTTGTGTGACTTGGTTTATTGCATTCATATATATTATGTAACTTTGGAAACGGATACGGTCGCTTTGAGTGTAAGTAATTATTTAAAAAAAACCATTATATTATATGTAATATTCCTTTATTTTCCTGGCCTTATCTTTAGGAATTATATTCAATAGTCCACAGTTCTGAAACAATTGATATTCAATAACTGTCTAACATAAGGATTTGACACGATTCTAAAACAAAATTCAAATCCTATTCCAAAGGTCTTGCAATTCACAAAATTAACACACAAAGACCTTATTTTTGAAAAACAAAAATAGGATGGCGACACCTTGTCATGTTTGAAGTAAAAGCAGGACAATAGTTGAAAACCAAGAGTCCTAGATTTTTGTAAAAAATGCTTGCACTTTACATAGCAGGTACATGCACATCCCATGTTACTTAAAGAAGGCCAAAGAAATTAAAGGTTGATCAACACAAATCGTACCAAATATAAGGTAAACAAACCGGGTAGTACAAAAGAAAAAGAGAGCAAATACTACTCCACTATCACTGTGTGAATAATGGCAACAGTAGTATACCGTTGTTTGAAAGTCATAAATCGATTAAAAAAAACTAATCCGGGCTACAAACTATAAAAACTAAGGGAAACGCATCAAATAAAAGAGGGAAAAAACTACACAACAGAAACACACCATTGAAATGCAACACAAAGAAACGAACTAAAATGTTACATTTTCCCAACTTGGTACAATAAATGTATAGAATAAAAATGGTGGGTTGAACCTGGTTGTGTGGCATACCAAACCTCCCGTTTTTATTACAATGTTAAATATAACATTAAAATGACAACACAACTTGACAGGACTACAATACAAATAAATAGGAGAACATATAGGACAGAGAAACACACGAATAATAGCTAACAAAAGGCACCAGGTTTAACTTAATAATTCAATTTAATACGCCAGACGGCGTTTCGTCCACACAAGACTAACCAGTAACGCTCGGATGAAAAACAATCGAAAGCCAAAACAAGTACAAAGATGAACAGTACTGAAGACCAAAAATTCAAAATAGTTGTGCCCAATACGGCTAGGGTTTTCTGTCTGGGATAAGAACATTCTTATTATTTAGAATAACTTATTGTTTTGCAAACAGTAAATTCAAAAATGACTATATAATAGATGTATATGATGAAACCGAAGTGTTAACTAACTACAGAAATAATACGGATATGTTTGATGCATATGTTTTATTTTGTTTCCTTCTAGTAGTTAGTGGACTGATGGTAGAGCTGGTTTTTGTTGCTGCGGAAATAGGTTTTTGTTAGATTAAATAAGAATAAACTTACATGAAGCAATGACTGCTACTGCACCTTCTTGAAAGGATCAATATAAGAGTCACTAATTACACAATGAAATTGTGTTTGTATCTTCCTTTCTTTTAATGTACATGTATGTAGAACAGCAATACATATTATGAATAAAACTTATGTAAAACATATGAACACAAGTTCAAATCAGTACACAATGGTGTAACGGTGAATGCATTAATGGACTAGGATGAAAGATAAAATAGATGACAACATATTATGGAAAAGAAATACAACCGAAAAAAAAATGAAGTTTACACGTGATTTTGTCATCCAGTTAGGCGAAGGAGGATTCAATTTTATATAAAACTCGAAGTAACCCACATACCTGAATTAACATTATTCAGCCAAACTCAAACATCAATTAAAGGAAAGTAACATATACAATAATAGAATCAGATTGAAAATTCAAAATATAGTTTATGAAGTTCAACAGTAAATGTATTTGCCAATTGCGTTCACAAATTACTTTTAGAAGGGGTAAGTTATGAGATTTGTCTACCAAATCAGCAGTGGGGTATTCGTTGTAATTTGGGTAACGTCAATTAAGGCTGTTTTTAACGTCATTTGTACCAGATTTGATATGTACGACAAATATTTTTCTGAAGCTTGATAATCCATAGACAATTCAAGACATTAACATTCCCTGAGGTATTTAGATAATTTAAATTTCTAAAATTGTCCTGTTCGCCGCTTCACTATTATTTCAAGATGAATGGGATAAATGCATTCAACATAACCCCAAACTGTGAAACTTTTAGTGGTATGACATTGTCTTAATAGCGGAAAGCTAAATTCTTCTCAAGAGGCTCCTTTGTGAAATCAGTCTCATATGAATAAACGAATAAGTCGAATATGAGAGGATCGACCTCTTTTGGAATATTGAGTCTTTGTTGAAAACAAAAAATGGAAATTACTACTTGTTTTAAAAGATGAATGACCACAAAGAAATAAGTCGAAAACAAACTGACAAAACTATGGCAAAACGAAAAAAAAATCTAAATATTTACAACAGTATACAAAACATAAAAAACTAACAACCTAACAACACGACCTCAACCAAAGCCGGTTCTCAGATAGTTTATTAATATATAAGTCGTACAGCTTTGCATAATCTTCATTTTTCTATTTGAACTTGCCATGGACTTAAAGGAGGGACGAAAGACACCAGATGGCTTAAAATGAAAATGACAAACAGACAAACAATAGTATACATGACACAACATAAAAAACTAAAGAAGTAGCAATACGAACCCCACCAAAGAATAATGGTGGTCTCAGGTACTCCGGAAGGGTAAGTAGATCCTGTTCCACATGTGGCACCCGCCGTGTTTTTATTTGATTTGCCTAAAACAAAATATTTCTGAAGACAAATATTGTTTATTCATCTATCATTAACATGAACAATCTTACAATGCTTACGATAAGAAAAAATATACACATTATAGACAACAAACGAAACATTATCAATATAAAGGAAGAAATATGACAACCAACACAAC
The DNA here is from genome assembly GCA_037788925.1 of Mytilus galloprovincialis. NCBI lineage: Eukaryota > Metazoa > Mollusca > Bivalvia > Mytilida > Mytilidae > Mytilus > Mytilus galloprovincialis. The sequence goes on from CM075336.1 coordinate 77,594,794, forward strand.
ATCAAAACCCAACATATTAATTTGGGATGGAAAAGTACCGTGCCACATCTTAAAGCAAAAGTCACAGGACAACATGGACAATATTCAGACTTCACAATCATCCAATATTTCATTCATATGTTAAGATCTTTTTTTATAGGAAACATTTTCCCCATATAAAAAAATGAAAGTTTGTTGAATCATTGTAGTGTGGTTGGTATATAGTTATTTGATTCTTTACTATTAATTAAAAAGTTGTCATGCATTGTGCACGTGTCGCTTCTCTTTCTCCCTCTGTGTCATAAAGGTAACATGCATAGACGCATTTGTCATTCTCGCTTATGATTATTTCTTTTGGGTTATTTTAGAAAGACAATGATAAAAAAAAGGCGTCCGTAATTGTTCCCGTTATCGGACGGACTATAAAGACATAAACATGACTCCCATTCGAAACTGTTTGAACATTCACTTAATTGTGGAAGATTTTACCAAACCTCTTTATTCCTAACTCGATTACACACAATGTTTGGGTATCTGACCTACATCAACCGGTATCTAACATTCCTGTGAACCCTGTGAACCATAGAAATCCGATTTTCGGGGACCCCGAAATCGGTATATAATCATGTTTTATTTAAGAAATAATTCTTGCAAGTCATAGATTTGTTAAAAATAATCACATGGACTGGGTTATCTTTGAAATTTATTCAAAGCGGTAGCAACAGATACAATTGACGAATGTAGCTACCCATGCCATGTGCAAATTAAAAAAAAAACTATGGAATTCACGTTCAATAATTTGAACTGGTGTAAAAAAAAAATACTTCTGGTATCAATTCCTGTTTGAAATACTTTTGATACCCATGTTGAAATTCCCTGTCATAATTTTATTTTAAGAAAAATCATCCTACAACAGTGAACATATTTCAACTACGCTCCAAATGCCCCCGATTTCGCGGGTAATATCGGGTTTATTTTTTTAAACAAGAACAGAGGCTGCATTGACATAGACTATTAGGTGTAATACCACCATTGATTTACAACTACGAGTCTTTGTTTAATTTGCACTTTTCAAAAAAAATGTGTAGAGTTTATCTTTTTTTCAAATAAACAAATACTTGGCATGAGTCAAGGTTTATCCTGAGCAGAAAAAAAAAATCACATGAAACATCATTGCATATAAGATAATAACCATCACTGGAAGTTAACCAATCAAATTTCTCCGCTTCTTTTATCTGTGTACGTACAAGGTTTAGTCACCATGTAACCTCAAGATTACAAAATATTCTATAGAAATTCCAAATAAAGAAATACCCAAGACATATGTTTATGACACAAAAATATTTTACTGCATTAAAATGTAGGATTAATCACCTACAGCTGTCAAATTCAAGGGAATGTTTTTTTCGACCCATTTTCGTATACAACCGGATGTGACGTACCATGATTTGGTGGTATTATACCTCAATGTTTGTTTTTGGCGAATCAGATAAAGCAGTGGTATTTCATTCCATTACTTTCGAAACAGTACCAAATGATTCTCTTTTTATTTATTAGAATATATTAGAATATCTATGATATTTAACTCAAACGTAGTATATTTTAATATATCGTTCTTTTTATATAGAATAATGATCAGCAAAAAAAGGCCATCGGGCACTTTAAATTTGCTTCTCCTTCTTTCTTGCAGTTTTTTTGTTGTTTTCTGTAAGTACATCATACATTAAGTTCGCAAAAATAAGGAACCATTACGTTTGAATAACAAATTGTTTATATCTTTTATTTTTTTTTTAAAATTGACCAAATGACATAGAAATTAATACATATAGCTTACCATATTGACCTCAACAATGAGGAAAATTCATTTCGCATAGTCAGCTTTGAAAGACCCCAAAATGTTAGTTTTCAAATAAATAATTTCAACAAACTATCAAGTGTTTTGTTTCTATATGACAAAACGGCCTAGAATATATCTGCTTTATTATTAGTCCATAGATCACAAGCAAAGTGGTTGAAACTAATTGTTAAGGGAAAGTTTGGCCTTTCATTTGTTTGTTTTTCATTTTTTTTTCTTTCTAAAATACTGTATTTAAATCTTGGATTTACATTTTATCGAAAATTACATTATCATTAGCTTTTTCATTTCCCTTTTCTCAATAGTTGAGTCCTAGCTGATCGATTGTTCTATTCTTATCAAACTAGAAATGTTTACCTTTATCGAAAGCCCTTCACCTTACCGATAACGACCGTTTATAAATTTTCAAGTAAATTATGAATAATCGATGAGCACGTTTAAGAATGGTAGTGTGTTGTTATATATCTACTTTATGCTTATTTATAAACAGCTACTCGCATTATCTTGATTTAAATCTAAAGTTTAAACGTACCTAACAATAAGAACATTAACCACTTTTACTAAGTCGTACCTGTCATTCTGTATTGGCTCCTCGATTTGTTTATTTACCCGTTTTTGTTTACGTCTACAACACAACATCTTTGAAATGATTTATAACGTCTGTTTTAATAGTCAATACAATGTAAGTTCTCCTCCGTCTGTGTAGTAGCTGAAAGTAATGGCAAATAGAGAAATCCAAGAAGCCTTTAAGGAACAATCTGAAAATGACAAGGTATTTAAATGAGTCAATATAATTATTTGTGTGACGTAACATGACATGGAACATGAAACAATCACGTGTAACCAGAGAGGTGAAACATGTCTTTAGTCTGGTAAAAAAAAAAAAAATATACTATTATCATTTTGATATGAAAAAGAAGCTATATTGAGACTTGCGAAATATGCATAAGTCTATTTATAATATCGTTCTAAATACTGAATTTCCAAAAATGCCATGTTTTTTATCTTTGAAATAGTAGATGTAAGGGATGCAATATCAGACGTTTTAATGTCCTATGTTAATCAATATACCTATTTCTTGTTGAAGGGGGCAACCTGATTTGTGCGAATTTATATTTGCAAAATATTACCTTTGTGCTAACAATGGTAAACTACGTTTACGCAAGTGATATGTAATAAACATGCATTTAACTTAAATTTTTACTCTGATAAAACTGGGGAGGTGAAAAAACTATCCCTTATTGGCAATTTTTTTTATCTTATCTTTTTTTGTTTATTTATTTTGTTTCATTTAAGAAATCCTCATCTGTATACATTTTGTGGTACAAAAATTCTATAGATACGTGTCCAAATTAGTAACTTTATAACAGACAAATTCATAAATAAGACGAAACAGTCTTTCCAGCTTTATTGTAGAAAAAAATCGAGCAAAGATGAAGGATGTAATTTAAACATATAGCGTTAATTGTGTTGTTGTCTTAATCAACATATAACTTGCATCTTCGTTGTTTCATACATAAACGTTTACGATGTGTTTTCATTCTTTATGGAAGATTTTTTCTCTTTTTTATCAAAATTGTTTTTCATTATTTTAATAAAATATATTCCCTTTTAGTTATAACATAAAGTTGTGTCTTACTTGGATTAAATTTGCAGGCAAAAGAAGGAGGATTATATAAGTAATATATGAGGGGGAGTATGACCTTTATCGGGACTCTGGGATGAGGTGTTTTTATTGGGAATTACATTTTCGGATTCCGGAATTTTTTTTTCGAATTTCGGTATATCGGCGTCTCAATTTATTTGAATTCGGGACCTCGGTATTTTGTGTTTTTAAGCTAGGATTTCTGTCTCAGGACTCCTGTTACAGCCCCCCCCCCTTACCCATGTATAGACAAATAGCAAACAGATATGTACAAAACAGATGCTCGCAATATGACAGGTGAATAAATTTGGTGTTAACAAAACCAAAACAGACAACAAAAGGAAAGAAAGCAAACATTCCTTTAAAAGTCAGAGAATCAATGACAAACTACAGAACAATGAATACAAAATAGGCTCAAATACAACAGGTGAATGAATTTGTTGTTAAAAATAAAATAAAACAAATAACAAAAGCTAAGAAAGAACACATTTCTATATCAGTAAGAAAATCATTGACAAAGCACAAAACAATAAATATAAAAGATACACCCAATCACAACATGTGAATAAATTTGGTGAGAATTACAAAACTTTTCTTTTGTCCAAACATTTTTTACCAATGTTGTTTAGACTGAGTGAGGTTTTAAACAATCAAGATATGAAAAAGCAACTACTAATATAAATAAAGGCAACAGTAGTATACCGCTGTTCAAACTCATAAATCCATGGACAAAAAACAAAATCGGGGTAATAAACTAAAACTGACGGAAACGCATAAATATAAGAGAAGAACAACGACACAATACTACAATGTAACTAACACACACAGAAACGGACCAAGCATCAGACAAAATCCCACGAAAATAACAAATATAACATCAAAACCAAATACATGAATTTGGGATAGACAAGTACCGTGACACGTCTTATCGCAATGCCAATTTACACTCAAAAATAAGAGAAAACAAACGACGCAACGTCAAACTGTAACACACACAGAAACGAACTATAATATAACAATGGCCATATTCCTGACTTGGTACAGGACATTTTTAAAGGAAGAAGTTGTGGTATGATTGCCAATGAGACAACCATCCACAAAAAACCAAAATTACACAGACATTAACAACTATATGTCATCGTACGGCCTTCAACAATGAGCAAAGCCCATGCCGCACAGTGAGCTATAAAAGACCCTGTTAAGACAATGTTAAACAATTTAAACGAGAAAACTAACGGCATTATTTACGAAACACACATATGTAACACATAAACAAACGACAACCACTGAATTGCAGTTACTTAATTATTTTCAATTAAAGTAATTCAATTTAATGAAGAATAAAATGCAGTTGATATACTTAATTTTACTTTTTTAATATTATATTGTGTATTTTAAATAACCTAGGTCAGTTATACGCAATGAGCTGTTTACTTAGCAACATAACATACTGTTGATCAGGATATTTAAAGATATATATAATCTTTCTACCTTAGCAAATAAAAAAGGACACATCTGTCAACGTTAATCATAATTAAAACCGAAGTTGATTTAACAGGAAAAAAAATCCAATCAGACAATTAACAAGCCAACAAGATGGAAGGTAAACGCTTAACATTGTATATTCTTACAGATCTGTTAATATATGGCGATAATTCGTACAATTAAATGTAATCTTTGTTTTCTCTTTTCAAATGAATATAATGTTCTAATGATCTATTTAATTTTCTTTTTATTGGAACAGTAATGTAGGTCATTTAACTTATTATATAAACCACGACTGTATACGCCAGTCTCATTATTTGCGCTTATAAAAACGTTTAAAAGGCATGTGAAGGGACGAAATTGACAAACCGTGAGAACTCCATATTTAGAATCGTTTTTCCACATTAAGCTATGTGAATTTATTCAATTCAACATTGGTACCTCAGCAAAGACGTGTGCATACCAACCACGCGTACAGTAACATTCACCCAATATAATTTTACAAAAATTGATATTGGCACATATTCATGTTAGATAAAAATATATAAGGCAGCTGCGTATCTAAAATGCTTCCTTCTCCGAAAATGTTTGCTTATATTTTATTGTTATCCCTATATAAAACATAACAAAGTCTTAGGCTACCTACAATTGTTAATTTTTCTGTCATGTTGGTCTCTTGTGGAGAGTTGTCTCATTCGCAATTATACAACATCTTCTTTCTTATAGTTAGTGTCTATTTGCTCTGACATGGTCGAAGGCCATACGGGTACCCGTATTTCCTATTTCTATCCATCTGATAATTTAAAACGGTTTTAACTGATTTTTATAGTTCGTTCTTATCTTTTTACTGTTACACAACTGTCCTAGGTTAGGGTGGAGGGATCCTGCGAACATGTTAAACCCCGCCGCATTCTGTATATATAACAAACTGTTTAAGAAAAAACACTGAGGTATATGCTCCTCATTTGAATGGAGAAGTATCATGAGCAAAATGTCGGGTGCCACATATGAATCCGGATCTGCTGACCCTTTCGGAGCCCCTGCGATCATCCCAAGTTTTCGTGTTGATCAGTCTTTAGTTTTCTTTGTCTTGTCTTTTGTTTGAAAAAATTGTCTTTTATTTCTTTTTTAGCCGTCAGTTTGTAAACGCATTAGATCGATGCAAAGCACACACATACATTTGTAAAATTTAATAAATTCTTTTTGTGCCTCTTTGTTGTATATTTGTTTGTTTTTGTTCTTTTGAGATAATTGTGACACGGTGATGATTGATGTATTACTATTTTGACAATTTCACTTATTATACCTGTTTTCTTCACGTATCACGTATCATATTAAATATTATGAAATTTGACCCGACTGTCATACCAGTGAGACGTGCTGTTTGGGGGTCATGTTCAATTCATCATTTTCTACATTTGAGAATGTCTGTATCAAGTCAGGAATATGAAATGAGAGACCACAAAGACACAGAAATTAACAATTATAGGTACCCGTATGGCCTTCGACCATGTCAGAGCAAAGTCCATACCACATAGTCAGCCCCGAAAAGACAATGTAAAACAATTAAACTAGAGGCTCTAAAGAGCCTGTGTCGCTCACCTTGGTCTATGTGCATATTAAACAAAGGACACAAATGGATTCATGACAAAATTCTATTTTGGTGATGGTGATGTGTTTGAAGTTCTTACTTTACAGAACGATTTTGCTTCTTACAATTATATCTATAATGAACTTTGCCCATTAGTAACAGAGAACTATATTTGGTAAAAATTTACATAAATTTACCAAATTAATGAAAATTGTTAAAAATTGACTATAAAGGACAATAACTCCTTAAGGGGTCAATTGACCATTTAAGTCATGTTGCCTTATTTGTAGATCTTACTTTGCTGAACATTATTGCTGTTTACAGTTTATCGCTATCTATAATAGTATTCAAGATAACCAAAAACGGCAAAATTTCTTTAAAAATTACCAATTGGAGGGCAGCAACCCAACAACCAGTTGTCCAATTCATCTGAAAAATTCAGGGCAGATAGATATTGACTTGATTAACAATTTAACTTCTTGTCAGATTTGCTCTAGATGCTTTGGTTTCATAGTTATAAGCCAAAAACTGCATTTTACCCCTATGTTCTATTTTTAGCCGTGGCGGCCATCTTGGTTGAATGGCCAGGTCATCGGACACATTTTTCAAACTAGATACCCCAAAGATGATTGTGGCCTAGTAGTTTCAGTGGAGATTTTGTAAAAGATTACTTAGATTTATGAAAAATGGTTAAAGATTGACTATAAAGGGCAATAACTCCTAAAGGGGTCAACTGACCATTTTGGTCATGTTGACTTATTTGTAGATCTTACTTTGCTGAACATTATTGCTGTTTACAATTTATCTCTATCTATAATAATATTCAAGATAATAACCAAAAACAGCAAAATTTCCTCAAAATTACCAATTCAGGGGCAGCAACCCAACAACCGATTGACCGATTCATCTGAAAATTTCAGGGCAGATAGATCTTGACCTGATAAACATTTTTATCCCATGTCAGATTTCCTCAAAATGCTTTGGTTTTTGAGTTATAAGCCAAAAACTGCATTTTACCCCTATGTTCTATTTTTAGCGGTGGCGGCCATCTTGGTTGGTTGACCAGGTCACACCACACATTTTTTAAACTAGATACCCCAAAGATGATTGTGGCCAAGTTTGGATTAATTTGGCCCAGTAGTTTCAGAGGAGAAGATTTTTGTAAAAGATTACTTTAATTAACGAAAAATGGTTAAAAATTGACTATAAAGGGCAATAACTCCTAAACGGGTCAACTGACCATTTTGGTCATGTTGACTTATTTGTAGATCTTACTTTGCTGAACATTATTGCTGTTTACAGTTTATCTCTATCTATAATATTATTCAAGATAATAACCAAAAACAGCAAAATTTCCTCAAAATTACCAATTCAGGGGCAGCAACCCAACAACCGATTGACCGATTCATCTGAAAATTTCAGGGCAGATAGATCTTGACCTGATAAACATTTTTATCCCATGTCAGATTTCCTCAAAATGCTTTGGTTTTTGAGTTATAAGCCAAAAACTGCATTTTACCCCTTTGTTCTATTTTTAGCCGTGGCGGCCATCTTGGTTGGTTGACCAGGTCACGCCACACATTTTTTAAACTAGCTACCCCAAAGATGATTGTGGCCAAGTTTGGATTAATTTGGCCCAGTAGTTTCAGAGGAGAAGATTTTTGTAAAAGATTACTTTAATTAACGAAAAATGGTTAAAAATTGACTATAAAGGGCAATAACTCCTAAACGGGTCAACTGACCATTTTGGTCATGTTGACTTATTTGTAGATCTTACTTTGCTGAACATTATTGTTGTTTACAGTTTATCTCTATCTATAATAATATTCAAGATAATAACCAAAAACAGCAAAATTTCCTCAAAATTACCAATTCAGGGGCAGCAACCCAACAACCGATTGACCGATTCATCTGAAAATTTCAGGGCAGATAGATCTTGACCTGATAAACATATTTACCCCATGTCAGATTTGCTCTAAATGCTTTGGTTTTTTAGTTATAAGCCAAAAACTGCATTTTACCCCTATGTTCTATTTTTAGCCGTGGCGGCCATCTTGGTTGGTTGACCGGGTCACGCCACACATTTTTTAAACTAGATACCCCAATGATGATTGTGGCCAAGTTTGGTTTGATTTGGGCCAGTAGTTTCAGAGGAGAAGATTTTTGTAAAAGTTAACGACGACGGACGACGGACGACGGACGACGGACGCCGGACGCCAAGTGATGAGAAAAGCTCACTTGGCCCTTCGGGCCAGGTGAGCTAAAAAACGAGGAAACTAACGGCCTCATTTATATAAACAAAATTAACGAAAAACATATATGTAACACATAAACTAACGACAACCAATAAGTTACAGGTTCCTGACTTGAGACAGGCACATACATACAAAAATACATAATACATTGTGTATTACAACAACAGTAAGTTTTAATCTATTGATAAAACAAATAATTAAACAATATGCACAACTTTTTATATAAAGCTGTTTTAAAGGACTATTATGTTTACTCATTATTCGCCTAAAAAAATTATGTGCCCCGTCCATGTTTGCACTAGCCCAACCCTCATATAAATATTGCACAGTCCCTTATAGGCGCTTTATTCAAATCAATTTTCTATATTCAACACTAACATTGTATATTAAAGACATGGGACAAACTGGCTTAAGAATATATTTTTTTGTCATCTGCTTGACCATGATAATTTTCCCCCTCCCCCATCCTAGTGGATAGTCCCTCACATAATTATCAGTGACTATAACAAATGAATATTGTCTACCTTTTTTGAAATAACTGAGTCCCATCTTATTATGCAAAAAGGTTAATAAACAGGAAATTTTGTCTGACATCTTAGCTGCATGTCGTTCAGACGACAGAGCTAGAAGCTGATTCAAGGTGAAGGTTGAAACGTTGTATCATGTGACATTTTTTCTGTGTTTGCCAATCTCGTGAACATTGACAAACAGACAGATTGATTAGACAGATGGATAAATGTAGGATTTTTAGAGATTTTCTTCATTTGTTTTTCAAACAAAGCCTTTTCTAACTTTACCTCCTTATCCAGGTGAAAATAGAAATGGTAATGTTGCACTTAGGCCAACCATTTTATTAGGAGGGGGTGGTGGTTATAAGTTTGTTTACAGGTTTTGGAGAGAAAAAAATATTTATTTTTGACCAGTAAATAGGATATGTATGTTGCATCCTCATGCAGCTGCCACTATGACTATGTGTAATATGATGCTAAAATTGAAATAAAACAAATGGATTTTGGACTAGTCCCCAAAAATATAGATTGTTTTTGCCAAAGAAAAAAGATGTTTGTCTTGAATTGAAATCCCCCCTCCCGATAATCATAAGGTTGCAGCCTCACAAAACACATCATAGTTATTTATTTAGTCAATATTTATAGTCAAAAATAAAGTGTCCATTTCAGTAGCAGATCTAGAAATGTTCACAAGAGGGGGTCCACTGACTAACTAAGAGGGTCCCTGCATCAGTCAATATAAGCAATCAATTTTTCCCACAAAAAGGGGGGGTTCCCTATGTAAATCCCGCTTAATCCACCCCTGCTTTTCAATGATTTTTTTTATTTATACTTGTGCATTTTTATCAGGGTTCTCTCTAAGGCAAGTCAATGAGTCCCAGACTCACAAAATCAGTTAAGACTCATCATGTTCAAACTTGCAATTCCAAAGATGCATTAAAATTGTAAAATGTATTGTATCTACTGCAGGATTGATCACAAATTTATCTCTAAATATTAAATTAATCTAAATTATGTGAATTTTCCTTGCTCTAGTATTATCAAGGGGACTGCAATTATGTATAATAAAAGTACAAGAAATTATATCACTGTGAAACTGGCTAGAGAAAGTGAAATGTGAAAAGAAGTATCTGTGACTATAAGTTTGTTTACAGAATATACAAAATAATAAGAGGCATTATTGAATGGTTTGATTAAATGACATTCGAGTGAAAATAACTTTCTACTAGTCTTGTTATATTAGTGATCTGAAAAGTATTGTTAGTTAACTTAGTTCTCATTTTATGTTATTTCTTCAGTTTTTGACTGTTAGGCTATAAGGAGGCCCTAAAAATGTTCATTTGTATAACATAGCAGGGAGATAACTCTTTAAAATCATTTGAAGATTTAAATCACATTCAACACTTGTTTTAAACACAGAATACATATGTAATGTTAACTGGAAAAAAAACTAAGTCCATTCAAATGTAAAATATGGACAAAATGGATTTATTTTTTACAAAATTTACTTCTGGACATTATCTTATGATCATAAATAAGCTTCTGTCCAATTCCTGTACAAACCAAGGATAGTTTAAGAAAGTTATTAAAATTTTAAAAACTTTAACCACAGAGTGAATGTAATGTTTCCCCGCAGAAAAACTGAGTCCATTTACATGTAAAATATTGAAAAAATGGAATTTTATTTTTACAAAATTTTCTTCTGGATACTATCTTATGATCATAAGGTCCAAGGACACAGTTATCTTCCTTTGGTTTTCGTTGTCTACGAATATAGTCCCTAGTGTAAACAGTGTATAACTAACATGTTTTATTTAATACACTTTCCCAATTTATTTCTTTATATTAAATGCATGAAATATTAAGTAGGGGGATGAAATTCATGTCAAAAAAATTTTGGTGCTGAAACTTTTTGTTAAGTAGTGAATTGGACCAGTTCTAAAAGGTCAAATTTTATCACGTCTGAAGCTGTCAAACTGAATTTTACACACCCTTAATACAGAATTGTCAATATTTTGAGTTAAAGCTGGGAGAAGTTTCTATAATTTTGATATTATTTGTCTCACTGGTAGTACCCTACACTGTAAAAATATTTTTGAGAAAGAGCAGGTGCGATTTTTCAATTTGAATTTATTGTCTAAAAGAAATGCACTATGAAATAACTGTGTTCTCGGGCCAAGCTTCTGTCCAAGTTTGGTGGACGCCAAAGCCGACAACTGAATGTAGGATCGCTTAGTCTCGTTTTTTCGACTAAAGTCGAAGACTCGACAAAAACTAATGACAACATTAAAGTATTGTTACAATTTAACCTTTATTTCAACAAGGACCCCTAGTATTGATCAGAATTTAACCTATTTAAATACTATTTTATAAATTGTAAGCAAATCCATAAATAACATATCCACTAAAAATAATTTCACAATGATTTAGATTATATTAAATTTTTATACGACCGCAAAAATAGAAATTTGTTTCGTCGTATATTGCTTTCACGTTTGCGTTGTCGTCTGTGGCGCCCGAATAATTTTAGTTTACGCATTCTAACTTTAGTAAAGGTGAATAGAAATCTATGAAATTTTAACACAAGGTTTATGACCATAAAATGAAGGTTGGGATTGGTTTTGGGAGTTTTGATCCCAACATTTTAGGAATAAGGGGCCAAAAAGGGCCCTAATAAGCAATTTCTTGTTTTTCGTTCTATAACTTTAGTTTAAGTAAATAGAAATATATGAAATTTTGACATAAGGTTTGTGACCACAGAAGAAAGGTTGGGATTGTTTTTGGAAGTTTTGGTTCCAACAGTTAAGGAATTGGGGACCAAAAAGGGCCCCAAATAAGCTTTTTTCTTGGTTTTAGCACCATAACTTTAGTATAAGTTTATAGAAATCTATGAAATTAAAACACAAGGTTTATGACCGTTAAAGGAAGGTTGGGATTGATTTAGGGAGTTTTGGTCCAAACAGTTTAGGAAAAAGGGGCCAAAAGGGTCCAAAGTTAAACCATTAGAAGATCAGATCATAATTTTTTGTACAGATGTTTCCAAAAGAAGCAGATGTGATATGATTGCCAATGAGACAACTCTCCAAAAGCTACCAAAATGACCAACTATAGGTCACTGTATGGCCTTCAACAATGAGCAACACCTATACTGAGATGAAATTGTTTTAATAAACATCAAAAAGGATATTTTATAATTTACAACCTATATTCATGGAATGCAAGAAACATGTTGAAAAATTAATTATAATTACACAGAGAGTGTTCATTTAATAAATATCTGTTGGTCTATCAGCATGATATAAGTATCAAAATGAACTACCATCAGAATATCATCAGTTAAGGATGTTTGCTGCTCAGATTCAAAATAAATAACTTTCCAAAAACTAGTATGTATTGATAGGGGTTAAGTTGAGGATTAAAAAAATCAAAAAGAATATAGGGGTCAATGTGATTGTTTTTGAGATATTAGCCATTGGAATTTTGGCCAGAAATGTTCTCTCTTGACTTTTCTAGCTTTACCATTGACCAGTTAAAAGTTCTCAAAAACTATTTAATATAATTAAGATTTATAAGACTTTCACAAATGGCTTATAATTATACATGTATAAGATTTATACAAAGAAAAAATGGGGGTTCATGGTCAAATTTTTTTAAGGCATTCAAATGGATAAAACCAGAGGATTTCAAAAGCTGACAAAATTTCCAAAACATGACAAGCAAACATCCTTAAATATAATTGAAGACAATTTTGGTAAAAAAAATTTGTATCTCAAATTTGATACTAATGTTTATGTTAATCATGGATCATAGTTAGACTATACAAATCATTGTTTAAATCAAATATTATACAATTATGTTAAATATCAAGATTTTTTATACTTAACAACATCAAATTGCAAAATAGGGCCTTGCTTATGCTCAGAAAAATAAAATATGATATATAAAGCAAAGCAACATTATCTGATTATTAGAAAATATGGTAAAAAAAAAATAACTTTACTTTTAAAAATGCAATATTCATGTTCATATTCATAAACAGGTGAGAAAATAATGAAACTAAAATGAGTTGAAATGGTTTATTGGGTCTATAATGGTTGTGTTTGAATATTATTATTTTATACAGAGTAATTAACACTCCTCCCCCCTTTTTCTATCTGTCCTCCCAAATAAAAAACCGAACTAAGTAACTTTACTAGACAGATTTTGATGCCTTATATTAATTATTCACATGTTAATTATTTAAACTAATTACTATAGTGTATTTGCAACTCACCGTATTTTGCTGGCATGACATCTGACTTGTTGATCTACTACTAGTTGGCAGAGAATAAGTTGGCTGGTATTGATGCATTATCTGGTTGTTACTTCTCACATTGTTAAGATGTGTAAAGGTTGGCTGGTAGTGACGTTGATATTCCATGTTGACAAGCAAACAATAATGTGCAAGAATTCAGTTTTACTTTTTATATAAGGTTAAGAAGATGACAATTGATTGGTTAAACATCTACTTGTGTTTTCTATTTGAAGTTTTACAGGTGTTATAATAACGATGAACATGGCTTCAATGCCAAGCTGACATGTGTATAGCTCTTGTAAATAGAAAATGCCATTTCTATTGTGTTTTTAATTTTATGATTGGGTTTGTGAAGCCATTCAAATATATCCTGATAGGAAACTTCAAATGATGAAAGGTTTTTTGCAAATTCATTAAATGTTTGGATTGTTTTTCCTAATTGCTATCAAAACAACATTTAAATTATTTTACTATGTATAATACATTTGAAATGTTGTGTACAAATATATTTGCAATGTTAATGATATGCATTAATTACAATCAGAAGTTTTATGTTTATAATACATTTATATTTATAATTAAAGTGTTTTTGAATAAATATAAATGTAAATTATTTATTTTCCTGCATCCTTGTGCATTATATCTAAAGCGGTTTTGTGTTAACATTTTTAAATAGTACTATTAACTTTAAAGTTTATAGCCCTAACCAGTAATATTCTTTAATATATGATTATGTGAAACAATTTATTTGCAAAATTTGTCAAATAAAAATTAATTCAACAGAATCAAAAGACTTGGTAATCTATGAAAATCCACAGTCAGTCTGTGGATGATGAGATTCACTTAATTTCATTATGTCCAAGAAAAGCTAGATTATAACTTAAATTTTACTTTCAAATTCTACACAAAATTAAAAAAGTATAAAATTTAAGCTTAACCTTTAGAAAGCATATTTCCATAATTTTTACCTTGTTATATTCATATGGGACATAACCATGACAAGAGCACCAGAACTAGTATAGCAATTTAGTAGGTTGATTTTTTTAATTTTGTTTCATAATTATTTATTTTTTATATCTTATCAAAATGACTTTTTTTCCTTGAGGTTTTGTGACTTTTTTTGTTTATGTTTCTACTCTATATTAAACAAACCAGTACATGTATTATTAAATGTAACACTTCAATCCTTCATAATTAATAATTTACAAAAAAGTTCCAATTTTTTTTCACAAATGTTTTTAAAATTATAAACTTAAAATTTAAAAGCTCATTAATTGGTAACCGTATGTATACATAACAGCCACTAAAGAAAAAATATGTAAATGTTTGAAAAATTTACATTAAGGCCATATTACAAATTTTCCACATTTTTAATGAAAAACAGGAAAATATGGGCTAGTTGTCTTCTCAAGAAACACTCAGATCTCATGCATCAAGGATTTGTATAGTTAGACTAACTATACAAATTCTTGAATGCATCAACAAAAAAACCTTTTGATATAATTTTTGTTTTTCAATTAAAATAATTGACAAGAAGATTAAGATTGTTTAAAAACTGATACACTGTGGTCTTGATCCAAATGTGTTTTTAAATTATAAACTTTGTTTATAACTTGTATAAAAACACTAATCCTATCCTATCCACTGGAATTAATGGTTAAAGTTCAGTTTATAATTTTAGTTCAATTAGTCCAGTCAAACTAAATTTTAACCTCAAACTAATTGCAACAGATTTTTTAGCTCACCTGGCCCGAAGGGCCAAGTGAGCTTTTCTCATCACTTGGCGTCCGGCGTCCGTCGTCGTCCGGCGTACATGACATATTATATATATAGGCATTTTTAAAGTATTTTTTTGCAATATTTAAATTTTAAAAGCCTCAAATGTTGGTAGTTGAAATTTCTCAATTTTAACGTCTGAATTTAACGCGCAAAGTTGAATATAGAATTAATCATAATGTCTTTAATATATATCCTATTGCTATGCAACTTTGTAAGCAGTCTTAGAATATATTAAGCTTTAGTCATACCAAGTTTTATTAAGATTGGTAAACTTTTTCTATCCTATTAGGTCCGAGTACACAGTTATCGTCCTTTGATTTTCGTTGTCCACGAATATAGTCCTTATTGTGGACAGTGTGTTACTTGTCAATTTTTGTTATACCCCTTCCAAATTTATTTCTCCATGTTTTATGCCTCATATAGCAAGTTGGGGGATGAAATGACACTGTAAAAAAATTTGGGTCATAAATATTAATGTAAAGTAGTGATAAGGTTCAGCCGAAAAGGTCACAAATTAGCACTTCGGAAGCTGTCAAAACATTTCAAGTCCCCTTAACATAAAATTGTCCATATTTTGAGTAAGAGCTGATGAAGTTTTCTATAATTTTGATATAATTTGTCCCAAAAGTAGTACAGCACACTGTAAAAATATTATTTAGAAAGCGCAGGTGGGATTTTTTTAATTTTTATTTATTGTCCATAAGAAATGCACTACGAAATAACTGTGTACTCGGACCACTTGACATGTTGAAAAATTCAATAAATGGTAAAAAAATGAACTACAAAAATCTAGGTAATAGCTTGATAAAAGATATGAAAACACCTTTAGAGTTGTTTGTTATACTCTAAAGACCACTAAAAAATCAAGAATCAATACATTCTGATGAATAGAAGCGGAAAAATTATCATTTTGTATCAATTTTTATTGATATTTCTACCATTTTTGTAAGAGTTTTTTAAGTCTTCCTTGAGTAAAATTTATGGGAATTTTTCTGTGTATATTTGGGGTATAATACTAAAGATTAAAAGTTTAGAATCTTCTGTTGCAATTACTTTCAGGTTTGGGTCAAATTTATGCTAGATTTACTGGACTAAATTGTTATTTTTGATCGGGTTGTTGTCACCTGGACACATTTTCCATTTAAATTCTCTATTTTATTCTCAAGTCATTTGCATGATCCATATACCACTGCAGTAGTTACAGTCATTTTTTTTCTCTATTGCAGGATGACATCATCAACATCTTTGTCATATGAAGTATACAGCCATACCATCACCTTAATGGATAACTTGAAGAGACAATGCACATGTTCAAAGTGTAATGGAAAATTTGTCAACATTAAGACTTTCCGAGCTCATTCAAAGAAAATCCATAACACCCATGCTGAAATATCAGACACTCATAGAGAACAACCTGAGATTGTAAGAGAGTCTAAGGAACTTTTAAAAAAAACTTTAATTTTAAATCAGTCACTCCATGAAGGAACTGATAGAACTGTAAAAGATGCCATAGCCGAACATTTATTCATATTTTCATCTAATAACGGAATGTCAAAGACAGCTTTGTCACAGTATCTTCACCACGAAAAGTGTGTTCTACCACAACCAAACAACCTGCCATCCACTTATAGTGAAGCTGTCACTATTATTCAACCATACCTGATGCCAATAGAAAAATTTAAATGTTGTACAAATGACTGTAAAAATTTTCCTATCAGCAGTACCATTCTTGCCTGTCCAGACTGTAATGAAAGTTTGGTGTTTTCAAACAACAGGAACAAAAAAACATTCCAATATATGCCTATAGTACCACGCATAGTTCGTTGGTATGGAACTAGGAACCTGGCAAAGATTCTTTATGCCAACAAGCTTAACACAACTGGCAGGCTAAGCAGCTACACAGATGGCAATATATTTCGACAACAGATGACAGATGGAGTCTTCAAAGATCAGCAACAGCAGAACTGTGTGCCATTGGCTCTTTTTGCTGATGGTGTGAATCCAAATAAGAACCAAACAGTCCAGAAGTCAATATGGCCTCTCAATATCACCTGGATAACACTCCAACAAGAAATGCGATATATTTTAGGACCAATGATGTTGGCAGGTATTGTTCCAGGCTATGGTAGAAAAGAACCAAAATCACTGGACCCTTATATTAACGTTTTAGTTGACGAACTTTTATCAAACATTGAATGTAACTTGTATGACGCCTACACAGATGCACCAGTAAATGTAAAGATTGCTTTATTACAGTATTTATGTGATATACCAGCTTTTTCTAAACTTTTACACTGTTCTGGTCAAGCAGCTATTCGTGCTTGTTTTTTTCTGCAAAGATACAGGTGTCCATAGCAGTTCCGTGAATAAAGTATTGCACATATCGAACAGAGAGTTTTTACCCACAGATTCGCCATTTCAGAAAGACAAGACATTATTTGCCAAGAAAACTGAAGAGGTTGCTCCCAAACCACAAGCATATTCAAGGGAAGAAGAAATGGAAATAAGAAAAGAATATGACAAAAAAAAAAACAATAACCAAAAATGTAAACTACAAAAAGAAACTGGATTTAAAGGGATACATCCACTTCATCGCCTACCATATTTTGACAGGGTGCATCAGATGCAACCAGATGGCATGCACACATTAGCAGATGTCATCAGCAACATTCTTGATCTGATAACAGGCAAATCTGATGGACCTAAAGTTCGCCAGTGCGAAAAAGATTATAATCGATTTAAAGAAACCTGGCCAAAAAGACCATCATCATCAACAACCGAATGTGAGAGACCATCCAAACAGGCAAAGAAATCATCTGTAGATACAGCTGTTCATGAACCAACACCAAAAGCGCCTCCTTTACCAGCAGCTCCTTGGTTACTAACAAAACAGGATGTTAAATTAGCTGACAACAGAGCAAAGAGTGTTAAATACTCTAAAGGCTTTGATTATACTCCTGCTGACCATTTTACCAGAGCATGGACACTGCGTACAATGCATGGCAAACAACAGGTATTGATTATAAAAATATTTTATTTAATGAATTAGATATGAATACTGTAAGTTCAGAAATTATTGCTTGCATTTATTATTGCACCTTTTTTGGGGACTAAAATGCAATTTAGATTTTAGCAATATTTAGAAAAATCCTGTTTAATTCATACATATACAAAATTTCCCAAAATGCAAGGTTAAGGTGGTACCTTACACTACAGGGAGATAACTCTTTTAAATCGACGAAACATTTTAGAGTGTTGTGTTGTTAAAGGAATATTGAGCTTCTCAATGATCAAAATTAGTGTTTGTCAAAGCAACCATTCAGGGGAGGGAATAATAACTCATAATTAATAATAATTTTAGATAATATTATAATTATTTGAAAGCTGGAAAAAAGTATAACTTTTGTTTATTTCTGATATATATATACTGAAAGTATGCCCTATATATCTAGTAATATATACCATTTCATCCAAATGCTTTGAATCTTTGTATTTTAACAAAATGCAGTTACCATGCACAAATGCTATGAAATATTCAATAAAGTGATCTAAAAAAAATGATTAACTTGAAGATAGAATTTAAAGGAAACCAATTACAAATATGTCAAGTTCCCTAAACTGAGAATTATTGAAAATATCAATTATGACAATTATAAATGTCATTAAAGATAAAAAATTATTTTGAACTTTTGATAAAAGTCAAATGTGTAAATATTGTATTGGGTTTATTAGAGTACAGTTAATTCAGTCATGACAGATACTTGTATGATATAAGTATATTTTTTTTAGAACATTTGTTAATTCAAACTCAAATAATAGTGAATATTCTCCTTTTATTCATATTTATATAGAAAAATACTTTATTTCAGTTCGTAACCAAGAATATTGCAGCATGGTGTATCAGAGGCCTCCTAGCAAAGCCACAAGAAGAAACCTTATTCAATTTATTTGAAGTGATCAAAAGACTGACACAACCATCCTACACAACTGAGCAGCTTCAAGGACTTATTGAAGACACAAGTACAGCAGTGGTGTTACTTGAAAGGGATTTTCCTTTGACCTTGCAGGTTAGTTTATCTACTAAGATGTATGAGTTCTATATTCATCCGTATTTGCAATTGAAAGAATCAAGTAAACAATAATAATCTACTTTATCATTTTAATTATCTCACACAATTTACAGCAGGAGGCTTACAGTTAATATCCGTACACCCCTGATCAACCAAAATAAAGTTAATTCTTATAAGATTTCAAAACATTTTGTTGATGCCTCTCCTAGGAAATGTAAATGATAAAAAAACAACGAATTGAAACAAGATATTTTGTTTATTGATTAAAAAAGGCATGATTGTTTTAACCATTTAAATTAATTTTTAAATTAAAAAAAAATTCTGCACATAATTAAAGATTGCTTACTACTACATGTACTAGCTGCTAAGGTAGATGGAGTTTTATTTACAGCCTTAATTGTAATTGTTCAATCAGATTGTAGATTTTTGCCTCATAAGAATTAGTATATTTTTATGATCTAATTTTCCAAAAGTATGCTTAGAGAGCTGAATAAAACAAATAATATCAGGCACTATTTATTTTAAGTACTTGGGGTGCTATCATTAGTTTTTTCTATGATGTTATATTTTGAGGGGCCATGCATAAGTGACCCTTAGTGGTGGACTGATTTATAAAGATACCTGTATAAAACTAGATATCACTGGAATCAGAATGTTCTCTAGCTTCTTATAACCTTGATAGAAAGTGTACTTTTATCATATTAAAAAAGAAGCCTAATTTGAACATAAAAAACCTGAAATCAGGTTATGTTCATACCCATACAGACGTGCACATTTTATATAATCAAAACTGTATGAAATTTATAGGTTTTAACCAGGCCTTTGAAAAGTACGGTCTCCTGCTCCGAAAACAGCTACAGTGGCTGCAAATATGTTTTTGATTTTTCACTGCCTAAAAACAGGATGTTTACAGTGTTGTCTGCCTTCAAAACATGTATATTTAATATAATTTTTAAAATTATTTCAATATTCAACCTTTTTTAATTGAAAGCTAATTACTTTAGCATTAATTGAGTAAATAAACAGAGGTTTCCCTCCATGGTTATTTTTAGTCAGGGAATAACCCCTGTTGTTTATATGAAACTGTTTATAGCATAAATATATAAGTATAAATGTATACATAATTTAAAAAAAAAACGATTAAAGGGCAGATAAATTGCGGAATGATATAAAAATGCAACGTAAGAAGATGTCACATAATTTCAAAAAGCCAACTCTCTCAGTGACCAATTAATGGACTTTCAGTCTGTGCCAAACTGTTTTAGGGTTTGTCTGACCGAAAGAGAAATCTGGGTTTTTGTACATATATATCAAACAAAATATTTCAAAATTTCTGTCTGTCCGAATGATTTTTTATCTGCCATTTTGTCGTTCAGACAGAGTTTGGGATACACTTGACTTTGATGTTAGTAATTAAACATGATGCTTGTTGAAATATCAATTAAAATAAGCGCATTCAATTATTTCCCTTGCAATAATTTCCTTCACACACATCCTGGAGTTGTGTATAGCTGATATGTTAAGTTTCATCAGTAACATCATAACAGGCAGACACTAAACCAGTGTCAGTACTGTAGTCAGAATTAAGGTTTATATAATTTTCTTTTCAGATGTAGTACTATATAATACCGAATGAATTTATAATTTTTCATTTGTTTAAAATATTTTTATTTGTAGAATATCACAACACACCTGCTACATCATATCCCAGAGGGTTATGAAGACTATGGACCATTGTATGATAGATGGCTTTATCCTTTGGAACGAGCAAACAGTTGGGTGACCAGACAAATTTTACAACATGGACATGAAGAATCAACAGTGATGCAGACATACCGGGTAAGTTAAAACAGAATTGAATAACATAAAAAAGAAGATGTGGTATGATTGCCAATGAGACAACTGTCCACCAGAGACGAAAACACTAAAAACTATAAATCACCGTATGACCTTCAATAATAGGTTATAAAACGAAGGCGTTTTGAGTTGCATCAAATTTTCATTTTGGGATTAAAAATGTACTGAGAAAGATGAATAATACTATGAAAACAATATGTGCAGAGTTATGGTCCTTGGACTTTGAAAATTCACTCAAATCATTACTTTCTACCTTTTTTTTTATCTTCTTTAAGATATTGACTTGATATTTGTTTGTACTTTACACCTTGACAAGTGATAGTCAAAGCATTTTGTTGCAGTGTAATGAAATTTATAAGTAGGGATCTATGTTTTGCCTTACAATACGCTCAAAATGCTTGGTGAAATTTGAATCAAGGTTCATATTAGCAAGTTATATTGTGTGTTGCATTTTCATAATTATCACTAAAATTAAACCATTAAAGACCAAAGAACGGTTTTCCACAAAAAAACCTTAGCTCATACCAAACAACTTCTACTAAGGGCCCCAAAAAATGACTAGTGTAAAACCATTAAAATAGGAAAACAACAGTCTAATTTTTATAAAAAACGAGAAATGAAAAGAAAAATGAACCACATCAACAAACGACAACAACTGAACACCAGGTACCTTATTTAAGACAGTTGTAAACAAATGCTTCAGGTTTAAAAGTCAACACATATGTTTTTAGTCTAACACAAGACAGACATGATTTATATGGTTGTCGCATTTTTCTTGAGATACTGCATATGAGGGTTCACATGAGCACCCTATATGTGATGGTTTTCGGGATTTGACATTATCTATATACAATTTGCTGATTTGGCTTTCAAGAGTTAAGGAATACAGCCTTGTTAAGATACAATTTATCACATCTCATTCACTTACTCTAGTATGCATAAATTAATTTCCTTAATTCATATTTCAGATATACGATTGGAGCTCTCACAATATTTTGAGTGGTGAAATTATAAATTACAGCAGACAAACAAGTCTGTGTCGCTTGGCAGAAAAAGTAAACTCCATTCACCATCAAGATATATCTACAGCATCTACGAAAAGATTCATATTGTAAAGTGAGGATCTATCAATTCTAAAAGACAATTACAATAATATATATGACCAAAATTATGAGTTATTTGACATAGACCCAGTGGTCACATATCTAAAGTTCAGCCAAAGACAGGATGCCGAGTTAAAAAGACAAATTTTCTTCTCAACAACAGAGCATCAGACGACAGCATCACGCTCACATGACTATTGTGTTAGTGTTTCGCATAGGACAAACCGTCGCTTTGGCACAATTTCTAAGATTTTCAAACACAACCATCTAGATAAAGCTACCATGCGGGTAAAATTGGAGATGTTTCCCATTCCGGAACAATCTGGACTATTCTTGGTCACCGATGACAGAAAGATTGACACACATATATTTAGCTTTGATAAAATAAGCAATTCAGTTGTATTTGCTTCAGAAGACAATAAAATATGGTTTTTAAATGTTTAGATATGCATTTATACATGTGCATGTATTTTGTATGAAGTAGATAAATAGTTTATATACTTGGAAAGGTACATTGTTATGTATTTTCTTGCTGTATATAGAACGAGTTGTTCAAAAGAAAAAAATAAATGGATAAAAAGAGATTTTTTAAATGGAAGTTAACTGTGCTTTTTTTCTATGAGATATTCCTTTCAAAGGGTGTATTACGTTTCCAACATTTTTTTGCATTACTTTTCCAAAATAATAGTTGCACCTTAACGCATTTACCTGTATTTCACCTGTAAAAAATGGTAATAATAATATATAAGACTTAATATTATTATAGTATTTCTTAGTAATTTGTAATTAATAACTTCCTTCAATAGGTAGATAATTATTGCATTATCCAAAATATTTAAACAAATACCATACATTTTGTGTTTTAGAGACATTTTTTTTCAACTGAGCCATTTAAGGAAAATAACTCTTTTAGTAAAAAAAAGTTACTGGTCTGATTGGGATTTTTTTAAAATTTTACTTGTATCAAGAAAGCAGTTCATTGACACCACTTTTTCTTTTTTTTTCTTTATACATATTATAAAACCTATCTTCTCACAATTTCTTTCAATGAAAGTTCTATCTCATAGATTTTTTTTTTGCACAAAAATGTGTTTTTGCATGACCCTACAATTTTTCAATGACTCATAGTTTTAAAAATAGCACAGAGACCCATTCTTTCTATTATATTTTTTAAAAGAGCATATAAAAATCTTCAATTTAGCAAAGTATAAAAAAAAAATGAATCTCAGGAAACTTACATATGATCTGCCTTAACATTGTGAGTACTTTTTAAAAGTTATCATGTAGAAAGTGGACCCATATTTGATGAATTCAGTTTTTTGTTATATCTTTTATATAAATTTGCATATGTTTGATTTATTTTTTGGACACTCAATTTTATGTCCTGATTTGGTTTCGGTCAGTATTATCAATTTAAAAAGCAATGAGGATAACGACTTCTATAAAAATTCAGAAACGTAGTGTCAAAACATTTAAAATGTGGAAACCAAAACACACATTTCACATCCTACTTTTTTCTGTAATTGAAAAAAAAAAGTTCCGAGCTTTCAAATTACAACCATTGTACAGGATATTTATTCTGCTTTATTTCTCTTTCTAGAATTTACTGTTCTTTTTCAAGTTACACTTAAATTATTACTACTGAAACAAAATTTTGGCAATTAAATATTTTGTATTAAAATGTTTATATGTAAATATTTTGATAAGAACAAAAATTAATATTGGTATGAAAATGTTACAAATACAAATGTGAGTATGGTTAAATATAAACCTATTTAAATATGGGTTACAAATGTTAATTTATACATATGATAAATAAGTGCTTATTGATTGAAATCACTCATACTGTAGACCTATTTCATTTTACATGCATAATATTCAATGTTTATATGGCTAATAAACAATTATTGACCAAATTGTTGTTTTTATAATTTGCATTGTGATATTGTATTCTAATTCTTTTAGTCTAGTTAAGCCATAATAGAAATGAAAACAAATCAGCTCAAAAAAGTGTTTATGACTGTAAGACTGCGTCGATACACAATTCAGATGAAATTTATAGTTGAGAATGTGTCTAGACATATTAAGACATCATTAAGAATGTCGAGATTGTGTCGAGACATATTCATACATCATTAAGAATGCCGAGAATGTGTCGAGACATATTCATACATCATTAAGAATGTCGAGAATGTGTCGAGACATATTCAGACATCATTAAGAATGTCGAGAATGTGTCGAGACATATTCAGACATCATTAAGAATGTCGAGAATATGTCAAGACTTATCGAGACATATTCAAGACAGTCGAGAATAGGTCAAGACAAATCAAGACAGATTTTAGACTGTCGAGAAAGTGTCGAGAAAAATCGAGAAACAATACAGATAGTCGAGAACAATGTCGAGAATATAAATACATATTTCAGACAAATTAAGACTTTGTCGAGAATTTTTACAAAAATTTCATACAAAACGAGAATGTCGAGTAAAAGTTCATGCAAATCGAGACAAAAACTGGTCTTTTCAGACTTTTGGAATTTTGTAGTGCAAAGCATTGCCTTGCTCTACCCATTAATATTCATGGAAGAGTCCTTTGTCAATATAAAAAAGAAGATGATTGCCAATGGGACAACTGTCCACAAGAGACTAAAATGACACATACATTAACAACTATAGGTCACCGTACGGCCTTCAACAATGAGCAAAGCCCATACCGCATAGTCAAGTCAATTTTCCCTCAAATATGGCTTTGAACTCAATCCACTGAGAATATTTTATTTTTGCAATATTTCTCAAATTCTGTGAAATAACATACAAGTGTTATGCATGTTAAAATTTTGGCATGTTTATTAGAGGGGGGATCACATTTTTTAAATGTGTTTACAAGAGGGAATCAAATAAAAATTGATAAATTTTATGGGGAATCAAGAAAATTTTGATACGTTTGATTTCAAAATGACCAGCCCCTCCCCCCTGCCAGGTAAATAATGATAAGTCCCTTATAGGCTTGATTTTCAATTACAACCTTTAGCTGCAAGTTCACTGATTGTTAATTCAACCACAAGGTTTTAAAATCCTCGTATGTTCGTCCGTTATTGCAAAAAAAAAAATATTATGAAATCACTCCATATATTTACTTTGTACATCTCTCTTTTATTTTAACTAAAATCTTGGGACAGTGTTATAAGTCAAACATGAGAGAGAACATAACAGTAATCAGAAATATGAATTTCTTAGAATAATTATACTTGAGTTGGGTTATCACTAAATTAAGGCGACTCAAGGTTAAATTAAAGTCCCATGTAGATTTTCGCTTTTTTTTTAATTTTTATTACATTATATATTTTATGATAGAATGATACTTAACCTCTAACGGGAAAGATTGTTCCTGATATTCATATAATGAAGACATAATCTTTCAATCAGTTTAATTGAGGTCTGGAGCTGGCATGTCAGTAAACTACTAGTAGTCTGTTGTTATTTGTGTATTATTTAATTTATTTTCTTTTGTTACATCTTTTGACAACGGACTCGGACTTCTCATGAGCTGAATTGTAATGTGCGTATTGTTATGCGTTTACTTTTCTACATTGGTTCGATGTATGGGGGAAGGGTTGAGATCTCATAAACATGTTTAACCCCGCCGCAATTTTGCGCCTGTCCCAAGTCAGGAGCCCTTGGCCTTTGTTAGTCTTGTTTGATTTTTAATTTTAGTTTCTTGTGTATTATTCGGAGTTTAGTATGACGTCCATTATCACTGTACTAGTATACATTTTTAAGGGGCCAGCTGAAGGACGCCTCCAGTTGCGGAAGTTTCTTGCTACATTGAGGACCCATTGGTGGCCTTCGGCTGTTGTCTGCTCTATGGTCGGTTTGTTGATACTTTGACATATTACCTATTTCCTTTATCATTTTATTTTTATCATTTCAAAATACAATGAAATAGTTTAAGCAGAATAACTTATCTCATGAATAGTGTTAATAATTGTAATAGCCGTATTTAGCACAATTTTTGGGAATTCTGGATCCTCAATGCTCTTTGACTTTGTACCTGATTGGCTTTTATAACTATTTTTATCAGAGCGTCAGTGATGAGTCTTATGTAAACGAAACGCACGTCTGGCCTACTAATTTCTAATTCTGGTACCTTTGATAACTATCAATTATCTTTATTATAAGAATAACTATTTGACAAAAGAAAAGATATGTTTTTGACTTTTATAAATACCATTGAGTTATTCATTGTGGCAGAACAGAATTATATGGATCTTGTTAAATCAAATACCTTGAATCAATCAAGACACAATTGTTTTTTTTCATTGTTGAACATAAATATTAACAAATTAAAATATCGGTAATGATCTTACATGTAGCGTTATCATCATGCTACAATGCAGTTTTTTTGTGTACTGATTTGTGTGCTGTTCGAGGTTTTTAGTACGTGTTAGTTTTTGTTCTGTGATACAAATGTATGTCACTAAATCGGTGTTGACTTGAACCTCAATTATGTAGTCATTTTTATAAATTTACTGTTTTGTTTTTGATGTTTGAATAACATCTTTTTTTCTAGCTTGGTATGAATCTTACATTTCTTAACAAGTTTAATTACTGGTATTTAGGTATAGAAAGATGTGGTGTGAGTGCCAATGAGACAACTCTCCATCCAAATAACAATCTAGAAAAGTAAATCTTTATAGGTCAATGAACGGCCTTCAACACGGAGCCTTGGCTCACACCGAACAACAAGCTATAAAGGACCCCAGCATTACTAGTATAAAACCATTCAAACGGGAAAACCAACGGTATAATCTATATAAAAAAAACGAGAAACAAGAAACCTGTATAAATAACATAAACAAACGACAACTACTGTACACCAGATTCCTGACTTATAACAGGTGAAAACATTTGCAGCGGGATTAAAGGTTTTAATGGTACCAAACCATCTCCTTTTTTAAAACAATAGCATAACATTTACATGCTTATGAAAACGTGTTTTCCCGTTGAAAATATTATAATGATTGAATTTGAACGGATCTTCAGAAGAACCCAAGAGGTAAATCATACATACACAAAATTACATACAACCGTTTAAAAGTATTGTACTTTATTTCTTTGTATTCATTATTAGTAATAATAATAATTTCTGATACCTTAAAAAGTAATTTAGTTATTATTGAATTTCGAAAACCTGAGACTATTGAATATCAATTGAGCAAATAAAGGCAACAGTAGTATACCGCTGTTCGAAATTCATAAATCGATTGAGATTGTTTTAAAATAAAGATTGACAACAATCTTTACACCAGGTGTAGATAAAATTACCCGTATTTGGCACAACTTTGAGGAATTTTGTGACATAAGTGCCCTTCAACTTGGTACTTCTTTGGTTTTCTTTACTATTTTGATATAATCATATAGTCATTGGTGAGTCTTATGTAGACGAAACTCAACAATGGTGTATTAAATCATAAGCCTGGTATCGCATGTCGAAATGTCCTATTGTAATGTTTATTCGTGAATTTCTCTGTCTGTAATGTTCTTGCATTTATTTTTACTATAGTCCTGTCATGTAATTTTATCATTTTAATGTTACTAAAACACACCCGCGAGATTTGAATGAAAGTATGAAAAGAAGAAGAGAAGAAGAGAGAAAAAAATGATAGATATCCGTAGGTGTATAGAACACAATAAGTTGGATCATACAAATTAATAATAAGCAGCCAAACAGAAAGAAAAAGTAAAGCATGTAATATATGACCGCTGTTGATGGTAAACTTTGAATTGGTAGTAAATAGCAAATACAATGTACACTTTAGTTATAGTATTTGTAAGTTCATTCTATATAGATAAT
Organism: Mytilus galloprovincialis; assembly: GCA_037788925.1. Classification (NCBI taxonomy): domain Eukaryota; kingdom Metazoa; phylum Mollusca; class Bivalvia; order Mytilida; family Mytilidae; genus Mytilus; species Mytilus galloprovincialis. The sequence goes on from CM075336.1 coordinate 77,623,071, forward strand.
ATAAATTCATTCTATAAAGATAATGTAAGTTCATACTATACAGATAAAGCGAGAAAAAAAATGTCCCGTCCACAAAACACCTATGAAAGAGGGTAGATTTTGCCATCACCTCACAGTAAAATTGAACTATCAAAAAGATTCGGGAATTTTTTCCTTGGAATAAATAATAAGGACCAATCTATGTGTAGTAAATGAATCGACTGCCTATGATAATGCAAAATTTAAATACGATTTTTAAACAATTCAAAGTCCAACGACTCACCTTCTTTACACCTGCATCTGTAGAAGAAATACGAAAAAATATTTTGAAAGCTCCAACCAAATCATGCGAAATAGATCCTCTTCCGACAGATATATTAAAACCGTGTCTAAATAGTTTAGCTATCGTTATCACCAAGATAGTGAACTTGTCACTGGAACAGTGTTGTGTACCATCATGTTTAAGGAGGCAGTTGTCCGACCACATTTGAAAAAGGTTGGTCGAGACAAACAAGTATTGAAAAATTATCGACCGGTCTTTAATCTTTTGTTTGTATCCAAAGTGGTAAAAAAAGTCGTGGAAACAGGTCACACTCTCTTCACGATAATGTATATTCAGCCTACCGTGATTGTCATTCGACCGAGACAGCATTTCTTCGTGTGCATCATGACATCACCTTTGCACTTGATAACAACTGTTGTGTCGTTTTACTAATGCTAGACTTATCGGCTGCTTAGATGTTGTCGGTCATCATATTCTCATCAAGCAGATGGAATACTCTTGTGGGATAACCGGTACAACACTCAGTTGGTTGAAGTCATATTTCGAGATGAGGACTCAGAGAATAGCTATTGGTTCTGTTCTTTCTGATGAGATTCATCTCCTATTTGGTGTTCCACAAGGATCGGTCTGGGGACCAAAACTTTATTGTATTTTCGTAAGACCAATTGGCGAAATATGTAAACGACCTAATATGGTCCGAGACCACAATTTTCGTCCCTTGATTTTCGTAGTTCACTAATATAGTCCCTAGTGTTGACAGTGGGTTACTTGCCATTAATTTGTATACCCCTTTCACATTTATTTCTCCATCTTTAATACCTCAAATTGCAGGTAGGAGGTGAAATTACACTGTAAAAAAATTTGGGTCCAGAATTTTTTAAGAAAACTAGTGATTTGGTCAAGCTGAAAAAGGTTAAAAATTAGTACTTCGGAAGCTGTCAAAAGATTTCAAGACGCCCTAAACATATAATTGTCCATATTTTGAGTTATAGCCGATGAGGTGTTCTATAATTTTGATATAATTTTTCCCAAAAGTAGGACACCACACTGTAAATATTTCATTAAGAAAGCGCAGGTTGAATTTTTTTTAATTTTCATTTATGTTCTAACAGAAATGCACTACGAAATAATTGTGGTCTCGGACCATATGTGCTATCACTGTTATGCAGACGGCACACAAGTTAACTCGTTTTTAAACCACTTGATAATTGGACACATATATATCCAAGCGACTTGAGGCTTACGTAGGTGGCATCAGCAAGTGGATGTGCTCGAATCTGCGAAAATTAAATGAAGACAAAACGGAGCTGATAGTGTTTGCTCCAAAAAACCGAGTGAAGAACCTCTCAGACTTGCATCTCAATTTTGGTGGAAATGTTGTCAGTGATACTGAGTGCGTAAAAAACCTAGGCATTTATTTTGAGAAAACTTTGGCAATGGACAAACAAATAAGCGCTGTTTCAAAATCATGTTTTCATCAGATAAGAAACATTGGACGAATTCGTTCATTTATTAGCGAAGAAGCCTGCAAAACATTAGTATGATAAGTATGCTCCCTTGTAACCGCTTGTTTGGATTATGGGAACGCATTGTTGTATGGACTCCCACCAACTCCTATACAAAGATTGAAGCGAGTTCAAAACACTGCAGCCAGGGTCATTACAAGGAGGAGGAAATACGACCACATATCGCCAATCCTAAAGTCTCAACATTGGCTCCCCGTAACATACCGATTCCAATATCAACTCCTCGTCTATGTGTTCAAGGCTTTGCACGAGGAGGCACCGGTCTACATACAAGAACTCGTTAATATGTATAAACCAATGCGAACACTCAGATCTGAAAATGCTATGATTTTAACAACACCACGTGTGAGAACTAAAACATATGGGGAGAGGAGATTCAACAAAGCAGCAGCCTTTCTATGAAAGGAGTTGCCAAGTGATATACGGAACAACCATTCTGTGAACGCTTTTAAGAAACACCCGAAAACTAATTTATTCAGACAGGCTTTTTCATAGTTCATAAAATATTTTATATCCCTGTATTTTTTGAATTTTTAAGCAAATATTTTTTTTTAATTTATAAATAAATATTTTTTGAATTTTTAATCAAATATTTTTACTTATCTTCATTTGTGCGGGTTCAATGCCTTCTTTATTTTACCATGCCCATTTATTTAAATTTCATCGTTGATCAGTAAATTTAATAGTATAGTTGTATCATGTTTATATGCCATTTATTTTAAATATGTTTGTTTTATGATCTCATAACATGGGCTTTCGTATTTTGTTGTAAATACATATATATGTGTATGAATATGTTGTAAAGTGCTTAAAGTAATTTTTGATATTAAATAATGTGCTGTTATAAATACTGTACAATAATAATACCAATAATAAAAGTAGTAATGCACTTTAACGTCAGGCGTCAAACTGTCATTTCGGATACCATCAGCGTCAAACTGGTTAAAAGTTTTGATTGATTCGTCAAAATATTCTTATTGTGATTCGTCAGATGTTTTTAATTATTATCGTTACCGTCATTTTTGGACATAAATTAACGTTATTCATCAAAATCATTTGATGTTTTTATCGTCTAATAAAAAGTTTATATTGTATCGTCTTTCATCAAAAAGTACTGTTAACGTTAGTTTTGCAAGAACTTTTACTGTTAATCGTCATGAAGATACCTCCACTATAAGTCCGATGAACACTTTTTATAATTCAACCATCCTTAACGGAAGTTTTGTCTATTACTTAAAAGTCCAACCGATGACGGAAACAATATCCGGACGCCTTTATTATCTCCAAAATAGCTCAAACGGAATAATCGTAGACGAGGATGACAAATGCAACTTAGCATGATGCTTAATTAATTGTAAAAGGAAAAGAAGCGACACACACAATGAGGTCTTTTCGTTTAAAAGGAAAGATATTCAACAATACCATAAAAGCAGGAGGTATGGCTAGCTGTTGTTTCATTGTTTTCCTCTTAGAGTTGATTTAAAAATTTTGAACAACGGTGTACTAATGTTGCCATTTTTCATATCCAAATATTCATCTTTCAAGTGTATATATATTTCAACCCGTTGTGTGTATGTACTACTCTTTGTTTTGCACAGCAGAAATACAAATTGTATTTGGTCTTTTGTGATTATAAATTAAATTGAATAATCTATATGTAATTCGATTTATTAATGTCACACATATCTCATTGGTGCATTATCACAAATAAACTAGTACAATAAGACCAGTTTTTGTTTTCTGCCAATAGTAACCTACCTTTGGTTTTGTTACAATCAATTTATCATCCTAAGACTTGTTCTATGAATATTTAATGTTTTGTACTATTTATTAACTTGCATGTATTAACAGGTGCATTATACTGACAGTTCTTCTTCGTCATTTCTCTTTTGATAAATCTGTTAAATTATAATCGACATCTTATGTATTTGTTTTATGATTAAACTAACGTCGTATTAGAGATTTCCAATAAAATGACATACGTACCTAACTCGACGTGCGCACGTAACGGGACCGGTTATTGCTAACCAATTAATTTTGTTAAATGCGTTACTCAAGTTTTAACCAAGCATTCCTAAACTATGAAATCCATTCATAATAAATTTTATCAATATCAAATATTTCTAAGATGATGAAAAACGAAAGAAATCATGATTTTTATATATCACGTGATTATTGAGATTCCCGCCTAAACTTCACTGTCATAAGACCACGTATATGTACGTATCTTTACCTATCATACGATTCATTTGAGTTGTCTTTCATGGTTTTGACAATGACTGATTTTCAGATATAGTTATCTTTGCAATATTTAATGAACCTTTTATTATTTGATATTTGTATTGATTTTGTTTGTCGTTATCAGATAGATTCTTCTTTTCGATTTTTAATGTTATAATATTTAATTTCCGTGGGTATTGATTTATATAGATTTTGTCGTAATTTCAGAAAAAAATGAACTCAAAATGTTAATCAGAACGTGTCTCTGTTAAAGTTGATAACTGGGATTGCATCATACTTTATTAAGTATTATTTCAAACGTTCTCTTCTTCTACACTTAATCTCCTCAATTTACAACTTCTAAAAAAAAATTCAACAGGAAAAACGTACGTCAACGGGAACTGAATTTAAAAAAAAACATTAATACAGGTCATGTACTTCTTTAAATTTCAATAGTTGACATATACTTTTCTTTCAAATGAAAGTCAACGAACATTAAAAAAAGAAAATTGTAGTTGATAATAATGTGTGTAAATAAATGTGTACACCAATTCGTTATATGGATTGTAATTTGGAAGGTGTACTCGATTAGCAAGTGATGACTAATAATCTGCATTGACCACTGTGGATAGTAAACTATCAACTTATCATAGTACATAGTAATTGGCTAAAATATCCTGTACCCATGTATTTCTGATTAAAAGTGGATGAGAATGTCTATTTACATAGTTGTTACATTTTTGAGACAACTATAATGTCACTTCAGTCTTTACGGGAATTTTCTTTTTACTCGTATTCATCCGATTAGAAGTAGATTCTAAAGCTATCGCATATATTGATTGAGTTTCAATTTTTGTCTCGCTTTGGATGTATATATATATATATAAAAGTGACAACTATGCGACAGATCCAATGACAGGATCACCAGTGAAGGTGTTACACGACTGAAAAAAATAATTTATATTCATGATTATATACTTGTATATTGGATTGACTGGTAGTAGGCTAGCCTCGAATACAAATTCAATTATTTTGTTGGACCCCCTGATCGAATGACTTTAAGACTGTATTTTACGGCTTCTCCAACAAGCATGATGCATTCACGAGCAAGAGCAGGTATTGGTTTACTCGTAAAAAGACTAGTGTGTCTTGATAGTGGTTACACTCTCTTGTTACCTAGCATATGAAAATGCGACTCTTAATTGTCGGGCATGTTAAAAAAGGTATATGTATTAATCATTATAATTAATTTTCATCATCCTCAATATATATGTAATATTTGTCGCTGGATATAAGACATACATCAGTATCATCATCATCATAAGTACTATAGCTTGAGGCTTAATCTTCGTCGTAAGTACATGTATTATATATAGCTGTAGGCTTCTTCGTCGTAAGTATAACGTGAGGCTTAATTCGTATCTAATATTTTAGCCAGATTATGTCGAGACCTTATTTTACGCATGCATCTCTATGATACATAGTTTTTATAAATATCCAAGTTAAAGCCAATGGAGATCGTTTATCAAATGATCTTGTCACAATTAAAACAGATAGAAAGGAATTGACTCGTGAGACTGAAACGAAGCATAAAAACAGCTAGCCATTTCTAGTATTTCCAAATAAGCTCCATGTACCGAAATGATAGTATCCACAGCTGCTGAACACTATTTTAAAAACAACTACAAAGAATAATTATACCGTTTATAATATTGATCAACTATGTCGTACTGTTACACCATTGTCCTAGTATGGATGTGACTGTCCCAAGTCTGGAACCTTTAATTCAGTGCTTATCGTTTGTTGTTGTGTTTTCGTTGATTTTTTTTAACATTAATTTGGCTGTTAGTTTTAGTTGTTTTACATTTGTCATTTTGTGGCCTCTTATAGCTGACTATGCTGTGTGGACTTTTCTCATTGTTGAAAGCCCTTCGTTGGACTATAGTTGTTAAAATTTCTGTGTAATTTGGTCTCTTGTGAAGAGTTGTCTTATTGACGATCATACTACATCTTGTTTTTTGTACATCACAAATTAAGAATAAAACATTCATAGACAGTCTAGAAAAGCGAGACCTTTTGTCATGTCAAAAGTACAGAGTATCTGTAGGACCATTAGTGGTCATAACTGTTTAGCAGATTTTATGTATTGCCCATGTGTCCATTAGATTACACGTCAGTTTCACATGTCTGTGTTCAGTGAGCTACTAAATCACGGGAAAAAAAAATCCAATTCAGTATGTAGTCTTAAACTTTTAAATCACATGCGAGATGCCTAATGTTCAGACATTGTTGTTTTTAAAAAGTATTTATCAAAGTCAAACGACAATCATTTAATGTTTTTTTTTGTGCAATACAATTTGTGATCATGGCCGGATCCAAGATATTTGAAAGAGGGTGTAGTTTTCTATAATTGAATTTATACTGACGAGCGGAGCGATGCAAAAAACAATTTGGACAATTATACGCTAAAAATGATATGGATTTTAAAACTTATTTAGCGATCGAAAAGGGGGAGTACGCCCTCTACCCCTGTATCCTCGGATGCAAGTTTAGGTATACTTAAACAAAAACCTCGCCCCATAATTTGGTATAGGTAAAGACGAAAAAGTACTTTTGAAAAATATATCATTGATATGAATTTCTGCCCACATCAAATTATCTTCAGTTAAATTATAGAAAAATATTTTTTTTTTAAAGTCAAGTAAACCTTTTACATTCGGGTGTGTTGGAATTTACTTTAAACGTCAAATCTTTTTAAAACAATAAAAAGGCAACCTTCTCGCTTCGGAATTCGTTATTTTAATATTTGCATGCTAAATTTCGTCTTGGTAGTTTTTAAAATTCATAATTTGAGAAGAACTAAAATATGGGTCAAGTGAAATGACAAGAAATGATGGGTGTGTTTGATTACAAGTTGCTAATTTACTTGTTCCATTATATTATTTGTGTCAATAAAATCATTCAAAGTTTAATGACAAAATATTTAAAGAGTAAATAATTAGTTGGGGTTGATTTTTACTGACGGTATATTCCAGCAAACAATGCGTGTTCAAAGAGCAAAACATGCATGCAGTGTATGCTCCCCTCCGTCATGCTTCAATGCAATAGGACTAAATACGTTGAGTTAAGTCGGTTATGTCGAGTAAAGTCATTTTATTGGAAATCTCTATTAGATCAATCTATGTTACAGCATGTACATACTTAATGAAACAATAAAAGTGACAAAAAAGAAGTGTTATTATTCAGTGTTTCTAAACTGAACGTAATCTTTTGATAATTATTTTAAGGTATTCCATCACAATATGGACTTTTTCCCCGATATTATCTTTTCATTGTAAACATAACATGAAAAGAGCCATATTCCTTAAAGAGGGGCGAAAAACCAGCGTGACATTCAAAATCATATTAGGTAGAAAATAATCTGACAATACCATAGATATCAACTCAATATAGACAACAAAGGACTAAGCAACACAAAACAAAAGGGGGTGCTCTCAAGTACCCTAATATGCATGGGCAGGGTAGTCATATCCTACTCTACACATGACACACGTCGTTTTCCTCATATAAGTTTGAACACGTTCATAAGTCTTATTATGTATGTCACAGTCGTGAAAAATTGACAGGAAATTAGTTTGGACATTAAGAATATATCCGCTCTCATCTCGGAGAAGGATATTCAATAACGGTCAACCAATTCATGACGGTGTCTGTATAACTTACGATGGAATTATTTTAGCTTCACTATTTGAAAGTTTTGGTTTGATAACTTTTTTGTGAGCAGCATTCATTTATCCCGGTTATCATGATAGAAAATACACCTTTCCAATAAAGATCTGCACATTTATTACCGAGTTTCCACCAAAAAAACAAATATATTTAGAAACGTATTTCTGTATATTCTGTAATATTTTTACCGTTGCATATGTTCTTAACGTATGACATGGTTATTATAGTATTGCTTGCATATTTCTCCGAATATCGATAAATATATACACAAATGCATAAAAAAACATATAATTACATGAAATTACATTTCAAGGTAGGCCAATACATTAATCAAAAACAGAAAACACAATAGCAAATTATAATACCGTATTACAGATTATACAAAATATTGTTTTATTGCGAGCGAGAACATACATCTAGATATTGAATTATTTAGTTTTCTATTTCATAAAAGAGGGACAAAAGATAACAAATGAGCCGTCAATCTCATCAATCGAAAATAAATAGAAAACGCCAGGTCTTAAAATGAAAAAAAGATTAACAGACAAATAATAGTACACAAGAAACAACATTAAAAAAACTAAAGATTGAGCAACACGAACCCCACAATAAACTGAGGGTAGTTAGTTGCTCTGGGAGGGTAAGTAGATCCTGCTCTACATGTGGAATCCGTCGTATTGCTCATACTATTACAAACCCGGTAAATAGTATAATTCATGAAATGGAAGGGGATCGTAGTTACAACGTAAGAAACATGTTAGATATCATCTGTGAAACGGTTATTCTATAACGGTCAACCAACTTGGGATGACGTCCGTAAAATTTACGAAAAGGATGATTTCAACTTCACCATTTTGAACTCTTGGTTTATTGGCTTCCTTGTGAGCAGCAACCCTCTATTAAGGAAATCATGATAGGAAATACAAGCGCAAGACTATTCTTTCAATTGGGAGATATATACCCTGCATGCATGCGCTGCTGGAATGTTTCTACATAAAATGGAAAGTTCACAATAGGGAAGCTAAAATCATCCTTTGGCGTAATGGTTGTTTACAACCGACCCTCATTGTTAATTTCTAGATGTAAGTCCAGTTATGAGGCAGAATTAACTATTTATGTTGGATCTTGTATCTCTAAATTGACGGGATAGATGCGTTAAACATAGTCGCCAAACTTTGAACTATTGAGTGAGAAAACATCATCTATATAGCGGACAGTATAGTTAAAGGATATTGCTTCTTATTTTTTTTTGTTCCTGTATGAAGTCAGTCTCAAAATAATAAAGAAACAAGTCTGCAAAAAGAAGGTCAGAACATAATATTCATTTCACAAAGTAATTTACTATCATTTAAGTCATCAAAAGGTTTCAAATTGACATAGAAATTGTGTACGTCAGACACACTTTTTGTCCACTATACACTATAGACTCATCAGTGACGCTCTAAAAGGCCAAAAGTACGAAGCTGAAGAGCAATAATGACCAAAAGGCATTAGAAATTAGTCAACAGCTTAGGTGATTCTTCTCTTGGATAGAACATCCTTAGTATTTCGCAAAATTCGAAAAAACCTTTGTAAACCGTAATTATTTTATGATGGCTATATCAATGATATCTTTTGTCAACACATAATGGATTGATGTTATTGCAATGTTATATGGATATAGCAACTAATGTAGAGGAATTCAAACATGACTTGTCGACTACATTATTTAATTTTAAAATAGAAATTGACGATAAAAAAATTAAATATCAACGTAAAGTAAATTGACCTCGCTGATTTAATTATTGAAAAATTATTAAAAGTATTTTGGAAACATTATTATAAGTGTTACCTAATCGGTAGGATGAGGAAAAGGCTTTTTTTAGTTATTCATTTCAGAATTCACTGACAATCATATGGCAACGAAAATCGACCAAAAGATAATAATGTATTGTATTGCACATTCTAAAAAGAAAAAAAATGAGGCATTCGAAGCACTTTAAACGTTAAACACTCTGAATGTTTAAAATATGTATAAAAACCGAACTCTGAGAAGATATGTAATAATTCTAAGCATATAATATTTACATTGTTAATGTATTCATTTTGTATCAATAGTTTTATCTGAATGAAAACAAGTGTGAAACTATTCATATTTCTGTCTGTATCTGAGGGTAGCCGGTTATTTGAGTTCTTGAATATATTTATTAGAATACAAATTAAAAAAAATCTCATTTTCACTTGCAATTTTATTGTATATCATTACCTTCTGGTCAACCAAGAAGGTTATGAACGATCAAACACCGGTATCTTACATACCACGACACCTGATTTAGTTGCTCAAAACGAAGGTTGGTGAATTTTGCATGTCATTTTTCGATGTCAATTTGTATCGGATAGGTTACCACTTCAGTAAAGCTGAAGAAAAAAGAATATTTGAAGACAAAAACTTGTATTATCATTGTCGAGTTCTAATGTTATGTTGAGTAATTAACTCCACAGCGATTGCCCTTCATATAACTCGATAGTCCATTAGTCGAAATTGGGATCAATTTCATAAACAAATAAACCAGTTTGAGGAAAAACAAACATTATAAGGCGTCGTTGATTCAAGAGAGTTACAGATCAACTTATGTCTAGAACTCTTCATAATTGTTGTGAACAGGTCACATGTAATACTTCGTCACATTTTTATGGAATTAAACTTATTTATGAAAATCAAAATTTTTCTTAACCCCCAAGTAAAACGATAGAACAAAAATTAGAACAAAACAGAAATTTGCATAGTCACGTTTGAGACAATATATTGTATGGATATACAGTTGTGTATTTCAATATTTTGTCAAACAGTAATAATGCAAATCAATCGTTGTAATGTCAAAAGAGGGGACATCATCTAGATAACATTTTATTTATTCAACAATATATACATGACCCAGGATAACTTGATAAACATACAGATAATTTAAATATATAAAAAAGACGATGTGGTATGATTGCCAATGAGACAATATGTATGTTCTTGTCTTTGTATGTCATATGATACCGCGGTGAGTAGTTCGTTTTCTCTCTACTAACATAATTATTTCAACAAACGAGAAGAGTCTGTCATGAAAAACTTTAGTTACCTTTAGAAAAGAAAATAAAAAAATCAACAACATATGTGACACAATATCATTATAAATACAGGATTACCGAATACAAAAAGAATTACAGACATATTGAAATACACAGTAAAAAGAATTGCTGTATTTTTTACTAACATCTGTCTGGCAAATGACAACGAGTGTCGTATGAGAACACTAGATATCTTGTTGATACGTGTACAGTCGTTTTACCCCGTCTGATTCTGCGTTCTGTCACGTTGGTCTCGTTTAAATTCCGGAACGAGGTTCATATAACGAGAATAGCGATATACTAAGTAAATATATTTCTATTCCGTTATATTTGGATTTCCCCTCATCTTTGTTTATCTTTAGTAACTGTTGATCAAGTTTATAGAACTTGGTTGGAGAACTAATTTGAATAGTATCTAAACATAAGTATTTGGTGAAAACTGCCGTCCTTTTTTATATATGAATTAGAGTACTCCGACATGTGTCCCAAACCAGAAAGATAAAAAAAAAAAGCCAGGTCTTTTACATTCCCATTCATATATATTGATGATGTTCTTTCTGATAAGGTTCTATTAATATCTTTACATCTTTAAGATTTAGACATTAGAAAAACACCCGACACGGCTTCCTCCGCCTAATTTGTTTAACTTATATTTCAAATTCGGCATACACAGACGTCTTAGTGCAATAACCTATGATAAACGAGACGATTATAATTATTTGACATTTTTACTTATTATGTTTGTTCTGTTCACACATCGTTGTCAGTCATATGGAGTGTTTTAATCTTCATAATTTTCTATATATTTTAAAAGTACACTAGTATACAATTCAGAAATTGGCGAGCATTATTATTTAACTATGTACATTGTGGTTTGATTAGTGAAAAAGTAATGTCAAGAAAAGCTGACCTATGAATGTAATATTCATTTTATTCAGGTAATAATTGTGTAATGGTTCCATATAAGACATATATACCACACGGAGTAACATACTTCATATATGGAAAGGAATGGGATACATGTGGTTGGCTTGTCTTTTTCGTTGTTGTTTAGTGTTTATATATTATTTACCTCTGGAATAGATTACCTCAGCTGTATTTGGCAAAACTTTTAGAAATTTAAGTCCTCAATGCTCTTCAACCCCGTTTTTTATTTGGCCATTTCAAAAAAAAATTATTAGGGCGTCACTTTTTGTAGACGAAATGCGGGTCTGGCGTAAATATGAAATGTCAATCCTGGTATCTATGATGAATTTATCTGCCACAATCTGCATATTATTGCATTTATATGAATAAGCTGGAAAACTAACATTGAGATTGGTAGTGCTTATTTATAATGCTTTACAGCAAAAAATTCTGATACTGTATAAGTACATAACTGTTCTGTATCTTTCGCCCCTCTTTTACATTTAAGATTGAGAAGTAATAGATTGGCATGTATGTAATGTATTCCCTTTGTCTATATAGTTATGTTATGTTGTTATGCGTTTTATGTGTTTTGTATTTATTCTTGCTATATATTTTATAGTGTTTAATACGTATGCGCAGTTAGTGTGCATATAATTACTTAGAACCCTATACAGTATACACTTGTTTGAGCCTTTTGGCCTGCTATAATATATATAACAGTAGACAGGTGTTATATATTTAAATATTTAAATACGTGTATGGATTTATCGCATGCAGATAGCCTATTTTAAACTAACATTTGAGAGATGTCTTTACTGTTATCGCTGTAGGTAAATATATATAATCAGTAGTGGGGGTTATGTTCGCACATTATCTCACATTACAGTTTTAACAACTAAGAGGTAAGTATTGACTAAAAACAGGAAAAGACATTGAAAAAAACATGTAACTAAGCAAAGGTTAACCTGGTTCGCTACTTTGTCAAAAAAGAACAAGCTTTTTAAAAGACTGTTATAAATTGATAGTATATAAATAAAGAAACTAAAAAGCAGAAAAAATGGAGGGTCCGTGTGCTTGTTTTTCCGATATAAGCCATTGAAAATTCGACGGGAAATATTATCTCTAGATTTTTCATACATTTATCATTATCACCTTTTTATTTCAAAAACTATGAAAAAATAACAAGCAGTTAAAAGGTTTTTAAATACGGCTTTTTATAATAATTGGTGTTATAAAATTATGAAAAGAAAAGTAGGAGTCAGTGGGCAAAGTATTTTAATGTAATACATGAATAAAACCAGCGGATTCCAAAAATCTGTCAAAAATTCTAAAAAAATAGAGGAGCAAACATCCTTAAGTGAAAATTGACGTATATCATTATGACATTATTTTCACTATTATCATCTGAATTTATCTTTTTTTTTATCCTTGTCGATTAATCATTGAACAGTCGCGACAATATAGTTTTTAACATGTTTAATATACAAACCAGTCAACTTATTGAATATCATCAACATGACAAATAAATTCAGTAATGCAAGTGTATCTTACTACATTAAGTTTATAAAACAACCTTTACTTTAAAGTCTGGATTGTTGATCACAACTACGCTTGACAGATATATTAACTAGCCACAGGTGACTTATATTTGAATATTAAAAATGGCCCAAGCTGCAGCTTCGACTTGTGAAATTTGTACTGCCGGTCCTAGTGAACATTATTGTCAGCAGTGTGATCAACTATTTTGCGGAAGCTGTAAATTATCTCATTTACGCACAAAGATAAGTAAGAACCACACGTTTTTAAGTGGACCAAGCATCAACAAGGAAGAAAAACTCTTTTGTACAGAACACGAGGAAATGTTTTTATTTTACTGTGATGATTGTGATACTCCTGTGTGTAGAATTTGCTCTGTAGAGAAACACAGTCGCCATTTGATGGTAGACCTTACTAAATCAACTGAAAAACTCAGATTTGAAGTTGTCAAGAACATAAAAGCAAAGGTAACAACATCCAAGGTAAACCTTAGCAAAATAGAGAAAGAAACAAAAACCTACCGTGAAGAAGTCAGAGCAGTCATCAAGACCATTACTGAAGAGGGGAACTACTGGAAGAATTTAATTGATAAGAAAGTAGGTAGTTTTGTTAGGCTATTGCATGACGAGGAACAGAAAACTTTACAAAATATAACTGCACAAACCAAAGTTTATCGTAGAGATATCGAAAACTGTCAACAATGGGAAAAGAAAATCAAGGAAATGAAAACAATGGCAGACGTTCTGTTGTTACAGAAGCTGAAGAAACTTAAAATTGATGTAGACAACATAGATTTAAAGCCAGTTCCCGAAAGGTCTTGTGTTTCATACAGAAACAAAAGGCATTCAGGCACAGAAATAGACAGCCTATTCGGAGAGATGCAGTTTAAGTAAGTAATCGATTCAAAGAAAAGGAATAATTATGGTATTAACAATTGCATCAGTATACGAAATGATTTCTTGACTACTGGATTTTCCTGTAAGTTGAAGTTGTGTCATGTTGCAATGCAATAGGAGCAACAGAAACCAAATGGGCCGATAAACCGAAAAAAATAGGAACAAATTAAAAAAAAAACAAAAAAACAGACAAACAAAACTACACAAGATAAGAATGCTTTGATACCTTTTCGAGCTTTTGTTGTGGCCTTCGGCTCTATTGTCGGATTGTTGTCGCTTTGACACATTCTGCATTTCCTTTCTCAATTTTATATCAAGCAGGTTTTAGAATGGCTAAAAGATAATAACGGAATATTTCATAATTGATACTACAAACCCAGGAAAGAAAGTGTTGATATATATTGTTTGAAACAGACTAATGTCGTACACTCATTATGATATTATGATACGACGAAGGTTTAGTTTTGGCCGTCATTGTAGTAATTATAGCCTACATACATACTATGATGGAGAGTTGTCTCATTGGAACTCGTACCACATCTTCCCATATCTAGTACCTCAATTATAGGAGACAACACAATTTATAAGGCCTTCTCTACAGAAAAGAATGAAAACAGACAGTTTGATAGAACGACACAAAGTACCTTCAAGCATCTGGTATTATAGCTTTAGATTTAAAACTTAAAAACTTAAAAATAAAAAAAAAAAGTAAAAAAAGTAAACGTTTCAACATCGTAAGGAACAGCTAAAAAAATATTGATTTTAATTGTCGGTACGTGGTCTCCTATACTTATACAGCTCTTCGGCATCTTTCGATGTGAGCATTCCCTTTAAATGTAAACCATGAATATGTATATAGAAGAACGTCTACTGTTGACAAAAAACCTATCTGGACATTTGTCTTACACTTCGACGAGTCACTTACGTTGGACACTCAGCTACTGAATGATTTACGATTTTGTAGCCAATGCTTCATTCATAACAACAAGTTTGATACATACGCTACTGTCATTACCTTTCATGTTTTATACTTAGGAATGTTGTCTGAAATTGATTCGACCATTCTTTTTATGTTTGTGATGTTTTTGCTTATATGATGTTTATAGGGCATCACATACGTAACCTATAAAACACATCCATCTTTCATATCGTCTAGTTGTATATGTCCTTGTTATGGTTAAGTGTAAAAAGTCAAATCACAAAAATAGTGTACTCCGAGGAATATTTCAAAACGGGAAGTCCCTAACCAAATGGTAAAAATCCATGATAGATAAAGCAACAGTAATATACCGTTGTTCAAAACTCCTAAATCTATTGACAAAAAACAAAATCGGGGTAACTTAAGATGATTCTGGGGACACCTGATAAAATCGGTGTTGTTGTGTCCTTGACAACAGCCGATTGACACTTTTTTATCCCGGGTGGCGTGTCATCCAGTATAATTTTTTTTTGTTTTACTAGTTTTCATGCTGTTAGACTACCGGACTGATAAAACACATTAAACGAATGGACAACAACTGTCATATTCCTGACTTGGTACAGGCATGTGGACTGAACCTTATTTTATAGCGCTAAACTTCTCACTAGTATGACAGTCGCATCCAATTCTGTTATATTTACATCGATGCGTGTACAAAACGGACATAACAGGTAGAATAGTCAAAATATTGGTTAAGAAGTCATTACTGTGTCACAATCTAATAACTAACAAATGTTTAACAAAAAAAGCACAAAAGCATCTATCAAATTTAAAAACCACATTCATTTCTTCGAGGGCTTGAATTCATAAAATTTAACGTCAAAATGACGGTCATATAGGAAGAATTTGTGTCGTTAAAAAAAATTGACAAGGGGAATGGTGGTATACAGAGTTAAAAATTCAAAAGTTATGAAAGAATTTTTTTATATAAAATGTGCTTGTGAAAATTTGTCTGAAAACTGTTTTTATCTATTTTGAATATCTGGTGCACAATACTAATTTTGTTTTAGGGAAGGTAAAGCGTTAATGGCAAAAGCTGAAAACGAACAAAATTCTAGGTAATACAAATCGTATTTGTTTAGTAAGGTAAAAAGTAGTACATACACCTTATTCAAACATCAAACACTACTGATTGAAAAATTATAAAAATAACCATTCACCCTTGAGTATGAAGACAACGCTAAAGCACAACACAAATACCAAACAGTAGACCGAAATTTGCAGTCCATTAGTCCGTCATTTAAAGTCACTATCAGACCTTGTGGAAAAACGAACAATAATACATTGTATGTTGATCACCAATAGATGGTTGGATATTTGTAAAGAAGCGGTGAATTTCTGGACGCTCTTTAAAAAAACAATAAGATGTGTTATGATTGCCAATGAGACAAATATCAACTAAAGTTAAAAAATAAGATGTTATCAATCACAGGCAGCTGTAAGGGTTTCAACAAGATACAAAAAACTAAACCGTATTGTTCACCATGAAAGTTTTTTTTTATTATTTTTGGCGAAAATGTGCTTTGAGTTTGACTTTATATCTATGTTTTCGTTGTAAATATTAACATTTTTTGGGGAAAAATGTACGGTTGTGCCATATACTTCGTTTTCCTCTTGCAGTGTGCAAATACCTGCATGTTATTCAATGATAAGAGTTATACTCTGGTTAATAATATTTCAGGCCTAAAAAATCACAAAAGAAGTACAAATACGCCTGTACTTATTGTGGGTAAGTTAGAATAATGTTCACATTGATTTTATATTATAAACTTATTGAAACGTTATGGCGAGTACGTTGGTAAATTTAGAATGAATATCATTACTGACATTATCATCTGTTATGATATATCATAGTATAGGGAAAATGTTTCTCATGATTGACACTATTAAAGTTGATTTAGATATGTTCAGAATACGTGACTTGTGTTAAGGAGTTGTATTCAATTTGAACGAAGCAACCCCAAGCGAATTATCTTAAAAGTTTATATACAGTATTATATTGATTGTGAACCAAATGACATAAAGAATTATTTAAACAAACGCGACTGACGATTTGATGTTCATATATTTAAATATTTGAATTGGTCGTGAAAGATTAAAAATAATTTACTACTTTTTATATAACAGACATCATATCAACCCGAACCAAAACATAACGGACATGCCATCTGTGTCCGATGATGCGTTTAACATTTTTCATTTTATGAATATTGTGATGTTTATCTGGACAGCGGTAATGAATTTGTATATCATAACTGAAGGCACGTTTTCCTCTAAAATTTACTTGGTTTTAGCATTGGGATTTCTGTTAAAACTGTTTAGTCTCTTTACTTCAACCTGCTATGAATTTTTAAAAAAATACGTGTGTCTGGATTTAGCTAAAAAATAACCAACTCTTTGAATATTTTATATTTTATTGTCATTTGGTAATGGCTATTGTATTCTTTTTACAGACATGAACAGGTTATAACGTAAGTATATTGTACTAAATGGACGATTACAGAAACAAATATATGAACATGGTATGAATTATTCTTCCAATTGATACAATATGCCCAGGCTTGTATTTCCTATCATGACTTCTTCATAGAGAATTGCTACTCACAAGAAAGCTTTTGAACCATGAGTTCCAAATGGTGAAGTTGAAGTCATCCCTTCGTGAATTTTACGGTAGCAATCACGAGTTGGTTGACCGTTATGGAATAACGTTTAACAGATGATATAGGATATGCTCTTTATGTCGTAACTAAATTATCCTTTCTTTTTCACGAATGTGACCTACCGAATTGGACTTTTTACCGGATTTGTAATAACATAAGTAGCACGAAGGGTGTCATATGTGTAGCAGGATCTGCTTTCCCTTCCGGAGCACCTGAGGTCACCCCAGTTTTTGGTGGGGTTCGTGTTGCCTAGTCTTTAGTTTTCTATGTCGTGTCTTCTGTATTATTATTCGTCTGTTTGTCTTTTAATTTTTAGCCGTGGATTTTGTTATTTTCTTTTCTTTCTATGAGTTTGACTATCCCTCTGATATCTTTCGTCCCTCTTTTTTACTTATTTTGAGATGGAAACATGTTTATTCATGGGTATGCTTTATTCATACAAGCCGTAACTTTCTGAATTTTATGTCGGTTTGAAGTAACGTTTGTGATCAGTTTAACACTTATCAACTCAAAATTCTGGGGTAAAGAATCAAATTATATATTTTGGGAATTATGATAAAAAAAATGATATCAAAATTTAAAATTTTTGAAATATATTTTTAGCAAAACAATAAATTAGAATTAATAAATGATATGATGGGAAATTGTCCTGTGTAAACAAATACATTTTATTCGCCATCTTTTACCTCTTTCAAGGTAAAAAATATTAAAAAGTAAGAATTATTTCAATTGAAAAAATAAAACACAAAGGCGTATATACAAAATTTAGTCCTGATATCTGTGATGAGTTTATTCACACAATCGCTAGAAAGATCAGACATCAGGGTATCAAACTTTAAGTATTCGAACATTCAAAATCAGAGACAACACCAAGACCAAAATTAAGAAGACGGATAGTCCAAATCTAACGCAATCTAAACATTCTCATTTCTAATTGTATTGAACCGTTATTCCGGTAATATATGTAAGAAAACAACGTACATAAATGCATCTCTTGTTCTAAAGTAAAGATTTTTTACTTCTCAAAAACTCTTAATAAGACACAAGTATGTCATTTGTTTTACAGGAATGAACCTGAAACAAGGTGGTTCAGGTATGTATTAAAGTTATAACTCTTGTCAGTGCTTAAGCATTATAAAGATTGTTTTATTCACATACAAAACTAAATAGCTCGGTTGTGATCTTATTATTCAGTCTATGTGTATTTTTTTTATATTGATGAAACTCCAGTAACTGATGGTACATAGTTTAGGGGATCTTCAGCTTAACAAGATAGTTTATGTAGTTATATTCATTACTTACATAATGTAAATAATTTATTAAACATAGACCGTTCAATTTGAATAGCTTTAATTTCTTTTTTTTGGTGATCTTAGCATATTTGCATGATCCTAAATAAGCATATTTATTTTAACTTTGAACTGCTGTTAATTTTGAAATATTTAATTTTTATTGTTGCCGATATTACGACAGATTAAGATTTTTACAAAAAGATCAGTCGCACCTTAACTGTGAACGTATCATTTGAATGCACCACTGAACTAAGTCCAATAATCATTATATTGTGTATCTTATATTATAGCAAACGTTTCTATTTTACAGTGTGGAATAAGAATCATAATAAGATTATATTTATACCAGACACAGTTAAACTATTTTATAAATGTTTGTTCAGCTAAAACTTTTCTTATGTAATTTTTTATTGCAGTCTTGGTTTTCCTTTGTAAGGAACACATATTTACCTTAATATCATATCACACTCATTAATTTTTTAATGCATAAAAAAAGAGACGTCTATCTCACATCAACAATAGTCATGTCATTATATATTGCAAATGTGATGTTGAAGTTTACTTACGAAATGTTTTATGGAAACCATTGTTTAAAATTTTCATATGGCCTGGGTCGTGATATTCGAATTTTATCCTGAGCATTAACGAGGGATAAAACTAACGAATATCAAGGCCCTGGCCATGTGTAAATTTCCAACAATCTATGGCGTCCATGAGTTAGTTCGATTCTAATAGTACAAATACGGCCATTAATAAACTAAAGCGAGAGAGAATATGCTGCATGTGTTGCTTTTCTTTTTTACTCCCCGTTAGATAAAAGTCAAGCATTCTGACAAATAAATCACTTGCATGGGTTATTTCGTGATTAGCTGTTAGAAAAAAATCTGTTTAATTCTTTTTATCCTCCAATTCAACATTTGCCATTTTCAATTTACATGTTTTTTCTCGTAAGCTACCGTTAAATCCAAAGTTGACATTTCAACTACGGAGCCGCCATGTTCTTGCTGAAATCAGTATAATAATGAAAACAACACGTTTATATACTGAACGACTTTAAAAACGCAACACTCATTTTGTTGATTTGTTTTAACAAATCATGTTTGATTCTCTTACAACTACTTTTCATGCTTATCATACTTCTTTCTCTTTACAAAAAATCAAAATCTGACTAACCTGTGGTTATTGATTATACGGAATTTTTGAAGTCGCACGAATTTCTTCAAGCGAAATTTTGAACCCATGAAAGATTGTTTCAGTTTTTTTTGCTTTGTGAAACAGTTCTTTCAATTCTTTGCCTCACTTAAATCAGTTTAAAAATGTTGCATCTCTATATTGCCAAGACTGAGAAATATAAAACTGAATTATCCCCAAAGAATACTGCAAACATGAAAACATAAACGTGCTGCCACCATACTGTATGACTTCAGAAACTCGTTTTACTGTCCTTCCAACAATGATACAATTAGACAAGATTTGTTGCTGGCCATCAATGAACAGATTAACGTGTAGTGACAATGAAACGTCAACAGAATTTGATTACGCAACGTCATTTGCCAGACATGTTTGCGGCCGCAACGTCCACTGCTAATCGATTAACCGAGTGCCATTGTGTACAGATTCATGCCATACATGTTTCCCATCAACTGAATTGCCAAAGAAACGACTGAGGAAAAACCATAACCAATTAATGTGTTGAATAAATGCAAAATCAGAAAGTGTAAAACAGAACTAAAAACTTGTCAGACAGAACTTGTTGACCTTTCTAAAAATCATTTTGGCGTTTGAAAGAGGCAATTATTGCTTTTCACGGTGACACATTCATTCAAAAATAACTAAAAATTAATCTAGTGTTGCGTTTCTAAAGTCGGTCAGTATATATGGGAATAATACAATAGAAAAGTAAACAAAAACCTACCTCAAAAATCAATTTAAATAGAGTATTATACGAATTTGGATTGTTCATGTAACAGAAAACTTTCAACTCTAGATTTTCATTTGTATGACGTCATATTTTGAAATGACTTAAATGCGCCAACATCAGTAATAGACTTTCGCGGAATCTTGATTTATTTTAATTTTGTTGATTTCTTCGAGCACTTGTGTATAACTTCTTTTCACTAGCATCCGAATAGGAATACAAGTTATTGTTCTTTTTCTATATGCAATTTTCAAACAATAAAATGGGCAAAGGATTTGTAAAAAGGTTTCAGTACATGTGGATTAACATGGGAAGTGTTTTGTACCAACCAGTATTATGTATATCTCTGAGTCGATATATTGAAAATGGTATCACGGTGTTGTTTACAAAGCAAATTGCATATATGTATATATATATATTAGAATTTAAATTTTCTTTTATCTTAGTATACTTCAGGTCATCCTCAGCTTAACAAGAGAGTCCATGTATTTATATTGATTACTTAAACAATGTAAATAATTCATTAAACATGATAGACGTTCAATTCTGTTTGCTTTAGTTTATTTGTTTGGTGTTCATAGCATATTGAAATATTAACCAATAACTTTTTATTGGTGCGTATATTACGACAGATTAAGATTTTTACAAAACGACCATTCGTACTATAATTGTGAAAGCATTATTTGAATGCACCACTAAATTAAGTCCAATAATCATTATATTGTGTGTATTAATTAGTATGAGATAAGAATCACCAAAAGTTAATAATTATACCAGTTTCAGTAAACACATTGTTTCTAAATGTTTGCTAAGCTTATACTTTTCTTATTTCTTTTTTGTTTTTTGCAGTAGTCAAGGTTTGAGCATGTAAGTAACACAGATTTACCTTAATCCTATCACACTCATGTGTTCTTTGAGATGTTAATGTATGAAAAATGAAACTTCTATCTCATATCAATTGGTTTTCCTTGAGACTAAACACAACAGTCATGTCGTTAGATATTGCAATATGTCTTGTTGAAGTTAACGTCAGTTCTTTAATTATCTTAAAGTACAGCGCAAACTATCCGGTAATACTTATATATAAATTAGTCGTTTGGTGTGTGTAAAACACATATTTAGATAAACACAAACACATAACTTAAAGCACAAATAAAACATGACCAAAAGCAATTTGACATGATGATAGATTTTTTTGCGGTCGTATAAAACATTACAAATCAAATAATATTGTTCACCAGATAATTGATGTAACAGACTATAGTGAATAAAAGTAATGAGGGAACATACATGTATTCCTCTTATCTAGCGTGCATGAATATGCAGTCAAATGTTTTGTTTTATTTTACTATAATTGTAGATGACTGTTTAAAAAATCATTGGTTTATTTTGATATCACAAAAGTCAGACGAAAGACTGCATGTATGCAACAGAAGGTTCATCAATTGAATACAGTTTAAATTTAAAACCGTGTCTCTTTTATGTTGTGCCAAACCGTGTAGAATTTGTAAATGTATATTTGTTTTTGTAATGAAAAAAGATATTTGATCGATCATGTATAGCATATGAGACACAATTCTTCACCATAGTAGCGAGAAATTTGTTTGATTATTTTTATTCGCATTAGCTATTTTTATTGCCCTTTGATATACATCTATATCTCTTCTTTAAAGTAATGCAGATAAACAACAATATATGTATAGTATAATTCTAACTATTTTTACGGGTGTTTTATTTATCTTTTTAAGTGTGTGCACTGACAGTAATTGTGGTCGGTAAGTATTTTTTAAACAAACAATGCACATGACATGGTAGCCTGTGTGGTGTCAATGTTAAAATGAAGAGTAAAGTGTGGTTTTAAAATGTGTTCTAAACGAGTCCTTGTTCATTTCAGTGCCAACCAGTGACCGTCTGAAATTGGTACTATTTGAACATGACCATTCTATTTAATTCTATTATTTTCGTATTTTCATCGGATAGTTTAGATAATTCTGCCGATATGTACTCTATGTGAGCGACCGACTTGTGATCGATTTTGATCTGCAGAATACTAAACATTATGAAATAGTACTTCAACATACTGATACAATTTAGACTTGTGGTCATCCTATGCTTTGACCAATTATGTCGATCTTTTTATTATTGATTCATAACCAATAATCACAAAAAAAGTACAAACTGATTCTATTTTATCAATTATGAATGTCCATCTTACTACAGCTATACAGTAGTTCAAATAGCTATGTTTTGATTTTGTATTGCAATTTCTACTGTATGTTTAACATGCTTAAGATAAACACTCATTCATTTGAACTAATTGTCATTTAGATAATTGGATTATCCTGGTTTCAAACGTATATACAGAATTTTCCCTGTGAGCAAAAGGTCAAGAATGTAATGGTTTATATATATAAAAAATGCAATTTGCTACAACTAAGGATATTGAAAGTAACATATTACATGTATAGTTTTACGAATTGATTATATAAGATGGCATTCCTTGGTTTAAATAAGGGTTGAGTAAGTTACATACTTCATCAAAGCATGGTTCGGACTCGATCCGCGTTTGATTCTGACTTGACATGTTAAACTTGAGTGTGAGTCACATACATTCTATAAAATATATAAGAACTTGTGAAGTAAAAATCAGATATAAATTCAGACTGTTAAATATGAACCATTTGTACGTCGAGTAAAATTAAGTTAATTAACGACCTTTTTAAAATTTGCTAACAAAATGCAAGCATGCTAATGTAAGACTGTTCCTTACGTCGTAAATACAATCACCCTCCCTTTCATGAATGTGACCTACTGAATAATATAATTAAAAAATGAAAATGGGGAATGTGTCAAAGAGACAACAATAGTTATCAAAGGTACCAGGATTATAATTTAGTACGCCAGACGCGCGTTTCGTGTACATAAGACTCATCAGTGACGTTCATATCAAAATATTTATAAAGCCAAACAAAGTTGAAGAGCATTGAGGATCCACAATTCTAAAAAGTTGTGCCAAATACGGCTCAGGAAGTCTATGCCTGGGATAAGAAAATCCTTAGTTTTTCGAAAAATTCAAAGTTTTGTAAACAGGAAATTTATAAAAATGACACCCGTCCATAAAATAGACAACAGCAGAAAGTCACCAACAGGTCTTCAATGGAGCGAGAAATTTCGACACCAGAAGACCATTTACCGAATTTGTTATAACATGAGCAACACAATGGGTGCCATATGTGGCGCAGGATCTGCTTACTCTTTCGGAGCACATCAGATCACCCATCACTAGTTTTTAGTGGGGTTCGTGTTGCTTATTCTTTATGTTGTGTCGTATGTACTATCGTTTGTCTGTTTGTCTTTTTCATTTTTAGCCATGACGTTGTCAGTTTATTTTCGATTTAAGAATTTGACTGTTCCTCTGGTTTCTTTCGTCCCTCTTTTACTGGATTGTAGTAATATATTATATTTATAAAGCGGATCGTTTAGGCCTTTGTCTTTAACTTGCGCATTCAGTCAAACATATTACAAAGGTCCAAGTACGTATATAATTTTACTTCTGTTTAGGTTTGAATTAGATGTCTCTGTATCTTTTGAAAATGAGTTTCATTAGTGTGAAAGTATAAAAAATAATTATGAGGCCTAGTAAGGCATGATGTATCTAGCAATATCACATTAATAATACATCTCCGTATAAATTGTGTTAACAAAAAGTTATCACGTTTCAATTCAAAGCAGACGTGTATACAATCATTTAATAACTTGCGGTAAGTGTTAATTTTGAGACTGTGGACTTTACACATGAACAATCTAGCCGAACATTAAACACAATCATTAGTTAATCGTTATGTGATACAATTTATGATTACTATTTTACAATATGCTATTGATTGGTTTAAGAAATATTAAACAATTGCAATAACGTGGTGTGTATGTTTTTGTTTTAATGTGTTATCATATGTTATTCTAGGTACAATAGGTTATGGTGGCATACGTTTATTGGAGAAGCATAGAACAGCTGACAACCCAAGGACTATAAGATATCATAGTCATTTGTATACAGAGTACGTTTTAATGCAAACAACAATTACCGTCATCATATGATCCATCTGCCATTAAAGTGACAGTATTAAACATTTGTTTTTTCTGTTAACTTTACCGAAAGAAAGGTAGATTCGTATTGACCACTAAATCTTTTTTCTGACACATTATCATTTATATTATATGGCACACAACTTCATTTGTTTCAAAAACATTCATATACATTTGATGTATTAATTATTATATCTTTATATAATAAAACGTCTATGTGTAGTTAAGCTTGATTATGTTTAGAATATCGTTTGAATTAGAAAAAAAAGGAAACAATATATGTCACAATAGGAAAAAGAACTTCACACACAAAACAAGGTAAAAACGCAAAAGACTATTTGACCGTTGTCTGTCACCTTAACTGAATTGTATAGATAATCCTAAATAATATACATATTATGTCACATGGTCAGTTTGCCAATTAGTAAAATCAGTCAAATCCTCAAATATACTGCTGTTTAAATAAAGAAGTGATATGATTGCAAACACTTAACAAGTGACCAAAGAAAACAGAAATCAACAACTTTAGGTCACCGTACGGCTTTCAACTATGAGCAAGGTCAATACCGCACAGTCAGCTTTAAAATGCCTCGAAATGACAAATGTTAAACAATTTTCTACAATAAAACTAACGTCCTAAATTAAGTACAGAAAATGAACGAAAAACAAATATGTAAAACATCAATAAACGACAACAACTGAATAACGGGCTCCTAGCTTCGGATAAGCATGTACATACAGAATGTGGAGGGGTTAAACATGTTAACGGGATCCCAACCCTCCCCTAACCTTGGACGTAATGTAACGGTAATCAAGTATGTTTTAACACAGTATTCTTTTGTTCATGCTGACTTCCAAGTTTTTACAGATATTTATCCTTTCAAAGCATCGTCCAGCAAGCCATTTGATTACTTCTCTCTTTGGCTCTCATGGATAATATTCTCTTTGGAAAGCATATAACAGTTCTATATATGTTATGTTTTCTACAAATTCATTATCCCTGCAACTGCATGATATTTTTAGGTGAAAGCTTGTGCATTTTATTTTCGAAACTTGGGTGATATATCATGGTTGTTAACACATCAATGGAAGAACACATTTTCTCTAATTTTATTGAAAATTTTCCCTTTCCTAACCCATTGTATAAAAAATGTAATCAACGTGTGGTTGCCAAAGATCATTGATTGCTATCGAGGGTCATAACCTTGTAACTGGATGATTCAAATATGCTGAGACTCGGACTTCAAAATGGATAATTTAACTATCTCGATTGGATAAATCCGATAATCCACTGGTAGTAAGGTAAGAATCTATATGTATACGTTCACAGAATCAATTAAAAAAAACTGTTAAGAGAAAAGGTCAATCGTCGCTTGTTAAGTTTCTATTCAATCTCAAAGTAGATGCGTAATTTTGAACTATGATACATATTATATGTTTTTAATTTACATTATAAAATGTGTTTTATGTTTTATTCTAGAAATACAAACAAATTATATTTTGTTTTTAATTGTACACTTTTGTGTTTATGAAGGCTGTCTAATTAAGATCATTAGGGAAATTAATATGACAAAAACATCGTGTTATAAAAAAGTTACATGTATACTGCCAAAAAAGAGACAAGAGGAACCAGAGGGACATAATTAGTCGACCAAAGACACCAGATAGCTTAAAATGAAAATGACAAACAAACAAACAATAGTACACATGACACAACTTACAAAAACTAAAGGATAAGCAACACGAACCCTACCAAAGAATAGGGATGATCTCAGGTGCTCCGGAAGGATAAGCAGATCCTATTCCACATGTGGCACCCACCATGTTTTTGTTTAGTTTGCAAAAAAACAAAATATTTCTGGAAGACGAATATTGTTTATTCATCTATCATCACAAAACAAAACATGAACAATATCACAACGCTTACAATAAAACAAAATATACACATTTTAGACAATAAACGAAACATTATCAATATAAACGAAGAAATATTACAACCAACACAACATCAAAACCCAACATATTAATTTGGGATGGAAAAGTACCGTGCCACGTCTTTAAGCAACACAAACTCACTCTCAGCAAAACCGTCACAGGACAACATGGACAATTTTCAGACTTCACAATCATCCAACAATTCATTTATATGTTAAGATCTTTTCTATAGGAAACTATTCCCCATATAAAAATGAGAGCTTGTTGAATCATTGTAGTGTTGTTGGTGTATAGTTATTTGATTCTTTACTATTAATTTAAAAGTTGTCATGCATTTTGTCGCTTCTCTTTCTCCCTCTGTGTCATAAAGGTGACATGCATAGTCGCATTTGTCATTCTCGCTTATGACTATTTCTTTTGGGTTATTTTAGAAAGACAATGATAAAAATGGCGTCCGTAATTGTTCCCGTTATTGGACGGACTATTAAGTCATAAACATGACTCCCATTCGAAACTGTTCGAACACTTCATTTTGGTAAACTTCCAAAACCCCTTTATTCCTAACTCGATTACACACAATGTTTGGGTATCTTGGGTACATCAACCAAGAACAAAGGCTGCACTGACATAGACTATTATGTGTAATACCACCATTGATTTAAAGACAATAAAGAAATACCCAAGACAAATGTTTATGACACAGAAATCTTTTACTGCAATAAAATGTAGGATTAATTACCTACAGCTGTCAAATTCAAGGGAATATTTTTTTTCGACCCCTTTTCGTATACAACCGGATGTGACGTACCGTGATTTGGTGGTATTATACCTCAAATTTTGTGTTTGGCGAATCGGATACAGCAGTGGTATTTCATTCCATTACTTTCGAAACAGTACCAAATGATTCTCTTGTTATTTAGTAGAATCAAAATCAAAATCAAAAATTTAAACTCAATCAATCTATGATACGTAGTATATTTTAATATATCGTTCTTTTTTCCCACACACTTGACAGTCGGTTGAACACGCTTATTGAACTAAAAGTATAACACCAAAAACACTGATTCCGAGGAAAATTCCAAATGGACAGTCCCTGCACAAATGGCCAATTCAAATGTCCAAATTCATCAAACTAAATGATAACAACTGTTATATTTTGGACGTGGTACAGCCATGCTTAATAGAACCTGGTTGTATACCTAGTTGAACCTTTCAATTGTATAACAGTCACATGAAATTTCAAAACAAAACCAAATTTTAGATCATTTGTAAACACAAACAAACTAACTGTGCACCACTTATTGTGGACCAGTTTGTGTATTGCTATGAGTTACAATTTATGACAAAAATCAGCAAACATCCATCGAAACAACATCTGATAAACAAATTTAATAATACTTTTAGATATTTGGATGATATTTTGGCTCTCAAAAATGACGACTTTAGTATGTATACTACAAACATTTATCCTGTTGAACTTACTTTACTTTAAATAAAGCTAATACTAACAATGACCATTGCCCTTTTCTCGATCTTGATAGCTTTATCATTCACGGAAAGCTTAATACTAAAATCTGTGACAAAAGAGATGAATTTTCATTTTCTTTCGTTAATTATATATTTTTAAATAGTGACATTCCCTTGTCACCATGGTCACCATCTTACAGTTTTTTTTATGTATCTAAATTTGTACAATTCGCTCGTGTATGCATCAATGTTTTAGATTTTAACGAGAGAAATTTATGTTTTTCTCACAAATTATTACACAGATATCACAAACTAGTCAAAACATTTACAAAATGTTATCATCGGTATAAGGACATCATTCGTAAATATAGCTAAAAAAAGAGAGACGAAAGATATTAACGGGACAGTCAAACTCATAAATCGAAAATAAACTGACAACGCCATGGCCAAAACTGAAAAATACAAACAGATAAACCATAGCACACATGGCACATTATAGAAAACTAAAGAATAAACAATACGAACCCCACCAAAAACTCGATGCTCCAGAAGGGTAAGCAGATCCTGCTCCAGAAGGGTAAGCAGATCCTGCTCCACATGTGGCACCCGTCGTGTTGCTTATATGATAACAAATCCGGTAAATAGTCTCATTAGGTTTACGAATTTAGTATGAATCCATTTGTTACGAACTTAGAACGAGTGTTTGTTTAGGGAACAGCAGAAGTATTTGTGACTTTAGGCTGTTTAATACACTTTGGTGAGGTTGTTGTCTTTTTGACAAATTAAAAAAGTCGAATTCTTAAATTTACTTTTATAGAAGTTTAATTGTTTTTAAGAAAACCTTCAAAAACTGAAGATAATTGGTAGTCTAGTTGTATCATCTATATACATAGTATATGTACAATGTTAAAAGAAAAATATGCAAAGGAAATAAATATTTGATGGATATATTTCGTGTTTATGTCATTGAAATCACGTAAATTAACACTTATTTCGTTCGGGAAACGTACGTACAGCGTTCAGTAATCGTTCGTAGAGAGTTCGGTCATCGTTCGTACATCATTCGTATAGCGTCCGTACAACGTTCGGTCAGCGTTCGTTCATCGTATGGTAAATGTCACCGTTGATGGTTTTGTATAACGTATGGTTCATGGTATCGTTAATCGTTTTATTTGTCGTATGGTTTATGGTACGGTTTAGCGTTTAGCGTTTCGTTTATCGTATGGTGTGTGATATCGTTTAGCGTTTCACCAATCGTATGGTATATCGTTTTGTTAAGCGTCTGATACATGTATACACGTATGTTAGGGTTTTATTTCAGAAAGTTATTTCAATTATTATAGTTATGAGTTAAAGTGATTTAATATAAAAAGATGCGGGATAAAAAAAAAACAATTATTAGTTTGGATTGGATTAAATCTCTAACTAATATCATTATGGAATATATATAAAACGAATGGGAAACGTTTCCTCCAATCACATTTTGACATGAATAACATGAGACCAAATACCGCGATATAAGTCAGGCTCTCTATGTCTCTCTCTCTCCTGCGCCAAACATTTCTCTGATGCAAATATTTCCATGACACAATAAATTATAAAGAATGTTCTATAAATGAGGCTTTATATGAAGTACATGTTTCATATCTAAATGTATTAAAAAAAAGAGACAACACATCCATGTTATTTGTTCTCCTCAATGTGAGAGTCTGATATAAACCGAAAACTGCCAGGGGTATATAAAAATTCGTTGAAGATATCCATGGAACCAGCGTCGCTTGTGATTCCTGCTGTCGGTGTTTAAACTGTTTTTTTTTTTACTGTAAAAAGTGCTTAAGTACATTATGAGTAAAATACAGAATTAAAAAATAACTCTACCCTTTTTATATTTCTTTATTTTAGAGGTAAGGTTCTGGCCAAGTTCCACTTATTCTGTCGCAAACCATTTAACCAATCAATTGTATTCTAAAAGAAGTTGATTTGTTCTTTGTACGAATACATGAAATATTTCTCACTGAACGTTATGTTTGCAATCGATGATCAAATACAAATCTACAGTATTTATATGAAAGAGACTAAATAATATATTTTTTTTTATCATTATTCTACACATATTTGAAGGATCGAAATAATCAGTTCTACAAATGGATGTTATTTAAAGACTTGACATTTTACAATTATCACATGCATCCATGAAATTTTTTATCGACGCACCAAACTTTTCCCTTTCATCGTGCATAGCTCATTTTCCGATTCACTTAATGTTTCTAACTATCTTCTTACTTGTTCATTAAATTCTAAAATTAAAATCCTACACAAATTGCAAAAACTTTTATTCTCCGGCTAGACTGTGTAAAAGATGAATACTGTTTTGTTTGTGTACACACAATGTTTTGAAGGCCGATGTCCAGTTTCGCTAAAAAAGAATTAATTTGCGCCACAAGTTAATTACGCCAATTCCTTTTTTTGCATCACTTTTTTGTAAAAACTGCAACATTCATTTGCGCCAATAAAACAATCCTTTTTAATTGCGCAAATATTATAGACTTGTTTTCAAATGTTTCTTCTTAGTGCACTGAGGAGGTCTTTTTCCGGTATTTACAGGTACAGATATTGTAAACTGAAAGGGCCTCCTTAGTGCACTTAGAACAAAATAGTGCACTAGGGACCTGATGGAAGGTAGAATTGACACAAAAAACATAGCATACGGAAGGAGAAGTACATAATTTCAAATTTTAGTAATTTTAGTAATTATAAAGTTATTTAACAGTTGAAGTCAGTTTTCTAATGTTACATGTACGTGTAAATAGGTTAAACGTTTCGAATTTAATATGAGACAATTAATAATATTGAGAATGGCAATGGGGAATGAATCAAGTTCCATTTATTTGCGCATTTCATATTATAAAAAAGAAGAGATGAGCGCGATTCAAACCTTTACAATATGACAAATTACACCTAACCGTTTTGACAAACCAGTAAATTCTTCGCCCGGAGATATACACCTGACAGTCATCTTCATTCAGTAACTTTACAATACCCAGCCGTGTCATTTCCGTATATTGTACATGTAGATAACACGTGTGATACATGTATATACACCAGAAATACCCATTCAAGTGATTTTTAATTTTAGAAGAACTCCATAACGGGAAAATAAACATAAATTACAATAATATGTAATAAATGTAATAATAATTTCAAATTGTTTATTAAATGCTCCTAGGTATGTATTTGTAAACTTATGTATTTCATGTATCTTTTTTTTTTGCCTCAATTACTTTTTTATCTTATTGACTTATTCGTAAATCGAAAAACGCACAAATCTGAATACTGTGTCATCTTTTGTTTTACATTGTTTACCGGTTGAAGGTCGTATTCATTTAAAGAGCTACTGTATATATTAGCACTTAAACGCAAAGCTAGATGCATGATTAATGTTAGTTTACGCCGTATCTTATTTTTCTCAAGAAACAATTTTTTTTCTTCATCTTTCTCAAGTAAAACCAGACTTTGAGTTTTCTATCCTGAATGACAAAATCTCGGAAAAGTTTGTGTTGCATTCTAATGCAATAATAAATCATTGCGTATTTGCTCTCGTTGTTTTCTACTGTAATGAAGATTTTTAATAAAACGGAAACTTAAATGAGTATGGTCTAGTAATGATCAAGATAATTGCAGTTCATTTATAATAGACCAAGAGGACACAGATATCTTTTAAGTTTTGAATTCTAGTTCTGTTAATATACTGTAATCATATTAGTTTTTTGCCGATTCCCGCCGTACCCTTTCCTTTGAGGAAAGAAACCGCCCTTTCCAGACGGCCATTATGACGTCGTTGAAACACCGTGAAATTAAGGGAAACAATAGACGACGGTTACGTTTGTTACTACCTCCCCAGAAACTGTTGGATATACACTTAAATTATATTTTTCTCGTTGGGTTGCTTGTCCATTAATTGACGTTTACGCTAATTAAGAATCGTGCATAATCATATAGGTACCTTACTTTAACCAAACTTCACAGAAACAATAAATTCAGGATCTTTTGGAATCATAGATAAAGCCAATAATGATTGGCCCGACTATTTACCTTACATGAAATTCATAGGCAGAACTACAAAAGAGAGAATCACCCCCCTCATATACCTAAATTCTTTTAGAATATTAGAATAAAAAAAATCTGAATCAAATGTATAGTTCTTTTTGTTTTTTTTTATTAGAATGAGTTCTTTTTCATAAAACGATGTTAGACAATATAATTATTTTAAGACAACTCGTGCTTTATTTAAAACCTTCAAAACACAATGCTATATATATCTTCATCATTATGATTTTTGGCCGGACAAATAACGAAAAACCGTTAAAATGCTATTTGTCCGACTTGCCGGATGAATAGACCTTTTTTACTATTTGTCCGGCTAGCGAATAGCCACTGCCTTAAAAGAAGGGGACAATATACCTCTTAGTAATAAAACTTTAAGATTGATATTCTTTAAATTGTATAGCTTTCTTATTCTGGCTTTCTCCTCAATTTTTGAATTATATTAAGAATCACGTTTTTACGCCAGATCTTTTATCATTTGTTAAATCAAAGACATGTAGTACATGTATTCTATTTTGCGGGATAAATTATTCACAATGATAAAGAAAAAGGAATGATTTAGAAATTGGCATGTTGTGTATACACAGGTCTATCTATTGGTGAACACTATACTAATATGTGACCCACTAGCTGTCCTTATGTGTTTTTGTTGTTTGATTGCTGGCTCGTTGTTGTTAAACCCACTATGATCTCCTACACAGTCGGGGCACTTAGCGAACTCCATAATATTATGGAATTGGCTAAATTTGACTGCTTTATGAAAATCCATAATATTATGAGATTAAATAATATTTCCAGTTATATTATGCGTATCCATAATTTTGAATATTATTGAATTTCATAATTATGCATGAAAAAATTAAATTTGATGTGTCCGAAAAACAATGTTTTGGGTACTGCTAACAAGTTCCGTAATTTATTAATCTTAAAATGCTATTTTTATGATCATCTATTGATTATATTCATCCGACAATCGTCGCCTTTCTCGCGTCATATTTAAAATGCTTTCGTCTTCAATGTCTTTTATCTAGGACAGTATTTTGTACAAGGGAGACGAATCGTGTCGTCTTATAAGCCATATTTTTCTTAAATGTATTATCGTTCCTTAAACAATGAATAAATCGTGTTTTTGAAAATAAATGTAGAAAATAAGTGTGTCAGTTGACCTCGTTTTCAATACATTAGTTTTATCAAGGGGAAATGTTACAAAAAAATAGTACACATCCTTCAGACGTCTTTATAAATTATAAATGACTATGTACACAATAGGTATAGAAACACATTACTTTCACGTGTTTATATGTCTTGATTTGACGAAATTTAATTAATGGTCAGATCCACAAAAACTCATTACATGCAATTGTTATTGTTTCAAATTCAGTTTATGTTGCAGACCGTTTTAATGTTGCTTATGTGTATTTGTGTATATTGGGTAAGGTGGGTACATTAATTCGAATACACATGCATACAACGTATTTTTTCTGTCACCATCAAATTTGAAATGTTTCTTTTCAAATCCTTTAAAATTAGAATTGTGTCTGTAAAAGAAAAGTCTCTTGTGTTGTCTTACATGTAAATAAAAATTACATCTTAGAATAAAAATCGAGACATCAAGACAGAATTTAAAAAAAAATCATAATCTATAAACATAGGCAGGTAGAAATTAGATATTCATTTTGATGTATTACCAATACATATTTATTTCGACGTCGGTCAATATTTGATGATAGATACACCTGAGTATTTAAAACAGCACTATGACATGTATGATTGTTATTTTCCTACATAACACGTTGCATATCAAAATTCAGTTATTGTTCATTTGACTTCTATATATCTGCAGAAAAAAATTCTTAAAAAATTAAGATAACATATTGGTTCTTGAGAACCACAAAATTAATTTATATACAAGTATAAAAACAGCAGAAGAAATAAATTGTAAATATTAAACTATTTCAAAGCGAAGCAAGGTCATGTAATACAATATTATTTAGTTCAGCAGTATGATTAATTGGTAAGAAACAGATGACATAATTTACGTTTGATATGAAAATTTATACACATTGCAGAATGAACTCATAATATTAATGCCTAGTTGAAATTATATCACAACATATTAATGGGAGTGCAACCTGTCAAAATAATCTTTTGGAAATAAATATATAAGTACTGTATGAAATGTGGATGATGACTTATGCATGACGACATTTATAATAGACTTTTATTTTTGTTTATTAATATATAATATTAAAATCGAAAAAAAAAAATTCTATTTCTATTTATCCAAATTTATTCGTTGACTTCTTCGCACATCATACTAGTCAAAACACGAAGTTTGTTAGTCAAAATATAATATAGAATAATATAAATAAATATATTAAATATTTATAATATAGAGATTTGAACACTCCAAACAAATATCAATCACTACGTGTTAATCGCAATTCATTGAATGGTAAATCAGTTGATTCAAACAATAAAATATAATATAAAAGCTACGAGAAATGTTGTATAAAGGTTTAAAAATTGTTCTATTATCTCGGCTAATATTCTAAAACTATAACACCTGTATTCCTTAATTTCCGAATTAAGTAGTATTTTTTTATTGAGAGTAATGACTTATTGCTCCGGATTCACAATAATATGTCCGAGTAGGACGTCATGTCTAATTACATAAAATTGAGATCGAAATAGGGAATATATGTAAAAGAGACAACACTCCAGCCAGAGAGCAGACAACAGACTGACACTTTGTGAACTAGCAAGACTTGAATCCTGGTCAACATTTAAGACTAGTAAAAAGCCGGGTTGATATGGTATTATCGTGATTTGTCGTAAGGAAGCTGTTTTTCTCCAATTTAAGTTTAGACGAGTAAATTCATATAAGATATATGACGTCCCATTGAATTGCTTTAAACTAATACAATAATATATTACATATATGAATGTTACTTCCTATTAAGTTTACAAAAATGTCGCGCTTACAAAATACTAAAACAATATAACCACTCTCTGTGAAAGATGGGCGACAGATTCCAGAGGGACAGTCAAACTTATAGATCGAAAATAAACTGACAAGGCTATGGCTAAAAAAGAAAAGACAAACATTCAAATAATAGAACCCAATACACAACACAGAAAGGTAAAAACTGAGCAACACGAACCCCAACGAAAACTGTGGATGATATCAGGTGCTCCGGAAGGGTATGCGGATCCTGATCCACATGTGGCACCCGTCGTGTTGCTCATGTTATTACAAACCCGGTAAATACTTTAATTCGGTATGTCATATACGTGAAATAAGGATCATATCCGATATCATCTGTAAAACGGTTAATCCATAACTATCATTTATCATCTACAAAATACCACATTTAATAAACATACTCTATCGACACCATTCAAACTCTCGTTAATGGTCATCTTTGAAAAACTAAAGCTAATGGTTGAAGAGTTTTGAAGAAGGCTTATTTTCTTTGGTAAAGTGCTAGTTACATTACACCATAACGAATATTATGGTACACCATAATTTAAGATATATTATAAAAATCAATAATATTATAAGATAGCATAATGTGTGGATTAATATTATGAAATCAAATAATTTTGGAAATGCTTATAATGCATCAAGATATTAAAAAATCGATCATATCGTGATAACGATTTTATTGGAATATGTTTTTGTTTCGGTAGACATGTCTAACATTTGGTGCTTTCATAAGATAAACACTGGCAATGTTTTGAATTTGACATAGGTAACAATTTATTTAAAAATAAACCATTTATCCGCTATTTCTTTTACTTTAAAAAAATCATAACTAAAAAACAGGCAAAGGATACCCAGAGGACATAAAAACCCACAAGTCGAAAATAAACTGACTAAGCCATGGCTAAAAAAGAAAACAAAAAAACACTCTGAAAACAGTAAACATTACAGAAGAATAAAAAAACGTAGACAATTTCATCTAACCTTTACAACATACCCAATTTAATAACCATACTCTATCGATGTACTCTTCGATTCTATTATGTAAGTGCATTAATTTTAAAGCAATGTACAGATTCGTTCATTCAAATAAAGCAGTCAATATAAAAGTTTCGACACCATTCAAACTCTGGTTCATGGACATTTTTATAAAACTTAAGCTTATGATCGAAGAGATTTGCAGAAGGCTTATTCTCTTTGGTAAAGTGCTACCCAAAGTATTTTTTCGTGAAAGCAGCATACCATCCGTATATACATTGGACATCCGTTCTGTCCGGACATCTTTTTTTTTCATCCGTTAGGCGTCCGTTCGTGCTATCCGGTAAGGTGTGACCGAAGCACGAACCGACGTCTAACGAATGAAAATAAAAGTTGTCCGTTGACAGAATTGTTATCCGTTGGGAGTCCGTTGATGTATTGACCGAATACAGCGGACGTGTAACAGATGCCTTACGGACACATACCGGATATGCAAAGTACGAGAAACGGAAACGTACCGGACAGAACGGATGTCGAACGTACATCCAACGGAAGAGTACCGCATAAAACGCACACCTAACGGAAGCGTACCGGATAAAACGGATGAACAATATATACGGAAAATTAAAGGCAACAATAATAATACATGTACATCGCATAAATATTCAAAATGTTTAGATGTAACTGTTTTTGGTTTATTCTTCAAAATACCGCAGAAGGTCAGCGTCTGAAATAAGAGCTGCTTGATTGTGAAGAATCGCCCTTACTTTAAGGTTGATTATGAATAATAAGAATTCATGAACCTTAAGAAATCTGACATACCAATAATTGGCATTTCTGACGAAAAATTTCAATTGGCATATATCCGTTTCAGATCCGTTGATCATCCGTTTTATCCGTTATACGTCCGGTAGAAGTCCGATCTCATTCGTTCAACATCCGTTTTATCCGTTATACGTCCGGTAGTAGTCCGTTGGTGAGTTTATCATCCAGACCACCAACAGATGTATAACGGACACGTAACGTATACAAAATGGAAACGAAACGGACGAGTACCGTACAAAATGGACGCCTAACGGACGTTCAACGGACGTTCAACGGACATTTTATCCGTTGGACGTCCGTTCAACGTTTTGAATATGCTCAAAATTTTCCACCGGACAGAACGGACGTCGACGGATAAAACGTACGCTTAACGGACATGCAACGGAAATGGACGGACGTCTTACGAATAAGAACAGACGTCTAACGGACATGAACGGATTGAAAAAAGGTTTTCCGTTAGGCGTGCGTTCGAGATATCCGGTAAGATGTGACCGAGGCTTTTCTTGCATCCTTATTTGCAACACACTATAAAACACGATTTTACATTTCTAGCGATAGACTTTACATCTACAGCGCTTGAATTTACATCTTCAGTGCTACACTTTATACGAATTTGGCTATACTTTTTGGACCTTTTGTATTATAGCTCTTCATCTTTTTTTTTATAAGCTTTGGATTTCAAATATTTTGGCCACGAGCATCACTGAAGAGACATGTATTGTCGAATTGCGCATCTGGTGCAAGAAAATTGATACCGTTAATTCTATTACTACCACTGGGTCGATGCCTCTGGTGATGGACTATTAGTCCCCGAGGGTATCACTAGCCCAATAGCCAGTACTTCGGTACTGGCATGAAAATACGGATTTTTTATGTGTTATTAAAATTTGCTATTACAAAATGATAGAAATTGTTATAAATTAAGGAATGTATCTCCCTCATGCAAAGCTCTGATTCCTTTCACAGATTTGGCTATAATTTTTGGACCTTTTGGGTTATAGCTCTTCATCTTTTTTATAAGCTTTGGATTTCAAATATTTTGGCCACGAGCATCACTGAAGAGACATGTATTGTCGAAATGCGCATCTGGTGCAAGAAAATTGATACCGTTAATTTTATTATATCTTCAGCGCTTGACTTTACATTTTCAGCGCTGGACTTTACATTTCCAGCGCTTGACTTTACATCTCAAGCGCTAGACTTTATATCTCCAGCGCTTGACTTTACATCTAGATCTCCAGCGCTTAACTTTACATCTCCAGCGCTTGATTTTACATCTTCAGCGCCAGACTTTACATCTCCAGCGCTTGATTTTACATCTCCAGCGCTTAACTTTACATCTTGAGCGCTAGACTTTGCATATCTCTAGCGCTTGATATTACACATCTCCAGCGCTAGACTTTACATCCCCAACGCTAGACTTTACATCTACAGCGCTTGACTTTACATATCCAGCTCTAGACTTTAGATCTCCAGCGCTGGACTTTACATTTCCAGCGCTTGACTTTACATCTCCAGCGCTATACTTTATATCTCCAGCGCTTGACTTTACATCTAGATCTCCAGCGCTTAACTTTACATCTCAAGCGCTTGATAGTACATCTTCAGCGCTAGACTTTACATCTCCAGCGCTTGGTTTTACATCTGCAGCGCTTGACTTTACATCTCCAGCGCTAGACTTTGCATATCTCCAGCGCTAGATTTTACACATCTCCAGTGCTAGACTTTACATCCCCAGCGCTAGACTTTACATCTTCAGCGCTTGACTTTACATATTCAGCGCTAGACTTTAGATCTCCAGCGCTGGACTTTACATCTCCAGCGCTAGACTTTACATCTCCAGCGCTAGACATTACATATCCAGCGCTAGACTTTACATCTCTAGCGCTAGACTCTATATCTCCAGCGCTAGACTTTACACATCATCAGCGCAGGACTTTAAAAGACACTTTATAATCTGTGTGAGACCAACAGGGCTTCGTACTTTAGAGCCTCTAGTTATTTATCATAAAGAAATCGCATGTATAGGCGCACCTGTATTCTGGTTGATATTCGCATGTGTTACGGAGAATATATCTCCCAATTGAAACTATATTCCGCGCTTGTATGACAGTTATGAATATTTTTATATTTTTCTCATAGTATTTGTTATATGATATATTTTATAACAATTGCATTAGGATTTTTTGTAATTTCACATTTAAATTGGCAAAAGTATCATCTCCTCTAAAACAGTGACATCGAATGTTTTCTTATAACTATTTTTTTTTATCCAATATTTACAACATTTATTATAATTTCACAACATTGTTTTCGCTGTAATAAAAGCGAACTGTTTACGTCTGCAACATTAGACAGAAAATTTCACACTAAGTTAACCTGATTCCCAGAGATGATAAAAACAATGTAATTAAATATCCACCAGCTGCATTTGCAGACGACTATTATTTGAACTCTTAATGACTAGACTGACCTACTGAAGGTGTCATAACATTTAGGAATCCCGTAAAGATTAACGTTCAACTTTCTACACTGTAATAAACTATTTGAAAAATACTGTTATTTTTAAAAGAAATTGTAACTTTGTTTCAACATAATTCATTTTGTACTGAAAAATAACGATTAGATTAATTTAACTTGCAAAATTATAAGTAAAACTATAAAAACGAGTTCTACTCTACTTAAATTCAATCATACTCCTTAAAACTATTTAAAACTATTAACTATTGTTTTTCAATAATTTAAAACTATTTAAGTTCAGATATCTAATCGGGTCCTACTAAAAAGCGTCGGGAGCGCCCGGATGAAGAAAAAGCGCCCGTGGAAAAAAAATTAGCGCCCGGGGAAAATATATAGAGATGAATGTTTCAATTTTAACAATAATATATGAATACTATTTCGAAAAGCTAATAATGGATCACAGTTTATGCTGAAGATTTATAAATCGTTAAACACCGACAGATACGTTTCTCAAATTTCCCAGATAAATATTAATTTTATAAAATTAAAAGAGTTGCACATTATTTAAGAACGGTAAAAGTAATTGAACAAGTGTTCACCATGCAGTTGCGAATATTAGACCTCGGGAACTGAATTTTTTTAAACTAACTAAATATACGTTTTGATCGAGGACAATATCGTTCATGATTCTTCTATATACTTATATTTACCAACTTATATACAATTTTAAATCTAAAATGTAAAAGTGCAACAACACTATCTAAACACTTTAGATTTAGCATCGTTAATATCCCCATTTATACGGGTGAAACACGCAATGTTTTTTTTCATTCAGGAAATCACTTATTCTCCCGGGCCTTTTTTTCTTCCTCGGGCGCTTTTTCTTTTCTCGGGCGCTCTCGGGCGTTCCCAAGCGCTTTTAGTAGGACAGATCTTATCGTATTATTTATTTATCGTATAGGACATGTAGAAAAAAATCCGTCCTTTCGGATAAGTAGTTTTATACATATCACCCCAAGGTTATCCTAGTAACGTGTCGAGTAACGAGTAGCAGAATGAAAACAAATAAATGGTGGTGTCAAA
Source organism: Mytilus galloprovincialis (assembly GCA_037788925.1). Lineage (NCBI taxonomy): Eukaryota > Metazoa > Mollusca > Bivalvia > Mytilida > Mytilidae > Mytilus > Mytilus galloprovincialis. The sequence goes on from CM075336.1 coordinate 77,664,018, forward strand.
CTGTCAAATCCAATGTATCTGTGTTTTCCCCCCAAAATGTTTTTATACGGAGCACTCAGGGGAGGACAAGATAACTTCTTTAACACCGAAAAATATATTAGAAAAAAAAATGAATAAATGATATGTTTTAGAAATTGTAATCACAATGACTGACATGCTTGAAATCCTAAATTGGATGCGCAGTTGCTTATTATTTTCTTTTCTTCAATTTTACCCCACCCACCCTTTTTTTTAAAAATGAATATATTTCATAGATTAGACTACATCCTTTTTTTGGGGGGTAAAATATGGTTCTTTAACTCCCAACATTGGTAGAGCCTTCAAACACCAAACCCTGGATCAGTGCATTTAGTCTGTTATGATTATGGCAGAAGACATGCAAAGAAATGACTAATGACCAGTGCATTATAGGATTTACATTTTTCCTTTTGGTCAATCATCTTGCAGGGTCCAAACGAGTTCACCTGTATGTGTGTCATTTGTTTTCTTAATTTCTTTATCAGCTATTGACTTGGTATCTTCTTATCAAATAATGTGTGTGAAATTTAAATCTCATTTAGATATACATGTTAGTTTCTTACCCTTTTTACTAAAAAAAAAGCCATTTGCCAATGTAATAAAAAGAATAACGAAACAAAGAATTCAAATAGGCTGCGCGCATTAGCAAATTCATGTGTTGTTCGGTCACTCGTTGAATATTTTTCTTTTTGGATTCTTCGATAATTTATTCTATAAATCTCATTTTAATTTCAATTGTACGTACACGTACTTATGTATATATGTTTGTTAACTGGAAAATATTTCTCGGTCTTAAAATCAATTATACGTCGTATACTTTTCTATGTTAAACTTATATAGTTAGGCACTTTTGTTGTATGTTTATATCATTCGGGTTTTTTTAGACATTTATTTCTTCCATTAGTTCACTGTTGTAGCCTAAACATATATTCAAAAGGCTAAGTCTAAGAAATCAAGTTGAACCCCATCATGAGTTGAAACATCAATATATATAGTCTTAGGTCTCTACTTTTTATATTTTGTTGTAAGAGATGTATAAATACTCTGTCACGTCCAGTCTATGTTTTAGTTAGTTTTTTTCTGTTTGTATCGATCTGATGAGACAAGCCATTTTCAACTGGCTTCTATAGTTTGTTCATATGTTAGAAGGTTGAGCGCTCACAAACATGTTTAAACCCGCCACATTATGTATGCGCCTGTCTTTTGTATCATGTGTATAGAACCTGCAATTTAGTGGTTGTAATGGTTCATGTCATTAATTTTTGTTTTTCCCAATTGATTTGTGAATTATGCCGTTATTTTTCTCAATTTATTTGTTTCACTTTTTATTTATGTCTTGGCCTTTCATAATCGACTTTAAGGTATCGGCTTTTGTCATTGTTGAAGGTCGTACCGTTACCTCTTATTGCTAACATCTACTTAATATGAACTTTGGTGGAAAGTTGTCTCATTGGCAATCATACAACATCGCCTTATATTTATAATCTTAGGAAAGGTATAGGAAATAGTAAGGAAATTGGAAATATATATGCACGCCATTTAATAAAATTCATGCTAGTGCTTTATTACAGAAAATAACATGCAAAACATTAAACGTTTGAAGTAGTAAATTGTGTTAAAGCTTGCGGAAGAATATCTCAAAAACGTTTTACGACACTCCCGATAAGGACCGGTAACTCTGTATTTTTTTGCGGGAAAATATGAATGGCTTCTCATATCTAATCTTTCAGAAAAATCGATTTCTTACAAAAGAGTGTCCACCATGCACTTACACTGCACTATTAAAAGCATAGTAGAATATATTGATATACAAATGGATGAAATATAAAAAAAGAAGATGTGCATGGTATGATTGCCAATGAGACAACTATCCACAAAAGACCAAAATGACACAAATATTAACAACTATAGGTCACCGTAAGGCCTTCAACAATGAGCAAAGCCCATACCGCGTAGTCAGCTATAAAAGGCCCCGATAAGACAATGTAAAACAATTCAAACGAGAAAACTAACGGCCTTATTTATGTTTAAAAAATGAACGAAAAACAAATTTGTAACACTTGAACAAACGACAACCACTGAATTACAGGCTCCTGACTTGGGACGGGCATATACATAAATAATGTGGAAATTATATATACAGCCCTTGGATGGAGTTAACTTTCCAAAAAATTGTATAGTGTACTGGTGTAATGGTGTAATGGTCTAAGGTGTATGGTGCTGTGGTGTATGGTGCTGTGGTGTATGGTGTAAGGGGAATGGTGTAATGGTGTTTGAGGAATGGTGTGATTGTGTAACTAGCGATCGGGAATGGTGTGAATGATGGTGTACGACATCTCATTGGTTGAAACGAATTTCTTTTTATTTTATTTTTTCGAGTTGTAAACATACTCAATAATAATAATCTTAATATTTGAAATTTAATTGCATTATGGGTAATTTCGGATCGTGTAGATAGAATGGGGAATGGTGCATGGTGTAATGTGTAAGGTGTATGGTGCAAAGGTGTAACGTGTATGGTGTAATGGTACAATGTGTATGGTGTAATGCTGTAAGGTGTATGGTGTAATGGTGTATGGTGTTAGTGGGAAGTTTACACCATCCAAGGACTGTACATGTAACTGTTATATTAATAATAAAATAACAACAAACCAGTACATACTCTGTGACGTTTATTATAATATGAGGCAGGCATTACCTGTAAATGGGGACGAAGTCTGTATGAATTATTATTTTGTAACTTAAATATTTGTTCAAAAAAAAAGAAACGGAAATACCGTAACGTTTCCGATTTTGGTTCTGTTGTTAGGGATTTTAGTTATGACGTTATTTAAATTATGACGTCATATACAATGTAAACAAAGAAACGCTATCATCAGGTAACGTTTTTTCATATCAAGGAATTATGTAAAATGAAATTGGTATTGCGCGTTCCTTCCTATTTTTATACTAGACTGATAAATATATATTTTACTCAAAGATTCATGCAAACGAGACCGGAAAAAGGAAGTACATAGTACATTTCTGCGCAGGTCCGGGATTTCAAAACACGACACAAAAAAAATTGAACGATTTTGAGTTCATTTATAGTACAATGAAAAATTCGGGAAATTTTCCCGTATTTTTTTTTTTATTGAATTTTCTACTGTTATTGGGGACTACGTCCCCATATTAGTATAATAGTCCCAAGTAAACTGATTTGTATCTCAACAATATCATAGTTATTACGGTGCGGTTGAATTTCCTGTCATTTATTCATCATCCACGCAAGAACTTGTCTCAGAAAAAAAATATACTCTGTACATTAAACTCAGTTTCAGATATAGCAAATGTACAGAGGTGTGATCTTTTTCTGTGACATCTGCTTTTGACCATCCACAAGAACTTGAGTCATCCGATGTTCAGTACTTCAGTACTTTGATTAAGTTGGAAGTTTTCAGTTCAAAATCGATTCATGAATTTTTTTGGTGAAAATAAGATTTTTGAAATATCAATTATTGCAACAACAGAAATCGCGTATTTGTCTTCAATAGTTTTAATAAGAACATAACACTTTGTAAATATAGGACCAATTGGCCTATTATTTTCCTTATTACAGTGTATTCAATTTAATGATATACATTGCCTTGTATTGTTTCTTGTGTTCGTCCGGAACCATTCATGAACTATTTGCCACTGGAGTCCAATCAAATCGTTTCCTTTGTTGACTAGTATATATAAATCGATTGAAGCTTGTTTATATCAAGTGACTAATTACATGCAATATTTTTTTTATAAACTGTAGTATCAAAGCTCCTCTATGCACACAAGACGTAATTTATTATTAATTATGGACTTCTTCCAGTGGTTATTTTATATCTATGTTAATCTTTGGTACACCATTCTTACATGTCAGTCCTCTCCCACCATAACATCACTCGATTTTGGTTAATAAGTTGAAAAGTTAAATTTTGTTTATTGTAAGTGTAATGTATCAAGAAAACAAAGACGGGTTCAAACAGAAAGGTTTTGAAATCAAAGATAACTGTGCACCTTAAGATCAGCATGGGTTTATTAGTCGTCAATACGTGTACTTAAAGTCCAGTCTAAAAATAAGCATACTAGGTACTTTGATTCAAGGACGAAGACACGATGTCTAGTCTTACTAAAAAATATAATCAATATTCAAACTCTACTTATGAAGATTAGAACAGATTATACCCATGTCATATCTTTTACCAATTCAATTCAAATATTTATTGTCATATAAACTCTGAACAATAAGTTTGTGACAAATAATATAAACATACACAAAATACATTTAACAAACAAAACCATGAAAACAAAAAAAGCAAAAAAGCAAAACATTTTATTTATTTTTTCAAATTTTTGTTCAAATATATTTGTGTAGAAATTTAAGAATTGATGTTTTAAGGTTTTTTTTAACAACTTTACCACTTAATCATAAAAGAATCGCGTCTTGTCATTGCCAGTGGCGATCTATGATAGGGCGTGTGCAAGATGTTCACCCCCTCCTTTCATCGAAATAGACAGAAAATAGTATGGTTCTCACAGTTATATGTATCTAAAGGATAAAGTAGTCCTTCACCTAGCTCCTCTCGCCAGTATGAATTGCCTTTTTGGGATTTACACTCCCTTTTCACATTTCATGGATTCTCCCTGATTGTACAGAAATGAGTTAAATCAGTCTAGAAAATACTTAAGGTGGTATGGGAGTCTAAATAAAAATGATAGAATTTGTTCGTTACTTTGCCAAAACGTAGTATCTATTGATACATGTCGAAAAATATAATAAACATGATAAGTCAACGCACATTTTCTCAAGCTACATGACGGGACAAAATGACACATTTTGTATGGATTATACAGGAAAAAACACCATTTTGTGATTAGAAACTAAACAAAATGATAGAATTATTAAATACTTCAGGAACATATAGATTTCAGACACTGCTTTGAGAATATCAAAAGAAAAGATAGGGTCACCGTACTTTTTTCCGTCTAAAATACAAAATAGGAAAATTCCATGAATCCTTCAGAAAATGCACTATTTTAGAGATACCTCCCCCTTAAATGCCAATTAAAAAAACCTAAAAACAAGCCAAAATAGTTAACATTTGCAATAATATTAATATTTATAAGTTCTATTCTTATAAATTGGCTCTTATAAATGAAAATTCACATTAAATATCTGCATTCCTGCATCAAATTTTGCTATCTTGATGGAAAATCTAGATCTTTGGTTCTCTGTTTTTTACAATCCAAGATGGAGGAAGACACTAATACGTACCACCTTAAGACTAGATCATCTTTTATTTAAATTTTCTCAACTTGTAATTTTTTTAAGAAGAATATGTATTAGGTTTTCAATCAAATTAGTATTATCACAACTGCATGTGACCATGATGACTTTGTGTACTTTTGAAAATATTACAATTACTGTTACACAGTAGCATATCAGATTCCTAACCATATATATAATTATCTATAGATGAAGGCTATTCATTGGGGAACCGTCGTGTAATGCATTAAATTTTTGCTCGCGTAATTAACATAATTTAAAGAAAGATGTGATATTGTAATCAATGAGTCAATTTTTCACAACAGACCAAGTGACACAAAAATTAACAACTTAAGGTCACCGTACGACCTTCACTAATAAAAAAAAATACCAAACTGCAAAATCAGTTACAAAGACTCGAAATGATAGGTAAAACAATACAAACAAGTTAACAAACAGCCTGACTTATGGTTTAATTGGTGAACGACAAAAAATGAAGTATACTTCATATGAAAATGCAATATTTTGATGGCTGATACGAGGGTGTTAATTTACTCTATCACATGGCCGAGAGAGTGACAATTTTTTTTTAATGTTACCTTTTCGTCTAGAAAATCGATAGTTTAAAGGACAATGGGTTGACTATACATCAAGTAAATAAAAACACGGCTAAAGTTCCGCTACGTTTTGACTCAGATTTTATCATTTGACTGTCAATCCCCCCCACCCACCCAAAAAAAAACAACAAACAAGACCGTTCCTGTTTGTATATGGTTTAACACTAGTAATTTTTTAAGACACTTTATAGCTTGTTGTCCGGTGTTAGCTAAGGCTCCGTGTTGAAGGTCGTACCTTGACCTATAATGGTTTACTTTTATAAATTGATACTTGGATAGAGAGTTGTCTCATTGGCACTAGCACATGCCACATCTTCCTATATATATGTATACTATATAAATAGAAAAACTGATTACCAAAAACAAGATGAATAAAAAATATCAAACAAGAATTACAAATACATCATTTAGTGAAATATTCCATGTGGAACACCTAATAAAATTATTATTTAGCGAAACAATATTGGGAGGAACATATATAAATTTGCATATAGGAAAACACATCAACTTAACATTGAATACAATGTTTCTTTGAGGATTTTATATTAAATGGTCTTCAAGTGAAATATGCCAATTTTCACCATTGAAGTGTTCTGTTAGGGGAACATAGAAATATTACACTAAGAACACATTTACATTGTACAAGTTACAGTTTGGTAAATAATTATCTAGGGAACCCACACACCTTTTAAAAGACACATATTTATGGTAAACACATACATGTATCACTTAAAAATGAAGCGATCCCACATAACCCGTTATTTCCTGAGAGACGGACAGAGATAAAGGAACATGGGAAGGGAAGCGGGGGTTAGCGGGCGGGCAGTTGGGGTCAAGGGATTAGGAACTGGATGAAGAGAAGAGGTAAAAGATGTGATATTCTGGTGAAAATGATTTGACGGATTTTCGTATAGGGGTAAAGAAAATTGAAAGTAGGAATCATCCCTCTTTTCTGTAACGCCAAACGTATTTTTTATAAATAATTTAACGACCGAAAATAGCAGATTTTATATAAACATGTACATACATGTATGTTATAAACATAAACATGTTTACCCCCGCCACATTTTTGCGCCTGTCCCAAGTCAGCTGCCTCTGGCCTTTGTTAGTCTTGTATTATTTTTAATTTTAGTTTCTTGTGTACAATTTGGAGTTTAGTATGGTGTTCATTATCACTGAACTAGTATATATTTATTTAATAGGGACCAGGACCAGGACCAGGTGCGGGAATTTCTCGCTACGTTGAAGACATGTTGGTGACCTTCTGCTGTTGTCTTTTCTATGGTTGGGTAGTTGTCTCTTTGACAAATTCCCCATTTCCTTTCTCAATTTTATGACTTCCCCAAGTTTTATAAACAACATGGAAAACAATTTTCATGCAAGTAACTTTTGTAGATTTGTAAATTAAAATTTTACTACAGTTTGGGGATTCCGGAGTGGAGGTGGGTGAGGTTCTAGGGGTTGAAGCCCCCTTTTTTTCTTAACTATTATTGCATTTGAATTAGGACATATGTTGGACCCCCCTTTTTTTAAATGGCTGGATCCGCCTCTCAAGTATACGTTATGTTAGGTTTCATTGCAAATTTATTGTGTAGCATTTTAAAACAACATATTTTATACAACCTTGAAAATATATATCAAAGTTCACCAATATTTACCGCAGATAGAAAAAGGCGCGTTGTTGAAACAATCAAATGTGATTATCAAACAAGATAGGAATGTTAAAGTTAGGCTTGTTGCTAATTAGAATAAACAGGCTGGGAGTTCCGATAATAAATCTCAGACAAACGCTCCAACTAAACTGTCAACAATTGAGATTTCCTGTCGAAATAATTATCCGCTATATAAAGAAGAAATGCATGTGTTGGACGTTATAAAATGCGAGTTTCATTTTAGTATTATAATACTAGTGTAGCCAGGTGTAGGGTGAGGCTGTATAAAGAACTAGCTTTATACATCTTTTTTTCTAAAACATTATTATATTACTACATATTACTTTTAACTGATTCGCTGTAATTGATTGTTATTTTCTTTACGTCCAGTCACAAATATTTCGAACATGTTCAAGACAAGAACAAATAAATCATAAGTACAACATGTAGGTCCTTTATGCAACTGTATGGAGTTTAAACATCACGATTTTAATTGTTGTGAAATAATTCTGACTCTGACCATTTAGATATTGACAAATATAATGTCTATCAATATTAGAATAGTATAAAGCATGACATTATTCTCATTGCAAACTTTAGAACTTAAAATTGGGAATGAAAATTGGGAATGTGTCAAAGAGACAGTAACCCGTCCAAAGAGCAGAAAACAGCACAGGGCCACCAATTGTTCGACACAGTGAGGAAATCCCACAAGTGAGGTTTTGCTTGCATCTAAACAGTATGTGTGTATCCAAGTTCAGCAAATATGAAATTTAATAAAAAAAAAAATCTCCGAAACATATAAAGGAACCAAAATAAGTAATAAAAAAAATCATACTAAACTAACATAGGCCAGAGAATCCCGACTTAGAATAGCCGCACAAATGCGGCATGTATATATATAATGGCAGTCAGCAGGGTTAAAGAACATCAGTTGTTCGACCTGTTAGTCAAATGCGTTTTGTTTAAATATACTTTTTCACTATTTTGGTCTTTTGGAAAATGTTGTTTGTGCTGTTTTTAGACCTTTCTACAACGAAATTTGGTTTACATGCACGAGTATAATAATTGCGGTTTTTATCCAACGCAATCATAGGTTTGAACGTAGTTTTCAATTTAGACTCGTATAAATATATATAATTATATATATAAAACTCGTCTTAACATCAACCCAACAATGTTAGATCTGTAAACTTGCTTTCGCAAATTTTTTGTTCTTCCCTCGCCGGGACACCCAATCGCCTGCACTGTTGCCGTCCTGCTAGACCTCAATTTATAAATAACTTGTTTAGTGAAATCTTACCCCCCCCCCCCCCCACCCATGTATACATCTATCCTATGTGGAATCAACAAACACACAGCAATATGCAAAGTAAAAGGAAGTCCGGAACCGATCTTAGAATAGGTAACACAAGAATATTTTAAGACACGTTCGAAAGGCGGCTATTGTGATTGTGTCAGCTCGACAGGGACACATTCAAATGTCTGAATGTTGCAAAACTGCACGAAAAACGTATCGCATGTAACACACCCACGAAGAGGCTGCCCAACGGAAATAAACCCTAGTACTGAAATGTTGCAAAACTACAAAAAGACAAAGAGTACACAAAACAACATTAAATACTGAGTAACAAAACACCTACAAAACAAACAACAGAAAAGTAAACAGATGAATGCATCTCTCACAAAAAATTTATTGTTTAGCTCTACCATGATTTATTCTGAAAGTTATAGATTTTTTTGGGGGAAAAAGATCGTGGATTAAGACTTGTGCCTGATCAAACATATAAATTTAAAATCAGTATTTGCTGCTTGACAGGTGTAAAAGAAAATCTTGTCTGCCAGCAGTCAGAATAATGTATTCGAGTAGAAACTCTGCAATTTCGAACTTTATTCGATCGTCACTGATGAGCCTTTTGTAGATGAAACGCGCGTCTGGCTCAAAAATCAAAAATTACGGCTAAGGTGATCAATTCCTGGGATAATGAAATTCTTAGTCACAGATCAATGTTACGATTTTGATCATCGCGATACTAGAGAATTTGTCACGACATAATAACGATTGTAATTCGACTAGACAAAATTGATTGAGACTTCCCGAATGTTAAGGGACGCACCTTACTGTCGGGGTGCTTGTCCAAACTCTCCGATCCGTAGGAGTCCGAGTGTTACGAACGTATACTACAGCGTTCAGGCAATAACAGGACATTCCATATCATTGAGGATAGTAATCCGACTTTTTAACTTTTCGAGTCTAAGCGCAGTCTGATCTCAAACGGGAGCAATCATCGCCCTGTGTAAACCCCGCTTTAAAGATCATAGAACGGTTCTAGCACGCTCATGTCGTCCTAATCACGCACGTCTTACGACCTTACTACGTTCATATTACGACCATTTTTACTTATAGCCATGCTCGGGCTCATTCTCATTGTCAAATAAAGCATGTAAAAGCTCTCCAGGTTTTATTCGTCTGTATATAATTTGGACCTAATGTCGCTAGTCTCCAACAGCTCAGCCATGCTTGACACATTTGTATCATCCCACTATTAATTGTTCAATAAAATATCTTCATTTGATCTTGATAGATCAGCAATATACGTTGTGATAGGTTAATCCGACATCTCATCTGGATCAGGATTCGTATCAGAGGCCCCACTGACTCTACCTCTATCCATATCATGCACAAATACAAAATATTGTAGATTTTGGTGGCCTGTCTGTGTTGTTATCGAGAATTTTACGTATAAATGAAAATAAGGAGGAATGGAACAGTATTTATATTGACTCCGACAACATGATATTGACGTTATATTACCGAGAGCGTAGTAAAATCGCCATATGAACATGGTAAGATCGTAGAATGATCGTGATAAAATCGTTCTTTAATCGCAGAAGAAACGTGCTAAGATCGTTTTTTAATCGGATAAAGTGTGATATAATCGTAGTAAGAACGTGATGAGCGTAGCAAGATCGTGATTATCGTAGTGAGGTCGCAGAACAAGCGTGGTGAAAACGGGGTATACTCTTGGCGGAATCGTTGTAGAAAAGTAATGAGGTCGTAGTAGCATCGTGAACTCATCCAAAATTTACATTTTCATGCCGCCCATACCGCGACCTCAACACGATCTGAATACTTTTTAGATCGTGCTGAGCGTGGTGCGATCGTGGTCTAGTGTGACTTGTTCATAAAATAACAGCGGGCAAGCTGAAGAGATGCCGTGCATTTACATTGATACATGTATACATTGTATATTTAGTATTGACCATTTACTGAAATAACTATCTATTCTGTCTTTTTGGAACATTACCATTGAACTTTCATTGTAATTCTTTTGCACTATTGAGGAAGTTATATAATATAAAACATCGTAAAGCTTAACTTATAGCTGTTTTGATTTTAGCCAGTGGCTTTATCATGTGTATCTCCGAAATCTAAAAATAACAGGAAAGACGAAAACACCTGTTATATTTACCTGAATGTGTGATCTTGGATTGGGTTTTAAATAAAAAGACACTTTTCTATTATTACTGTTACTATTACAAAATAGAAAAGAAATGAATTTCATCTTCAAATTGGTTGCAGTTAATCTTTCTTCTATATATATTGGCATTCTACATTTCTAAGATATCTTCCTTTTTCTATTAATAAATTATGATCTCTTATTCTAGTTTTGTTATTAGTTTTCTAAATTAAAATTTTGAGTATGTTAAATATTTTTCATTTGTATTATTTAGTCTTACAAGATTATAAATAGTGAGTTTGCTGTTATCCTTCATATGTTATCATTTACTCTCTTTTCATAAAAATCCTTCAATTTTAATTTTATTTGTTCTCTAATAGTTTTATTTATCTTATGAGAGGAATATTTCTTGAAAGTTTCTAAATCCATACCAGTTTCTTCTGATACATGTTTTACAAATGAGAACCAACTGAAGAATAAGCTTTGAGACAAAAAAAAATTCCTTTACAAGAGGATAAATGCATGAGAATATAAACGTATACCATACAATATAGATTGAAATTTAATATGTAGTTCCAGGGGAAGTCTCTCAAGACCAGCTCTTAGATATAGGAAGATGTGGTGTGCAGTGCCAATGAGACAACTCTCCATCCAAATAACAATTTAAAAAAAAGTAAACCATTATAGGTCAATGTACGGCCTTCAACACGGAGCCTTGGCTCACACCGATCAACAAGCTATAAAGGGCTCCAAAATTACTAGTGTAAAACCATTCAAACGGGAAAACCAACGGTATAAATTTGATGAAACTATGCTTAAGCCACGTGTATATTTACAAAATTGTAAGTGTGACTTTTTAAAAGGTGGTTTGACATGAAGTGAATCAAATTATCAAAGGGTATCAAATAGTTGCAGGGGCGGATCCAGCCATTTTAAAAAAGGGGGAGGGGGTCCTAACCCAGGACAAAAGGGGGGGGGGTCCAATTACATGTCCCCATTCAAATGCATTGTTCGTCCAACAAACCCCCGGACCCCCTCCCCCCTCTGGATCCGCACCTGAGTTGCCACTGACACATTGAGTCTTTTTAGTTTCATGCTCTCTTAATCAACTCAAGATCCAGGAAACTAGTAAATGGTACATATAAGACTGTACTTTGACCTTCAATGGTTTATCTTTAAAAATTATGACTTTAATGGAGAGTTGTCTCATTGGCAATCATATGTTATCTCCTTATATCTATAAAGGTCATGATACGACTTTCAACTATGAGTAAAATTCGTGCAGCATAGTCTGCTATATGAAAGGCCCCGAAATTGCAAATGATAAAACAATCCAAACGAGATGCATTATGATTAGTTTGTTTTTTTTTCAATCCAAGAAAATATGTATAACTGTGTATATAAAATTTACAAATTGCCAATATCTCCTTTTAAGCTCACCAGGCCAAAAGTGACAAAGTGCGATTATTTATTAAACTTTTCTCATCAATTGTCGTCCTTCGTCCGTCGTTGTCGTCTGATAGCTTTTACAAAGATATTCCACTCTGAATCTGCTGGGCCAAATAAAACCAATTTCGGCCTAAATCATTATTAGGGTATGTAGATAAAAAATTCATTCCGATGCATATGACCACGCTTGTGCACCGAGATGGCAGTCATCGCTAAAACAGAACATCGGGGTAAAATGCAGTTTTTGGCGTATAAATCTCTGAAACTAAAGCATTTATAGCAAAATTGGCTATCATCCTGAATATTACCATGCATGAAGAAAAACTGTTGACAGCAAACTTTTTCAGCAAAACAAGGTCTACAAAAAGTAGTTATTGCCTTTTACAGTTAATTTCCAACAATTTGTCTTACATTTCGGTAATCCTTTGCCAAAAAATTCTCCTCTGAAACTACTTGTCCAAATTAAAACAAACTTTGCATAAACAATCCCTAGGGTATCTAGTTCAAAAATATGTATCCATTGACCAAACATCAACCAAGATGGCAGAATGGCTAAATAGTAAATAAGCGGGGATGCAGTGTTTGATTTATATCTCTGAAACTTAAGCATTCAGTCCTAAATAAGATATAAATGAGAGAAACTGAACAGACTTAAATGACCGCCAATATAAGATAAAAAAAAACATATCTGTTTTTGTCATTTAATAATACTTTTCTCGTCTACAATGTTGAAGTGTGTCTTTGTCTAATATGATATAGACCAAGATGAGCAACACAGGCTATTTTGAGCCTCCTGTTATTATTAAACTGGCGTTTTTTTGTGTTGTTTTAACTCGCACAATATTCCGGGACAGTAGTGAAAATAGAGGTAATTCGAATCTTTCATTACAGTGCAGACAATGAATGAATAAATAAAATTGAAAGACTTTGTCTAGCTGCAATTGAAAGACTTTGTCTAGCTGCAATATTCCTTTTTTCCTCTTTCAGTATGCAATGCTAAAAACTCGACATGAAATATTAGTTAGGACTTCGATATGGGGAAAATATCACTCACCTGAAGTTCAAGAAAAACAATTTTCACTGTGTAAGTGATTCTTGATGTTGAAAGATTTCAGAAATCATGAACTAAACTTTATCTTATAAAAAATATGTTGTATGATTGCCAATGAGACAACTCTCCACAAGAGACCAAATGACATAGAAACTAACAATTATAGGTCACCGTACGGTCTTCAACAATGAGCAAAACCCATACCACACAATCAGCTATAATAGGTTCCGAAATGACAAATATAAAACAATGCAAACCTAAATTACGTACAAAAATGAACGAAAAACAAATATGTAATACATCAACAAACGACAACCACTGAATTACATGATCCTGACTTGGGACAGCTTGTTTGTAGTTCTTTTTTGTGATGAATGCAATAATATTGAAGGTCGACTTGTTACTCATTTTTTTCCTGCAGGAAATATTAATTCTCTACCGTATTATTAGAATGAAATTAAGCAAAAACTCCTAGAAAAGTATAATAAATTAATTGAACATATGAACAATACTGCTTATGTTAAAAGAAAGATTACAATACATGTATTGCAATATAATTGAATGTGTCATGTCATGTTCAAACCGACCCGTCAGTTTCGTGCTGGCATAGAAATCTTTCGTATGAGTGATATTTTTCGAGGCAATTAATAAGAACTATTACATTAGCGGATCCAGGGGGAGGGGGTCCGAGTGTTTGAACCTTCCTCTTTTTGGCCGATCAATGCATTTGAATGGGAACATATAGTTGGACCCCCCCCCCTTTTGTCCTGAGTTGGGACCCCCCTTAAAGCTTTTAATATGGCTAGATCCGCCCCTGTATTATATGTCAGAGGAAAGACTGTGGTGCTCGCGGAGTCATATTAAGTTTTGTTGACTATTTAAATCTACATGTACATTAGCACGTAAACAAAATACAGCGCTGCTTCCCAGTTTAGTTGAATATGCCTTAACATTTATTTAGTCATATAATTCAAACAAACGCGAGAAGAAAAGAGTTCTAGTATTTCACAAGCTTTTAGCATTGATTATAAATTTAATTTAAATTCCAGCAACCTTTCACGTTTAAGTCCGTGAAAGTTAGAACCTCGAGGTTAGAACATACGAAAAAAAAAATCAAACGAATTTAACATTCAAACAAACTCATAAATTTGTTGCGAGTGTTTTTCTATTATATAGACTTTTTCAAATGATTAATTTAGTTTTATTTTATTTTGTGTCGTCGATTAGTTTGTTTCCTTCAGAAGCATATTAACAATTAAAGTTAAAACAAAAATAATAATTTATAACTAATATCTACGCTTGTGTATTATGATGCGTTGTCTGTTTTCAAAGTTGGCGATTATAAATCTCTAAACTTTTATCACAAAATATTATATATTAAAGTGGCAAGTGCAATTTGAGGGATCAGCGTACCAATGTGACCTCTAGCTAAAGAGAAATGTCTAATCGTTGAACTATCATTAGTTATAATGAGGTTTCCTGATGCACTTGAGCCATTAAAAATCAAATACCTTGTTACTGTAGCTTACAGTACACAGATGTATTAGTATCTTATTTCACTTCATTGATAAAACACAATATTTTGTAGCTTAGACGATTTATAATTACACAGTTTATATATCTCTGCAGATTATAATGTATTTATAGCACACATATGGAAACAGATACGCATACGTCAATGTGATTGCATCAACAATTTGTCAATAGTTGTATTTATGTCCTGCAATTATACTATCTAATATTTTTCGATAATTAAAATACGAATCGAATATTTCCGCTTAGCTCTCATTTAAAATTCTCCCAAACAGAGGTATGCCATGAACAAGATCAGTTTTCAAAATCTTACACTTTAAGCTTATCTAAGTCATTCCCTCTCCATTTATACCGTCAGAGCATATATTTTCATCAGCAGGACTGTTAGTTACAAATAAAGTTGAGAATTAGCCTCATCCCAGGCACAGTTGTCAAGATACTACTTTTAGATCAGACAAATTCAATGCACCTTATGTCGATCCTCAGAAAATTATTAAAGTCATCAGTGATCATCAGTTAGTTCAAACATCACCCCTTTGTTGATTATTTTAAAAATGTGTTTTTTACGGTCCCTTAATACTGTTGTTTGAGTAATAATTTTTCTATAGATATCACTTTATTAATACTGGATTAGATAATTGTCAGTTTACATAATAAAATAAGAACATGTATGTCATGTATTAAATAAGCTTTTAATTATGATTTATATGGTATATAATTCATATTATCTAGTCCATTGTTATAATGTTGAGGGTTTTACGTTTATAAGTCCTTAAATTCTTTATTGAAAAGCACTTTACGCCCATATGAGCCCTCAGTATGAGCCAATGGCTTAAAACATTATACATAATACACAGTTTACATATATATAAAACAATGAAAAGACAACGACCCACAATACATAAAATTGATATAATTTTGTGTTTCCATTTTGTAAATGTTTTACCGAGCGAGTACTCTTCACCGAGGTAACATCCCTTCATGTTATTATATATTTTTTTCCATTGTAGTTAAGAAAACAATAAATAGATTTCATTTGTCTCCCTTGTTTTTTTTTTAGAGAATCAGTTTCAAAATATAGTTATCTCCCATCTTAAATTTAGCCTGTTAGTCAAAGGGAGACAACTTTAATTTTCCACAAAAATTACGGAATTCCATAATATTATGGAGTTCGCTAAGTGCCCCGACTGCTACAGTTTCAATATATGTTTCCCTTAAGATTTTGCTCAGAGGAAAGTGATAGAATAGGTTTGTATATACATTTTAGCGTTTCACTTTTTCAATTTTTAACTCCCCAAAATTTTATTTTAAACTATTAATTTTGAAGACGTGTGTTATCTAAACGAAGTCTAAATGGTCACCAACTTACCAGTTTATTGTTTCCCTATTTGGCACAGACCTAAATATAAACCTCATTATAAATACAATTTAATTGGTCGCAGTAAGTTCTATTGATCACAAAACAAATCCACGTCTTTTTTATGCCCAACCTACGATAGTAGAGGGGCATTATGTTTTCTGGTCTATGCCTCCGTTCGTTCGTTCGTCCGTCCGTCTGTGCGTCCGTTCGTCCGTCCGTCTGTGCGTCCATTCGCTTCAGGTTAAAGTTTTTGGTCGAGGTAGTTTTTGATGAAGCTGAAGTCCAATCAACTTGAAACTTGATACACATGTTCCCCATGATATGATCTTTCTAATTTTAATGCCAAATTATAGTTTTGACCCCAATTTCATGGTTCACTGAACATAGAAAATGATAGTGCAAAGTCCAGGTTAAAGTTTTTGGTCAAGGTAGTTTTTGATGAAGTTAAAGTTACATCAACTTTAACTTAGTACACATGTTCCCTATGATATGATCTTTCTAATTTTAATTTCAAATTAAAGTTTTGACCCCAATTTCATGATCCACTAAACATAGAAAATGATAGTGCGAGTGGGGCATCCGTGTACTATGGACACATTCTTGTTAAATATGAAAAAAAATATTTTTTTTACTTTAAAACAAGGAAATAATTCTTTAAATTACATTGTGCAAAATATGTTATAAAATCTTCCTACAAATTAGAAACTCTTTTCTTCATAAAAATGTTTGACATAGTTTACCCTGGACATAAAACAACGTACAATCAATCAACTAAAATATATTTAAGGGATTATTATTCTGCATGTATGTATAACTGCCGTATACCATATACATATATTGTCGGTTAATTATTTTAAGCATAAAGTTCATAAATCGATCTCTGAAACAAATTATATATATGTATATAGAATAAAGTAAAAGTAAAGATTAAACTTATGCATGGCGGAAAAGAAATATATGAAAACGATAGATGCAATGGGCATGCAGCCTTGCAAATGATATTTAAAAAAATATATATTTTACTTTATTAAACTTAAGACTTTAATTTAAGTATTGTTGATGCGATGTTGAAGTTTCCAGAACATAGAAAATACACAAGAAAATTTATCAGTACACTATTCTACCAAAATGTGTTTGGTGTCCATTTTACAATATATTTGTTTAAGAATTTAGTGTTTTCTTCTTCATTCTGACATCTGTGTCCATGGATCTGAACAAGAAATTGCGAAGACGTTATGCTTACCTGTTTACCTTTTTTTTTTTTAATGATGAAAACATGTTTCAACAGAATATTTTATATTATATAAAATTATTTAACTTTTGTTTGTCTTTGCGAAAACAAAATGGCCCTAAAGCTAAATATCATCGTCAGCATGTATAATGGAAGGCGATAAACACTTTAGAATATAAACCACCTGCTGGATCTTTTTACCTGGCCCCAGATCTTGTTACGTAACAAATATGAATGTAAAATTCTCGATATGGTATACTCAGTCGAATATACACGATATCTCTGGGCTGGGGTATTTAAGGTATTTTGATCTCATAATGTAACATGTAAATTTATGTGTGCTTTATGTAAAACAAAATGTATTTGACCATTTTATTTTCAAAACTTCTTTAAAATGAGTTGACTTTGAGCATTTATTTATTTTTAAAACCGGGTACAAATCACTGATTTCCAATTTTAGACCAATCTCATTATTATAAGTAGTGGGCAAAGTTTTTGAAAAAAAATGTATTTAAAAACGTATTTAATCACTTAATTAGTTATACACTGTATTTCAAATATACAAAATGCGTTTCTGTTTCAAGTTCATATGTGCCTTTTGAGAATACTAATGCAGGAGTTCCACAAGGCTCTGTATTAGGTTCCCTAATATTCCTTATTCATGTATATGACAAAGCTGGTAATTTGATAAGTCTAACTCGATTGTGTGCTGATGAAAAATCCTTTTCTTATTAAAGTACTAGTCCTAACAAATTAGTGAATGTCTTAAAAAGCGATTTAGAACAAATTTTAGTATGGTCTAAGGATTCATTTGGATTAATGATTTTAATCGGAACAAGACTATTTCTATGCTATTCTCCTGTAATCCTTTTCCAGATGATATTAAAATAGATCAATATTCCAACAATCTGGAACATGTCGTTCAGTTGGAAGCAGGAAGATTAGTAACTGGGTTGCCTGTGTTCGCTAGTCCGGAAGTTATATATATTTTCAGTGGTACAGGCAGACATTTGCTAGTGGACAGAAGAAAATCTAAAAAGCTGAATACGTTCTATTCTTCACATGAAGTGTGACTGCCTCTACGATTTAATGCCAATTTTTCAGTTATAGATAGAATATCAGAAAATCCTTTTTTTTCATCTACTACTATCGAATGAAATAGCCTAAACTCTGACATATGTACGTCCAGAAATATGAATAATTATATTTATCTGACTTGACACAGACACAATTGCACGTCACTCTTTATTATTAAGGACAGTTGATTGAATAAAAGTGATGGATTGCCACGCCTATATTAAGACTGAGATCCTATGAACAGACTTCAGATATCTCCTAGTATTCAAATTTGATAAAAAAATATATATATTTATATCTTGTATTGTTTCAATATTAAAAGTGTTGGGTAACGTAGTTGAATTTTAGATTAAATTTGGGAAGTCGTGTATACATGTATCCCCATTTGTTAGGTTATTTAACATGAAAAAATAAAAAAAAAATATCAGCTGGTTTTAAGAGTTGCAAATATTAACAAATTAAGTTTATGATACAGAATTATTTTTTTATTTGTGTTCCTCAACAGTGTTTGCTAAATGTTTTTTTCCTCGAATCCCGAAAAGTGAACTCACACAAACGACGTTCATAAATGATCTGTTCAAGAGTTTAATTTCACTTTTCAAAATATTTCAGACACGTCAATAATATATGTTATTAGTAAGAGAAAAAAAATATTTGATGAAAATTTTTGATAACATTTATTTATTTTTGTTCGTCGTACCATCGTAATTCATATATAAAGTGACTTATAGACCCAAAGGGTCGGGTGTTCTAATTATTGTTTTTATATTTCACTGTATTATATAATCTTTTGTGAAAAACACATGTCACTATTATAAATAATTTACTTACTTACTTACTTACTTACTTATTAGTGCTAGCTTCACAAAGAAAATATCCACTGCATGCATAATATTTAATTCCATGGGTCACGCATGGACTGTCTTAATTTATAGGGATGCCAATATGGCACATCAAAGATAATATAGATTGAACCATTGTAATTGCAACCGATCTTTAATTCACTTGAATACATTAACCTGTTATCTTGTCGACTTTACAGCTAATTTCCTAATGTTTGTAGAGTAAAGCTTTGATAGGCTTCCTTGCTTAGTTTGTATAAACATGGATTCAAGCTTTGTAAATAACATTGACATCTTCAAACAATATAGAGGCATATTTTAATCTGTATATATTATATTTAAATTTGATTGGACATTATCCCAATTACAATTGTAAAATATACAAACTAAGCAAGCAAGCTAACCAAAGTTTCGCTTTACATGCATAAGGAAATTAGCTGTAAAGCCAACATACAAATAACCGCTATGTCATGAGAAGAGACCACGATAACATCTTAGTTTTCACGAGAACGAATATTTTGTTAAAGCGTTGTAGTGATCAGATCATCAATGACATAATTTTAAAAATAAGACGACAAGGTTGAAAATAGTTCTAGACGTCTTATAGCAAGAAAGTCTCCTCACTCAGCTTGTGGTTTTGTGTTGGTGGAGGATAGAGGCACATCGAGATACAATTGACTATTTCTCTGCGGTTACAATTAAAGCTCGAGGTCGAAATTAACACTAGGGAGATACCATTAAATTTTTACAGGGTAGGGGTGGGGGAGTTGTGGCCAAGATGAAATATTCTGTCAGACAAACTTTTTCGTGCATGTGACTTCATATTTGAAAAGGGATACGAAATGTCTTACTTGATAAGTTCTGCATTGCATTTAAATCATCCATTGTAAGAATATCGTATAATTAAAAATCATTGTCTGCTGTTGGAAGTTTAGTTTTGCCATTTTTCGTGCTTGTCATAAGACGATATTGCAGGGGTTTCGATTGTTAAACTCGTTAAATCAAATAAGGAACATATTCCATCTCAACCTGAGAAAGAGTGGCTCATTTACATTAATTTTATCAATGATTATCGTTTATAAGATGTTGTACTTTCAATGCTATTTATAAACGCCGAGTAAAATTTTAAATGTTTGGTATAAAAACAACTATAGGTCACCGTACGGCCTTCAACAATGAGCAAAGCCCATACCGCATAGTCAGCTATAAAAGGCCCCGATAAGACAATGTAAAACAATTCAAACGAGAAAACTAACGGCCTTATTTATGTAAAACAAAATAACGAAAAACAAATATGTAACACATAAGCAAACGACAACCACTGAATTACAGGCTCCTGACTTGGGACAGGCACATACATAAATAATGTTTATCCATTTTGCTTTTATTAGCTGGTGACGGTGACATATATCAGAAATACACTAAGATTTAGAACGTTCAATTAAAATTCGGAATTCCTACTTCTCAACTCTTCACTCTAGTTCAGTTTTATATATTACTCTTATACGTTTTGTTTTTCAAACAATGCTATATTTTGTCAAAAGACAAGCACAATAACCCCAAAGCAAATTGCGAGAAGTGGTTTCGTATTTCGTTTTCGTTAAAAAAAATACTAATAGTTTATGTAAAATAAAGACTCTTGTACGGTGTTGCGTGTACATCTTTTGAATGCATTGGTGCATTTGGATGCAAACAATAATGACCATAAAATGTCAGATTTGCAAGATCAGAAAGTAACCTAACAACTAAATAATTGAAAACCTAGCGATCAATGTTTAACATTCGTCAGCAATGAGCATTTTTCATAAATAAAACATGATTTAGGTGAATATTTTGTGAGTAAAGAAAACGAGACTACTGTCCATAGATTTGTTATTAACCCCAGATGCTTGATTGGTACAAATTAGTATTCAGGAATTACCACTTTGCATTACACCACATTACAAGAGAAATTAGAAAATACATGTAGGGACTCGAAGTATTTCTAAGACATTGCTATTTTCCTGTTCTATGTAGCTTTTTTTCTGGCAAACACGGTTTTATAAATGTTGACAGGCACCGACCATTGAAAAACAATCGATCTGTTTAAAATAAGAAATGAATATAATTGTTTTTTTTATAGCAAATAAGAAAAATGACCGTTTGATTTGAAATTGTTTGAAATTATTCAGAATATAAAGTTATAGTTATGTGAATTCACACTCAAATATAAGAGAAAATAAACGACACAACGGAAACACAACGTTAAAATGTATCAAAATATAAACTCCTTTGTTCCAACAGATACATGTAAATACATTAGGATTCTTCCTCAGAAATTTAAGCTTGTAATTTGTGTAACAATTCTTTGTAAATCAATCGTTTGTGTGAAATGTCTTCATTATTTGAGACAAACAATGTCAATTTTTCTATATACTTATCTAATAAAGAAACCTGTTCTAGTTGATTTTTTTTTCATACATTTGGGGCAATATCAAGTCAGTGCCATTTTGGAGAATATATTGATGTTCTCGTTTCCAACATGTTCCAGCTTATGATCAAAATCTTTCGAAACATGGATCTTTTCTTTATATATTATAGCTTGACATCACAAGAGAACATTTAACGTTATTAACGTCATTATCGCCATTTTAATTGTATCGTATTCTTTTTGTTGTTGTGATGCGTTCGACGTCCGTTAACTTTTACAAAAATCTTCTTCACTGATTCTAATGAGCCAAATTTGCAATACTTAGCCCTAATCAGGTTTCAGGTATCTAGTTCAAACAATGTGTCCAATCACCTATCCAACCTTTTATCATGGCCGCCATGGCTACAAATAGAACATAGGGGTGAAATGTAGATATCTCTGAAACCAAAGCATTTCATGCAAATCTGACTTGGTGAAATTGTCAAGCAGGTGGAGATGTATCTGCCTAGGACAATTCAAACAACCTCTGTTGTTGTGTTGCTGCTCCTGAATTTCTTTTTTTTATTATCTTCAATATTATTAAAGATTAAGATAAACTATAAAAACAATAAAATAGGGCAAAATAAGATCTACAAAAAAGTTAACATGACTTAAAAATAGCCAATCGACCCCTTTAGGAGCTATTGATCTTAATAGTCATTGTTTTGTTCTAATATTGATGATCGTTGTATTATACAATTTTAATTAATCTCATTTGCGCTTATTTTCTTTTGAAATTAGTATAAGATTTGCCTAGGCACATTGGGAAACAGGAAAAGGTTTTGTTTTCACTTGTCAGATTTGTGGTACAATTTGAAATCGAAATCACATTATCAACTACCAACACAAAAAAAAATGTAGTAAACAACTATGTTTAATAAATTGCTGGTTGCAGACTGTATATCACCGAGTTCAATGATCATTTCCATTATTCCCCAGCATAACAAATATGATAGATATGCATGATAAAATAACAGTTCATTTGTGACTTGAGCATTTCAGTCTGGTAAACAGACGGGATACGAGATGTCTACACAGGCTCAATTTTGAAAGAATTATCACTATGTAGAAAACAAACAAAACAAAAAAACACGAAACCATCATCTCTTCAAAAACTGAGAACATGTCAGAAAATAAAAACTTATGAAATCATTGATACCATCTCATTAACTACATACAGAAAACACAGATCTAACATGAGGAATATGGTCGTTTCCAGAACATTTGCTGATGTAGTCGAACGTTTGGTTCTGTCATTTGTTTTTTTTTTTTTTTAAATATTTAGAAGCTCGGTAAATAAAGGCAACAGTAGTATACCGCTGTTCAAACTCATAAATCCATGGACAAAAAACAACATCGGGGTAACAAACTAAAACTGACGGAAACGCATAAATATAAGAGGAGAACAACGACACAACACTACAATATAACTAACACAAACAGAAACGGACCAAGCATCATACAAAATCCCACGAGAATAACAAATATAACATCAAAACCAAATACATGAATTTGGGATAGACAAGTACCGTGACACGTCTTATCGCAATGTCAATTTAAACTCAAAAATAAGAGAAAACAAACGACGCAACGTTAAATTGTAACACACACAGAAACGAACTATACTATAACAATGGCCATATTCCTGACTTGGTACAGGACATTTGTAAAGGAAAAAATGGTGGGTTGAACCTGGTTTTGTGGCATGCCAAACCTCGCACTTTAATGG
Source organism: Mytilus galloprovincialis (assembly GCA_037788925.1). Lineage (NCBI taxonomy): Eukaryota > Metazoa > Mollusca > Bivalvia > Mytilida > Mytilidae > Mytilus > Mytilus galloprovincialis. The sequence goes on from CM075336.1 coordinate 77,687,768, forward strand.
CAATGTTAAATATAACATAGACATGATAGAAATGACAACATAATATTACAGGACTACAATACAAATAAATAGGAAAACGTATTAGACAAAGAAACACATGATTAATTAAAAACCAATTGTTCAGAGAACAATTGAAGGTCTTTCCATCAAAACAATGTATTTTGATATGAAAAGTTGTGAAACATAGATTAAAATGTCATTTCAATCGTCAAATGATAGCTCCTAGTAAGCTGATTCCAAAAATATATTGTTTCCATACATTTTTTTTAAATATGGGAGATAATTTGTTACTTCCGGTTTGAAAAATGTTACTTCCGATTATATTTGAATATTTACTTGACACTGATTCCAAAAATATCTGGTTCTATATACTTTTATATTAATAAAGTACAAAAAATAGCTACTTCCGGTTTACAAAAAGTCACTTCCGGTTGTTTTTTTCAAGGTTAAATGGTTTGATACCTTTTTCTAAAAGTTGTATATCTTTATCATGTATACATATAGAATAAAAGAAAAGGTCAAAATCTAGAAAGTCAAATTAAACCATGACCTTGAGATAAATTTCAAGGTCATAAACCAAGGACCTCAAATCAAAAGACCATAGGTCTTAATTATATTTAGTTAATGAGTTATATCACCAAACGCGTATTTTTAAATACAAGAGGGGAGAAAACTCCCTTTTACATTCAACGTACGCTTGCAATCAAAATTTACATCTTACGACATGTCGCAACTAACAATTTAGTAAAAATAATTTGTTGATATCTTATACAGTCTTTGGATATAAGTGAAAATAAGCCAAATTCAAATATTAGAATATGACCTTGACCTTTGACCTTGACCTAATTTTCATTTTTTGGGACCAAGGACCTCAAATCAAAATATCCTAGGTCTCTATCACTTATGGTTTATAAGATAGAAATTCATATCACTTATATCAGATGCATAAGGGGAAATAACTCTCATATGGAGCGGTCGTATCGCTCCGGTCAAAATAGGACAAATCATGCGAAGGATATAACGAGCAATTTTGTAAAATAAATTTGTCATAATCTTTAACGGTTGCGAAGGAGATGCGATAACAAGGAAAACAGTGTTTGGGGAGATAACTCCTACAAAGAAAAGTATTCGTTTACGCAGGGTAAATTTCAAAAGCGCATAAACTGTTCGATACCATATACAAAATATCTAAGCGACATATTGCGAAACAAATGTTTATCGCAAGAACAAAATTAGGCGGAAGAAAAAAAAAAAATAATCAGAAGAAAAACAATAGGTCTTTCCACAGAAAAGTGGAAAGACCTAATGAATAACAAGAAGCATAAAATTTAATACGCCAAAAACGCGCCTCGTCCACACAAGACTCACCAGTGACGCCCAGATATGAAAGATCGAAAGCGAAAAAAAGTACAAAGTTGAAAAGGTGAAATGGTGAAATGGTGAAAAGGCATTAAAAATTTGAATATATGAAATTTCTGAAACAGCAGAAAAATTACGTCACATATGGAAAACTATATCTCAAAAGTAAGATAGACTTAGGATTGATTAAAGATTAAAATAGAACAAAATACTGATATTGCATTTAAACACAATGCATATTGCAATACTTATTAATAGCAATTAACTATGATATGTATATGTGCAGTTTGTTATGAATCCAACTTCAAACTTAAAATTATCGTACAGATTATGTTGACCAAAATTAAATTAATAAATGACGGCGGTGATTAATTTTTGTTTCCATATCACATAAATATAATAGAAAAGACGTCAACACATTTGACAAAATCCTATGAGAATTACAAATATAACATTAAACATTTAAACTAAATACATGAGTTTGGGATAGACAAGTACCGTAACACGTCTTATAGTAATGCGAATTCACACTCAGCAAAACAGGCACAATCGGGAATAAGTCACGTTTGGTAATTAAAAGATTTGACGACAAAATGACAAACCACAATCTACCATGTGGTAAAAATGTCCTTAGCTAGTTTGGTTAAACACACATCGTATCGATCAACCAATTCGTGATGGTGTCCATAAAATTTACGGAGTGTCAATTTTAATCTGTCCTCCTCATAACTTTGTTGGAGAAGTTTCTGCGTAAGTAGCACCCTCCTGTATATGAAGTCCGTATAGTGTGAACAAGCACGTGAATAACGTATCAATTGTGATATGTAAACACCATACGAAGGGGCAGATGGTATGTTACTGCTGAGAAATGGGAAATTGATAATAGGGAAGTTGAAATCGTCCCGTTTGTCATAGATTTTCGTGTGAAGTCGTCCATCTACGTCAATATTGAGGAAAAGATCAAGGTATGAAGCAGTCCTTCTAGTATCAGTAGTATCCTTAATTTCAAGTTCACTGGGATATATTAGATGTAAGTATTGGCTGAAGTGTGGGTTATTCAATGATAGAACATCATCAATATATCGGAAAGTAAAATTAAAGAATTTCGCAAGGTGCTTTTTCTTTTTGTCTTTTAGAAGGTTTTGAATGAACTCTGCTTCATACGAGTACAAAAACAAATCAGCCAGCAGGGGTGCACAATTAGTACCCATTGGAATACCGATTGTCTGTTGAAATATAAATCCTCCAAACTCAACAAATATATTGTCGATCAAAAAGTCCAGCATTTTGATAATATCATCTTCAGTATATTTTCTGGAAGATTCAGTGTGATTCTTCACGAAATATGAATTATTGTAACCCAAAACAAGAAGTTTGTATCTACGATTCCCATTTTTTAGAAAAGGCTCTGTTTTATGAGATGGTGAAGTCGATCTTTCAACTGAGCATGGGGAATAGTAGTATATAGCGTAGAAAAATCAAAAGTTTGTATGTTGCTGCAAAATTGCAAAGATTGTGATCGAAGGTTAAGCAGTAGATCTTTGGAATTTTTGAGAATTTAAATCTGGTTAACACCACTGGTAGAATATATCTCCTCACAATATTTTTGAAGCCCATCGTTAACTGTAGAAAGAATAGTAATCAGTACTTTAGAAAGATGTTTAGTCGAACATTTTGAAGAACCAGCTATGTATCGTTCTTTATATGGAGTTTTGTGTAATTTAGGTATCCAGTATAATGAGGGCAAGTTTTCTTCGTTTTCTTTGATGTTGATACCAAAAGAAAGAAAGACAGATTTATGATTTTGTAAAATTTCGTCCTTGGTAAATGATGTTAAAGAATATGTAGGATTACCAGTAGTTTTATCAATTCCAAGCTCTGTAGTGAAACGTTGCAAATAATGTTTTTTACATATGAAGACAATATTATTGGAGGCTTTATCTGCTGGAACAACGACATATTGTCATGCAAAGAGGATAAAGCATCCACAACCTCGTTGTAAACAACTTAATACTGTTTTTGAAAAGGAAAATGAAAGTGCAAAATATTACGTCTGCATTAAGACGACCTTTACTAAATGATAATATCGAAGCTGTTTACAACATTACCATGCGGTTATTTGTACATTCGATATTAAAAGTTATTTTTAGGGGGGGGGGAGGGGTGCTAGGATAAAAAATGTTGTCCTGCATTTTTTTTTTAGCTGTAATCTCTGTCCTGCCTTTTTATTTTTCACTCTGTTCGGTCCTGCCTTTTTTTTTAGTTTATCCAGACTTTTTTTTACCTAAATTGTCGTCCGGACTTTTTTTTTGGCAACTTCAACAGCAAGTGTCTCGATCATCCTGCCTTTTTTTTTACTCAAAACTCCTATCCTGCCTATTTTTTTTCAAATTTCATCCTAGCCCCCCCAAAAAAACATTTTTTTTTCTGAAATATTTATACCCTCAAGCCTCCATAAATAGGCTTACATGTATTTCGAGCAAGAACGTAGGTTTCGTTAAATCAAGTCATTCTTTTAAAATGTTTTACGATCTATGAAATACAAAAAATATTCATCTTTAATAAGGACAACAAAGTATAAAATTGTTCAAAGGCCTTAAATCGATTGAGTAAACGCAAATCTGGACTTACAAACTAATACATGTTACCAAGGAATTAGACTAAATAATTTAAAAGAGAAAACAACGGAGCAATAGAAACACTGAAGTGCAACAAAACCAAACGCCAATACAATATGCAGCAATATAATTAGATTCTCGACCACTTTGAAAAATCTTTTTTTTTTGTTGGTTGTTAAACTTTTATGGAAGTTTTAAATTAAGCCATAACAAACTGTCATGCAATTTGGAAAAAAACCCGACTTCCTAGTTCTTCTTTAAATTAGCTCAAATGGCATAACCATGACAAATTAAACGCAGTAAAGTATAACATACTTTTCTATATTGAAAATAACAAAAATGTATTAAAATGTTATAATATAATTCTATACAAGAGAAACAAGAGATGCTTATGACAAAAATTTAGAAACATTCAGTATGTGAAAAAAGTAATAACACTTTTGGAGTTCATAAATCTATAAAGTGTTGTTTGTTTACATAAGGTTACACTTCAACCACATTAAAGATCACTTTTTGAATTAGCATTGTATTACAATACGCCTTGAACTGCATCATGATCATCATTTACCTTGTATCAAATGCGTATTAGTTTTGTTGTTTGGTATTGAACATACAGGCATTATCATTACATATATGTCTGTTTGTTTTGTTAACATATCGTTGTCAATATAATGGAATTGCATGCGACTGTCATATAAGAAAGAGGTTAAGCTACCTATAAACAAGTCAGAAAAATGACAGTTGTTGTCCATTCGTTTGATGTGTTTGAGGTATTGATTTTACTTTTTGATTAACATGATTAACATGATTAAGGATTTTCCTTTTTGAGTTTTTCTCAGAGTTGAGTGTTTTTGCGATTCAACTTCTACATCTTTATTAACTGATGCAATACTCAAAATGCAGAAAGACATATATTGTGATTGATATCTTTTTGTTCCAAATCATGATCACGTTTACACAATCGAGCAAAACTGTTGAGACGAGTAATACACGTTTTTGCTTTTAGAAAGAAAAAACTACATTTACACAAGTCATTACACATAATGTACTCATTTAATGACATTCTAATCAATAAGCAAAACATCACTATTATTGTATAGAAATAAAATAGGACACAATATTACGAATTATACAGTATGTATAGATTAGTATTTGATTAGTATTAGTTGATATAGTTAAGTCATATATTTAGTTATTCTTTCCTATATTGGACCTCCGTCATTTTCATGTACTGAACCTCATTCAGTTTTGGAGGGGAAGTTCTGTGCATTTTGTAGGTCTTTTGTTAGTGTTTCGGGAGAATAAGGGATATTATATATATTTCATGCTTATGTTCATTATTCATTATACGGGTCAGTTATATCCTTTTTTCAGACAGGCACTAAATGTATAGTAATGTTTAAAATATTGACTTAAATATGAATACATGTGTTGATTGAAAGTTTGCAATTGAAAGTGATACATATCAATAACACTTACATTTAAATGCAAACCGTTATTAGTGAAACAAATTTAGTAAACGCCAAATATTATGAATAATAATTCTGTACAGTATATAAACATACACAATTCTCTATATTTAAAAGTACATTAGAACAGAAATATTAAACTCGTAAGCATCTTACATTGGGTTTTGATTAATGTAAAAGTAATGTCCAAGTCAGTGGACTATGAATGAAAAAAATATTGTATTCAAGTTATGATCATATAGAATTCCAGCAGACAGTATACAGGTATTTTTCATTGTGTGCTGGTTCTGTTCATACCACATAAATGAAATGTATTACATGTTTTAGATCACGGTTGTCTTGTCTTTATCGTAACTTTGTAATGTTTTAATGTAGTTTGCTACTGCATAGTATTGCATTCATATGAATATGTTGGAAAAGTATCATTGATATTGGTTGTGTTTATTTATTTTACTTTATATTACATGATTATGAGAGTGTATAATTACATATGAATTTAAGATTGAAAAGTAATAGATTCGATGTATGTTATTTATTCCCCTTTTCTATCCATGCTATAGTTCTGTTTTATGTTGTTTTACGTTGTCTATGTATGATGTCACTATTATCGTTATACATGTTGTAAGTTTGAATAATTATCTGCAGTTAGTGTGAATAAAATCACCAAGAACCCTACATGGTATTAATTGCACTTGTTTGAGCCTCTGTGACCTGCTATAATAGAGATCAATAGTAGACAGGCTTTACAAAAATATTAAAATATACTTTTAGGCCTTTGTTAATCTTGTGTTATTTTTAATTTTAGTTTCTTGTGTGTAATTTGGAGTTTAGTATGACGTCCATTATCACTGAACTAGTATATATTTGTTTAGGGGTCAGCTGCAGGACGCCTCCGGGTGCGGGAATTTCTCGCTGCATTGAAGACCTATTGGTGACCTTCTGCTGTTGACTGTTCTACGGTCGGGTTTTTGTCTCTTTGACACATTCCCCATTTCCATTATCAATGGTGTTGTTATCTCTTTGTCATTTTCCTTATTTCCATCGTCACTGTTATTGTTATCTTGTTGACTTATTCCTTATTTCCATTGTCTATTTTATAATCATTATCAGATTACTTAGTTTAAACTAACATGAGATAGATATTTTTACTTAAATCACTACATGTGAATATATATAATCAGTAGTGGAAGTTTACGTTCTTATATTTATCACACATACAATTAAACAGAGTAAACCACTGTTTGAAATTCATAAATCGATTGAGAGAAAAGAACAAAAATATCCGGGTTTACAAAGTAAAACTGAGGGAAACACATCAAATATAAGAGGAAACAAGCTAAAAGTTAACCTGGTTAGATATGGTGAACATTATTATGAGATTGTTAGTATCAATTTCACTTGTTTTAGCCTTTTTAGCCTCCTATAGCATGTATAGTGGATATAAATAGTAGACAGGATTTATAAATAGATAAATACGCGTTTGTATTGATCACATACAGATTACTTACTTAAACTATCACGTGATAGACATAGTTACCTGGTTACTCGTATCGTACAGGGAAGTGTATATAACCAGTAGTGGGAGTTTACGTTCGGATATTTATCACACAAACAACTTAAACAAAGTAAGAGGTGAGTAATGACTAAACGAAACGGTATTAACAATTGAAACACACATTACTGAACAAAAGTTTATCTAGATTTGGTGAACATTGACGCACATTATTAAGAAATTGATTGCACTGTTGACATATGTACTTACCTTTATATTAGCTTTAAACAGTCGCTACAAAAATGTATTTTATAAACAAACAAGTCAACTTATTGAATAACATCAACATCATAAATAATTTCAACAACTCAAATGTATCTTACTATTCTATTTTTAGACTATGAAATAACCTTTACTTTAATGTCTGGATTGTTGATCACAACTACGCTTGACAGATACATAAACTTGCCACAGGTGACTTATATTTAGATATAGAAATGGCTCAAGCTGCTGCTTCCACTTGTGAAATTTGTACTGCTGGACCTGGTGAATTTTATTGTCAACAGTGTGACCAGTCATTTTGTGGAAGCTGTAAATCATCTCATTTACGCACGAAGTCTTGTAAAAACCACACGTTTTTAAGTGGACCAAATATCAACAAGGAAGAAAAACTCCTTTGTACAGAACATGAAGAAATTTACTTTTTCTACTGTCAAGATTGTGATACTCCTGTGTGTAGAATTTGCTCCGTAGAGAAACACAGCCGCCATTTGATGACAGATCTGACTAAATCAGCTGAAACACTCAGATTCGAAGTTGTCAAGAACATAGAAGCAAAGGTAACAACATCCAAGGTAAACCTTAGCAAAATAGAGAAAGAAACAGAAACCTACCGTGACGAAACCAAAGCAGTCATCAAGACCATTACTGAGGAGGGGAACTACTGGAAGAATTTGATTGATAAGAAAGTAGGTAGTTTTGTTAGGCAATTGCATGACGAGGAACAGAAAACTATACAAAATATAACTGCACTTACCAAAGTTTATCGTAGAGATATCGAAAACTGTCAACAATGGGAAAAGAACATCAAGGAAATGGAAACAATGGCAGACGTTGTATTGTTTGAGAGGCTGAAGAAACTTAAAGTTGATGTAGACAACATGGATTTAAAGCCAGTTCCCGAAGGGTCTTATGTGTCATACAGAAAAAAAAAGCCTTCCGGCACAGAAATAGACAGCCTATTTGGAGAGATGCAGTTTAAGTAAGTCATCGATTCAAATAAAAGGGATAATTATGGTATAAATAATTGCATTGGTATAAGAAATGATTTCTTGACTACTGGATTTCCGTGTAAATTGTAGGTGTGTCATGTTGCAATGCAATAGGAGCAACAGATACCAAATGGGTCGATGAACCGACAAAAATTTTAAAAAATACAAACAATATTAAAAAAAAAAAAAAGACAAACAACACCAAGCAAGATAAGAATACACTGATACCCTTTCGAGCTTTTGTTTGAAAAAAAACCCACTTTTATCTTCAAAGGCATACATATAAAGTAGGTTTTAGAAAGGCTAAAAGATAATAATAACGGACTATCGTTATGACTGATACTACAAACCTAGGAAAGAAAATGTTGATATTTATTGTTTAAAACAGACTAATTTCGTACACTCATTTTGATACGACGAAGGTTTAGTTTTGGTCGTCATTGTATGCATTTTAGCCTACATACAATGTATTAGGATGGAGAGTTGTCTCATTGACACTCGTACCACATCTTCCTATATCTAGTACCTCAATTATAGCGGACAACACGGTTTATAAGGCCATCTATACAACAATAAAAGCAGACAGATTGATAGAACAACAAAAAGTGACTGAAGCATCTGGTATTGAAGCTTCAGATTTAACATTTGTAAAAATAAAAGAAAAATATTAAAAAAAATAAAGTTTTAACATCGTAAAGCAAAGTTAAATTGATTGATTTTGATTATCGGTACGTGGTCTCGTATACTTACACAGTCCTTCGGCATCTTAAGATGTAAGCGTTCCCTTTAAATGTAGACTATGAACATATAGAAGAAGCATCAACTGTTGAAAAACAAAACTATTGACATTTTTTCATACACTTCGTTGAGTCACTTATGTTGGACATTCAGTTCCTGGAAGATTTACGGTTTTGTCGCCAACGCTTCAGTCATAACGACAAGTTTGATAAACAAGCTACTGCCATTACCGTTCATGTTTTATACTAAAGAATGTTGTCTGCAACTGATTCGACCATTATTGTTATGATTGTGATATATTTAATAATGTATATAGGGCATCACATACTTAACCTATAAAACATCTCAATCTTTCAAATCTCTTAGTTGTATATTTCCTCATTATGATTAAGTATATCAAGTAAAATCACAAAAAATAGTGTACTCCGAGGAATATTTCAAAACGGGAAGTCCTAATCAAATGGCAAAATCAATGACAACAATTGTCATATTCCCGACTTGGCACAGGCATTTTCAATTGTAGAAAATAGTGGACTGAACCTGGTTTTATAGCGCTAAACCTCTTGGTTGTATGATAGACTCATCAAATTCTTGAACAAAACAGATATAACAGGTAGGATAGTCAAATGTTGGTGCAGAAGTCATTACTGTGTCTCATAACTAACAAATATCTAACAAAAAGCACAAAAAAAATCTATCAGATTTAAAAACCAAATGTATTTCTTCGCATGTTTGACGTCATAAAATGTAAACGTCACATAGGAGGAACTTTTGTCGTTCAAAAAAGTTATAATTTGACAAAGGGAATTGTGGTATACAGGATTAAAAAAAAAATATGTTAAAAATTATTTAATATAAAAGGTGCTTCGGAAAATTTATCTAAAAACTGTTTTTATCTATTATGAATTCCTGGTGTATATAATCATTTTCTTTTAGGGAAGGTAAAGCGATAATGGAAAAATCTGAAAGCCAACAAAATTCCAGGTAATACAAATAATGTATTGTTTAGTAAGGTAAATATAAGTACATAAACTTTATTCAACCATCGAACACTACTGATTAAAGAATTATAAAAGTAACCATTCACCATTGAATATGAAGACAAAGCTAAAAGTACAACACAAATACTAGATAGTAGACACAGAATTTGCAGTCCAACTATCCGTCATTTAAAGTCACTATCAGAGCTTTTGGAAAACGAACAATAATATGTTGATCCCCAATAGATGGCTGGATATTTGTAAAGAAGCGGTGAATTTCTAGATACTCTTTAAAAAGATAACACAATAAGATGTGTTAGGGGTCATCCATAATTGTCAATCATTTTCCAAAGTGTACAAAACGTACACTTGGGGGGAGGGGGTTAAAAATTCAACATTTTTACCGTACGCTTTTTGTCATTTCCGGAATTTATTTCGTTTCCGTAGGGAAAGTCGATGTATATAAAGTTGTGAATTGGCTTGGGTGTGTTTCTATTCTTATTTCTTCTTTATTATTTTCACTTGATGATATTTATTTCGATATCATAATTCTCCTCAATCCGGATTGAACGATTAAAAGATCAATTCATATGAAAACTAAATATTTCAAACATGTGAACCAATAAAATTATTTTAACAAAAAAGTTTGCAAGCATTTCTCAGTACCCCGGATTGTCAATTTCACCTGCTTTATTATAGGTCGTTATCGTTTTACTCAGTTTAATAAACAAAATCGATTGAAACACTAAATTCTTTAAATGTTTTGATTTTGACAAGACGCCATTTTGTGAAAAGATTTTAAACTGATCCTTCGATTAATTTCCTTGTAATGCATTCCAAAATAGTAAACCAGAAAACAGGAAGTTAAATTATTTTTTTTTAGTATAAGCCTCCTTTAATTAGGAGCGCCTCCATATGAAGTTTAACCTTAACTTAAAAATATCCAATATATGTACACATTACAATTCAAGGATTCAGCGGGGGAGGGGGGGTTCTGGGGTTGGAACCTCCCTTTTGATTGGCCGATCAATGCATTTGAATTGGGACATATAGTTGGAACCCCCTTTGTCCTGGCATGGGACCCCCCTTTTAGAATGGCTGGATCCGCCACTGACATTACAGTATATATACATCAACGATAATAGAGCATATTAACAGGGACCTTTTTGAATAGAAATACAGGCTTGAAATTTGAAAACTTAAAATATTTTAAAACATTACACTTTTATTGATTGCTGTCTTGAGCTCTGATTCCATCTGTAAGTCCATACTTTAACAATGCAACATAACCATGCATTTCCCTTTCTTTGATTTTTAGCATAATGTATGTGCCCTTTTGTTAACATTTTGCATGCTCTAGGTGCCCTTTTTTAATTGAGTTACCATTCCCACTCTGTGATAGGGGAAACACTAATCTTTGTACTCTTTCTTCTGACAAAACACAGACATCACAGATAGATGTCATCAAATAAAACAGTCAGATATGTTTTAGTTTATTTTCAATGCAAATTTCTATATTAAACTAAAATATAATAGACCGGATCTTCTTTTTATTAAGAATGATTGATTCTTCTCTTGAAATCTGAAAATGGTTGATGTACACTTTTTGAGGAAGTTAGGGGTTTGAAAAAGCGTATGTTTTGTACACTTTGTAAAATGGTTGACAATTATGGATCACCCCTTATGATTGCTAATAAGACAACTATTCACTAAACTTCTAATACAAATATGTTATCAATCACAGGCAGCTGTACGGGTTTCAACTAGATATAAAAAAAGATATACATATACCGTATAGTTCACCATGAATATACCTATGGTTTCGTTGTACATGTTGTAGATATAAACACGTTTTTTCGGCAAATATTACAGTTGTGTCATATACTTCGCAGTGTGCAAATACCTGCATGCTTATTCAATGATAATAGTTACACTCTGGTTGATAATATTTCAGGCCTAAAAAATCACAAAGGAGATACAAATATACCTGTGAATTTTGTTGGTAAGTTTAAAAAATGTACACATGGAAAATGTTGTTTTTAGAATTGTCTGGGATGTTTCTCTGACTTATTGAAACGTTATTTCGAGTACGTTGGTAAATTTGGATGTAATATAATAGAATTTGTTATTACTGAAATTCTCATCTATTATGATATATCATAGTAAAGAGAAAATATTTCCCATGATTAATAATATCAAAGTTAATAAAGATATGGTCAGAATAAGTCTCTCGATTAAGGAGTTTTATTCAATTTGAACGATACAACACCATAGCAAATTATCTTAAAAGTTTATATACAGTATTATATTGACGGTAAATGACAAAAAGAAATATTTAAACTAACGTGACTCACAATGTTATGTTCAAATATTTGGATGATGTTACTTTCCAGTTAGCCGTGAAAGATTATTAATAAAATACTACTTTTCATATAACAGACACTATTTCAACTCAAACCAAAACATATAACGAACATGCAATATGTGTCCGATGATGCGTTTAACATGCTTAGATTTAAATGATATCAAAGCAATGTATTTACAATATTCAGAATATTGTTCAGTTTATCTGGACAGCGGCAAAGCATTTGTATTTCGTAACTGCATACACGTTTCCCTCTATAAACTACTTGGTTTTAGCTTTGAGGATTTATATTAAAACTGTTCAGTCTTTTAACATGTTTAAATTCAAGCTGTTATGAATTTCTAACAAATACTTTTGTCTCGAATTTGCACTATAATAAAACATTTTGAATATTTTATACTGTATTGTTATTTTGTAAAGATTATTGTATTCTTTTTACAGGAATGAGCAGGTTTTAACGTAAGTATATTGTACTAAATGAACTACATGTATTACAGAGAAAAAGAAAATATATGAAAATGGTATTGATCAAATTATTTTGAGACGGAAAATGTTTATTCATGGGTATGCTTCAATCATACAAATCTTAATTTTCTGAATTGTCTGTGGGTGTGAAGTAAAGTGTGTGGTCAGTTAAACACTTATCAGCAGGATCTGCTTACCCTTCCGGAGCACCTGAGATCATCCCTAGTTTTTGGTGGGGTTCGTGTTGTTTATTCTTTAGTTTTCTATGTTGTGTCATGTGTACTATTTTTTTTCTGTTTGTCTTTTTCATTTTTAGCCATGGCGTTGTCAGTTTGTTTTAGATTTATGAGTTTGACTGTCCCTTTGGTATCTTTCGTCCCTCTTTTATCAATTCAAAACTCGGGAGGGGGTAATCACATTTTATATTTTTGGAAATATATCAAAATTCGAAATCTTTTGGAATTTTTTAAATTTAATTTTGTTAAGCAAAATAATTGAAATTAGTAAATGAGATAATGGGAAATTGCCCTGTGTAAACAAAAACTGTTCATTCTATATCTTTCACTTCTTTTAAGGTAGAAAATATTGAAAATTAAAAAGTCAAACGCAAATTCACACGAATGCTAGACAAATTAGAGACAACACCAAGACCAAAATTATGAAGACAAGATATTCATACCAATATGCAAAAATAAAACATTATCATTTGCCTATGCGTTGGAAGTGTACTTATTTTCGGTCATGACATAGCACAAGGTATATCCATAATAGTGTGTTTTCAATATTCTTTTGTAATTAAAGTAGGAAGATTGCCTTCCGAATGTAACGCAGTCTCGAAATGTTCATTTCTAATTGTATTGAACCGTTATTCCGGTAATTAATATATAAGAATACAACGAACATACATGCATCGCTTGTTCTAAAGTAAAGATTTGTTACTTCTCAAAAACACTTAAAAAGACAAAAGTATGTCATTTGTTTTACAGGAATGAACCTGAAACAGGAAAGTACGGGTATGTATTAAAGTTATAATTCTTTTCAGTGCTTAAAAATTATAAAGATTGTTTTATTCACATACAAAACTAAATAGCTCTGTTGTGATCTTATTATTCAGTCTATGTGTAATTTTTTATATTGATGAAAATCCATACTGATGGTACACAGTTTAGGGAATCTTCAGCTTAACAAGATAGCTCATGTAGTTATATTCATTACTTAAATAATGTAGATAATTCATTAAACATAGACCGTTCAATTCGATTAGCTTTAATTTCTTTTTTTGCATGATTCTAAATAAGCATATTTTTTTTTAACAGCTGTTAAATTTGAAATATTTAATTTTCATTGTTGCATATATTACGACAGATTAAGATTTTCACAAATAGTTCAGTCGCACTTTAATTGTGAACGCATTATTTGAATGCACCACTGAATTAAGTCCAATTATGATTATATTTTGTGTCTTATATTAGAGCAAACGTTTCCATTATACAGTATGTGATAAGGATCATTAAAAGATTATATTTTTAAAAGAAACACAGTAAAACTGTTTTATAAATGTTTGTTCAGCTAAAACTTTTCTTATGTAATTTTTATGCAGTCCACGTTTTTCTATAAAACTAAAGCGAGAGAGAATATGCTGTGTGTGTTGCTGTTCTTGTTTACTCCCCGTTAGATAAAACTCAAGCATTCTAATAAATAAATAGCTTGCATGTGTTATTTCGTGAATAGCCGCTAGAAAAAAAACCTGTTTAATTCTTTTGATCCTTCAATTCAACATTTGTCATTTTGTTTTACATGTTTTCTCGTAAGCTACCGTCAAATCCAAAGTTGACATTTCAACAACGGAGCCGCCATGTTCTTGCTGAAATCAGTATAATAATGAAAACAACACGTTTATATACTGAACGACTTTAAAAACGTAACACTTATTATGTTGATTTTTTTTTAACCAAATCATGTTTGATTCTCTTACAACTACTTTTCATCCTTGTCATACTTCTTTATCTTTACAAAAAATCAAAATCTGACTTACCTGTGGTTTTTAATCATACCGATATTTTGAAGTTAAACGAATTTCTTAATGCGAAATGTCGGACCCATGAAAGATTGTTTCATTTTTTCTTTGCTTTGAGAAACAGTTCGTTCAATCCTTTGCCTCACTTAAATCAGTTAAAAAATGTTACATCTCCATATAGCAGAGACTAAGAAATAAAAAAATGAATTAGCCCTTAAGAATACTGCAAACATGAACACATAAACGTGGTGCAACCATACTGTATGACTTCAGAAACTCGTCTTACTGTCCTTCCAACAACGATACAAGTAGACAAGATTTGTTGCTGGCCATCAATGAACGAATTAACGTGTAGTGAAAATGAAACGTCAACAGAATTGGATTACGCAACGTCATTTGTCAGACATGTTTGCGGCCGCAACGTTAACTGCTAATCAAATTGCCGAGTGCCATTGTGTACATATTCATGCCATAAATGTTTCTAATCAACTGAATTGTTAAAGAATCGACTGAGGAAAAACCTTTAAAGCCCTCAAGTTCCAACCGCATAATTGCCATAAACAATACATGGGTTGAACAAATGCAAAATCAGAAAGTGTAAAACAAAACCCAAAACTTGTCAGACAGAATTTGTTGACCTTTCTGAAACTCATTTTGACGTTTGTAACATGCAATTATTATTGCTTTTCACGGTGACACATTCATTCAAAAATAACAATAAATTAGTCTAGAGTTGCATTTCTAAAGTCTGTCAGTATATATGAGAATAATACAATACAATAAAAAAGTAAACTAAAACCTACCTCAAAATCAATTTAAATACAATATTATACGAATTTGGATGGTTCATGTAACAGAAAACTTTCAACTCTAGCGTTTTCATTTGTATGACGTCATGTTTTGAAATGACTTAAATGCGGCAAAATCAGTAATAGACTTTCGCGGAATCTTGAATTATTTTGATTTTGTTGATGTTTTCGAGCTCTAGTGCATTACTTCTTTTCTTTATAATGCATCCGAAAAAGAATACAAGTTATTTTTCTGTTTTTAAATGCAATTTTTAAAACAATAAAATGGGCAAAGGATTTGTAAAAAGGTTCCAGTACATTTGGATTAACGTGGGAAGTGTTTTATACCAGCCAGTATTATGTATATCTCTGAGTCGATATATCGAAAATGGTATCACGGTGTTGTTTACAAAGCGAATTGCATATAACATATTAGAATTTAAATTTTCTTTTATCTTATTATACTTTAGGTCATCTTTAGGGGGTCTTCAGCTTAACCAGATAGCTCATGTAGTTATATTGATTATTTTAACAATGTAAAGAACTCATTAAAAATAGACGTTTAATTCTGTTTGCTTTAGTTTATTTGTTTGGTGTTCATAGCATATTGAAATATTAACCTCTAACTTTTTTTGATGCGTATATTACGACAGATTAAGATTTTTACAAAACGACCATTCTTACTATAATTGTGAAAGCATTATTTGAATTCACCACTTAATTAAGTCCAATAATCATTATATTGTGTGTATTAGATAAGAGCAAACATTTATATATTACAGTATGAGATAAGGATCATTAAAAGTTAATAATTATACCAGACTCAGTAAACACATTGTTTCTTAATGTTTGATAAGCTTACCTTTTTTTATTTTTTTTTTTTTGCAGTCAAGGTTTACATATGTAAGTAACACATATTTACCTCAATCCTATTACAATCATGCGGTCTTTGAGATGTTAATGTATGAAAAATGAAACAGTTGTCCTTAAGACTAAACACAATAGTCATGTCGTTATATATTGCAATATGTCTTGTTGAATTTAACGTTCGTTCTTTTATTATCTTAAAGTACAACACAACTTATCCGGTGATACTTATATATAAATAAGTAGTTTGGTGTGTGTAAAACCCATATTTAGATAAAGTCAAACACATAGCTTAAAGTACAAATAAAACATAACCAAAAGCAATATGGCATGCTGATAGATTTTTTTTTATAAAACATTACAAATCAAATGATATTGTTCGCCAGATAATTGATGTAACAAACTATAGGGGATAAAAGTAATGAGGGAACATACAGTTATTCCTCTTATATAAAAAAAAAGGATGTCAAAGTAAAAATTTGGTTGTTCCACTTGTATACATTTGTTCTTATTTACAAAGAAAATGAAACACTGTTTTATCTGGCGTGCATGAATATGCGGTCAAATGTTTTGTTTTATTTTACTATAATTGTAGATGACTGTTTAAAAAATCATTGGTTTATTTTGATATTACAAAAGTCAGACGAAAGGCTACATGCATACAACAGAAGGTTCATCAATTGAATACAGTTTAAATCTAAAACCGTCTCTTTTATGTTTTGTCAAACCGTATAGAATTAGTAAATGTATATTGGTTTTGTAATGAAAAAAAAAATATTTGATTGATCATGTATAGCATAAGAGACACAATTCTTCACTATAGTAGGGGGAAATTTGTTTGATTATTTGTATTCGCATTAGCTATTTTTATTGCCATTTGATATACATCTATATCTCTTATTTAAAGTAATGGAGATAAACAATAATATTTGTATAGTATAATTCTAACCATTTTTACGGGTGTTTTATTTATCTTTTAAAGTGTGTGCACTAACAGTAACTGTCATTTGTAAGTATTTGCTCATTTAAATGGTTTTTTTTTAAAGCGAGTCCTTATTCATTTCACTGCCAACCAGTGACCGTCTTAAATTGGTACTATTTAAACATAACCATTCTATGTGATTCTATTATTTTTTTATTTTCATCGGCTTGTTAAGATAATTCTGCTTATATGTACTCTATGCGTGCGACCGACTTGTGATCGATTATGATCTGCAGAATAATAAACATTATGAAATAGTACTTCAACATACTGATACAATTTAGACGTGTGGTCATCCTATTCTTTCACCAATCATGCCCATCTTTTTATTTCTGATTTATAACCAATAATCACAAAAAAAAGTACAAACTGATTCTATTTTATCAATTATGAATGTGCATCTGACTACAGCTATAAAGTGGTTCAAATTGCTGTGTTTTGATTTGGTATTGCAATTTTTACTGCATGTTGAAGATAAACATTCATTCATTTGAAGTAATTGAAGATATCAAGGTTTCAAAGGTATATAAAGAATTTTTCCTGTGAGCAAAAGGTCAAGAATGTAATGGTTTATATATATATATATATAAAATGCAATTTGCTACAAATAAGTAACATATTACATGTATAGTTCTACGAATTGATTATATAAGATGACATTCCTTGGTTCAAATAAGGGTTGAGTAAGGTACATACTTCATCAAAGTATGGTTCGGACTCGATCTGCGTTTGATTCTGACTTGACATGTTAAACTTGAGTGTTAGTCACATTATATAAAATATATAAGAACTTGTCAAGAAAAAATAAGATATACATTCAGACTGTTAAATATGAACTATTTGTACGTCGAGTTAAATTAATTTAATTAACGACCCTTTAAAAATTTGCTTACAAAATGCATGCATGCTAATGTTAGACTGTTCCTTACGTCGTAAATACAATTATCATGAATGTGACCTACTGAATATTACAATTGAAAATAAAAATGGGGAAGAGACAACAATAGTTATCAAAGGTACCAGGATTATAATTTTTGTACGCCAGACGCGCATTTCATCTACATAAGTGACGCTCATATCAAAATATTTATAATGCCAAACAACTACAAAGTTGAAGAGCATTGAGGATCCAAAATTCAAAAATGTTGTGCCAAATACGGCTAAGGTAATCTATGCCTGGGATAAGAAAATCCTCCGTTTTTCGAAAAGTTCAAAGTTTTTTAAACAGGAAATTTATAAAAATGACACCCGTCCATAAAACAGACAACAGCAGAAAGTCACCAACAGGTCTTCAATGGAGCGAGAAATTCCAGCACCCGAAGACTATTTACCGGATTTGTTATAACATGAGCAACACAACGGGTGCAACATGTGGCGCAGGATCTGCTTACTCTTTCGGAGCACCTCAGATCACATCTAGTTTTTAGTGGGGTTCGTGTTGCTTATTCTTGAGTTGCCTATGTTGTGTCGTATGTACTATTGTTTGTCTGTTTGTCTTTTTCATTTTTAGCCATGACGTTGTCAGTTTATTTTCGATTGATGAATTTGACTGTTCCTTTTTACTGGATTGTAGTAATGTATTATATTTATAAAGCGGATCGTTCATGCATTTGTTTTTAACTTGAGCATTCAGTCAAACATATTACAAAGCTCCATGTACGTACATCATTTTACTTCTGTTTAGGTTTGAATTAGATGTCTCTGTATCTTTTGAAAATGAGTTTCATCAGTGTGGAAATATTATGAAGCTAGTAAGGCATGATGTATCTAGCAATACCACATTCATAATACATCTCCGTATAAATTGTGGTAACAAAAAGTTATCACGTTTCAATTCAAAGCAGACGTGTATATAATCATTTATTAATTGGCGATAATTGTTAATTTTGAGACTGTTGACTTTACGCATGAACAATCTAGCCGAACATTGAACACAATCATCAGTTAGTGGTTAAGTGATACAATTTATGATTACTATAATTTTGAAATATGCTATTGATTGGTTTAAGAAATATTTAACAATTGCAATAACGTGGTATGTATGTTTTTGTTTTAATGTGTTATTATTTGTTATTCTAGCTACAATAGTTCATGTGGGCATAGGTTTATTGGAGAAGCATAGAACAGCTGACAACCCAATGACTATAAGATATCATAGTCATTTGTATACGTTTTAATGCAAACAACAATTAACGTCATTATATGATCCATCTGCCATTTAAGTTACATTTGTTTTTTAGTTAACTTTACCGAAAGAAAGGTAGATTCGTATTGACCACTAAATCGTTTTTCTGACACATTATCATTTATATTATATGGCACAATACTTTATTTGTTTCAAAAACATTCATATACATTTGATGTATTCATAATTATATCTTTATATAATAAAACGTGTATTTGTAGTCAAGCCTGATTATGTTTAGAATATCGTTTGAATTAGAAAAAAAAGGACACAATTAAACAATGTATGTCACAATAGAAAAAAAAACTTCCCACACAAAACAAGGTAAAAACACAAAAGATTATTTGACCATTGTCTGCCACCTTAACTGAAATGTATAGATAAACCTAAATAATATATATATTATGTCACATTGTCAGTTTGCCAATTAGTAAAATCAGTCAATTCCTCAAATATACTGCTGTATAAATCAAGTTGTAAATAGAAGATTTGGAACGATTGAAAACACTTAACAAATGACCAAAGAACACAGAAATCAACAACGTTAGGTCACCGTACGGCTTTCAACTATGAGCAAGGCCAATACCGCACAGTCAGCTTTAAAATGCCTGGAAATGACAAATGTTAAACAATTTCTACAATAAAACTAACGTCCTAAATTAAGTACAGAAAATGAACGAAAAACAAATACGTAAAACATCAGTAAATGACAACAACTAAATAACGGGCTCCTAGCTTCGAATAGGCACGTACATACAGAATGTGGTGGGGTTAAACATGTTAACGGGATCCAAACCCTCCCCTAACTTGGGAAGTAATGTAAAGGTAGTCAAGTATGTTTTAACACAGTATTCTTTTGTTCATGTTGACTTCCAAGATTAACAGATATTTATCCTTTGAAAGCATGGTCCAGCAAGCCATTTGATTACTTCTCATTTTGGCTCTCATGAATAATATTCTCTTTAGAAAACATATAACAGTTCTGTATATGCTATGTTTTCTACAAATTCATTACCCCTGTAACTGTATTATATGTTTGGGTGAAAGCTTCTGCATTTTACTTTCGAAACTTGGGTGATCTATCATAGTTGTTAACACATCAATGGAAGAATACATTTTGTCTTATTCTATTGAAATTTATCCCTTTTCTAACCCATTGTATAAAAAATTTAATCAACGTGTGGTTTCCGAAGATCATTGATTGCTATCGAGGATCATAACCTTTTAAGCTAACTTGATGATTCAAATATGCCGAGACTCGGACTTCAAAATGAATAATTCATCTATCTCGATTGGATAAATCCGATAATCCACTGGTATTAATGTAAGAATCTATATGTATACGTTCACAGAATAAATTAAAAAAAAAGGCTGTTAAGAGAAAAGGTTAATCGTCGCGTGTTTCTATTCAATCTCAGAGTAGATGCGTAATTTTGAACTATGATATAGATTATATGTTTTTAATATTACATTATAAAATGTGTTTTATGTTTTATTCTAGAAAGACAGACAAAATATATTTTGTTTTTATTTGCAAGTCATTGTACACTTTTGTGTTTATGAAGGCTGTCTAATCAAGATCATTTAAGAAATTAATATGACAAAAACATTGTGTTATAAAAATTGTTACATGTATACTTCCAAAAAAGAGGCAAAAGGAACCAGAGGGACATTATTAGTCGACAAAAAAGAAGAAGAAAAAAGTTTGGGCTAAAAAAGGTAAACAGACTACATAGACTACAATGTAACAGACAATAATAAGTAAGAAAAAAATATCTATAGAAGAGGACGAAAAATACCAGAGGGACAGTTACACTCACAGATCGAAAACAACCCGACAACGCCATGGCTAAAAAAGAAAAAAGACAAACAGACAAATAAGAGAACAAAATACACATAATACAAACATATAAAACTAAAAACTGACCAACACTAATCCCATCACACATGGGGTTGATCTCAGGTGCTCCTTTGATGTCAAAAGGAACTTTTGTTGTCAGAATAAATAAAATATGTAGATGATCATGATGCTATAGATGATTAGTTAATAATATTACATTAAAAAAGCAGGGTTTTTTTTTATTAAAGAGAAACTTTCAAAACTATTTTGGTGTTAGTGTGCATGTGTGTGTAATGTTGTGTATCTAAACACTGTCTTAATTAACAAGAATATGGAAAAAAAATATGACAAACTTTGTTTTATTGAAAAGTTTACTGCATTGTATAATAAATATTATTCTTTATATCATGTATACAATCATATTAACCACTAACTCATCGTATAAACATGCATTGGATCGTCAAAAAGATAAAATCACAAAAATACTGAACTCCGAGAAAAATTCAATCGGGAAGGCCCTAATCACATGGCAAACTCAAATGACAAACCACATCAAACGAATGGACAACAATTGTCATAATCCTGACTTGGTAGAAAATGACAAATTGAACCTGGTTTTATAGCGCTTAATCTCTCACTTGTACGACAGTCTCATCAAATTCTGATATATTCACAACGATGCGTGAACTAAAGACATACTAAATAAAATAGTAAGTAAGTCAAAATATGGGTACATCAGTCATCACTGTGTTACAATATTTAAACAAACAATTTTACAAAAAAGCAAAAACGCATCTATCAAATTATAAACGCATTGACAGCTTCACGTGTCTGACGTCAGAAAATGTATACGTCACATATTTTAGAAATACCAAAACACACATCCTTTCTTATATATGTTTTGTCTTCGTAAATCTACAACTTTTAAAGGTAAAGTTAGTTTACATACTTCTTATATCTAATGAACGAGTAGAATTCGTTAAAAAGACAAAGTACTGTCGACATTAACGTTACGCAATGTACTATTTCTTACAAATACAAAGTTGTGTGACTTTGTTTATTGCATTCATATACATTATTTAACTTTGGAAAAGTACAACGGATACGGTCACTTTGAGTGTAAAGAATTTAAAAAAAACCATATTCAATATACCTTTATTTTGCTTGCCTTATCTTTAAGAATTATATTCAATATTCCACACTTCTGGAAAAATGGATATTCAATAACTGTCTTACAAAAGGATTTGACACGATTCTAAAACAAAATTCATATCATATTCCAAAGGTCTTGCAATTCACAAAATTAAAACACAAAGACCATATTTTTGCAAACAAAAATAGGATGGCGACACCTTGTCATGTTTGAAGTAATAGCAGGACAATAGTTTTTAACCAAGAGTCCTGGATTTTTGTCAAAAATGCTTGAACTTTACATAGCAGCTACATGCATTTCCCATGTTACTTAAAGAAGGCCAAAGAAATTAAAGGTTGCTCAACACAAATCGTACCAAATATAAGGTAAACAAACCGGGTAGTACAGAAGAAAAAGAGAGCAAATACTACTTCATTATCACTGTGCAAATAAAGGCAACAGTAGTATACCGCTGTTCGAAACTTATAAATCGATTAAAAAAAACTAATCCGGGCTACAAACTAAAACTAAAGGAAACGCATCAAATATAAAAGGAAAACAACGACACAACAGAAACACACCATAGAAATGTAACACACACAGAAACAAACTAATATTGCACAGCGGACTTTTAGCAAAATTGTCTTCCCTTTTTTTAACAGTTCTGGTATTTTAAAAGCCCTTCAAACCATAAACTGGTTATTATTAGACATAAATAAAAGAAATACAACTGATGGCACAATGAAAGAGTGAAATTTCTTTTTTATGCGCAGAAAATAAGACATTAATCTACACAGGTATCTGATTTAATACATACAACGTAACTGAGCATGGCTGCTTACATTTACACTCATCCAAACAGGCGCTTTAACCAGCCTTAGGGTTATACTGCCTAAAGTTTATTTTTAATGATACAGCATAATGAGTAATGTTAAGAAAAAAACAAATTACCAAATAACCTACGTATTCATAAAATGGGCACGAATGATAGTTCCAGTAAAAGATCAAATTAAAGCTTGATATGGACACGTTTTGGGGACTGGACACATTTGGGCGTTTAAACAAATGACGCGCTGTGGCGCCCTTTTACATTTATACAAGTTTTGCAGTTCAGTGACGATATGTGGACACGTTTTGGGAATCGGACGCGTTTGAGAGAAAGGACTCGTTTCTGAGTGTTACATATATTTGAAAAAAAGAAGAAACATCATATTAGCACATTTCCTTTAAGAATAAAAGACCGTTTAATCATATCATACTATAATAATATGACCTACCGAATAAGACTATTTACCGGGTTTGTAATAACATGAGCAACACCACGTGTGCCACATTTGGAGCTGGATCTGCTAACCCTTCCGGAGCACCTGAGATCATCCCCAGTTTTTGGCGGGGTTTGAGTTGCTATGTCTTCAATTTTCAATGTTGTATTTTATGTACTGTTGTTGGTCTGTTTGTCCTTGTCTTTTTTTGGCCGTGGCGTTGTCAGTTTATTTTCGATCTAAGAGTTTGACTGTACTTCTGGTATCTATCGACCTTCTGTTACAGTACACACTATGTAATGCAATTTCAATATTATTTATTATAAAACTTCAGTTATCTACATAACAAACAATACCATATTTTGTGTTGCAGTGAGGAACCTGATTCGTAAGTATTGAAATTTAGACCAGTCAAACCTTTGCGTTTTTTGTTTGCAAATATATGGTAATACAGCAAGATGTAAAGTGATGTGATTGTGGATACTTCCTTTCATTTTGTTGTTATATCCTTTCATGCAAACTTATTGAACAACAATGAATAACACATTGGTCGCCCAATTCCTACTCGCAAACGTAGCAAGGGCTATTTTTATTGACAATTGTTTTACCTTTAGGCAACCTACGGTGAAGCAGATGCTTTTTAAAACTGTGAATATTTAATATGTTCGTTTGCACTGTCTATAAAAACATACTTATGTAGTGATAAAAAGGAGAACACATTTTATTCCAAACAACTGTTTAATATGGCACATATATAAACATATTTTAGTTTGCGGAGTTCAGTATTATTGTCATTTCCAATAGAATTAATTTTTTAGACCGTTGTCTCTTTTGGATTTCAAATTCAAACTTCAACATTTACGCACACATTAACGTATCTACTTGCTTCAAGCGTAATATACTTTTTATCATATTCTGTAAATTTTTTCAGGTAAATTTGTATATTGATACTGGTTTCTTCCACCTTACTACACAAAATATCTTTGTTTTGTTTATGTACTGTTCCGCATATATCTAATATGTTGCATATCTGATAGAGATATATAAATTGGGAATGTTCCCAATGTTATCACACATTGATAGCGGCTAAATTGTCAAAGCAGAACATGTTTTAGCCATACCAGTTGGTCCTTTACATGCTTTAGGAAATGCGTTTTCTTAATTTATAAAATTGCAACCTATATTTTGATATCTAAAAAGAACATGTAGAATTTCACCAAATATACTTATTCTTAACGATATAAATAAAAAACTTCAAATTAATAAGTTTTATTTAAATTTCATTCAGATTGAGAAAAAAACCTCTGCCTTATTTTCACAGTATACAGTATGCATAGTTTACCCCAAGTTTTGTCTGTAAAGTAAAATGATTATGTATGCATATTTAAAATTCAAATTGTTAAGAAGTACTTATGTTTAGTCTTTAAAGTTATTGTAACTCATAGATCCTTGATAAATATAGCTGTGGAGGTAATTTTGTCCTGTCGAAAAACCACAAGAAAACCGTAACATCTAAATGGGTTTTCTTGGAACCGTGACGCAAAAAACATCAGAGATACAAAAATACTTTAATAAAACTGACAATAGAATATTCTATTCTACAAATGTACTAAATATTCCTTATTCAAAACACAATATATTTATAACACAAATCACAATATCCATATGATTTTCGGCTCTTCCTTGACACCATTTGCGAGTATGGTCTTGAGGAAACGATGATAGTCCGTCGTAAATCGCTGACCCGTGTTAAGAGAGAACATATCTTTTGCACGTTAAAGACACCCTTGTAGATTTCAAAAAGGAGCAGGCTAATGCCGCTACAAGGCAGCACTCGCACCCGCAAAGTGGAAAGGGATTAATATAAGTTACAAAACTTGTTACCCAATCCACTATAAATAAATATGTTTAAACTAATCTCCATAGGTAATCAAAATAACAAGTAAATTAATACATTCAACGTTTACAAATAAGGTTTTGTTAAACACTTCTATACTAGCCAAAAGTATATCAGTTTTAAGGTAAGAGATGATATAATTGTCAAAGAATTCCTAAACCGTTCTTTTGATTCAGATTTTTGAAATGAAATACCCGCAAACAGTAAGATGCAGAAGTAGGATGGATTAATTATATGTTCGTGTTGCTTAGTCTTTAGTGTTCTATGTTGTGTCATGTGTTTTATTATTTGTTTGTGTGTCTTTTTTCTTTTTTAGCCATGGCGTTGTCAGTTTATTTTCGATTTATGAGTTTAACTGTTCCTCTGGTATACTATGACCCTCTTTTATATAATTTTAAATGTTGGAATGAGTGAATACTATACTTTATATTCATAGTATTCTGAAATGCTTTCAATTTGATATCAGAAAAGTCTCAAAAATATTTTTTGTAAAGCATGTACAAACTTGCATCTGTAAGGTTACTTGTACTTGAAACAAATAAGCTTCTTATTCCAAAACCTTTCAAACAGGGATGGGTGGTACGAGATGTACTTTACATTTGTTTTAGAGAATTGGCAATGATTTCTATTTTTGTTTGTTTGAATAGATGTGTGTATAGGTTGTCCTTTATAAATACAACGGTTTCACAAGTAACGCGTCTTTTGTGCAGAAATATGATATGTATATATATTTTTTTGGTTAATGTACTTGTACATGTATCAAATATTATTAGATATGTAACAATGTGTTTTTTCTTATATTTGTTTTAGAAGTGCGAATAAGTAAGTTGATTATTATTATTTATAATATAACATATATTTATTATTTTTGATAGAAGTTTAAAAATGAAAGCAGAACAAAATGCATTTCACAGTAATCAGTTGATACGATTAACATTTGGATTCATTAAATCCAGTAAACTAAACTGAAATCTCGGATCTAATTGTCCTTGCAAAAATGAAAACGTTTAAAACCAATCATGCCAAAAAAGAGTGAAAAAAAATCATGCCATTCGTCCATTTTCTCAAATTTGTCAATTACGTTAAAGTTTTTCCATATTTGATTTTCGATTGTCCCTAAGTTAATGCTTTCTTAAAAGAATATATTTAATCTTCATTACTTTTTTCATAAAGCATTACACGCCATTGAGTAAGAAAATAACTTACAAATATGTTATACTGATGTTACCATATTTTGAGTATTTTACCGATTATGTCTGTTTTGTTCACGCATCGTTGTAAAAATAACGGAATTTGATGCGACTGTCATACAAGTTAGAGGTTAAGCGCTATAAAACAAGGTCCAATTCACCATTTTTTACATTTGAGAATGCTTGTACCAAGTTAGAATATGACAGTTGTCCAGTTGTTCATTTGTTGTGTTTTGTCATTTGATTTTGCCATTTGATTATGGGTTTTCCGTTTTGAATTTTCCTGGGAGATCAGTACTTTTGTGATTTTAATTTTTTTTTATATTTTCTTTAATGTTTGTAAGACGGCACCTAATCCATTAACTTGTTTATCACTAGAAGGCATGCATTAATATATCAACAGAAATTGAATATAAATATAAAGAAAATTACATTCATTTAATGCACTACATATCATTGCATTTAAGTGCTACTAAACTGTGTATATATGTGCATACCTCATAATGATGATTAATGTTATATGTATAAGTAGTTATCAAAGGTACACAGATTATAATTTAATACGTCAGACGCACTTTTCGTCTTCACTAGACTCACCAGTGACGCTTAGATAAAAAAAAAGTACAAAACTGAAGAGCATTGAGGACCCAAAATTCCAAAAAGTTGTGCCAAGTACGGCTAAGGTAATATATTCCTGTGATAGGAAAATCCTTAGTGTATCGAAAAAGTTAAAGTTTTGTAATAGGAAATTTATAGAAATGACCATATAATTGATAGTCATGTCAACACCGAAGTGCTGACTAAGACGTTGTTCAATTTTTAGAGGGCCATTTATCAATGTTTATATTGACAGACTGTTATTTTTTGTTTATCATATGCTGAAAGTTATTTAACTTTATTGTTACATTCGAGTATGTGTTGTCTTTTTTCAGGTTTGGCGAAAGGTAAGTAACATGAGTAATGCATGCTAATTTTTAATATTTTAAACATACAAATTAGCGGAAATACATTTTTGAAAAACAAATCAATGAAGTGTTAATCTAAAATTAAAAACATCCATATAATTGACATAAATAACTCAATTTTGATACTTTTCTGGTACTATTTTATCAAATGTGCTTTAATATTTCCATTACAATACTCATCAGATTGTCAAAACTTCGAGATGGATCATAACAGATTAAAACGAAATACATATATATGATAGTATTGGCATGAGGGGTGGCATGGTGTGAATATAATTGTCCATTGCCAAACAATATTGTGTTTATTCTTTTGGTGTTTTCTTTGTTCTTTTTGCTTTTGGCGTTTGGTATGAATGCTCATTTGTAAATGTAAATTTAAGAATCAATGCTTAACCTTTCCGTGAAACAGACGGGTTATTGAAAGACTCAACTATTGACCTTGCGACCAAATTCACTAAACATTAACCGCACTCAGTGAAGACAAGAGCAATTTAAAAAGTAGACACCCACAAACTTAAGGTGTTTTACCGAAATGAATGGATTTAACATGTGTTTGTTCCTGGCCTCCAACATAAATAATTTCAAATACTTTTCTCGTTTTATATTTAGATTGAGTCCCTACAACGGCTTTCAGTTGCATTATGTTCCTTCGTGAAATAAAGTCAATGTGATTTGAAATGAATTGTTTGTGGTAACTCAAATACATACAATTGATTTAAACAAAATGAATTATGCCTGTATTTGTATGGAAAAACATGAAAGCAATGTTGATATATTATATAATGTGTTTACTCTGACCTGTACTTTAATGACTTATTACCTGTTTGTGTTGTTGTAATGTTTTCTTTTTGTTCCACAGAAAAGGTTTGCTCATGTAAGTAAAACAGTCTATATATACCAAATGCCAGTAATGCATTCTGTCAAAATGTGATTGTCACAACAACAATTCTCATGTCATATGTCTGACCATTGATTCACATAACAGATGACGCATGCATAGCAGGTGACGTTTACTCTGAGATTTGATTAAATTCGTTAAGATATTTTGAAGAAAAAAAAGAAAAATGTATATTAAGTTATTACTAGAACATGTATAATATGTTTGAAAATGAGACAACAACCGAACCACAATTAACTGACTCTAACGGAAGATACCATAGTTAACCGTATATCTTTTAAAAATGAGCAACTTACTTCACGTAGACTTCGCTTTAAAGTACAAACAATAAATGATAAAAATACATAGACTGTAATTACAAATTGTGACTTGGATAGAGAGTTGTCTTATTGGCACTCAAACCACATCTTCCTATATCCACAATCTAAAGAGGCTGTCATGTTTTATCTCTATTCCAGGAAGTGCGATTGCAGTAAATGTAAAGGGTAAGTCCATTTACAAGTTTTATCATAACGAAACAATAATTGAAACAAAGAAAAATGAAACATTTCTTAGCCATTACTTCTTAAAGAAATTAAAAAAAATCCCTTAGCTATCACTCAATAAAGAAAACAATATACAACATAAGACATAGGTACAGCCAAGCTCGTAGATCGAAAATACACTGACAACGAAACGGCTCAAAAGAAAAAATAACAGACAAATAATAAAACACAAGTCACAACAAAAAAACCCTCAAGACTAAGCAAGACGAACTCCACCTAACAACCGGGGGGTAATCTCATGTGCTTCGAAAGGGTAAGCAAATCCTGTTCCATATGTGGCACCCGTTGTGTTGCTCATGTTATTATAAATCCGGGAATTAGTATAATTCTTTAGGTCACATTCGTGAAAAGGGGAGTGGATTGCAGTTACGACATAAGGAACATATCCGACATCATCTGTGAAACGGTCATTCTATAACGGTCAACCTACTCGTGAAGGCTGTCCGTATAATGTACGAAGGGATGATTTTAACTTCAACATTTGGAACTCTTGGTGTAATAGCTTCCTTGTTAGCAACAACCTTGACGTCATCAATTTTCTTCATATTAAATTAATATTCAGTAAAAATATCAACTCGAAAGATCTATCCATGTTATTCGATGGCTTTGATTTTTATATCTTCATGTTTTTGTTGTAATGATAACTTTTTTCTGAAAAGTTTCAATGAAATTAAAACTTTGTTTTTGTGACCAAGACCCCTAACAAAAAACAAATTGGTGGCGCTCAAAAAAAAAATGTATTTGAGAGTCGAACAAAATTTGAAGGTTGATATGAGCGTCATTGATGAGTCTTATGTAGACCTTAATAAATTCTAATCCTGGTACTTTTAATAACTATTGAAAGCATGTCAAGAAACATATTCTGAAAAATTATTTGAAATACGGTAAGGCATATATGCATGCAGTAGAGAAACATTAGAGATCGGAATTGTAAAACAAGTTGTGTAAACAGAACATATACAAAAAAAGATCGTATCGTATCAATTATATATCATTTCAATTCCGATGCAATATAGTGATTCAAAGCATATCTTTTCTTTTCAAATAACAAGTATTAAAATCAATTGCACTTTCAATAGCTAAAATTGTCATAATACCTAATATATATTGACAAGTTTTATATGCTAATATAAACCTATTTTTTATTTTTTGTGTACAATTTGTAAAATTTGAATTCAATTGCATCTGGGTTTTTTTATCAACAGGATTGAAAATTGGCACACTTATCTATGTGAAGCAGATCATCAACCTGCAACAGAATGCCAACACGAAGATGTATAGACTCTGAACCTACCTCATGAATGAATATAAACTTAACAGATAAAACAGTAACCGTTTAACATTTCAAACAAATATATATTTTGATTTCTATTTAAATTAATGTAGAAAATAAATTTAATAGTCATATTGATAGTTGTTTTGTCTTTTTCATTTTTAGCCATGGCGTTGTCAGTTTATTTTCGATCTATGAGTTTGACTGTCCCTCTGGTATCTTTCGCCCCTCTTTGATTTCTTACATTCATTTAAATGCTGGCCGTAAATTCAACTTTTCAATTACCGTGGATTCTTATTCGGATACCAACACTTCCTAAAATTTGTCGCTTATTATAAAATAAAATGTGATATAATTACCAATGAGACAACTTGCCCCCTACAAGAGACCAAATAACACAGAAATTAACAACTATAGGATACCATACGGCCTTCAACAATGAGCAAAGCCCATATCGCACAGTCAGCTATAAAAAGGCCCGAAAGGCCCCTAAAATTGATTTACTAAACTATATTCAATTGTTTCCTTTGTGCGTCTAATTTCATCAAGTTTGAATTGATTAATTTACCGTTCATGTTTGCCTATTTCACTAATGGGGAAAAGGAAAGTCCCTTATCAAAGGGCAAAATCAAAAGCTCAAACATCAAATGAAAAGATAACAATGGAATGCAATTTATAACTTACATTTCATTTTCTAAATTTTCATATGCCTTTTTTATGACCCTCCTTTAATTATATAACTTGTTATATGTAATTGTCATTATTGACATCCTCTCGGATATTAATGCGCTGTATTTTAGATGTCTACTCTATGTTTGTAAGACTACCTAAATGTAGTGAGATCTGCAACGTATATCTTGTCTATCGGATACCATTATGATTAAGACATACCCGTCGTTAGAATATTTGTGACTAAACAAATCAGTCATAACCTTGCGAGAGTAGATCTGATTCTTTACTTCATCCTTGAGATAAGCTGGAACCTGTTCTTGTCAGTTCTCACTTCTTCGACCGCAGCAATTAGTATTGCACAAACGCCTTGTTCCCTCCTTCAAAAAAGCGTATTAAAATCAGCTTTCATATCGGGAGGTGAATCAAACAGCTGGCACTCTCTACCTTTTATAAGAAGATGTTTTATATCGCCATTGGGGCAAACTTGTAAAAAGAGCAAATTTCAATCTCACTACCGCCTTATCTATTAAGAGGTTTGGAAAGGTAATGGTTATAAAGTCTTCCTTTTATTTTGTTGATTATGAGGGATCATTGTTTGGCAAATCTAGTATATTGTATGTGATGTTGGTTTTAAAGATGATGCTTTAACCTGACGAAACCCGTGTGAACCTTTTTGATATTTTGAATCGTTATACATAACTGCATCTTGCATTGTAGTTGAACTCTATGCATGATGAAAAACAGATATAAAAATGTATAGTTTAAGGTTGACAACATAAATGTGTAGTTTGTTTAGTAGCGTGGGTATTCCATAAACATAGTCCCACATTTGCCTCTTTCTTTATAGATGCAATGCTCACATTTTGTGTCTAGCAAAATCCTTCCAATACTAGACACATGTAGGTATACATTGATACAATATAACGTTAAGGACACAAACTGTTTGAGATAATGCACACGGCAATTCGATATCCACATGGAAGTTAATGTCGTATCGAGCTTCAACATAATTGAAGTAGAAATACTAATTTTGATATATTTAGAAAAATGTATTTGCTATTACATTTATATACAAGTATAAATTTCTGAAAACATTGGTGTGTACAATCAACTGATACGAATACTATGATTGACTATTTTAATCAAGTCGTTTTATATTTAAAGCTGTGTGCAATCAGTGAAACATACCTCGTGATTCTTGGGTTTTATCTGCATACGTCATGCATAAGAAGTGTTTGAAAACTTGTAGTCTGTCCCTTAGAAGACGACTCAACAGAAACAGGTTTTTTTGTGTGAATGTTATATAGAAAAAATGAGCATTCCAGTTTATTGGTGAGGTTCGTGTTGCTTTTATTTAGTCTTTAGTTTTTTGATGTAGTGTTTTATGTACTATCGTTTGTCTATTTATCTTTTTTGAATGTTATCTTTGACGTTGTCATTTTATTACCGATTTATGAGTTTGAATGTCCCTCAGGTATTTTTCGCCACACATTTTTAGAGTATAGCATACATATTATTTTTATCATTAAACAAGATAAACAAAAGATAACTTAAACAAAAGTGAAAGAGTTTTCGAGAATAAAACAAGTATAATGTAATATTTCAGTAAGTAGTACTGACCCGTTGTTATAACGTTTTATAAAGTTACATTAAGAAGAAACATATCATAAAGTCAGCCATAAAAGATCCCAACTTGAAAATTATGAAACAATTTAATTGAGAAGTTTAACGGCCTTTTTCGTATGAAAACATGTAACGGAAAACAAATGTGACAAACATGAACCAAATACAACCATTGAACTAATAGCTCTTAAACTTTGGACAGACAAATATGGAATGTTGAGAGATTTAACATGTTGCATCTTTTACTAAATGCATACAGGAGATACCCGAGAAACAGTCAAACTCATAAATCAAAAATAAACTGACAATGCGATGGCCAAAAATTGAAAAGGACCAACAGACAAATAATAAAACACAAGAAACAAAAAAGACTGAGAAACACGAACCCCACCTAACATTGTGGATAATCTCAGATGTTCTGGAAGGGTAAACAGATACTTCTCCACATGTGGCACCTATTGTGTTACTCATGTTATTACACCCACGATAAATAGTCTAATTTGGTCGGTCACATTTATGAAAAGGGAAGGGGATTGAAGTTACGTCGGAAGAAAAATATGTAATGTCATCTGTGAAACGGTTATTCCATAACGTTCAGCCAACTCGTGATGGCGTCCGTTAAATTTACGAAGGGATGATTTCCACCTCACCATTTTGAACTCTTCATTTAATAGCTTTCTTGTAAGCAGCAACCCGCTATCAAGGAAATCATAATCAGAAATACAAGCTTTGGAATAGTGTATCAATTAGGAGATATATATTCCGTATGCAGGTGCTGCTGGAATGTTGCTACATAGAAATGGAAAGTTCATAATTGGGATGCTGAAATCATCTCCTTTGTCGGAAAGCTTTGTTTTCAACCGACCCTCATTGTCTATTTATAGATATGAGACAGACTGAACTGTATATGTTGTATCCTTAATCTCTATTTCGATGGAATAGATATACAAATAGTTCATTTATTTCATTAATGACTTATTATAAAATGCCCTGTGAACCATGTCTGTATTGCCAATAGTATCGTTGGACTAATTAAGATAGTATCGTTAAAAAAGCCAAATTTAAATTCATACAGATTCAATAGGTAACGATGTCAACAACATGCCCAATATGCCTCAGTTTTGGTAATTAAAAATTCTCTCTTTATATACCCATCTTGTACACACCTCTGGTGATTAGATTTCTCTGTTTAATTGTTTATCAATTGACACTTCGGGACTTTGTTTAGTTACCGCAGCAGTATGATGTTGAGGACCTACAGTAACCTTTAGTTATAAATGTATATGTCAGTTTGTCTCTGGTGGAGAGTTCTATCATTCCTATGTCGAAATCTTCAATTTAATTGAAAAAGAATACCCTGATGTAATTGTACTGTTTCGCATTTTGAATTAATTAAAAAGATTCAAATAATCAATTTAAAACTAAATCTAGATGATTTGACACGGCTGGTATTAACAGTTGTACTGAATTACTACGTATAGAAAAAGTTGTATCATTCACCAATCATTTATACAATGTCATGTGTATAATCAATCCTCCAAACTACTTGTTACATCCATGTACATGTGCATACTTTTCCTTATTCTTCATGCATACAACATACTGTTATTCAATTTTTGTTCTCACATTTTTTTCAGTTTTTTTACTTACACTTTTTTCACAAAACAGATGAAATGCTATGGGTTATTTAACTTTGTATACGGCCGCTCTCAGTTTGACCGATTTCAGCCAGATGTAACATAATTCACGGGGTAGGAATCGAGTTATATCGTATGCGAGTTGACCAATACTCACCAGGCAAAAACATCAAACAAAGACTAAATTATATTGATTTTATCTGTATCAACTTATTTCTAGCTTGTAAAAGTGTCTCGCAGGCACTGGTGTTATCAATTTTAATCTTCACGTTGTCGCATCAACTAGGCGTGTGCCTTAAACCTTCAGAGATGAAACATATAGATTCAAATGTACAAAAAACAACAAGTGGATATGTTAATCTTAGACTATTTATTATTTTATTTTTACTATTTGTTATTCAAATTTTGCTTATCCTAGCAGGAATATAGGTAAATCCAGGTCCAAGTGACGATATCGATTCTTCTCAAAGTTCAATTAACTCAACTGACATGTCGGATTTCGGTGAACTTTTTCAGTCTCAATTCTTCACTTAAATGTATAAAGCCTAGTCCCGAAAATAGATCTGATTCAAGCTGAATGTTCTGATTTCGACATTTTAGCGTTCATTGAAACCTGGTTAAACAATAATCATACAGACGAATCAATTGAAATCCTAAATTACCAGCACCCCTTCCGTTGTGACAGTGGTCCACACAAGGTTGGAGGGGGGGGGGGGGGTAATTGTTTACGTAAAAAATGATATACATGCTCAACGTCGAATTGGCCTCGAAAGCGAAAGCATGGAAGCAATATGGTTAGGAAATTAAATTTAAAGATAGAAAGGCTTTGCTCGGAACCTTTTATATACCTCCCAATAGTGGACCAGATATCTGGGAAAAAATTGAATATTCTCTTGATATATAGTCTAATGATAATACTATAAATTACATAATGGCCACAGGCGATTTTAACGATAACCAATTAGCCCCTGTTCATTCAAAAATTACACCTTTGTTAAGCCAATTTAGTCTTACTCAATTGATAGATGAACGTACTCATTTTACTGAATCGTCGTCGTCATTGTTAGACCTTTTTATAACAAACGATGCTCACATAATAACTTACTGACGAGTCGGGCCACCTTTATTAGACCAAATACGCTTTCACTGCCCTATAATTAGTCATTTGAACTTTCCAAAATGTCGTCAAAAAACTTTTAAGCAGAAAATGTGGCTATATGATCGAGGAGATTATGACAGATATCGTAACATTTTATCTGAAAAAAAATTGGGATTCCGTAATAAACTTAAATAACGTTCAACAATTTACAACCGAAATAACAAAAACTATCATAGAAGCTGCTGAAAAATGTATTCCAAATAAAATAATAACTGTTCGTAAAAATGAACCTCCATGGCTAACAAATGATGTTAAAAAAAAGATAAGGAAAAAAAAAATAGAATCCACAGAAAGGCTAAAAAATATAATAACCCATTGGATTGGTCAAAATTTAAAAAAATACGAAATGAAGTTACCAGTTTAATAAGAAAATCAAAGGATGATTATAACAACAATTTAATTAAAAAAATCATAAACAGTAACCCGTCCACTACTAATTGGTGGAAAACGGTTAAACAAATATCCGGATTAAAAACACATCGTTATTAGACCTTTTTATAACAAACGATGCTCACATAATAACTTACTGACGAGTCGGACCACAAGACGCAAGTGTACATTAATGGTTTTAAAATAACAATTTAATATTTGATGAAATCGAAAAGGCAAATGAATTTAATCGATTTTTTTCTTCCCAGTCAAAAATTGATGATTCAAGTGCTATGTTATCTGCAGAACTTAAAAACTATTAGTGATGAAATTGGTTATATAGAACTTACTGTTACTGAAGTTGAAGATATATTGAAAATTGTTAATCCCACAAAAGCTTCTGGCCCAGACCTAATAAGTCCCAAATTGTTAAAAGAAGCATCTTCTGTTTTGAAGTATCCATTATGTAAGATATTTAACTTATCGTACGTCTACTTTTCCAGATCAATGGAAAAGAGGAAATGTTACTCCAGTGTATAAAAATAGTAAACCGAATGACGTTAAAAACTATAGACCTATTTCCTTCTTGAGTGTAATTTCAAAGTGTATGGAACGATGTGTATATAAATATGTTTACAATCACCTTATGCGCAATAATATTTTAACGAAAAATCGATCAGGCTTTACACGGTTGGATTCAGCGGTTAATCAATTCAAATGATTTTAGGAAGGCTTTAGATAGCGGTAAAGAAATTAGGGTAGTATTCTGTGATATAAGTAAAGCGTTTGATCGAGTTTGGCATAAGGGACTGCTATTTAAACTTCAACAAGCGGGTATATCGGGTTCTTTACTAAGGTGGTTTGGAAATTATCTTACAAATAGAGTCCAGCGGATGGTTATTAACGGTTCATGTTGCGAATGGTTACCTGTAAATGCAGGCGTCCCACAAGGGTCCATTCTAATAGTTGGAGATATTATGGACATAATTGTTCATATCGTAATACAAGCATGAAATTTGGTATATCGGTGGATAAAATGATAATTAAAAAAAATCAGCTGCTGGCCATAAAAAAATCTCATTTTTTCAAGATGGCCACCGCTCATTTTGCAAATGGCGTCATATCCAATTGGTTACATTTTGTAAAATCATTTGAAACCTGTGTAATAGGTATACTCTAATGTCAGTTTTGATAAAACTTAAAGTACAGTTCTTAAAGTACGAAAAAACAATACCTACATAAAGAAAAAATGCATATATAGTTTGTTTAGAAAGACAGGTTGCTTATCTTATAACTATCTGACAGTTACCAATACACAAACATGTACACGGAAGGCTTGAACGGTAGCATTTAGTTATCAACACAGCTGAATTTCTGGCATCCGCATTTAAAAAAAATCATGGCACGAGGATCAGCGGCCAGCAAAGAAGTTCATTTTGGTTTCCAATTATCATTGGGTTTTTTTTTTAACCCAACTCCTGTGGTCATGACTTGGTACATGTACCTGTGGAATGCATAAATCCAGACGAGCCAAAACATGTCCACCTTGATATATGCTTCTCCTTTGATGTGCTCCAGAAGATTAAAATCATTTGCAAGGAAGCAGCGGCCTTATGATGCTATTCCGACTACCACAGGTAAACATTATGATTGTTTGTCAGGCGGAATAGCATAATAAGGCCGCTTTTTCCTTGCACACGTTTTAATCGCGCCTCCTTAACAGCAAACGGTGATATTTCCGTACATGATGCAAACAAATACTTCTATGATGTCCATGTCTGTGTCTTAATACAAAATCGGGCAAACATGCGCGTTACATCTGAGAATACTTCCAATGTCTGCCAAGCTGACCTTTTCACTTTCCGATAAATTGCCGACTCGGGGTCACACCCACTAAATGCATGGAAGAAAGGAAAAAGCTGCTACACGAGGACCAAACGCATGTGATATGACATGTACGGGAAGCAGTCGCAAGTATTTATTCCTTCAACAACCTATCCACATTTGTCCACACCTAATCTTGAGAGCACTGCAATTCCCAATACTACTACATCTATGTCAGTACTACTTAAATTGCTTTTACAACCATTTTAGCAGCATGCTTATCATGGACAATCTTTCGTGTATCTGTTTTTTTGCGGTTATAAGGGGATAGCTGGGAAGTATCCGTGTTGAAATTGCAAAGTACAGTGTCAACTTGAGTAGCATAAGCATTTGCATTAGAAATTATGTCGGCAAGAAACTTAAACAATTCCGTTTTATTATCATCGTCACAGAGAAAACTACTCCAAACCCTTGGTGTTCTATCACCAGTACTTTGCCTTTTATTTTCGTCCCAGCCTTTAAATAATTATTTAGTAAACAACAAATTGATGTCTAATCTTGGATACTTATCGAGGGAAGATTTATGTAAGTCAGTAGGATATCATTGACATAAACATCAAATATGTTTGCCTCAAGTGGTGGCAATAAATTAATCATTGCTTCCCCACCAACGATAAGTGCGTCAGAATTTGGATCAGTTGATGGCAAATCGCAAAATTTTCGAGTAGACCAATTTGCTGCGATTATGACAAATATACGAAGGAGCAGTATGGTTTTGATGCAAAAGAAGAAATAAAAAAGAGATCGCAATCAGTAAAATTGAGAATGGAAATGGGGAATGTGCCAAAGAGACAACAACCCGACCATAGAAAAAAACAACAGCAGAAGGTCACCAACAGGTCTTCAATGTAGCGAAAAATTCCCGCACCCGGAGGCGTCCTTCAGCTGGCCCCTAAACAAATATATACTAGTTCAGTGATAATGAACGCCATACTAATTTCAAAGTTGTACACAAGAAACTAAAATTAAAATAATACAAGACTAACAAAGGCCAGAGGCTCCTGACTTGGGACAGGCGCAAAAATGCGGCGGGGTTAAACATGTTTGTGAGATCTCACCCCCCCCCCCCCCTATACCTCTAACCAATGTAGAAAAGTAAACGCATAACAATACGCACATTAAAATTCAGTCCAAGAGAAGTCCGAGTCTGATGTCAGAAGATGTAACCAAAGAAAATAAACAAAATGACAATAATACATAAATAACAACAGACTACTAGCAGTTAACTGACATGCCAGCTCCAGACTTCAATTAAACTGACTAAAAGATTATGATTTCATCATATGAACATACGCACAATCCGTCCCGTTAGAGGTTTAGTATCATACCATCATAACATTTATGAGAAGAACATAACCCGTGTCATGCCAACAACTGGTTTTTTAATAAATGTGTTTAGTTCCGATGCAAAGACCCTATAAGTGAATCAATATTAACGCCAAAATATGCAATCTTTAATGACCTGACAACAGTATCGTAACTATATCCCTTCTTAATAAGTCTATTCAAAGGTTTTGTTAGTTTTTGAGGTGAATACTGACACTTTTGTGCTTTATAAAGAATATTTCCATAAGAAATTGGATGTGAAATACCTGAACGTAGTGTTCAGGTTCTCTAGCTTTGTTTATTGACAAAGAAATTTCCAGTTTCATTTTACGGCTCGTATATGGAAATGTTATTTTCAACTGGCTAAAAAAGCAGATTCTCTTTCGTTTTGCATTTGCTTCAAAAGATCGTGCTGTTTGGACCCAATATCTTGGAGTTTATATTCATATCTTACCTAATTCTGAATCAACAATTTCCTTAAAAGAGTAAATTTTGTACAAATCTGACGACTCTTCTAGAAATGGATTATCAAACTTCTTCATCACTTCAGAAAGCCTTTAAAGTATTTCAAAGAAATCCTTTTGTGTTTCCGTAGAGTGTTTCATGACGTCGTTCTTCTGTTGTAGAATGACTTTAACCACTAAATCTTTCAAGTTCATCTACCAGTATACTAACTTCTGGTCCATCTCTGTCTCGAAGGGATCTTCGATTAAATGTATGGTATCAACGTCGCCGTTCACGACTTATTATTCCGTGTTTGTGTCTGATCAATTATAATATAAGAAATCAACTTGCTGGTCTTACGTACAGTAAAAATTACCATTTGCAAATTTCATTGCCACGTGTGGGGGATGTTGTTGAAGGGAAGCCATTTTGAAGATGAATGGGTAACCATCGAGCATGATTTACACGATCAAGACTAACATTGGTATTATGCTTGATATGGATTGTTTGTAAATCACGATATCTGACTCGTGAAATGAGCATACTACCAAAGGAACAATGAAGTTCTTTATTTATAATTGAACGCCAGAAAATAAACTGTGGTCGATATGACTATCTTTCCTTACACCCGTTGATCACAGTCATACTAGAAAGTCATAGAGTCATTAACGCTTTCATAACGGCTGGCATTATCAATTCAAGCAAACCACATGCAGTTATCTGATACACATGTCTATTCCTAATTACATATGAAAATACATGAAAAGCATCTGCTATTCTAGGTATTGCTATATCGGCTTCAGTGGAACACATGTTCATCCACTATCACGCAATATATCACTCAGAATTTTAAAATAGTCATCAAAGGCACCATGATTATAATTTAATACGCTAGACGCGCGTTTCGTCTACATAAGACTAATCAGTGATGCTCATATCAAAACAGCTATAAAAGTTAAATATGTACAAAGTTAAAGAGCATTGAGGAACCAAGATTTTTCAAAAATTGTGCCAAATACGGCTACGGTAATCTACTCCTGGGATGAGAAAATCTTTAATTTTTGGAAAAATTCAAAGTGTTGGAAATTTATTTAAATGACCATATAATTGATGTTCATGTCAACAATGAAGTCCTGACTACTGAGCTGGTGATACCATCAGGGACGAAACGTCCACCAGCCGTGACATCGATCCAGTGGTGTAAAATAGTCACCAAAGGCACCAGGATTATAATTTAAGAGCCATTCTCTGTTAGCATCAAAATTTCTGATATAGGGTGGGAAAGTCAGGACCTCAAATATTAATGAAACTTGGTAGGTAATACTCATATGTCACCCTTGTTTGAAATTTGGTATAATATTGATACACAGAGTTGCGGTTGCCATGGTTACCATACATCATCAAATAAGGCTTCTTACAGAGTCTTTCAATCAGTGAAATTACCATTTTCTTTGCATATAAAACATAAAGCAAACTATTCTGAGGTCATATTCTTTATTTGTCATCATGAAGACAATGATCTAAGCATATAATAACAATATATAACATAATAAAAAAAATATCCTATCACAGTTTTTTGAAGCTGCCAAAAACTTTGATTTTGACTTTTTGGGGATTTTTGAAAAATTGGATTTTTTACCAATTTTAATAAGAGATTGTGGAAAAATGCACCGACAGATGTTCTTAAAATAATGCATATATAATGTTTAAAGCATAAAGTCCAAAATATCAAAAAATTGGAGTAGTGTTATTTCTCAAAAAAAAAAAAAAAATCATTGCCATGGCAGTGAATGAAAATATATATAAAAAAAAAAAAATTTGAAAATTTGCAAATTATAAGTTAAAAATGAAGAAAATTTAGTTCAATTGGATCTGATTATTAATTTAACACTACTGTAAATTCAGAAATTATTGCGAGGTTTTTATTATTGCGAAAAATGCGACTGAGTTGTAAACGCAATAATTCAAACTCGCATTTTGAAATATTTGATATGATTTTAACAGGATTTTTCTCAAAATCGTAAAAATTAAAATCGCATTCAAGTCTAAAATGACAAAATCGCAATAATAAATGCACGCAATAATTTCTGAATTTACAGTATTTGAAAAGATAAATGTCAATTTAAGATTGTGGCTACCATAGTAACCATTTATATGACCCTAAGCAAAAAAAAGAAAAATCGCCAAAAATATGTATTTTATAGCTTCTGCATACAAATATTTACTCCGGTATTCTTTCTAAAATCCTATCTCAAACAAAAGGGTTGTTGTGAAGGTTACCATGTCAGTAAAGATTAAGACTTTGTCATCTCTCAAGAGTCTGTAAATAACAGTTAACATGGTTAAGTGGTAAAATTATGAAAATTTTAAGTGTAAATTTAATCAGAACCTGTGAAAATGCATACATCTTGCACCTCATTTCACTTCAACTTTGAAATAATATACTACAGAGTTGCACTGGTGCTAAAACACTATGCAAACAAAACACAAGTCAATGTCTCTGTCTATGATTGGAAATATCATAGGAAATCCAACTCTCACTGTTAACTTATAAAAGCAAGAACAAAATGTTGTCAAATTCAAAGATGCTCGTATGCTCCATGCACACTATCATTTTCTATGTTTAGTTGACTGTGAAATTGGGGGAAAAATCTAATTTGGCATTTAGACACATTAAATTAGAAAGATCATATCTTAGGGTTAGGGAACATGTGTACTAAGTTTTAAGTTGATTGGAGTTCAATTTCATCAAAAACTACCTTGACCAAAATCTTTTACCAAAAACTTATAACGGAAACACTTACCATCATTGTCTATGTTCAATGGATCGTGAGTTTGATGTCTCATTTGGTATTTTTATTGGAAAAACAAATTGTTTTAACAATTTCACTTAAAGCTATTTAAATTTGTCATTTTGAAGCCTTTTGTAGCTGATAATGCAGTATGGGCCTTGCTCATTGTTAAAGACTCTACAGTGACCTTTAGTGTCATTTATAGGATTTGTATCATTGACAATCATACCATACTATAAGTGCATAAAATATTTGTAGTTTTTTACATAAAGTTGGTAAAAGAAATTTAATTAAGTTCATCTGCAGTTAGTTATCTCCTGATAGTTGTGATAGTTTCTTCCCTTGATGCATCAATGGAATCATCAAATGATTTGTTCTTCCTGCTCATTCTAGAAAAGAAACTTGTGATTTGTTGTACCGAAAGGATTTCATCATATGAAAATCTTCTATTTCCATCTTCTTTTCTATCAGTCAGCATTTCCTCTGATACCAAAAAAGGATCTTCCTTTCTGCCAGTTTTTAGACCTTTGTTAAACTTTTCAGTAAGATATTCTTTTTGGTTCACATTAAACCTTTTGTTCTTCCTTTCTTCTTTTAATGCCCAGCCAAGTTCTAAATCAGAGTTGTCATTAATTCCAACTGTCAGCCCTGCTGATGAAACTTGAAAGTTGGTTGAAAAAGACTTAGACATCTTTGTAATGTAAGTCTTCTTAGTAATGTCACATCCATTACTAAACTGGCACCTGCATTCAAACTCACACTTGCCGAACATTAAGTGGCTTGACAGGTCATGAAAAGATGAAAAAGACAGTGTGCATCCCTCATTTGCACATGTTATGGTGTTTTCTTCCTTTTCAACTTTAAGTGGCAGTTGGTGAAAAACCACATCAATTTCTCCCTCTATCTCTGGACATGAGGTATTTAGAATAAACTTTCCAACACTTGGAATAGCAGATGAAGGTATAAGCTTTCCTAAAATGTAGAAAATAAAATTGCATAACTTATAATTTAAGAATACTGTTTAAACAATAATTGATTAATTGATTGATTGTTGCTGTTTTACACTCAGTGAAAATGAACTGGCTATATAGTGTAGCTATTGACACGAAAAGTATGTGTGAAATGAATATAACTGAACTTTGAGTCTAGTGCTGGATATACATAATCCTTGGCTGCCACATCTAGTATGTGTCTATATATTGTGAGTTGTTTTTTGCTTTGTTGTGATCAATCTGACAAGTAAGAACTGTGTTTTTATAGTTTGTTCTGATGTTGTACTGT
This sequence comes from Mytilus galloprovincialis, assembly GCA_037788925.1. Taxonomy (NCBI): domain Eukaryota; kingdom Metazoa; phylum Mollusca; class Bivalvia; order Mytilida; family Mytilidae; genus Mytilus; species Mytilus galloprovincialis. The sequence goes on from CM075336.1 coordinate 77,731,553, forward strand.
TACTCCACTGTCCCATGTTAGGGAGTAAATTAAATAGTGCCAAAAAAACTTATTTGAATCTTAAACCTACTAACCCACATGAAGGAAACGGTTTGCAGGAAGTCATAAATAATATTTGGATACTATATTCTGACTTGGAGCAAACTAAAAATTTTGTGACAAATTTTTCAACATAATCGCAAAAAATAATACTTGAATCACATATATCAAGTTATGGTCTATTGACTGCTTACATATATCAATAGAAAATCAGTGTTTGGAGATCTTAATCATGATTAGGAAATTATAAAAAGAAAGGATAAGAAAATAGTAAATTAACAAGCAATCTAAAAGTATTGCAAAGACTCTGATGGGCATTGCTCATCATTGAAGGCCATATAGTGACCTATAACTGTTAATTTATGTGTCATTTGGTCTCTTTATGGATAGTTGTCTCATTGGCTATCATACCACATCTTCTATTTTCATATTCATGTTGCGGGGAATTATAAAAATAATATTTATCTTTTTACCTGTGCCAACTTGGTATGCCTGCCATGCAGTAATGCCATGTGTGCTAAATGTGAAGTTACTATAGGTTGATATTGCAGGTATAGCAGTGTACTTAGTTTTCCTACACTCAGTTCCTTCTATGACACGAACTATGAACTTTACATTTTTTGATGACTTGTCTATTGCCTGTAAATAAAGTGAAATTATTGTAAATGCTTATAAGAAAAAAAAAAACTAGAGTAGATTGGAACTGTTGGCTTTTTTGGTTGTAAATCTTTATTTAAAATATAAAAACCTCAAATCATAATAGATATAAAATCATAACAAAAAAGAGCTTACAATGAAGTATCTGGTATTTTTTTCATTGTTTAAGGCCTTGCAGTGACCTATAATTGATAAATTCTAAGTCATATGGTCTCCAGTGGACATTAGTATCAGGCACAATTATACTAATCCTTGTTTTTATATTTATATAGAGTAAAAAAGTTACTTTAGCTGTCCTATAACTGGGTCTAATTCCTTCAGTTATTATATCCAAATTAGTTATTGTTGTTGCTCACTGGTTTCCACATGATTTTAATCTTTTTAAAGCTGCACTCATGCTATTCTGGATCATTTATAATAAACCTTGTTAATTGTTTTGCTTGGCACTGACATTGTCAGACTAATAAATTATTGTGTGCATTTGTTATTGCAATTTTTACAGAATTAATGAAATTGTGAGATAAGTTACTGCCATATTTGCAAAAGGTGCATACAGATTTATGTTTAAAATATCAGAATGAGAGTTCTTATTATTTCTATAATCAAGCAGTCTAACAATTCCAATTAATGACCATTAATAAAAACCTTGCAATAATTTCTTAATTTCAAAGTACATTTACAGCTGTAACCTAGGGATGTTTAAGACATGAAACTGATTGGGTTTTTAAAATTATCTGTACCTTTTTCATTGATTGTGCTGTAAGTACATCATGACCCTGGTTTACATATCTTCTAATAGAAGATTTGATGGTTGCTGCAGTGCGGTCACATGGTCCCTTCCCATTCTGGGATTCACAGAAGTCATATGACAGGGTAAGACCTGAATGGAATAAGAATGAAAGCATCTCTGTTGACTTGTAACAACCAGCATTGTCAGACCATACATGAAACTTTATGTCATTGGTGTTAATTTCTCTAATTTTATCCATTACATCTTGGATAATACTGGCTGACACTTGGCTGTCCTGTTAAAAGAATGTAAACAAAATAAATCACAACTTTTAAACTGCTTTATAAAATATCCATTTCCTAAGCATAATTGATCAACTACAACTAAAATTAGAGTACTGATACTAGATTGTTTTCAGAAGAAAGTATCATATCAAGTATATGGATAGGTATTCAAACACAATTTTGTTTAGGGTAGTCATACATGTACATACACTATTTGATTAAAGGTTAACCCCAAGATGTTCATTTGTTTGTCTGTTATTCTTAGTGTATAAAAATGCATAATGAAAATGGATAATACATATCTCACAGCTACATCAGTGTACAGACCACATTATATCTCACCAATGGCACAATTTAATTTATAAGCCAATGTCTTTACCTTATTTTCTTTATGTGATATTCTTACTCATTATCATGGTATGGTTCCTCTTACACATTTTACAAATATTTTATAAGTTGTCTGCTGGGCCTATTACACCATCTTCAACTTGCTTTATTGTGTGCCATTCATATTTATTATAATTTAAACTATGTTATATGTTGAGATGTTGTTCGTGTACGTTTACCCTCTATTCTTTCTTTGTTATAGATGAATTTTGCAACAAAGTTCCTACTTGCCCTACCATATATTGTTCAATATGTCATCTTTACAGTAAAAAACAATTAAAATTATAGCTTATTCATATAAAAAATCTAACCTGGGATATTTGGGTTGCAAACAAATGAACAAACCCAAGGCTACCAATGCTTCCACCATCTTTCCTACAGAAGGCTATAGATATGTGCCATGGTATTCCTCTCTTTCCGAACCAATCACATTGATCTTCACGAAACTTTCGGGGTAAAAACTTCATAGCCCAGTCACATACCAGTAAAACTTCATCTGAAGGCATGGTTTCAAAAAGTTGAGTTTTTGCTAAGTCTTGGTTTTTGCATCTTATTATGTGCTTTTTCAGGCTGAAAATACTCTTTGTTGCTTGTTGTACCTAAAAATGAAGATCAATTCATAAAACATATTTTTATTAAGTTTTATTCTAAATTTAGGTATGACCTGTTAGGTAATATTTTTTTCTGATCTCTGATGTCAGTTTTCTAAAATGTATGCTTTTTCATTGGTCTTTTCTTAGCGGAATAATTAAAGCAGTGTAAATATAAATTACAGACTTTCCTGTTGCAACTCAATTAGCCTAGTGACGATTCATTCACACTTAAAAATAGAATACTCTCTGATAAAACATATCCTGAATTAGTTAATTCTTTTTATTTAATTCATAAGTTAATACAAAAATAATTAAATATTAAACAGTTGCTCTTTCCTTCTAGTCCAGTACATATATTGTGTAATGGAAATTTTAAGCAGAATGATAGCCAGTAAAATACCGGTAGGAAGATTGGTCATCAAGTAACAAATTGGAAAAGATAGTATTGTATTTGGGAAACATATATATGGAGCAAATATTCAAAGAAACTAATAAGCTTGATTACATCCCATAGCAAGCTGAATTAACAGCAAGCAACAATAACAGATAAGGGTAATTAATTTCCTTGAACAATCATATGTAAATGTAATCAAACTTTTTTTACATTTAAAAGTGGTCATATAAATAATATAATAAGTTACCCTGAAGTTGAGGTCATTCATCTCATCCTCTTTTCCATCTACTGAGGAAGTAACAAAGATCTTTTGTAATGCAGCAATGGTCTCTTTCAACTGTTCACAGCTTTCACAGACCATCTGGTGATTGTGAGAACATTGTTCTGTAAATGCCTCATCTTTTTCATCACTGAGGGCATACAACATACAGTGATCAGCTACTTCTCTTCCCTTTGAAATATGAATCTGAAAATGTAATAAATTAATGTGAAGGTATATAAAGTAACATATGAACTACACTTGTTCCAATTTCATTGGCCTAATACTAGTGGTGTGCAAATACATTTAAACTGGATCTAATCACAAACTATGCCATCAATGCTGGAAATAGCATACATATGAGTCGCTTTTTTATTATTTCTAGGCAAGACAAAAATCAAGGGATTATTTAATCTAAATGAAGTTTATGTAATGGATGGATGCAAATCTTCATTAAAAAATTTATAATATTTTGGCACCCCAATGATTTCGAAACTGAAGAAATTCAAAAACCTGAAAACTAATGGCAATTTCTAATTTATCACATAAAATGGACTTATTTATCCTTTAAAAGTGTCCAAATTTAGTCTAACAAACCTTATAGTCAGTCCTTAAATACTGCTTTGATTGTAAGAACAGTGCCTGGAAACTTTTGTGGTCATCTGGTGATATAGCGTCGTAGGTCAGCAATTTGTCTAAGACATCTTGAAAGGTAATGAAGGCACGTCCTCCTTCTGCTACAAAATAGTCCAGTCCTTCAATGCTTTTTCTGACTTTAGCACCACACTGGGCAAGTATTTTAAACATGGTACTGTCACCTATTTAATAAAAGTAACATTTTGTTTAGATTGATTGATTATTTTTTAAATGTCCAAGTAGCACAGTTAGATTTGATCCATTTTATAATTCATTCATACCTTTTTTCAATATTCAATATTATTAGTCAATATGTATTATACAAGGATAACCAGTCCTTCACCTTTCATCTGATACTTTTTAAATATATTCTACACATAAATTTAAAATCATGTTAATTTTAAATTTACACCTATGCATATGTATTTTTTTAAGTATGTGTTTTTTCAACCTGTGCTAATTCAGGTGGTGTTGCATAAAACTTGACAAAGTCTATCAAAAAATTATTTTTGCATAGATTTCCAGCCAAGAAAGTGCTATTAGCCATCTTAAACTTGCACCTTGTTGAAGGTGTCAATTTGACTTTGAGATGAAGAACAAATATTAAAATGCACTGTTCATATGCTTTTTGTTTTTGTGTGTGTGGTTTTTTTTTTAGATTTTGTGTCATGGTTAGACACCCCATATGATATCCTTTAATTTGTGTATTTTTTTTTATACATATATATCTTTATTTGGCCTTACCTAAAAGTGAAATTTCATTTTCCTGACTGTATGCTTTGTACTGCTGTATTATGTCTGCTGAACCCATGCAACGTACAACGTTAGGTAAATTGTGGACTGTTCCATCTGAAAACTTCAGTTTTTTTCCCCCAAAAGGTAGATCACGGACAACATGACTGGATGTAATGAAATCTAAGAATGCGTCTAATCTTTCAGGATCTAATTTTTGTCGATGCAATTTTTTCTCAGGAATTGGAAGTGCTGGCCCAATTTTCTTTGAATGACTGAGAGCAGCATAGTAGCGATGAGATGTTACTTCTGGTAGTAGAGACAGTAAGTCCTTGAAGGACATTCTTGAGGCAAGAACTGAAAGAACTTGTCTACCTTGTTGCCAGGATTCTGCTTTTCTGTATGAAGTGACAATATCTTTGTTCTCTGTATGACTAGTTCTGTTTTCTTCATTTAACTGCTTGGGATATTTTATGTCATCAATTACTTCATCAACATCATTTGGAAATAAAATTCCTATTATCAATTTCATAATCTCATCAAATCTTTCTTTGTAGGTGTTTTTTGTTTTAAATGTGTAGGACCACCATGTTTTTCTTTCTTTTTCTGAGAATTCCTGCAATCTGACTGATGACAGGAAATCATTCAAAGATGTCAAGTAGCTGCAACGTTCATAACTTCTGACTGATTGCTGCAAAGAAGTATAAAACTGATTACAATTAGATAATGGAGGAATGGGCCCAAGGGTCATAGATGATTCCCCTGCTTGCATGTAACATTTTAAAGGGACACAACTTGGTAAATAGTTGTCTTATTCACAACTTTACAACATTTCCTTTTTTTCATACATAAGCTGTTGTCAATGGAAACTCAATGAGAAATATACAAATCTATTTCAGATAATTGTAGTGGCAATAATATATTTTATCTTGCCTCCTATAGATTTATGGGGATATGATTGGTTAATGAATTACACATGGTGACTATATATATTTGATATAGATTGTCCTTAAAAATACATGGTTTAGTTACCGCATAGGGTTAGCAACCATATGATATAGGTTTAGTAAGTAGTTACTTCCCTTTTTAATCAAAAATGAAATCAGAATGGTTTAAACAGACAAATACATTTTGTAAACTGATAATGAACGATTGAAATATATTCATAAAACAAATTTTAATTCCTAATAACTGTACAAATTGAGGTGCGATCCAAAAAACTTGTGATAAAAACGTTATAATTCTAAAGTACCAGGAAGAAGTCCTTCATCTCTCATTAAAGAACTTTACAATGATATTTATTGTTTTCTAAATTTGCTGTTGTCCTAAAAATGCATGAAATATTTGCCACAGGACGTAATGTCACTTGTTCAGTGATGTTTGAAGTTGTTATTATCTGTGTCATTTTGGTCTCTTGTGGACAGCTGTCTCATTGGCAATCATACCACATCTTCTTTTTTATATTATGATTTCAAGAGCTTTCAAAAAATCAGAAATGTTGAAAAAAAAATTGAAACACCTCTGCTAGTCCTGCATTATCCTCATACATGTTAAATATTATTATATAGTAAAGTATCACAGCAGTCTATTAGTACATGTACAAAATAATTTTCTTAGTAAAAGATTATTATAACTGTACTACAGTTTTTATTTTCACTCTAAATATGCATCAAATACTTGCCACTAGACATTATGCAGGCAGCGGGAAAAAATTATGTTTATGTTCATAATCAATCTTGCATAAACAAAAACAACTGAACATTCTAATGCAACAACGTTTGTAACGTTCATTTTGATTGGATAACATCATTTATTTACATGGCATCAATTGACAATTGATGCTATGGGACGTTCGTGCAAGCGCAGATGGCATATGACAAATTTTGAATACATGTTTTAACGTTGATTTCTGACAGTTTCCTTAGAATGGAGATACCAATATTGTATTCTAAGCTCTGACGGCATCAATTTGGAATTTGATGGTCACAAATACCCGTTTACTGTCTCCGCTAATGCGTGGCCAGTAAATTTAATTTGCGACCATCAAATCCCCAATTAATGCCGTCGGAGCTTAAAATACAATACAGTTATCTCCTAAATGTAATGCTTATATGTTTTGATTGTTCTTCTTTTAATTCTGTTTCCTTTTAATTTCTGGTAATTGTGCCTAAAATATAGGATTCATTTCTTTTGAATGCGGCTTTAATTTCTGTTTTTGAATTGTCACATTGATCATGTTAAAGTGTTAATGATATAAACTTTTATCAATGTAATGTGATAGAATACTTTTTTTGGAGATTTTACTTACTTGTGACTGGGATAAATAATTTTGACTTCCTGACTCTTCTGATGTGACTGTATATTCGGATGCTGAAATTTCAATCTGAAAAAATAATGATGTATTTTGTTATTACATTTTTTGAAATCCTGAATGTGCTAAATGCATTAACACATTTTTAGTTTTCAAACATAATTAATTACTATAGAAACAAAAAAATATTTTTTTTCAAATATTATGGTCTGTATACAGTATCTATTTTTGCACTAAACTATATTCTAACCTTGTTTTAAGTAAAACAGTTTTTACCACCGACAAATATTAATTTTGTTTTGGTACGTTAGACACAGACACAGACACATGTACTAGTATATAATACATAAACAGGTCAGGACCACTACCTTATATGGAATTGCATAAATTAGCATACTTATGTTCTCGCACATGTAATTGTTTATTTACATGTGACGCAATTTATATTTACCTAGGTTTTTGACCAATCCACTAAATGAGTCACAATGCATGATGGACTACTATGTGTTTACAATCAACCAAGAACACGTGTTATCTACTGAAATACAACACATTTTTTCGTGCAATGCGGGATTCACAATTTCGCTTAGTTTTTCATTTTGTGTATCCTCATTTAAAGTTCGTGATATAAAGTTTTACTTCCATGCTCAGATTAACGAAGAGTTGTTTCTATGCGAAGAAAAAAGGGCTTCAATTACCCGATAAATAGCCATTAATATGTTTGATGATTGCACAGAGATTTCATGTATTCGTCCACCACACAGCAACGAAACAACAGCGAAAAACACAATTACCCATGAGACAAACTCACTAGTGTAAAGTAAGCCGTCGATAACGGCCGGTGCTGATATTCTCGAGTACAGCAATTTTCGTATAGATAATTAAAGGCAAATGTGTGATCCTTGAATTTTGTGTACTTCAAAAAGGCGAAGAAATATTTACATACATGACAGTGTTAACAAAATCTATAAGTATTTATTTTTGTCACATTTCAGTATATGGGACTTCCAAACTGTTCCCTTTATTTTAAAGGTAGTGAAGTCAGCTACTGTAGTTTCAGTTTGTTCGTTTTTTAATGTGCTCGGACATTTGCCAAACTGAATAAAATCATTACAGCCGATTTCTGATACCTGCAAAGTAAAACTTTGGTTGGCTTGCTTGCTTTGTTTGTATAGTTGTTTATTCAAGCTTTGAAAATAAGATTGACATCTTTAAACAATATATATATAGGCATAGTTTAACTTGTATATTTTATATTTAGTACAATATACAAACAAAGCAAGCAAGCTAACCAAAGTTTTGCTCTACGAACATTAGGAAATAAGCTGTAATGATGTTATCCATGTGTATGTGCGACAAGGTGGAAAATTTGATATGTTTTGTGAAAATTGCAGCGTTGGATCTATAATAAAAAATAAGATTTGGTATGATTGCCAATGAGACAGCTGTCAACAAGAGACCAAAATGACACAGAAATTAACAGTTATAGATCACCGTATAGCCTTCAACAATGAGCAAAGCCCATACCGCATAGTCAGCTATAAAAGGCCCCTATATTACAATGTAAAACAATTCAAACGAGAAAACTAACGGCCTTAATTATATTAAAAAAAAAATGAACGGAAAACAAATATGTAACACATAAACAAATGACACCCACTGAAATACAGGCTCCTTCCTATACAATATTTTTTTTTTGATGGGATGGATTTCTTCTCCTTTTATTTTTTTTTTTTTATTGTTTTACGCAAGTAATTTTTGGGTCATTTATAAATAGCTTACTTTTCAGCATTGAACCTATGACTGCTTACTTTACTAAATTATGTCTTTGTCGGAAAGATGTCTCATTTGGCACTCATACCTCATCTTCTTATTTCTATATACAAAGCACGTTTAAGAAAAAAAATAAAAGGTAATATGGCACCCACTGTGATCCAGAGACTTTTAATATTGGAGATATTTTACATATGTCAACAGGACAGCAGCCGAACGATAAAAAACCTCTGAGGTATATTTTGTGATAAAATTAGCAACAAACGGATATTATCGATGGATGAAACTATAAAAAATGTGTTGAGCTATATACCGTACCCGCTCAGTGGCGGATCAAGGGGGCGGGGGTTCCGGGGTATGGACCCGCCTTTTTTGGACGATCAGTGCATTTGGATGGGGACATGTAGTTGGAACCCCCTCCCCTTTTGTCCATGGTTAGGACCCTCCTTTTTAAAATGGCTTGATCCGTCCCTGCCGCTTTCATTACACTTATTTTTAGCATACTGAATATTATGATGTTCTTTCTTTTAGTTCAGGCCCTGATAAAAAAAAAATTACACATTCAGTACAGAAAGAAGTGTTTCAATGAAAGTTTTCGTGTTTTTGTAGGCAGCAATGTTTTGGAATGACATTATACCGGTTTAAAAGAGCTCAAATGATTTTCTTACTGGACAGTGGTCACTTCATTGAATATTTCACTGTTTCATGTCATGAAATTAATGCAGGTTCAATTCATAACAAGGCACAAAACCGGTTCAACTACTTTTGCAAGGCGAAAAAGAAAGTCGAATCGTGAAGCCAGTAAACAATATTTTTTTAATCTGAGCATGCAAATTGAAGATTACGTTATATATTTTACATTAAGCATATTTGCAGAATAAAAACATTGGTAATGAGAGTCCCAGACAATATATTAGTTGACTGTTTTCCAACTAATTCCACGTGTTTTAAGTAGTAGTTTACTCGTAGTAGCCCACAATGCATTGTAGTTCATTGATTCGATTGGTCAGTTTTTGAAGGCCGAATTGGCCTTGTGTTTTGGAAATTACTATGCAAATATATTCTGACGTCAGAAAATCTAGAGTTCTCGACCTGATAAACCTGTTTATAAAATCTTTACATTTAAACATCAAACATCGAACATCATCAAAAAAAGTGACGTCAGAAAAACAAATGCAAATATATACTTTAGTTAAAATTAAATGTATTTCTTAGCAAAATGAACAATTTCTATGTGCTTTTATTTTGCACTTTTATCAAATGAGAAGGTAATTTTAATTTAAATTTGGTAATTCAAAATCATTGCAAAAAGGGACAGATTTATAAAGGAGGGGATGCTTGTTTTCCTCGTGCATTGTTTTACAATTGTCTTTTGGGGGCCTTTTGTAGCTGACTGTGATTTATGGGTTTTTCTTATTGTTGAAGACATAAGAATGGCATTAGCTATTTACTTCAATGACTTTGGTCTCTGGTGGAGATTTGACTTGTTGGCTATTACAACCCTAACCACCCCCAAATAAAAACTTTAAAAAAACAATTATATCAAAAATGACACTAGCTGCACATGCTTACAAGATTATCGCAAATATTTTCTTTTTCTGTTAACACATCCAACTGGTCAGTCTCCATGAGATATGTTTCATCATCTGTATTTAATTTTGTGCATTGCTGAATCTGTTAAATACAAATATAAAGTCTATTGATAAGAAATGTATCGGTTATTCAATACTTTTTGGTACATCCTGTCAACATTTATTTTCTTTCTTGGACTGCTTTAAATTTAGATTTTATCATCCAGGGGCCCTTGCCCTTTATAGCCTTTCCATTCCAAAAGAATTGTTTTCATTGCAAACCCATACAGTAACCTGCATTTGTTCATATCTGTGTTCTTTGGTGGGTAGCTGTCTCATTGCCCATCATTCAACACCTCTACGTAGAATGTATATATATTGAACAAACATACAGTCAATTAGGCATAAATATATATGCTAACCACCTATATCTTAACACGTTATGGTGCAATGTGTCTGTGGTACACAAAATTATTCATCTAGTGATACTGGTGTCAGACAGGTTTACCATGTTTACAAAGTAAAAAAGTCGGACTCTTTTTTTTTATCATTTTTTGTTCCAGTAAATTAGGTAAAGAGTTTATTGACCCTATATGAAATTTGTATAAAGTGTATAATTAGTTAAGCAGTTAGGGTTGGTTATGCATTGGATTTTTTTTTATTCATATTTATGTTTAAAGAGCTTGCTGTACATGAAATTTTAGATAAATTCACAGACACATGTATTCTGATTGCTAAAACAATATTTTGTTTGCCTTACCTGGTCATCTTCACACTTTCCTTGATCAAGACTTTCAGCTTCTATCTCTGTGGACTGCTTGGAAATTTTAATCAGACAGCTAGTGCATGCAGCTGAAAAAAAAAGCATTGACTTGACATAGGCTGTATTGATCATTTTGAAATGTAAAATTGAGAAAGGAAATGGTGAATATGTCAAAGCGACAACCACCCGACCATAGAGCAAACAACAGCCGAAGGCAACCAATGGGTCTTCAATGTAGCGAGAATTCCCGCACCCGTAGGTGTCCTTCAGCTGGCCCCTAAAATATGCATAATAGTACAGTGATAATGGACGTCATACTAAACTCCGAATTATACACAAGAAACTAAAAATTAAAATCATACAAGACTAACAAAGGCCAGAGGCTCCTGACTTGGGACAGGCGCAAAATTGCGGCGTGGTTAAACGTGTTTATGAGATCTCAACCCTCCCCCTATACCTCTAGCCAATGTAGAAAAGTAAAAGAATAACAATACGCACATTAAAATTCAGTTCAAGAGAAGTCCGAGTCTGATGTCAAAAGATGTAACAAAAGAAAATAAATAAAATGACAATAATACATAAATAACAACAGACTACTAGCAGTTAACTGACATGCCAGCTCCAGACCTCAATTAAACTGATTGAAAGATTATGTCTACATCATATGAATATCAGGTACAATCCCTCCCGTTAGGGGTTTAGTATCATACTATCATAAAATATATGAGAAGAACATAACCCGTGTCATGCCAACAACTGTTTTTTTAGAAATAAATGTGTTTAGTTCCGATGCAAAGACCCTATCAGTGAATCAATGTTAAAGCCAAAATATGCAATCTTTAATGACCTGACAACAGTATCGTAACTATATCCCCTTTTAATAAGTCTATTTAAAGGTTTTGTTAGTTTATGAGGAGAATACTGACATTTTTGTGCTTTATAAAGAATATTTCCATAAAATTTTGGATGTGAAATACCTGAACGTATAAGATGTCTGCATGTTGAGTTATATTTACGAATTATTTCCTTATACCGGTGATAAAATTTAGTAAATGTTTTGACCAGTTTGTGATATCGAAAACCCTGGTGTAATAATTTTTCAGTAATACATAAATTTCTCTCGCTAAAATCTAATACATTGTTACATACACGAGCGAATCGTACAAGTTGAGATATATAAACACCATAAGATGGTGACAAGGGAACGTCACCATCTAAAAATGGATAATTAACAATAGGAAATGAAAAATCATCTCTTTTATCATAAATTTTTGTATTAAGCTTCCCGTTTATGATATAGATATCAAGATCGAGGAAAGGGCAGTGGTCATTGTTATCATTAGCTTTATTTAAAGTAAGTTCTACAGGATAAATTTCTTTAGTATACATACTGAAGTCGTCATTATTTAGAGCCAATATATCATCCAAATATCTAAAAGTATTGTTAAATTTTTGTATCAAATGTTGTTTTGATGGGTCTTTGCTAATTTTAGTCATAAATTGTAACTCATAACAATACAAAAACAGGTCCGCAATAAGTGGTGCACAGTTAGTCCCCATTGGAATTCCAATAACTTGACGATATACGGAATCTCCAAAGCGAACAAAAATGTTATCAAGTAAAAATTCAAGTGCATAAATAGTATCAAAGCATGTCCAATTGACATAGTTCTTTTGTTTATTGCTACTAAAAAATGATCTAAAAGAGTTTGAACATATGTACTCGCATTCCGACTTTTTAAATGCCCAGTTAATTAGGGATGTGAATTTTTTCTTAATAAGAATATGAGGCAAAGTGGTATATAGGGTAGAAAAATCAAAACTTTGAACAGATTCAAAATCACCAATATATGCATGCAATTTATCAAGTACTTCAAACGAGTTTTTGACACTCCAAAAGTAATTAATTCCACTATTTTCAAAGGCCTTATTTGAACAATTTATTATCAGGTTTTTTATTGTACCAAGTGTACTAGTAAGTAAAACAGACAATTTAGTAGTTGAACAATGGCTGGAAGATGAAATAAATCTATATTTGTAAGGTTTTTTGTGCAGCTTCGGAAGCCAGTACATAGTTGGGACTTTCATTGTGTTTGGTTCTGCTTGTAAAGAAGTAGCTAAAAGTTTATGTTTGTTACAGATGTCGTTTTCTGAAAATGAAGTCAGTTGGAATGTTGGTGAATTCGTGATTTCCTTTTGCAGAACCTCTATATAAAATTTACGTCAAACAATAATGATATTATTAGCAGCTTTATCAGCCGGGACAAAAACAAATTCCTTGGCTAGTTCTGTTAGTTTATTTTTGATACGCGAAATAGGGTTTTTATAGTTTTTGTTGAGGATAAAATGTTCTTTAAAATGTTGTATTCGAATATCAACTATCTTCATAACTGAATTAAGATATTTTTTGAAAGGGCATATGCCATGTGTTGTTTAAATATATTGGATTTTTTCTCATATGTGGGTTCTATCATTCCTGAAAACTTACATAATACATGTACATGAATATGGTTAATTAATAGAAACTTTACAGCAATGGTTATGTTTATATTGAGATTGAAGAGATCAACACATAGTTTTTACAGATATCTTACATGTAACAGAAAAGATCAACATGTTCATGTCTATAATAACCTATTGACATGTAAATTGCACCCCACTGATATATAGTTTTATATAAACAGAAATCAGTACCTCAAGTGTAGGATTCCTCCCCTTATTAGGAAGCTTCCATTTGATTTTTAAAGAGATAAAGGATAAAAATTTAAAAAAAAGGCAGGACAAGAGCATCAGAAGTTTTGAGGTAAAAAAAAGATGAGCAACTTTGTCCACAAAATGGCAGGATGACAAATAATGTAAAAAAAAAGTCAGAATAAAATCAATGAAAGAATAAAACAATACCCAATATCTACTGCAGTCAGAGTGAAAAAATAAAACGGCAAGAAAGAGATAATCTCAGATTACAACTAAAAAAATTACAGGACCACCCCCCCCCCCCCCACCCCCCTAAAAATTCAAATGGTAGCTAAAAAGGGTCTCTTTTGTATTTCTAGAGTGTTATTTAAAAAAGAATTGAACAAATGTAAACTATACCAGGCAATTGGAAAGGAAAAAAATAAACAGTCATAATAAATATATTAATTTAGTTTTTAACTTACGTGTTCCAATAGGAAGTGTGAGGCCATAACACTTCTGAATCTTTTCTACATCAGTGATGGTGATATTGCGGCTAGGCTTTGGCTTTTTTACACCAACAACAGAGTGTGATGCTACTGGAGGATGTGCACTAATTAAAGTAGGAAGCTGACATACTTTTCTCCTTCTCAAATCAGAGTTTCTTTTCAATAATTGGTTGAAATGGGTTGAGCATATATAAAAATCAGTAAAATTCTTTGGCAAAAGACCAGATTCAGTTAAAATTATATTTTTGTCATTACAATCACATGTGTTGATATCAGTAACATCATCAGAACACTCATCTGTAGTGCAGTTTGTGTTAAAATTGCAAACCATTTCGTGTGTCTGCTGCTGGAGCTACTTTCATTTTTAACATAAACAACAAAAGAGTTGTACTAAGGGAAATAACTCTAGTAGAATTTTGCACTCCTGATAGCAAATTTCTATATGACCAAGGTGAATTATTTTTCTTATTTGAAATAACACATATCTGATTTTTGGTATATAATAACTATTAGGAGAGAACTTTATATTCTGTTAATTTCAAGGGATTTCATCGGTGCGTTTTGAAGAAATACTTAGTTGGATTTTAAAGGTTTCTACTGTAAATTTCTGAAAATGAATTGTATGGTTACCATGGAAATGAACATAACAATATTTTTTTATTATGACAAAGATGTTTTTACATCACTAAGCATTCATTTAAAAAAGTTTTATGAAAATCTGTGACCACTGGTTTCCATCATAGTTTGATGCTTACAGAGAATGGCTCTTAATACGCCAAACAAGCCATTTTAATATACAATCCACCAAACATGACGGTAAACGTATTTTCTTCGTACAAGTCTGCCCATTCCAACTCTTTACCCGATATTTAGAAAGTTAACCACCTTTTTCATCTTATCAATCGAATGCTTGGTCATTGCAACTGAAAGGGCGTGTCTTCAAACAGTGGCATCAAAAGCAACAATTTATATTCGAAGATAACCTAGATGCTATTTGGAATGAATGACGATGAAGATATGTTTAAGAAATTCAAATCCTCATCTGTTAGATGAACTACGATTTCCATCAGTGTGCCCTTGCAGTGCGTGTAATTCGTTCTGTATTAATAAATAGTTTGCACATGCGTGAAATTGAAAACGCATGTGTATCATAACCTTAAACAATTTCACCAAACAAATTCATAACATCATTAAAAATTCAAAAGTGCTAGCATGTAACAAATAATTCAAATGTTTGTGTGTGAAATTTGTAACATGTTCACGCATGCGCAAACCAAGAACATGTCAAATATTTATTTCTAGTATAAACGTCACATTTTAAGAAGGTATCCGCCAAACCTGGTAATATTTTTGACTCAAAAAAGGTCAAAGAAAACATTTTCCAGAAGATAACAATCTGGAAAAAATCAGCCATTTTAGAAAAGGTGGTGGCCATCTTGAAAAAATGACATTTTCTGATGGCCAGCAGTTTTTTCTTAAAAAGTATATAATAATGATGCTTCGTGCTAATTTTCATGCTTGTATCATCTTTTGCACAATTCCCTTGATTTTGCTTGCTAATATCTTCCACTATAAGCCCTCTCCTTTTTTTGATATTTATAAATGATATTGTAGAAGACATTCAAGCTCAAATTAAGCTATTCGCAGATGACACTTAATTAAACATTATGGTTGACAATCCAACAGAAACAGCTACAATGTTAAATGAAGATCTAGATAAGATTTATAATTGGTGAAAAAATGGCTTGTGAATTTTAATGCCCAAAAAACTAAAAGTATGATAATTTCAAAAAAAGTAAATAGACCCTTTCATCCTTCATTAAATATGAATACCCAAGAGCTACAAACAGTTAGTAAACACAAACATATAGGTGTCTTTTTTTCTAACAACGGATCCTGGAACGACCATATCGAATATATAGTTTCTAAATCTTACAAAAGAATAAATATAATGAGAAAAATGAAAAATGTTCTTGATAGATTTTCACTTGAAAAAGTTTACATATCATTTGTTAGCCCAATTCTTGAATATGTCGATGTCGATGTCATTTGGGACTCCCAAAATCAGAGTTTGATTGCTAAACTTGAAAATATTCAGCTTGACGCAGCGCGTATCGTCACGGGGGTACTAAACTTACCAGTATAAACAATTTATATGTACCCAAAATAGTAAGGTCCCAACGTATTATTATATAGGACATCGTTTTGGTCAAATTCTTCATGCTCGCTTAAGAATGGAATCAAGTTCATTGAGTTCTCACCTTTTCGTTCGTAACTTAGTAGACTCTCCAAATTGTCGTTGTGGTGATGTAGAAACAATTACTCACTTTCTGTTATCTTGTCCTATATACACTAGTTTAAGACATGAACTGTTAGATTCTATTTCAGTTCTTTCTGTCCAAGTCAACACAAAAACTGCTTTTTGGATCAACGGTACTCCCAGATGAGCAAAATAGTATTTTATTTAGTTTGGTGCAAAAATATATTATTAAAAGTAAACGTTTTAACCCTTGATGTTAATGCTTCATCACTCAATAGTAACCCAAGCATTTCACACTGTATACATTACAATAATTAAGGTTTATTTGTTATTATTTTTATTTTATTTTTCTCATTAATTTTTTTCTTCTTTTTTCACCTTTTTCATATTCATATTTTTATTACAGAGCATGCCAGTATTATATTTATGTATTGTTCAATAAGTGTATTATTTTTGTAAGACAGATTTGTAAAAGCAAATTGCTTGTTTCTGAATCCTTAATATTATTTCATTGTATAATATGTTTAATGTTGATTTATCTAAATAAATATTGTTTAAACTAATCAAAAGTTATATTTTATGCAACTATGTCAACCCAGATATACGTCTATAAGATATATACAATACGGGCTTTATTTTCGGATAATCATAAAAATAGGTATAGTGTTTCTTTCTTCTCTGTTGTCATATATTGTATAGGACTTTATTAGTCTTGAATATTTTTTTTAGTTTTAGTATATCTTGATGGTTTTTGAGTTATGTGAGACGTACCGCGATTAATACATGTAGCAAACAATTTAAATGTTTAAATTGATCAATATATGCGTGCCATATAACATTCATACACTAAATACATATGTGTAAGTAGTCAGATAAAACGTATCTCTAATCTATTCAGTACAGGTAAATATATAGAACCATTTATCTGAGGCCTGGTGGATATTTTATCAATGTAATTCAGTGAGTTTATAAATAAGATCTAGATAAATTATGGAATGAAAACATTTAAAAACAAGCAAATGTTATAACATACATGTTTTAAATGAAATTGTTAAACTATAACGTAGATTACAATGTTAAACGGCATTCTTATCATCGATACTTTAAACAATGCATATTTGGTTCCATATTATTGGGATTTATTTTGTATTAAGAAAAATAACTATGAAAATCTAAAGTTAAACGAGCAATCAATATGTAGTCTAGTGAGTTTATCAATAAGATCTAGAATCAATTATTGAATAACAACAAGCAAATGTAATAACATATATATTTTATATGATACTATTAAACTATAATGTAGATTGCAATGTTATCATCTAAATCTGATACAATGCATTTTTGGTTCCACATTATTGCATTATTGCTAGAATGTTGCTACATAGAAATGGAAAGTTCATAATTGGGATGCTGAAATCATCTCCTTTGTCGGAAAGCTTTGTTTTCAACCGACCCTCATTGTCTATTTATAGATATGAGACAGACTTAACTGTATCTGTTGTTTCCTTAATCTCTATTTCGATGGGATAGATATACAAAGAGTTCATTTTTTTATTAATGACTTATCATAAAATGCCCTGTGAACCATGTCTGTATTGCCAATAGTATCATTGGACTAATTATGATAGTATCGTTAAAATAGCCAAATTCAAATTCATACAGATTCAATAGGTAACGATGTCCCCAATATCCCTCAGTTTTGTTAATTAAAAGTTCTTTCTTTATAAACCCATCTTGTACATACCTCAGGTGATTAGATTTCTATGTTTAATTGTTTATCAATTGCCACTTCGGGACTTCGTTTAGCTGCTGCAGCAGAATGAGGTTGAGGACCTACAGTAACCTTTAGTTATAAACGTATAGGTCAGTTTGTCTCTGGTGGAGAGTTCTATCATTCCTATGTCGAAATCTTCAATTTAATTGAAAAAGAATAATCTGATGTAATTGTACTGTTTCGCATTTTGAATTAAATTAATTCACATAATCAAAAGTTATACTTTATGCAACTATGTCAACCCAGATATACGTCTATAAGATATATACAATACGGGCTGTATTTTCGGATAATCATAAACATAGGTATAGAGTTTCATTTCTCTTTTGTCATATATTGTATAGGGCTTTATTAGTCTTGATTTTTTTTTAGTTTTAGTGCATTTATATGGTTTTGAGTTATGTGAGACGTACCGCGATTAATACATGTAACAAAGAATTTAAATGTTTAAATTGATCAATATATGCGTGCTAACTATTAACATTTATACACTAAATACGCATGTGTAAGTAGTCAGGTAAAACGTATCTCTAATCTATTCAGGACAGGTAAATAAATATATAGAACCATTTATCTGAGGCCTGTTGGGATATTTTATCAATGTTGTTCAGTGAGTTTATAAATCATATCTAGAATAAATTATGGAATGAAAACATTTAAAAACAAGCAAATGTTATAACATACATATTTTACATGATACTATTAAACTATAACCATGATAACGTTGATTGCAATGTTATCATCTATACCTTATACAATGAATTTTTGGTTCCACATTATTGTTTTTTTCAACTTGTATTACTTTACATATTTGCAGTATATGATTCATTTGGACAAGAAAAGTTAATTGAATTTTCGTTTCAGTTCTTCCTACAGATTTTATTTATAGTTGTGTAAATGCTGCCAGAGTACGTTTTTAAGTTATATAATAAACGAGCAAACCTGAGGTTAGTGGTGGTGATAAAAGGAAACAAACAAAATGGCACAAGCCGCTGCATCGACTTGTGAAATCTGTACTGGCGGACCAGGTGAACACTACTGCCAGCAGTGTGATCAGTTATTTTGCGGAAGCTGTAAATTATCTCATTTACGTACAAAATCTTGTAAAAACCACACTTTTGTAAGCGGACGAGATATCAACCAGGAAGAAAAACTTCTGTGTATGGACCACAAGGAAAGTTTCTTATTCTACTGTCAGGATTGTGATACTCCTGTCTGTAGAATTTGCTCCGTCGAGAAACACAGTCGCCATCTGATGATAGACCTTACTAAATCAACTAAAAAACTTAGATCTGAACTTGCAAAGGATATTGAATTATAGGAAACAACATTGAGGCAAAACGTAAACACAATTGAAAAGTACACAAAAGCTTACCGTGAGGAAGTCAAAGCAGTCATCAAGACCATTACTGAAGAGGGCAACTACTGGAAGAAACTAATTGATAAAAAAGTCGAAGGTTGTGTTAAGCTTGTTCAGGATGAGGAACAGAAAGCATTAAATAATATGTCTGCACTAATCAAAGTTCATCGTAAAGATTTCGAAAACTGTCAACAATGGCAAAAAAACATCAAAGAAATGGAATCGATAGCAGATGTACTTTTGTTAAAAAAGCTTCAGAAACTTAAAGTTGATGTGGACAACATAGAATTACAGCAAGTTCCTGAAAGGTCATCTGTGTCATACAGAAACAAAAAGCCTTTAGGTACAGAAATAGACAGCCTATTCGGAGAGTTACAGTTTAAGTAAGTTATCAATTCATAGAGAAAAAAAAACTAATTATGGTGTTAACAATTGCCCCGTCATACGGAATATTTTCTTAAATAAATGATATCTATATCTGTTGAATGTGTGTCTTGTAGCAATGCAATCGGAGCAAAAGATGCCAAATAGACATTCAAAGGCGTTCTTAAAAAAACCGACAACACCATGACAAAACAAAGACACAAAAAAAACAACAAAAAACAAACAAATTACAAACAACACTACACAAAATGAAGATTTGTTATTACACTAACGAACATCTGTTGAACATGCTTCTTCAACAGGTAAACAGACAAAACAGGTTAACAAATGGTTGTAAGATAAGAACATTACATTTTAAAGATTGGTACTACGGATCTAGAAAAGACAATGTTGTTAAAAATTGTTTAAAACAGACTAATTTCGAAATCAGACACTTTGATAGAACGACACATTTATTGATAAGTATCTGGTATTTCAACATTAGATTTAAGACTTTAATGAAATCAAGGTTTCAGCATCATCAATCACATTTGAAAATTGATTGATTTGGATTATCGCTATGCGGTAACTCATACTTACACCGTTCTTCGGCATATTTAGGTATGAGTGTCCCTATTAAATATATACTATGAATATATACATAGAACAACTAATACCATTATTGAAAAACAGCTATTGACTTTTGTCTAGAACTTAGTTATAGTCAATAATTTTGGACTCTTAGTTACTGAATGATTTAACTGTTTTGTAGCTAATCCTGCACTTGAAACGGCACGTTTGATAAATAAGCTACTGTCATAACAGTTCATTCTTTATATAAAGAAACTGTGTTCGAAACTGTTTTGACCATTCTTGTTATCTTTGTGATGGTTGTGTTTATATCATGTATTAAGCACCTCTCATACTTCAGTTATAAAACATCTCATTCTTTTAACTCTCTAAGTTGTAGCTGTCCTTGTGGTGATTAGTTACATAAAAGGCACTTCGGAAATTAATCTAAAACAAGTGCTTTTTTTCTATTAATGATTCCTGGTGGATATAATCATTTTGTTTTAATTTTGTGCTTGTATAAACCACATAATTATGTCCTTTAAAAGAGATGTTTTCTCCTCATGTTTGGCATCCTACAAATTTTATTTTCTGAAATCTAAAATATATCTAAACTTTTTTGTATATGACATAATGAAATTCTAATTAACTTACCTTTTATCATATATTTAGTAGTAAATATAATAGTAGTTTTTAATATTTGATAAATAGCCTGCTGTTTTATCCATATAGCGCAACTTTGATGCGCACCCTTTATCACACCTTTAATCACACTCCTACCTTTTTTTGGCACACTAAATGCAACTATAAAAAATACAAAACACACAAAACAAATACAATAAATAAAATATTTTTAAAACAACAGCAAGCAAATTGTAAGGTAAGTAATTTTTTAAGGCTTTTAAAACAAGGCAAAAGTAGAACTGAAGGTAACCCAGTGCTATGGATCAGAAAACAGTTCATATAATATAATACTCTCCTGTGAAAATATATGATAAAGCCTCTACAACATTGCAAAATCCGGATATCATGCCATATGACCTTCAACCAATATCATCTCTCGGGCATAAAGGCCATTGGGCTGATATTGGTGTCTCGGGATGATACGACATATGATACAATTATAAAGATACTGAAAAATATATTGTGTTAAATAATAATAAAAAGGCAAAAATAAGAAACAAACGAATTATTAAATAAATACATGTTTTATAAGTTTCAAATATAATTTAGAAAGCTACTTTGAAAAGGCTGAATTTTCTTACAGTCTTCATAATGTATATTGTTAATTTGTTTTGTCGATTCGTTCATATTAAAATGTTGTTTTTTTCTCTCTGCTGAGGCATATGGTAGAAATATTTCATGTCAAATGTTCTAAATTTGGGGTCCGACGTACGTGAACTTTTCACTCTTTGAACTTCTATTTGGGAACAACGTAAAATGATCAATATATGAATCTGTTATTTTTCTCCATTGTTGGAGCATATGATTAAAAGATCATAACATGTCCTTTTTCATATCCCATGCATAACCAGCCCTCTGTCAATATCAGCCCTCGAGCCATGCGGCTCTTGGGCTGATATTGAACCTAGGGCTGAAAATACATGCGATATGAAAAATGCCATGTAATAATCTGATAATATTTATTTCTTGAATATTATATTAACCAATTTCAATGAGCTTATCGTGTAGTGATGTTTTGTGTTTTAGAGAAGGTAAAGCGTTAATGGCAAAAACAGAAAACCAGAAAAATACCAGGTAATATAATGCATCATTTGTTTAGCAATTTGAACGTAAATATATGTACATAAACTCTATTCAACTGTATAACTCTAATGATTAAATACACAGTAACATAAACATTGAAAACTGAAGATGAAGACAATGTTTAATGCACAACACAAATAAAAGATAGGAGACCTAATTTGCAGTCCAGCATTTTGTTATTCAGAGCTTATGAAAGAAACGAACTGCAATATGCTGATAACATATAATAGCTAGATATTAGCTTTTCTAGATGTTCTTTTAAAAAACAATGAGATGTATTATGATTGCCAACGTGACAAATATTCACTAAAGTTCGAATACATTTTTTTAAACAATTACAGGCAGCAGTCAGGCTTTCAACAAGATAAACAAAGTAATGCCGTATAGTCCGCTATGGAAGGGTTTCTTTAATGGCGAAAATGTGCTTGGAACATGACGTTATACCAATGTTTTCGTTGTAAGCTTGCACACTTTTTTGCACAAGTTACGGTTGTGTCATATTCGTCTTTTCCTTGTGGCAGTGTGTTGATGTATTTACATGCTTTTTCAGAGATAAAAATTACACCCTGGTTAATATTATTTTAGGTCTAAAGAATCACAAAAGATATACAAATACAGATGTATATATTGTTCGTAAGTAATAAAAAAGTCAACATTGAAAATTTTGTTTCTATAATTGTCTGGGTTGGTCCAGGGTGGTTTTTTTTTCTGAATTATTGAAACGTCATGTCATGACTGTTGGTAAATTTAGAAGTAATATTAAAGAACTTGTCATTACTGACATTATCATCTGTTATGATATTGTGTAGTATATGGAAATTGTCTCCCATGAGTGACAATATTGATGTCAATTCAGATTAATCAGAATATGTAAATTGTGTTGAGAAGTTGTATTCAACTTAAACAAAACAACACCGTTACACATTTTCTTAACAGATACAATAAAGTATTATATTGACTGCTGACAAAATCAGAGAAAAAAAGTATCTAAATTAACATTAAAGTGCCTTACTCTTTTTGCTGCAAATAATTTGGAAGATGTTACTTTCCTATTGACCATAAAAGATTAATTTTAGTGCATACACAACAGTCCCTACACTAGAATTAAAAAAAAAAACATGCAAACTGTGTTGAATGAAGCGTTTGAAATGTGTGGGTTTTTTTTTATAATATTCAGAGTATTATTAAGTTAATCTGGACAGATGCAATGTATGTGTATTTCTTAAATGAATACACAAAATTCCACGTTCTTTGAAATTAGTATTTCGGTGAAATGTTTGTTGTCCTTTTTATTTCAACCTGCCATGATTTGCTAACAAATACATGTGTTGGGATTTTTTAAACAAAATAACAAACTCTTCAATTGTTTTGTACTGTATTGTTATTTGATATATTTATTGGATTCTTGTTACAGGAATGAACAGATCTCAACGTAAGTAAAGTGTACTTAAATGTATAATTACAGAAAACAAAGATGGTTTGAATTAACCTTTTTTTAATTGTTCTTCTGATTATTAGTGAACGATCAAGTTAAACCTCCTTCTTGGGACAAACCCATTAATAATATCATATCTGGTCAGAGAGCATTAACTTCATAATAACATTCATTCCTTGCAACATCCTATTTCACTTATATCGCAAGGCCTTTGAATTTACCTGATGAATACATGAGTTAAAGAAAAATTGATCAACTTCGGTAAATACTTGGTCAAATATGTTCAGATTATGTCGGGTGTGGTACTGACTAGGTCGAGTATGGTTCCTAGTAGATCGAGTATGGCTCAGCCGCGTACACAATTGTTAAATAATGGTCGAGTAAAGTACAAGTTCAGACTGTAGATATAGAAAAGAAGATGGTATATGATTGCCGATGAGACAACTGTCAACAAGAGACTACAATGACACAGACATTAACAATAATAGGTCAGCGTACGGCCGTCCACAATGTGCAACGCCCATACCGCATAGTCAGCTATAAAAGGCCCCAATATGAAAATGTTAAACAATTCAAACGAGAAAACTAACGACCTTATTTATATAAAAAAATGAAGTATCTTTAAGATTACAGTCGAGTATTATAAAGTAAATTTTAGATCAATTCATATATAGCATGTAAACAAAAATAATTATCTGGTAATGTTTTTTGGACATAACCTAAAACACTTTGCAACCTCGTGGATTTATTGGTGTGTTTTTGTAAACTCAGATGAAGGATGACATTCGAAATGAAAAGACGTTTTAGTAGGATATTTTATTTTAAAAATCGCATTTAACCATTATTCCTGTAATATTTTTCCAAACACACAATGTACACGCATGTATCTCATGTACTACAGTAAAGATTTGTGACTTCTCAAAAACTCTTAATAATTCGGCACAAGTACGTTTTTTTTACAGGAATGAACCTATTACCAGGAATCACAGATATGTATTAAACTTTTAATTCTTTTCAGTGCTTAAACATTATGAAGATTGTTTTATTCATCTACGAAACTAAATAGCTCGAGCTTTAAATTATTCTAAACGGGATTATTCATTCAATGGTATATTGATAAAGCTTGAGTATTCAGTAACTAATGGTACATACTTAAGAGCATCTTTAGCTTAACTAGAGAATGTGTGTAGATATAGGAAGATGTTGTGTGAGTGCCAATGAGACAACTCTCCATACAAATAACAATTTAAAAAGTAATATTGATATATCAAACAATGTAAATAATAAATTAAACATAAACCGTTCAATTCTGTTTGCGATAATTTCTTTTTTCCGTGTTCATCATTGTTCATAACATATTTGCATGATTCTAAATAAGCATATTTATTTTAACTTTGAACTGCTGTTAATTTTGAAATAATAATTGTTATTGTTGCGTATATTATGACAGATTAAGATTTTTACAAAAAGATCAGTCGCACTTTAACTGTGAACGCATAATTTGAATTCACCACTGAACTAAGTCCAATAATCATTATATTGTGTGTCTTATATTATAGCAAACGTTTCCATTGTACAGTGTGTGATAAGGATCATTAAAAGATTATATTTATACCACACACAATAAAACGTTTTTTTTTAAATATTTGTTAAGCTAACCCTTTTCTTATTTCATATTTTTTGCAGTCTAGGCTTTTCTGTGTAAGTAACACATATTAACCTTAATATCATATCACACTCATTCGTTTTTAATGCATCAAAACAGAAACGTCTTTCTCACATCAACAACAGTCATGCCATTATATATTGCAGATGTACTGCTGAAGTTAACTTAAGAAATGATTCATGTAAGCCATGAATTGTTTGAAATTTTCACATGGCCTGGGCCGTGATATTCGAATTTTATCCTGAGCATTAGCGAGGGATTAAATTAACGAATATCAAGGCCCAGGCCATGTGTAAATTTCCAGGAATATATGGCTTCCATGAATTTTTCGATTCTAATAGGACAAATACGGCCATGAAAAAACTAAAGCGAGAGAGAATATGCTGTGTGTTGCTGCTCTTTTTTACTCCCTGTTAGATAAAACTCAAGCATTCTAATAAATAAATAGCTTGCATGGGTTTTTTCGTGAATAGCCGCTAGAACAAAATCTGTTTAATTCTTTTTATCCTCAAATTCAACATTTGCCATTTTTAATTTACATGTTTTTCTCGTAAGCTACCGTCAAATCCAAAGTTGACATTTCAACTACGGAGCCCCCTTGTTCTTGCTGATATCAGGAAAATAATGAAAACAACACGTTTATATACTGAACGACTTTAAAAACGCAACACTCATTTTGTTAATTTTTTTTTAACTAAATCATGTTTGATTCTCTTACAGCTTTTTTTCATGCTTATCGTACTTCTTTCTCTTTACAAAAAATAAAAATCTGACTAACCTATGGTTATTGATCATACCGAATTTTTGAAGTGGCATAAATTTTTTAAAGCGAAATATGGACCCATGAAAGATTGTTTCAGCATGTTCAGTATTTTTTTGCTTTGTGAAACAGTTCTTTCAATCCTTTGCCTCACTTAAATCAGTTAAAAATATTGCATCTCCATATTGACAAGACTGAGAAATAAAGAACTGAATTAGCCCTTAAGAATACTGCAAACGTGAACACATAAACGTGCTGCAACCATACTGTGTGACTCCAGAAACTCGTCTTACTGTCCTTCCAACAACGATACAAGTAGACAAGATTTGTTGCTGGCCGTCAATGAACAGATTAGCGTGTAGTGACAATGAAACGTCAGCAGAATTTGATTACGCATCCTCATTTGCCAGACACGTTTGCGACCTCAACGTCAACTGCTAATCAAATTGCCAAGTGCCATTGTGTACAGATTCATGCCATAAATGTTTCCCATCAACCGAATTGCCAAAGAATCGACTGAGGAAAAACCTTTAAAGCCCTCAAGTTCCAACTGCATAATTGCCATAACCAATTAATGGGTTGTACAAATGCAAAATCAGAAAGTGTAAAACAGAACCCAAAACTTGTCAGACAGAATTTGTTGACCTTTCTGAAAATCATTTTGGCGTTCGTAACAGGCAATTATTGCTTTTCACGGTGACACATTCATTCAAAAATAACAAAAAAATAATCTAGTGTTGCGTTTCTAAAGTCGGTCAGTATATATGGGAATAATACATTACAATAGAAAAGTAAACAAAAACCTACCTCAAAATCAATTCAAATACAGTATTATACGAATTTGGATGGTTCATGTAACAGAAAACTTTCACTGAAGAGACATGTATTGTCGAAATGCGCATCTGGTGCAAGAAAATTGGTACCGTTAATTTTATTTCAACTCTAGCGTTTTCATTTGCATGACGTCATGTTTTGAAATGACTTAAATGCGCCACAATCAGTAATAAACTTTCGCGGAATCTGGATTTATTTTGATTTTGTTGATTTCTTCGAGCTCTAGTGCATTACTTCTTTTTATTATGCATCTGAATAAGAATACAAGCTATTTTTTCTTTTTTTAAATGCAAGTTAAAAAACAATAAAAATGGGCAAAGATTTTGTAAAAAGGTTCCAGTACACGTGGACTAACGTGGGAAGTGTTTTGTACCAGCCAGTATTATGTATATCTCTGAGTCGATATATCGAAAATGGTATCAGGGTGTTGCATATATATATATATTAGAATTTAAATTTTCTTTTATCTTAGTATACTTTAGATTATCTTCAGCTTAACAAGAGAGTTCATGTATCTATATTGATTACTTAAGCAATGTAAATAATTCATTAAAAATAGACGTTCAATTCTGTTTGCTTTAGTTTATTTGTTTAGTGTTCATAGCATATTGAAATATTAACCAATAACTTTTTATTAGTGCGTGTATTACGACAGATTAATATTTTTACAAAACTATCAATCTTACTATAATTGTGAAAGCATTATTTGAATTCACTGAATTAAGTCCAATAATCATTATATTGTGTGTATTAGATAAGAGCAAACATTTATATTTTACAGTATGAGAAAAGGATCATTAAAAGTTAATAATTATACCAGACTCAGTAAACACACTGTTTTTGAATGTTTGATAAGCTTACCTTTTTTTTATTTCACTTTCTTTGCAGTCAAGGTTTGAGCTTGTAAGTAACACAGATTTACTTTAATCCTATCACATTCATGTGTTCTTTGAGATGTTAATGTATGAAAAATGAAACTTCTATCTCATATCAATTAGTTGTCCTTGAGACTTAACACAATAGTCATGTCGTTATATATTGCAATATGTCTTGTTGAAATTTACTTTATTTCTTTTATTATCTTACAGCGCAAATTATCCGGTGATATTTATATATAAATTAGTAGTTTGATGTGTGTAAAACACATATTTAGATAAACGCAAACACATATCTTAAAGTACAAATAAAACATAACCAAAAACAATTTGACATGATGATAAATCGTTTTTGCGGTCGTATAAAACATTACAAATCAAATGATATTGTTCGCTAGATAATTGATGTAACTGACTATAGTGAATAAAAGTAATGAGGGAGTTATTCCTCTTATATAAAAAAAAAGATGTCAAAGTAAAAATTTGATTGTTCCACTTGTATACATTTGTTGTTATTTACAAAGAAAATGAAACACTGTTTTATCTGGCGTGCATGAATATGCAGTCAAATGTTTTGTTTTATTTTAAAACTGTATAGAATTTGTAAATGTATATTTGTTTTTGTATTGAAAAAAAGATATGTGATCGATCATGTATAGCATAAGAGACACAATTCTTCACAATAGTAGCGAGAAATTTGTTCGATTATTTTTATTCGCATTAGCTATTTTTATTGCTCTTGATATACATCTATATCTCTTCTTTAAAGTAATGCAAACAAACAACAATAGTTGTATAGTATAATTCTAACCATTTTTACTGGTGTTTTATTTATCTTTTTAAGTGTGTGCACTAACAGTAATTGTGATTGGTAAGTATTTGCTCATTTAAATATTTTTTTAAGCGAGTCCTTATTCATTTCACTGCCCACCAGTGACCGTCTGAAATTGGTACTATTTGAACATGACCATTCTATGTAATTCTATTTTTTTCGTATTTTCTTTGAATAGTTTAAATTATTCTATCTATATGTACTCTATGCGAGCGACCGACTTGGGATCGATTTTGATCAGCAGATTACTAAACATAATGAAATAGCACTTCAACATACTGATACAATTTAGAATTGTGGTCATCCTATGCTTTGACCAATTATGTCCATCTTTTTATTTCTGATTCATAACCAATAATCACCAAAAAAAAGTACAAACTGATTCTATTTTATCAATTATGAATTTGCATCTGACTACAGCTATACAGTGGTTCAAATTGCTATGTTTTGATTTTATATTGCAATTTCTACTGTATGTTTAAGATAAACACTCATTCATTTGAACTAATTGTCATTTAGATAATTGGAATATAATTTAGTACGCCAGACGCGCATTTCGTCTCATAAGACTCATCAGTGACGCTCATATCAAAATATTTATAAAGCCAAACAATACAAAGTTGAAAAGCATTGAGGATCCAAAATTCCAAAAAGTTGTGCCAAATACGGCTAAGGTAATCTATGCCTGGGATAAGAAAATCCTTAGTTCTTCGAAAAATTCAATGTTTTGTAAACAGGAAATTTATAAAAATGACACCCGTCAATAAAACAGACAACAGCAGAAAGTCACCAACAGGTCTTCAATGGAGCGAGAAATTCCCGCACCCGAAGACTATTTACCGGATTTGTTATAACATTAGCAACATAACGGGTGCCACATGTGGCGCAGGATCTGCTTGACCTTTCGGAGCACCTCAGATCACCACTAGTTTTTAGTGGGGTTCGTGTTGCTTCTTCTCTAGTTGCCTATGTTGTGTCGTATGTACTATTGTTTGTCTGTTTGTTTTTTTTTTCTCTTCATTTTTAGCCATGACGTTGTCAGTTTATTTTCGATTTATGAATTTGACTGTTCCTCTTTTACTGGATTGTAGAAATGTATTATATTTATAAAGCGGATCGTTCATGCCTTTGTTTTTAACTCGCGCATTCAGTCAAACATATTACAAAGCTCCATGTACGTATATCATTTACTTCTGTTTATGTTTGAATTAGATGTCTCTGTATCTTTTGAAAATGAGTTTCATCAGTGTAAAAGTATAAAAAATATTATGCGGCCTAGTAAGGCATGATGTATCTAGCAATATCACATTAATCATACATCTCCGTATAAATTGTGTTAACAAAGAGTTATCACGTTTCAATTCAATGCAGACGTGTATACAATCATTTAATAATTTGCGGTAATTGTTAATTTTTAGACTGTGGACTTTACACATGAACAATCTCGCCAAACATTAAACACAATCATCAGTTAATCGTTATGTGATACAATTTATGATTACTATTTTGAAATATGCTATTGATTGGTTTAAGAAATATTAAACAATTGCAATAACGTGGTGTGTATGTTTTTGTTTTAATGTGTTATCATATGTTATTCTAGCTACAATGGGTCATGTTGGCATTATTTTATTGGAGAAGCATAGAACAGCTGACAACCCACGGACTATAAGATATCATAGTCATTTGTATACAGAGTACGTTTTAATGCAAACAACAATTACCGTCATCATATGATCCATCTGCCATTTAAGTGACATTTGTTTTTCTGTTAACTTTATCGAAATAAAGGTAGATTCGTATTGACCACTAATTTTTTTTTCTGACACATTATCATTAATATTATATACACAACTTTATTTGTTTCAAAAATATTCATACACATTTGATGTATTTATAATTATATCTTTATATTATAAAACGTTTATGTGTAGTCAAGTCTGATTATGTTTAGAATATCGTTTGAATTAGAAAAAAAGGAAACAATATATGTCACAATAGAAAAAAAAACTTCCCACACAAAACAAGGTAAAAACACAAAAGATTATTTGACCATTGTCTGCCACCTTAACTGAAATGTATAGATAATCCTAAATAATATACATATTATGTCACATGGTCAGTTTGCCAATTAGTAAAATCAGTCAAATCCTCAAATATACTGCTGTAAAGTAAGTTGTAAATAGAAGATTTGGAACGATTGCAAACACTTAACAAATGACAAAAGAACACAGAAATCAACAACGTTAGGTCACCGTACAGCTTTCAACTATGAGCAAGGCCAATACCGCACAGTCAGCTTTAAAATGCCTCGAAATGACAAATGTTAAACAATTTCTACATAAAACTAACATCCTAAATTAAGTACAGAAAATGAACGAAAAACAAATATGTAAAACATCAATAAACGACAACAACTGAATAACGGGCTTCTAGCTTCGAATAGGCACGTACATACAGAATGTGGCGGGGTTAAACATGTTAATGGGATCCCAACGCTCCCCTTACCTGGGAAGTAATGTAAAGGTAATCAAGTATGTTTTAACACAATATTCCTTTGTTCATGCTGACTTCCAAGTTTAACAGATATTTATCCTTTCAAAGCATGGTCCAGCAAGCCATTTGATTACTTCTCTTTTTGGCTCTCATGGATAATATTCTTTTTAGAAAGCATATAACAGTTCTGTATATGTTATGTTTTCTACAACTCTATTACCCCTGTAATTGTATGATATTTTTGGGTGAAAGCTTGTGCATTTTACTTTCGAAACTTGGGTGATCTTTAAAGGCAACAGTAGTATACCGATGTTCCAGCTCATAAATCCATGGACAAAAAAAACAAAATCGGGGTAACAAACTAAAACTGAGGGAAACACATTAAATATAAGAGGAGAACAACAATACAATGTAACACACACAGAAACGGACCAAACAACAGACAAAATCCCACGAGAATAACAAATATAACATTAAAACCAAATCTATCATGGTTGTTAACACATCAATGGAAGAATACATTTTGTCTTATTCTATTGAAATTTATCCCTTTTCTAACCCATTGTATAACAAAATTTAATCAACGTGTGGTTGCCGAAGATCATTGATTGCTATCAAGGGTCATAACCTTTTAAGCTAACTGATGATTTAAATATGCCAAGACTCGGACTTTAAATGGATAATTTAACTATCTCGATTGGATAAATCCGATAATCCACTGGTATTATTGTAAGATAGTTAAGAGAAAAGGTTAATCGTCGCATGTTAAGTTTCTATCCAATCTCAGAGTAGACGCGCAACTTTGAACTATGCTATAGGTTATATGTTTTTAATATTACATTATAAAACAAGTTTTTTAATCTTGAAAGACAGACAAATTATATTTTGTTTTTTAACTGCAAGTCATTGTACACTTTTGTGTTTATGAAGGCTGTCTAATTAAGATCATTAGGGATTAATATGACAAAAACATTGTGTTATAAAAATAATTACATGTATACTGCCAAAAAAGAAGGACATTATTAGTCGAAAATAAAAACAGAAAAAAGTTGGGGCTAAAAAAGGTAAACAGACTACATAGACTAACAGACAAACATAAGTACAAAAGAATAAATATAGAAGAGGGGCGCAAGAAACCAGAGGGACATGGTTTTTGTTTTAGTGTAAAATAGGCATCAAAAAGGGGCGAAAGATACCAGAGGGACAGTAACACTCATAGATCGAAAACAACCCGACAACACCATGACTAAAAAAGAAAAAGACAAATAACAGAACAAAATACAAATGATACACAACAAAGAAAACTAAAGACTGAGCAACACTAATCCCACCACAAATGGGGGTGATATCAGGTGCTCCTTTGATGTAAACAGAAACCTTTGTTGCCTGAATCAACAAAATATGTCGATGACCATGATGCTATAGATTATTAGTTAATAATATTACATTAAAAAAGCAGGTTTTGATTGAAGTGAAAATTTCAAAAGCTATTTCGGTGTTAGTGTGCATGTGTGTGCAATGGTATGTATCTAACCACTGTCTTAATTAACAAGATTATGGAAAAAAAATATGACAAAATTTGTTTTATTGAAAAGTTTGTATTTGTCATTGTATTTGATGTTAGAACCTAGAATGGCATATAATAAATATTATTCTTTATACATGTATCATGTATACAATCACATTAACCACTAATATAACCACTATATACATACATTGGATCGTCAAAAAGGTAAAATCACAAAAATACTGTAGCACTTTTTACAAAAATCTTAAGTGTAAAATTTATCGTAAGTCTAAAATATTCCTTAACAATTGAAGTAAATATATTTTATCGGAAGATTAATTTTACACTTAAGATTTTTTGTGAAAAGGGCTACTGAACTCCGAGAAAAATTCAATTTGAAAGGCCCTAATCACATGGCAAACTCAAATGACAAAACACATCAAACGAATGGACAACAACTGTCATATTCCTGACATGGTAGAAAATGATAAATTGAACCTGGTTTTATAGCGCTAAATCTCTCACTTGTACGACAGTCTTATCAAGTTCTGATATATTTACAACGATGTGTGAACAAAACAGACATTATAAATAAAATAGTGAAAATATGGGTACAGCACTCATCACTGTGTTACGATCTTAAAACAAACAATTTTACAAAAAAGCACAAACGCATCCATCAAATTAAAAACACATTCATAGCTTCACGTGTCTGACGTCAGAAAATGTATACGTCACATATTCTAAAAATAGCAAAAGACGCATTATTTTTTAAATATGTTTTGTCTTCGTTAATCTTCAACTTTTAAAGATATGGTTAGTTTACATACTTCTAATATCTAATGAACGAGTAGACTTCATGAAAAACACAAAGCTCTGTCAACATGAACGTAACGTAATGTACTTTTTCTTAATCATTCAAAGTTGTGTGACTTTGTTTATTTCATACATATAATTTATGTAACTTTGGAAAAGTACAACGGATACGGTAACTTTGAAGACCAATCTGTGGCCTTCGGCTGGTGTCTTTTCTTTGTTCGGGTTGTGTTGTCTTTGACATATGCCACAATTTCATTTAAGGAATAACAGTACTGTAAGAGTTGCCACCGTCAATTGTAGATTTGACGGTCGCAAATGCAGTTTTACTGGCGACGCGTAGCGGAGACAGTAAAACGGAGATTTGCGACCGTCAAATCAAAATTGACGGTGGCAACTCTTCAACTACAGTACTGTTATTCTGATTCTAATGCATTTCAAAAAGAAATAATACGATAAAACTTGGAAAAATGTCTAAATTTGACAAATAAAAAAAAATTCGCGAAACTTCATGAATGATTTTGGCGCAAAGACGTCATGGGTAAACATGACGTCATACAAATGAAAACTTACAAACTGGAGGTTATTACGTTACCTGTACGCTTCAAATTCGGATAAAATAACTTTAAAACGTCAAATTCGAGGTAGGTGTTGTTTTATTTTGGGTTATATAGTAGTAATCGAACATTTGTTGATTCAATCATTTCAAAATGGTTGTTCCTCCTTAGTTACGCCTGGTCAACTGTGGATTTGACGGCAACTTTTAGCCGATGAATCAGAATAGTATGGGCACACCTATTAAAGATACAAACTGATCTATCTTGGTTTTTTTATTATTATTATTTTATGTGTACTCATTGAATTGTTATTACTTTCTTGTTGCTTTTGAATAAAACATGCAAAAGACGCGTTCTTTCTTAAATATAATTTGTCTTTGTTAGTCTTCAACTTTTAAATATATGGTAAATTTATATACTTCTAATATTTAATGAACGAGTAGACATCGTGAAAAACACAAAGCTCTGTCGACATGAATGTAACGTTATGTACTATTTCTTAAACATACAAAGTTGTGTGACTTGTATTGCATTCATATATATTATGTAACTTTGAAATAGTACAACGGATACGGTCACTTTGAGTGTAAGGAATTATTAAGAAAAAAAATTAATATCCCTTTATTTTGATGGCCTTATCTTTAAGAATCATATTCCATATTCCACAGATCTGTAACAATTTATATTCAATAACTGTTTTACATAAGGATTTGACACGATTCTAAATTCAAATCATATTTCAAAGGTCTTGCAATTCACAAAATTAAAATACAAAGACCTTATTTTTGCAAACAAAAAAAAAAACAACAAAAAAACAGGATGACGACACTTTGTCATGTTTGAAGTAAAAGCAGGACAATAGTTTGTAACCAAGAGTCCTAATTTTTTGTAAAAAATGCTTGAACTTTACATAGCAGCTACATGCAGTTCGCATATTACTTAAAGAAGGCCAAACAGATTAAAAGTTGATATACAACATATCGTACCAAATATAAGGTAAACAAACCGGGTAGTACAGAAGAAAAGAGAGCAAATACTACTTCTTCTTCTTCTTGTCTCTGTATAAGCATCCTTTATAAGGATCACCACCATGAGTTTTGGCGTATAAAGAAAGCATTTGGAGCCTGTATCGGTATAGATTAATGTGAGCATTTGCCTACCAAATTCCCAAGCGAGGCCGTGAGGGGTCTTATTACCAGAAAGTTAACCTTCCCTAAACATAATATAATATAACAAAATAAAACATACAAACTCATACACTCACCTGATTCGTTCAGTCCTCAAAGTATTAAAAGTGTATTTTTTTCCTATGTATCAAATATCCTTTTTTAAATATCTGTGTGTTTTAAATGGGAAAGGGTCACCCCGGATGCCCCACAAATGCCTTGGCAAAATACGTCTAAGGTAATAACGAGGAATCGGTTAGGACAAAATCTATCAAAACCGACACTACCAAATGCCCTGCTATATCAATGGTAGAGGAAAGCCGAAAATCCTACTGAAAAGGATCTCGGAAAGAAACTACCGATCCATAAGGAGAACAGCAAGAACTCACAGACTTCAAATGATAGGTCTGATGGAAATTACTAATGGATCCCATATGGGCAGAGCACATCACTACAAACTCCTCAGAGTCTGAATTGACCAGTTTTTGTGCTCGACCAGTAAAATCGAGCACATATTTTACTCGACTAGTCTCGACATTGTCTCGACTGTACTTAACTGAAATTAAGTGTACTCGACTAGGTCTCGACTTTACTTTATTAGTCTGATTCAGTACTTGATGATCTTTGTGTAGTCTGAAATGGTCTTGACCAAGGCTCGACCTGTCTCGACCTGTCTTGACTAGTCTCGACCTGTCTCGACTAGTCTCGACTCAGTCTCAACCAGTCTCGACCTGCCTCGACTAGTCTTGACCTTCAAATTTAGTTTTGACTGGTGTAAATCAGCCCATCTAACTAAATTAAATATTGATCTTACAAAATTCAAGCTTATTAGGTAGTTTGATTTATTGCTGTGAAATGAAAAAAATTAATTTCGCGGGTATGTTAATTCATTCATTGATAACTATTAATGCTGTATTTTCAAAAAAATGAAAAAATGATACTTAAATTTCAACTTTTAATAAAAAGACTTTTTGACTCATTTATAGTGTAATTTGTTATATTTTTTAGTTTTGCTAGTATGTTGACAATATAAATTTTCGTTTTCAAAAATAACATTCTCAAATTATCACGTGGTTATCACGTGACACTCAAAATCTATTTATAAACGGGAAAACAGTAAACTCAAAAGTGCTATCGTGTAGACACTTTTTTTCCTAAGTATTGTTATCTGTGGATAGCTTATATACTAAAGTATTAGAAAAGTGCTACTCGCCTCCTTTGAATAAAAAGATTAATTAAATAAACGGAGATTTTCGACTGAATTGCGCCAAAAATACTATGACCTTCAGATATTACATCGTTTAACACTTAAACGGTATAAACAACATGAACCGAGTAGCAGTTTTCGTAAAATATTAATATTCAGCTTTCTGTACGTTAATTTGAATCGAAATTTCAAAATTTCTACACGCTAGCACTTTTGAGTCAAAGTTAACTTGTTTCACAAGTTTTCGGGTCCGTCATTGTTTACAAACGCACAAGTGACTTTCAAATGGAAGTAATTCTGTAATGAGAAATAAAAATTTCAGTCATCGGGAAATTGTTGCTGATCTTTATTTAAATGTACATTTTGTTGCATTTTCTCCATAACCAATTTATTTAATAAAAGAAACAAAGTATTTAAATATATATTTTACTCGGAGAATAGATCAAAATGATTATAATTACACATCGGCTTGGTATGAATACCCCTTTTCTTTCTGTTTGGTATTTTTTGGCAAAAAAATTATGTATTGAATTTTTCTACGGACACTGTAGCTTTATCTACCAATAAAACATGACCTCCGTGTATCCGCACAACAGTGTGGGAAGTGTTGTTAAACACCATTCAATCAATCAGATAGTTCTTTGAATTGTGTTTTCTATTTTGTCAGATGAGGTGCCTCTCATGTTTGGGTTTTGCCTCTTGTAACAGTGTTAACTGTCAGAGTGTACAATAAACTCTTGAATCTTGCTCATTCTTCATAAATCATACAGACCCATACACTGTACATCATTCAATCGTTGGTCACAGTGGCAATCACACCATATAGTAATGACAGCTTGGAATATATATATTCAATGTCCTGCTTATTTTTCTCTCAATAAATCTAATTACCACATGATAGAAAACATAGTTTAAGAAAAATAGATGTTGATTTCATAGAAAAAAGCTTATGATGGTCAGTAAGTATGGGACTATTAAATCAATTTATACCAAAGTCCACGAGCTAATGGAAATTTAATTATATTTCAAATCCTGCAACATTTTTATCACACATTCCCTTTACACCATGTACACATTCAATGAACATTCTGTGTCTCATTCAAGCATACTTAAAACTCCAGAATATGTATTTATTCTATGTATGTATATATGTACCATTATCTCTGTAACTTAAATTTGTATTTAGTTTATGAGAATAAAATATTCCAAAACTGCAGAATATTTTCTTTTACAGCTTATTTCCTAAAGCTTGTAGAGCAAAAGTTTGGTTGGCTTGCTTGTTTTGTTTGTATAAACATTTACCCAAGCTTAAAGCACTTAGATTGTCATCTTTAAATAATAAATATAGGCAAACTTAAACCTGTAAATATTATAGTTAAATTCAATTGGATGTTATTTGAATTATCATTGTACAATATACAAACAAAGCAAGCAAGGTAACCAAAGTCTTGCTCTACATGCAATAGGAAAATATCTGTAATCTGTGCCTTCTTTTTAAGGTACAGGAAAAAGAACTATAGGTATATATAGGGTGTAAAGTTTTTTTAAAGAATATATAATTTTGCAGGGTAAAGAAAAGATGCTATTTGATTAAAAATAATAGATAAAAATTCTCTTAACAACTAATTGCACCCCCCCCCTTCCTCAGTTCAGACCCCAATTTATGTATCTGAGGCCTAAATCTGTATAAATTAGAAAAATCATGAACTTGGACAACTGTTTTAATTATCTTTATTTTATTTATATCAATATAATAATATATTATCTTTTACAATTGCAATGCTAACCATCAATTAGGTGTTTATTTTTAATGATAAACAGCATAAAACTAGCAGACATCAGTTAAAATAAACCATGTTGAAAAGTTAAAGTTATAATATTTATCATGTAATTAGATAATTGAATCAATATTGATAATTGCTCTTCAATAAGCATTATTTGGTACTTTCTGAAAAGGTGGAGTAAATGTTTTTGTAAGGGGATATATGATCAGTGTCTAACAGAAAACCCTACAGGGCAATCTCAAAGTTGTTTCATTTAACCCAAGTAATCTAAAATATACATTCACTGACTGATTGATTTAAAATTGTGTATTAAATGCAGCCAACCTGACTTATTTTACTTCATGTGGTATGTTTTTCAATGTGTCACAACTTACCATCATAACC
This sequence comes from Mytilus galloprovincialis, assembly GCA_037788925.1. Classification (NCBI taxonomy): domain Eukaryota; kingdom Metazoa; phylum Mollusca; class Bivalvia; order Mytilida; family Mytilidae; genus Mytilus; species Mytilus galloprovincialis. The sequence continues at coordinate 77,770,277 of CM075336.1, forward strand.
AAATAACATAGAATTTTTTGTTTTTTGTTATAAAACATGTTTCACAATCATAGAAATTAGGGAATGGGTGATCCTATTGATGAATCTATTTGCTAATTTGTATGTGAAAACATTTCATCATTCCTAACACTTTTGCTTTTGTTTCACATTATTATTAATAATTTTGATTTAAATAATCCATGGAGCACAGCTAAATATACTTCATCCGCGGAATAAAATCACAATTTGTACACAGTGACACATTTATGAAGTAAAAGTTTAGTGAAACATCCTCTCCTCAGTGATCATATTAATTAGGACACAATAGCACATACTATATGTATATGTTCTCCACTTTCTTATAAATTTTTCCTTTGTTGATCATGAATTAACACATGTTCCAGAATCATTGCAGTTCGTTATTCATTCATTTCAACATATTTCCTTTTGTTGAACCTGCTTTTTAATACAGCAGCAAATTTTTTTTCTCACTTATTTTTAATACAGTCAATTTACTTCTCCATTGTTCTAATTTGTATTCCTTTTAGCACAGTTAAAACAGTCTTGATTCCATTCAGTTTGTCACACATATATATATGTATAAGTAAAGAGTTGCCTTTTCAGGAAAATTAATTTTCTCTTTATATATCAATGTACAGGAATCTGATAATATGAATATAATATCCTTGTTTGGGTTTCATTTGTTGATCTTCCTTTGAATGACAAGTGCAGTCCTTGAGTCTTATTCATTTTATCAAATGTGCTATTGTATTGGAAGTGGCCATTGTTTCTCATTCATCTTAAAATTCTGCAAAAAAAAGGATATTATTATACACAATATAATTAATTTATAAGCCCTATTGCTATATATGCATAATATCTATTACTTCAATCATTGAACTTAATTTATATGCTCTTAATGTGCCCTGTTATTAATATTTTGAACATAAAAATTATCTTATTCTTATTCTGATACAAAAAGAGAACTTCTATATAATCAAATTTTAGTAAGCTTAATAGTCTAAGCCCTTAGTATCAGCAGTGGTTGGTAAAACCAATAGTAAACTTACATGTTTTTAATAAAATAATTGCCATGTTAGTTTACTTTCTTAACACATAAATATAATAGACAGATTAATCTTAACTCAAAAGCAATTAATCTTTAAATAGCTTTCATATCACTTCATGTGACTATAAAATAAGTGTCAGTTACAATAATATAATATTTGAATGCTTACATGATAATGCCGACTTCCTACATTTCAAGTCACTTGGAAGCAGTAGAAAAAAACCAGTGAATACAAATTCTGCAAAAGACAGGTATAAAATTACATAATCAAAACTTTAAAAGCAATAAACACACCAAAATTTTTTTCTAAAACATGTAGGAAATAGGCAATAAAGGAGATATTTAAAAAAAAAAGATTGATTGTTGGTTGCTTATTAACGTCCAGTGGCAAATATTTAAAAGACTGTTAGGTATTTAATCTGTATGATATTGAAATATTTACATCAATGTAGATTGACAAATTTTAAAGTAACTTATTTGTATTATAACATTTTAACAGTTATCAAGCAAATCCTACAAGTAATAAATAGTCTTAAAAATGTCAATTGAATGAAAGTGGTGATCAATTTAAAATTTTCATATCTTTAACTAAAAATTAAATTGGATAATATATTAACTGAGATGAGCAAATTCTCTCATTTTGTAAAATCTCAGTAGCCTGTTAACTGAAATAGGACTTAATAGTACATTTTATTTGTTTGTACATGCATTTATAAATTCTTTGTCTTTTTGTGTGACTGGTATTTTCTCATAAACTTAGAAATGACAATGGATATATAAATACTATTTGTGAAACAAATCCAAGTTTTATATTTATAAAATTCATGCTTAAATCACAAATTAAGTCAATTAAAAAAAATCAATGTCATTCTTTGTTTAACATGTAAAAACACTAACACTGCTCATTTGTGTTGGTGGTGTATAAAAGTATAAAAAAAATTGACTAAGCCTAAGGAGAGGTAGACTTGGTATACATTTCCATTCTCAATTTTATTTTTATGATAATATAGGGGGTGCAACCCTTACTACCAAAGTTAAGGAGATATGTATACATAAATGAATAGTTTTAATTTATTGCATACACTAAACCAAGGGGAAATTAAATGGGGGGAGGGGTAATTATTATGTAACAGTTGGCTTGGAAAAAATCAAGTCTACTATAACTAATATTAAAACAATCTTTCTCCGAGCATTGTCTCCGTTTATTGTTTCATTGATTGATTCATAGGTCAAAGGTTTTCGTCGTCGGTTATCGAAATAAATGTCGAATTATGAATTTTTTTATTCACTTCAACAAATTCAATAAGAAGAAATGGGTACCGGTGATAAAGAGTTACAATTTACAACGTATTTACCTCAAAATGTATAAAAAAATCCACCTTTCCATTGTGATTTCCATGTTCCGACTTCTGTGACAAGGTGTTCAACAGCTGATGATAATGAGTGTGACGTGACAAGCTAAACATTGACGTTGATGAATGTTAGTTTTTGGCGATTTTCTTACTCAAAACTGTAAGTGTTCAAGGGAACAACGGTCATGTTTGAAGACATTGTTAATGTCGCAATGATGTTGTCGAAAAACAACAAGTTGATAAATCTTTGATCTCGGTGTAGCCAAAAAATCACCACTCCAAAGCAAATTCTCCCAACGTCCGTTTTAGCCAATCAAAATTCGTATAGTTTCAAAAATGACGTAATAGATGAGATTTCGATGCAATCACCAAAAATCGTCAAAAATGATTTGAAACCGCATTAACCTACCCGCGTTTACAATATGTAAAAAAAAAATTATTATATAAAAATTCAGATAGGCATCTTTAATTTTTTTTAGAACTTTTTCAAATCAACTTGGATTTTCATCAAACTATGCAGATATCTTAGATAAATATCAAGCTTACTGAATCCCATTTCATTTAGTTTTTTTGTTGTATTGCTGTAAAATTTAAGAATTAAAGTAATTTTGGTAAAAAAAGCTAGGATTTGCAATTCGGACAAAATAGAGATAGTACACTTTAATTTTTTTAATAACTTTTTCAAATCAACTTGGATTTTCATCAAACTATGCAGCTATCTTACATATATATCAAGCTTACTGAATCCCATTTCTTATAGTTTTTTTGTTGTATTGCTGTAAAATTTAAGAATTAAAGTAATCTAGGTATAAAAAGCTAGGATTTGCAATTTGGACAAAATAGAGATAGTACACTTTAATTTTTTTTAATAACTTTTTCAAATCAACTTGGATTTGCATTAAACTATGCAGCTATCTTACATATATATCAAGCTTACTGAATCCCATTTCATTTAGGTTTTTTGTTGTATTGCTGTAAAATTTAAGAATTAAAGTAATTTTGGTAAAAAAAGCTAGGATTTGCAATTCGGACAAAATAGAGATAGTACACTTTAATTTTTTTAATAACTTTTTCAAATCAACTTGGATTTTCATCAAACTATGCAGCTATCTTACATATATATCAAACTTACTGAATCCCATTTCATTTAGTTTTTCGTTGTATTGCTGTAAAATTTAAGAATTAAAGTAATCTTGGTATAAAAAGCTAGGATTTGCAATTCGGACAAAATAGAGATAGTACACTTTAATTTTTTTAATAACTTTTTCAAATCAACTTGGATTTGCATTAAACTATGCAGCTATCTTAGATATATATCAAGCTTACTGAATCCCATTTCATTTAGTTTTTTTGTTGTATTGCTGTAAAATTTAAGAATGAAAGTAATTTTGGTAAAAAAAGCTAGGATTTGCAATTCGGACAAAATAGAGATAGTACACTTTAATTTTTCTAATAACTTTTTTCAAATCAACTTGGATTTTCATCAAACTATGCAGCTATCTTACATATATATCAATCTTACTGAATCCGATTTCATTTAGTTTTTTGTTGTATTGCTGTAAAATTTAAGAATTAAAGTAATCTTGGTATAAAAAGCTAGGATTTGCAATTCGGACAAAATAGAGATAGTACACTTTAATTTTTTTAATAACTTTTTCAAATCAACTTGGATTTGCATCAAACTATGCAGCTATCTTACATATATATCAAGCTTACTGAATCCCATTTCATTTAGTTTTTTGTTGTATTGCTGTCAAATTTAAGAATTAAATTAATCTAGGTCAAAAAAGCTAGAATTTGCAGTTCGAACAAAATAGAGATAGTACACTTTAAGTTTTTTAATAACTGTTTCAAATCAACTTGGATTTTATTAAAACTATATAGCTACCTTGGTGATCTTACTAAATCCCAGGTTGTTATGAAGTTTTAAAATATTTTTTTGTCAAATTTAATGACATGGCACTATACATGATTTAATTACATCAGTACACGTGAGTTTTACAGGTAAAAAGAAAGCCCTACTTTTCTTAAACTCCTGTATTACTTATCTAGTGAATTAAAAGCCCTGCGATTTAGATTTAACAGGATGTTGCAACTTTGAATAAATGTTATTTAGAATTTAAAACTCTCTGGTAGATGTGATCTTTTTAATAAGTTTGCCCCAAGCAAAAGGTATTGCTTTATTAATCACCACAAATCAGAAGAACTATTTTAATAATTTATAATGTTTCATCCCTTTTTGATATATTTATAAAGTGTATATCAAAAGGAATAAAACATTAAAGGAATTATATAACTATTTTATATATATTTTTTCCCAAATTCTGAGAAAAGATATATTTCTCATATCGTAGCTTTTTGACCTAGGTTAATTAAATTCTTAAATTTGACAGAAATACACCACACAAAATAACAACCTATGATTCAGTAAGATCAATATATTGCAAAGATATTTGTAGAGTTTGATGAAAATCTAAGTTGATTTGAAAAAGTTATGAAAACAAATAAAGTGTACCATCTCTATTTTGTCAAAACCGCAAATCCTAGCTTTTTTTACCTAGATTAAATTAATTCTTAAATTTGACAGCAATACAACAAACTTAATAACAACCTGGGATTCAGTAAGATAAATACATCACCAAGGTAGCTATATAGTTTCAATAAAATCCAAGTTGAATTTAAAAAGTTATAAAAAAAATTTAAGTGTACTATCTCTATTTTGTTCGAACTGCACATTCTAGCTTTTTTGACCTAGATTAATTTAATTCTTGAATTTGACAGCAATACAACAAAAAACAAAATGACCTGGGATTTAGTAAGCTTAGTATACATTTAAGATAGCTGCATAGTTTGATGAAAATCCAAGTTGATTTGGAAAAGTTATTAAAAAAATTAAAGTCTACTATCTCTATTTTGTCCGAATTGCAAATCCTAGCTTTTTTTATCAAGATTACTTTAATACTTAAATTTTACAGCAATACAACAAAAAACTAATTGAAATGGGATTAAATAAGCTTGACATATATCTAAGATAGTTGCATAGTTTGATGAAAATTCAAGTTGATTTGAAAAAGTTATAAAAAAAATTAAAGTGTACTATCTCTATTTTGTCCGAATTGCAAATCCTAGCTTTTTTTACCAAGATTACTTAAATTCTTAAATTTTACAGCAATACAACAAAAAACTAAATGAAATGGGATTCAGTAAGCTTGATATGTATATGTAAGATAGCTGCATAGTTTAATGAAAATCCAAGTTGATTTGAAAAAGTTATTAAACAAATTAAAGTGTACTATCTCTATTTTGTCCGAATTGCAAATCCCAGCATTTTTTACCAAGATTACTTTATTTTTAAATTTTACAGCAATATAACAAAAAACTAAATGAAATAGGAATCTAGTAAGCTTAATATATATGTAAGATAGCTGCATAGTTTGATGAAAATCCAAGTTGATTTGAAAAAGTTATTAAAAAAATTAAAGTGTACCATCTCTATATTGTCCGAATTGCAAATCCTAGCTTTTTATACCAAGATTACTTTAATTCTTAAATTTTACAGCAATACAACAAAAAACTAAATGAAATGGGATTCAGAAAGCTTGATATATATGTAAGATAGCTGAATAGTTTAATGCAAATCCAAGTTGATTTGAAAAAGTTATTAAAAAAATTAAAGTGTACTATCTCTATTTTGTCCAAATTGCAAATCCTAGCTTTTTATACCCAGATTACTTTAATTCTTAAATTTTACAGCAATACAACAAAACACTAAATGAAATGGGATTCAGTAAGCTTGATATATATGTAAGATAGCTGCACAGTTTGATGAAAATCCAAGTTGATTTGAAAAAGTTATTAAAAAAATTAAAGATACCTATCTGAATTTTTATATAATAATTTTTTATTTTTACATATTGTAAAATTAAATTCTTTCATTTTACAGCAATAAATCAAACTACCTAATAAGCTTGAATTTTGTAAGATCAATATTTAATTTAGTTAGATGGGCTGATTTACACCAGTCAAAACTAAATTTGAAGGTCAAGACTAGTCGAGACAGGTCGAGACTGGTTGAGACTGAGTCGAGACTAGTCGAGACAGGTCGAGACTAGTCAAGACAGGTCGAGACAGGTCGAGCCTTGGTCAAGACCATTTCAGACTACACAAAGATCATCAAGTACTGAATCAGACTAATTAAGTAAAGTCGAGACCTAGTCGAGTACACTTAAGTACAGTTTAGTACAGTCGAGACAATGTCGAGACAATGTCGAGACTAGTCGAGTAAAATGTGTGTTCGATTTTACTGGTCGAGCACAAAAACTGGTCAATTCAGACTCTGAGGAGTTTGTAGTGCATGTCTCAAACATACATGAAAATGTCTGCAGAGGTTTTCCTCAACAAGAAAATAATGACCGAAATTGAAAGTATATAATCTATGGATGATAAAATGCATCTAAGAAAGCAATTTAGAAGACTAATTTGGATGATGTTGATGAATTCTCTCTGCACAAATTTAACGTCCATTCTCATCGACATCCACCGAATTCCCATTATCACTGTGTACATAAAAGCAACAGTAGTTTACTGCTGTTCGAAACTCATAAATCGATTAAAAAAAACTAATTTGGGCTACAAACTAAAACTAAGGGAAACACATCATATATAAGAGAAAACAACGACACAACAGAAACACATCATTGAAATGTAACACACACAGTAACGAACTAAAATGTAACAATGGCCATTTTCCCGACTTGGTACAATAAATTTTAAGAATAAAAAAAATGGTGGGTTGAACCTGGTTGTGCGGCATGCCAAACCTCCCGTTTAATGGCAATGTTAAATATAACATTACAATGACAACAAAACATGAGAGGAATGCAATACAAATAAATAGGAGAACATATAGGACAGAGAAACACACGAATAATAGTTAACAAAAGGCACCAGGTTTAAAATTTAATACGTCAGACGTGCGTTTTGTCCACACAAGACTAGCCAGTGACGCTCAGATTAAAACAGTTTTGACAATTCTTAATTTTACTTTTATCGAAGTGTAATTGTGTATAAGAAAACCTTCAAAAACTGAAGATAATTGGTAGTTTAGTTTTATCGTCTATATATATACAATGTAAAAAGAAATATATGCAAAGGAAATAAATATTTGATGAACATATTTCGTGTTGATGTCATTGAAATCATTATATCTGGCAACATAAGGTTTATTATATCAAACAAACCAAATTATACTTAATAGTGTATTCAGTATTCTAAGTCAAATACAAATGAATATACATTATGTATCTTAAGTACAATGATATTTAAATACATCAATGCGTAAACTAAATTTCAAAAACGTATCTTTCATCTCTTCGATGGAGGTAAACAGGTAAAGACATTGAATTTATTATCCGATCTTCGTTTGATTGCTATAATGGAATACTCTGATGATATTAGTAGAATCATTTAGAATCAGTAATTGACTTATTAAGTGACATAAGGAATATATTATTATAATAGTTTAACAGTATATACAGATTAAGCATTATAAACCTTCTTAACCATTGACGTTCTACTGTCAGTATCAACACTTTAATACAACTTTTATTCTAACTTCTATTTTAAGGAAAGTTTTTAGACATTCAGCAGAAATACAAAGTATTTGATTTAAGACATAGTAGAACTCAGTGTTTTCCATTCGGCATTTGAGACGGGTCTGCCGACCACCTTTCGATTTTAGGAGGTGGTCGACATTTTTTTTCAAATTACGGATTTTGTTCGGTCCCGTACCGTTAAATTTGAATACTAATCGCACCTCGCTGATTTTTTTTCATTGACAAAGATGGCATCCAATCGTCAAATTTCAATGTTTTCATTTATCAATCGGAACGGTCGAATATATTACTTCTTTTCTGTTCATCGTATATTAGATAAATATTTTGTATTCCACGATGGGGAAGTCTTTTCCAGACTACACTTTGAAGATAACAGACTGAGCTAAAAGGTAACTGTAAGTAGTCACTAAAACATATAAAATGGCCCAAGCTGCAGCTTGGACTTGTCAAATATGTACTGGCGGATCAGGTGAACATAATTGTCAGCAGTGTGATCAGTTATTTTGCGGCAGCTGTAAATTATCTCATTTACGCACAAAGTCTTGTAAAAACCACACTTTTGTAAGCGGACGAGATATCAACCAGAATAAAACCTTCTTTGCATGGAACACAAGGAATGTTTCTTTTTCTACTGTCAGGATTGTGATACTCCTGTCTCTAAAATTTGCTCCGTCGATAAACACAGTCGCCATTTGATGACAGACCTTACTAAAACAACTCTAAAACTTAGATCTGAACTTACCAAGGATATTGAATTAAAGGTATCAGCAAACGTAAACAAAATTGATTACACAAAAGTGTACCGTGAGGAAGTCAAAGCAGTCATCAAGGCCATTGCTGAAGAGGGGAATAACTGGAAGAAAATAATTGATAAAAAAGTTGATGATTTTGTTAAGCAAGTGCAGGACGAGGAAAATAAAGCTTTTTAAACTATGACTGCACTGACCAAAGTTTATCGTGGAGTTTACGAAAACTGTCAAACATTGCAAAAGAACATCAAAGAAATGGAACTCATAGCAGATTTACTATTGTTACAAAAGCTGAAGAAACTTAAAGTTGATTTGGACAGCATACATTTAAAACAAGTTTGCGATAGGTCTTCTTTATCATACAGAAAGGAAAAGCCTGTAAACACAGATATAGACAGCCTATTCGGAGAGTTGAAGTTTCGGTAAGTTATCGATTTTCAGAAAAAGAATAACTATGGTGCTAAAAATCGGTATGACATATTATTCCTTAACTACATAAATTCCCTCTAATTTCGAACAAAAAAAAAGTAAAAAGACAACAATACTGTACTCCAAGAAAAATTCAAAAAAGAAAGTCCAAAACCAGACACAAACAACAGAAACCATAGGGAACATTAAAACGCATACGTCAAAAATAAACCAACTACAGCATGGCCACCATACATATAAAACACCAAAAGACAAACAACAGTATAAAAAGCAAAACCATTTATACACTAGCGTACACATGTTGATTATTAACGTATATATCAAATGTAGACAGAGCATGTGTTCGAATGGATGTAAGATAACAGTGGTATATTTTCATGATTGATACTATTGACACCAGTTAGTAAAGAAAAGGTTGCTTGAGATTGTTTAGCAAGGACTAGTTTCGAACACTTATTTTGATATAAGAAATGTTTTGGTCTAGTATTGGTTTAGCAGTAGTCTACTTAAAATATACATTACTCATATGATAGGTAATGGCAAAGAACAGAAGTCTACAAAACTGTCAAATTAGAAAAAAACACAGATATTCATTCAATGTTTATCAAATTTGTATTTTGACAACAGTAAAGTGCTGTCAACTTAAGGATGTACTAAGGTGAAATTAAAAAAAATCAGGATTTTAAAATTGACACTTTTAATCGGAAGAGCATAAGTTAAGAAACAAAAATAAGCTAAATATATTAATAGGTCATGGAGCTCCTTTTCGAGATATTCGATTTTTAAAATATATCGGGAAAAGTTTGACTCGGACTTTTACTTTATACTTGCATTGGTGTTATGTGGGTCTCAAATCAAAAGAAATTACATAAATAATTTGCTTAAATCATGTTAAATCATGAGCTATTAAGTTTTATATAAAAAGATAAATGGGCGCTATCGGGCTAAATATTTTACCTTGCATCATATGGCAAAAAACCAAGGATTCCGAACAGCTAACACAAATTCCAAAACTTCACCTAAGTACATCCTTAATCTTATTTTAACCTCAGCAGCAACATGTTGTTTTTATTCTGATTTGCATTAGACACGTAATTATGTCACGGTCTGTAAAACGTATTTTTGTCAAAAGCTTTATTGGCATCCAAAACACAAATATTGTTTTGAACCTCTTCTGCATTTCTGTATATTTCAACATATGACATTATGTATTTAGAGTCAAATCTGTATATTATAAAAGCCAATGGCAATGATTTCGAAGAAATATTTGGTTTTAATATGCTTGTTCACTTTATTTTGTATTCTCTTTTTTCCAGAGACAGTAAGGCGTTAATTGAAACATCTGACAAGCTACCAAATATAAGGTAATAGTATTTTTAAGCAAGGAACATATATGTACATATATCAAATTCGGGATAGAAAGCAAGTGTTTAATGGATAAAATCAACACTTCAATGAACAATAGAGATTTTGAAAACGCAAAAGATCCAGCAAAATTGGAACATAGACGATCGAATCGGGTAACCGAACATTCAATCATAAACAGAGTTCGTAAAAACAAATATATTTCTATAACGGATGTATGGCATGCAGATTCGTCGAATGAATTTCTAGTATCTGTATATGAAAAGAGATTTAGTAGCGTTTACAATGGGAAATAATATCTATCAAAGTTTTCATAAAGTAAATATCAACATTTATAAACAACTGTAAGGATTTCAAAAATGAGACAACACTAATACGATATCATTAGTTTTAAAGGCTAAACATTTTATTAGCAAAAATGTGCTTGGAGCTTGACTTTACATCCATGTTTCGTTGTACATCTTTTCACATTTTGTTTCCTCACAAACTACGGTTGTGTCATTTACCTCTTGTCTAAGTCACAATGTGCAAATACCGGTATATTGTTTGCAAAGATATTGATAACAGTCTGAATAATCATATTTCAGGCAACCAGAATCGCAAAAGAAATACATATACGAAGGTCATTATTGTAGGTAAGTTAAAATGATTACCACATTGATCTCTTCTTTAATACTTGTATGAGGTTTGTTTACTCAATTATTCAGCCATCATTTCTAGTGTTTAAGTAAATGTGAAATGAATTCGTTTGAACTTGTTATTACAGAGAGTTTGATTTGTTATATTAATAGTAGGATAGGCTAGTTGTTATTTATTGTTATTACAGTGAGTTTGATTTGTTATATTGATAATAGGATATGTTAGTTGTTATTTATTGTTAACAACGTACCAACATAACGAATTGTCTTAAAAGCTAAAAAAAAAAAAAGGAGAGTATGACAGTAGCTGCTAGTCAAATGACGGAATACTATATTTAAACTATAACTATACAAATGTGGTTAACAGTTTTGGGTTTAAATATTGTGAAAGATGTTATTTTCTAACTGACCAAAAAGATTGATAACCATGTTTTAGTGTATACAAAATAGTTACTACAGTGAAATGCATTTAAACACACTAGACACACGTAGTATGTATCCAATGGTGTTTTTAACATACATTGACCTATAATGGTTTACTTTTATAAATTGTGACTTAGATGGAGAGTTGTTTCATTGGCATTCACACCACATCTTCCTTTATCTAATTAGTTTTAATTTTAAGCAATTTAGTCTTAATTTTAAGAAATTTAGTATTAATTGTAAGCAATCTAGTTGTAATTTTAAGAAATTTAGTTTTAATTGTAAGCAATCTAGTTGTAATTTTAAGAAATTTAGTTGTAATTTTAAGAAATTTAGTTGTAATTTTAAGCAATTAAGTTTTAATCTTAAGCAATTTTTTTTAGTATTCAGAATACAATTACATTTATTTTGACAGCGACAACACATCCATGTTTCTCAAATGAACGACGGCTACATATACATAAGTATACCGCTGTTCGAAAGTCATGCATCGTTTGAAAGAATGCATACTTGATCTACAATATCTTTTTTTTAAACGTATATTTTGTATTTTATGGTTATTTTATAATTGCTATTACAGGAATTTTCAGGTTTCAACGTACGTATATTGTACTAAAATGATTGATTACAGAAAACAAATACATAAATAAACATATTTTGACATGGAAAACGTTTATTCATGTGTATGTTCTTTTAATACATGCCAGTTTTTAGTTGTCTAGTAGACTTTGCTTTCATAAAAAAAATTCTTTATCTTTTATTAATATTATACTAATAATACATACAGCCATTTGACTGGTATGTTGACAATGTTTACATGTGATTATAATTGGCAATCAAAATACGCTAATATGTATACGACCAATAACATTTTGACTCGCCTATTCACAATACATTGATGTGTGTTTTTAATCTGCAATCATAGTTATGAGGTATGTTCAATTTTAAGATTTCAAATAAAAAGGGGACGAAATATTCCAGAGGACAATCAAACTCATAGATCGAAAATAAACTGACAACGCCATAGCTAATAACGAAAATGACAAACAAACAAATAATAGTACACATGACACAACATGAACAACTAAAGACCAAGCAACACGAACCCCACCAAAATCTGAAGGGTGAAATGATCCTGCTATACATATTTTAATCAGCATTCACATATAAAAGCATGGGCTCCTCGTTATATGTATTAACATTGTGATACCTCGATAAAACCCAATCATAAAAGGTGTATGTTATTTTGAAGTGAGGAGCCAAAAACAGATCATATATACGGGTATGTATTAAATTTCATTACCATTGTGAAAGGATCTTCCTTATATACAGAATTAAATAGTTGAAGTATTAAAAGATGCTTTGGAGATATTCAAATCCATGTGCAATTTATTTTTTTATTTGAAAACAAATAGCAAATTGATGAACCATTAATGTACCAATACATTATATTACATATTTGAGAGCACATTTTGTTCAATAAAAGTTTCACCCAATTAAAAGAGGGACAAAGATACCAGAGGGACAGTAACCCTTTACGGGTAAATAGAATGATATCTGTACAATTACATGAACCTAAATAGGTATAATGCACAATCGCATTCTGTGACTCGAGTTATATCTATCATTTTTAAATATTACTGTATTTGATTAGGATTATTAAACCTTATTAATTAAACAAGTGGCAGTTAAAATTGTTTTACAGTGTTTGCCTAACTTACACTTTTACTTTTACACTTACTTCATATTTTTTGCAGTCAAGGAGTGTCTATGTAAGGAACATGCCTTAATACTATCATCCTACAATTATTTCCAAGTCATTCGTTCTTTGAGATGTAACTGTTTAAAAAAACTTCAATCTCACATCAATTAGTTGTCAGTTGTCTTTGACAAATGTTTGAGACTAAACCAAAATAACAATGACAATGAATATTGCAATATACTTTGTTGAAATATATTTTAGTTTTTCTATTATTCAAATATACAACGAGAATCGTCCATATAAAATTATATTTAAAATAGTAGGTTATTGTCTATAAATATATATATCTATAACACACTTCAAAGTGTATTTTGATATGCTTTGCAAAAATACCAAACGATTCATGCAGTTATGAGCCCCGGTTGTTCTTCAACTTATAAAAGATACAGGGATTATCAGTTTGTACACGCGCGATTCGTCTACAAACTATTTAGATTAAACAACTGTTTTTCGTTAATATTTGGTACTTAAAGTTTAAACATTATTTATTCGTTTCCGCATGCGAGTAAAAAAGGAAATACTGCGACGAGTAAGGTTGAGGTCTGACTTTTTTTGGTTTGGTAAAGAATCAAATGATTGTTCTTTTGGTTTTCATTGTTTATTCTCAGGTTTGATATTTTAACTGATATAAACATGACTTAAATAACATGTTTCAACGAGTGAGCAACCTTCCAAAGTACATTTATTTCAATTGTACAAGCAATATGGAATAAGGACCAAAGAAACCGTACACAAATATATTGTGTATGATTTATTAAAAGCGACAACTGAAAATACCATTGATAAATTTGATGTACAACCACCTCCTGTAAACATCGTTTACAATTTGGAACTGTATCATAAGAAATTAATATTGTGAAACCATTTAAACAACCTGAATATATAGGACAGAATCGCTGGATTAATTTATCTGATTTCACGGAATTCGTCATACACATATCTGACGTTAGGTCAATTGACCCCCTAAGGCGTTAATGTCCTTTATAATCAATTTTTAACAATTTACATTGGGCCAAGTTCATTATAGATAGATATAATTGTAAGCAGCAAGAATGTTCGGTAAAGTAAGATGTACAAACACATCACCATCACCAAAACACAATTTTGTCATGAATCCATCTGTTTCTTTTGTTTAATATTCACATATACCAAGGTGAGCGACACAGGCTCTTTTAAGAGCCTCTAGTTAATTTTGTGCAGTATCACTTTTCATAAAAGATAAAAAGGACTTACGTTATGGCTGATATATTATGGTTGAGGTCAAATATCAAATCTATGGTTTACAATTTGACCTTTGCTACAACTACGTATATACATACTGGTACATGATAAAGATATGGTCTTTAAAACGTTTTAACCTTTAAAGAGACGACTAAAAGGGGTCTATTGTGAATCGAGAGATCCCGTCTATGGTAAGAAAGTCAGCCAAAATAATAAGTAAAGAAAATTAAATAACATTATTAAGAGCACAAAAAAGGAAATTCATTGGTGCCAATTGTTTTTCAATCGGTCAAGCGGTTTTCCAAAATTTAGCCGTTTTTCTTGCGAAACAATCATATCAATTTTTGGACTATTTTGTAGGCCAAATATAACCAAAGTGTTGGGTAGAAAAAAGTGTTTTGCTAATATTGAACATAACATTGATCCATGCTTTCACATGTATGGTATCATAATTAAGCTGACAATATCAGCCTTTATATGAATCTAATGTTACGGTATTCAGTTGAATGATATTCATGCTAGAAGACTTTTTGTTTGGCCTGTACCTGCATAAAAATAAAAAAATTATAATTAAAAAAAAAGCAATCTAACAGAGAAAATGAAAATATTCCATTTGAACCCACAGAGTTGAGGCATTGCTTAATCAGACACTGCTATTGTGATATGGAATATGTCTTAAAAACCATACATGTGCATACTATTCGTCCTTTATCTTGGTTATCGACATCACTAAAGGTTATTCAAAAAGGAAGATTTTTTTTAATTAAATTTTTATTCTTAAACCTCGCAGGACTGAGCTCAATACCATTGTTATTCATTAATTAAACATTTATAACATTTTAATTAGAATAATAGAAAGTGTTTTATATCAATATATTGTACACTTAACAATGGTATACATATTATTTAAATTGATCAATATATGCAAGTTAAATATATAGCATTCATTCACTAAATAAATATGTGTAAGCAGTCAGGTAAAACGTACCCAAAACCTACAGATGGGTGCACTCCTAACCTGTACAGCAAGTTAACTTGATAACCAGTCATTTGGACTGGTCAAAGTTAACCTGTGACCGAATATAGGACTGCTCTGACCAGTCCTAGGACCAAAATCTAGTTAACTTGAAAAGCGGACTTGGACCTAGGACTGTTTTTATGTCTGCCAAAAAGTTAACTTAGAAACAGGTCCGCTATTGATATAAGTTAACTTCGAACCAGTCCTGTCATAAGTTAACATAAGTTAACTTCGGAACCAGTCCTGTCATAAAGTTAACTTGGAAACCGGTCCTGCCACAAAGTTAACTTCTGCTTGAACAAATCCGATCAAAACCAGACCTGTTCCCAAGTTAACTTTTGACTGGTCTGGTCAACACTAAGTTAACTTGTAACCAGGACCGCTCTTCGTTGATTTAAAAAAAAATATTTTTAATATCTTTGTTTCGTAGTATAAACATCGAAAATAAAGTAATTTGAAAATTAATACTTCCGTTTTATGAACAGGATTAAACACAAATAATTGAAAATAAGTACGCACAGAACGTAACACAAATTTATCTGTGATCTGACAATCTATCTATTATAAAAACGATCTCGGTTACAATGATAACAGGCACTGAATATATATATATATTCCGAGATCAAATTCAATCATATTATGTATATTTTTGAAAAGAAGTATATTTGATGTTAGGTGTATACGTCCTTGTTAGTTATACATCCTTGAACTATGCAGCCACAATCAGCAATAGTTTAATTCATTTAAATAATGACTACAAATTTTTGTTCGCCTAAATTAAGGGTGCCAGCATGTCTTTTTTTTACTCAAAATACTGATACGTAACAAAATTTCAGTAGTTTTGATGCCTCCAGTTGACTTGTACAACAAAATTATTTGACCGCATCCACCAAAACTGACCATATATGCACTTTAATTTGTAAATCTATATACCCGCATAGTAAATCAGCAATATTTTTTATGACAGGATTCAATGTATAATACAATCCTGACAATGGACAGCAAAATTGCAATATAATAACAAAAAATGTTGGTTCGCATAAATTTAGGATACCAGCATGTCCTCATTTTATTCAAAAT
Source organism: Mytilus galloprovincialis (assembly GCA_037788925.1). Classification (NCBI taxonomy): domain Eukaryota; kingdom Metazoa; phylum Mollusca; class Bivalvia; order Mytilida; family Mytilidae; genus Mytilus; species Mytilus galloprovincialis. The sequence continues at coordinate 77,786,977 of CM075336.1, forward strand.
ATTGATACGTAACAAAATTTCAGTAGTTTTGATACCTCCAGCTGACTTGTACAACAAAATTATTTGACCGCATTACCAAAACTGACCATATGTGAACTTTAAATTGTAAATCTATATACCAGCATAGTAAATCAGCCTTATTTTTAATGTCAGGATTCAATGTATAATACAATCATGACAATGTACAGCAATATTGCAATATAATAACAACAAATTTTTGTTCGCCTAAATTAAGGGTGCCAGCATGTCCTCTTTTTACTTAAAATACTGATACGTAACAAAATTTCAGTAGTTTTGATGCCTCCAGTTGACTTGTACAACAAAATTATTTGACCGCATCCACCAAAACTGACCATATATGCACTTTAATTTGTAAATCTATATACCCGCATAGTAAATCAGCCATATTTTTTATGTCAGGATTCAATGTATAATACAATCATGACAATGGACAGCAATATTGCAATATAATAACAACAAATTTTTGTTCGCATAAATTTAGGATACCAGCATGTCCTCATTTTATTCAAAATATTGATACGTAACAAAATTTCAGTAGTTTTGATACCTCCAGTTGACTTGTACAACAAAATTATTTGACCGCATCCACCAAAACTGACCATGTGTGCACTTTAATTTGTAAATCTATATACCCGCATAGTTAATCAGCCATATTTTTTATGTCAGGATTCAATGTATAATACAATCATGACAATGGACAGCAAAATTGCAATATAATAACAAAAAATTTTGGTTCGCATAAATTTAGGATACCAGCATGTCCTCATTTTATTCAAAATATTGATACGTAACAAAATTTCAGTAGTTTTGATACCTCCAGCTGACTTGTACAACAAAATTATTTGACCACATTACCAAAACTGACCATATGTGAACTTTAAATTGTAAATCTATATACCAGCATAGAAAATCAGCCTTATTTTTAATGTCAGGATTCAATGTATAATACAATCATGACAATGGACAGCAATATTGCAATATAATAACAACAAATTTTTGTTCGCCTAAATTAAGGGTACCAGCATGTCCTCTTTTTACTTAAAATACTGATACGTAACAAAATTTCAGTAGTTTTGATACCTCCAGTTGACTTGTACAACAAAATTATTTGACCGCATCCACCAAAACTGACCATATGTGCACTTTAATTTGTAAATCTATATACCCGCATAGTAAATCAGCCACATTTTTGATGTCAGGATTCAATGTATAATACAATCATGACAATGGACAGCAAAATTGCAATATAATAACAAAAAATTTTGGTTCGCATAAATTTAGGATACCAGCATGTCCTCATTTTATTCAAAATATTGATACGTAACAAAATTTCAGTAGTTTTGATACCTCCAGCTGACTTGTACAACAAAATTATTTGACCACATTACCAAAACTGACCATATGTGAACTTTAAATTGTAAATCTATATACCAGCATAGTAAATCAGCCTTATTTTTAATGTCAGGATTCAATGTATAATACAATCATGACAATGGACAGCTATATTGCAATATAATAACAACAATTTTTTGTTCACCTAAATTAAGGGTGCCAGCATGTCTTCTTTTTACTTAAAATACTGATACGTAACAAAATTTCAGTAGTTTTAATGCCTCCAGTTGACTTTTACAACAAAATTATTTGACCGCATCCACCAAAACTGACCATATATGCACTTTAATTTGTAAATCTATATACCCGCATAGTAAATCAGCCATATTTTTTATGTCAGGATTCAATGTATAATACAATCCTGACAATGGACAGCAAAATTGCAATATAATAACAAAAAATTTTGGTTCGCATAAATTTAGGATACCAGCATGTCCTCATTTTATTCAAAATATTGATACGTAACAAAATTTCAGTAGTTTTGATACCTCCAGCTGACTTGTACAACAAAATTATTTGACCGCATTACCAAAACTGACCATATGTGAACTTTAAATTGTAAATCTATATACCAGCATAGTAAATCAGCCTTATTTTTAATGTCAGGATTCAATGTATAATACAATCATGACAATGGACAGCTATATTGCAATATAATAACAACAAATTTTTGTTCGCCTAAATTAAGGTTGCCAGCATGTCCTCTTTTTACTTAAAATACTGATACGTAACAAAATTTCAGTAGTTTTGATGCCTCCAGTTGACTTGTACAACAAAATTATTTGACCGCATCCACCAAAACTGACCATATATGCACTTTAATTTGTAAATCTATATACCCGCATAGTAAATCAGCCATATTTTTTATGTCAGGATTCAATGTATAATACAATCATGACAATGGACAGCAATATTGCAATATAATAACAACAAATTTTTGTTCGCATAAATTTAGGATACCAGCATGTCCTCATTTTATTCAAAATATTGATCATAACAAAATTTCAGTAGTTTTGATACCTCCAGTTGACTTGTACAACAAAATTATTTGACCGCATCCACCAAAACTGACCATTTGTGCACTTTAATTTGTAAATCTATATACCCGCATAGTTAATCAGCCATATTTTTTATGCCAGAATCAATGTATAATACAATCATGACAATGGACAGCAATATTGCAATATAATAACAACAAATTTTTGTTCACATAAATTTAGGATACCAGCATGTCCTCATTTTATTCAAAATATTGATACGTAACAAAATTTCAGTAGTTTTGATAACTCCAGCTGACTTGTACAACAAAATTATTTGACCGCATTACCAAAACTGACCATATGTGCACTTTAGTTTGTAAATCTATATACACCATGACGTACCCGCATAGTATTAATCAGCCATATTTTTTATGTCAGGAATCATTGTATAATATAATCATGACAATGGACAGCAATATTGCAATTTAATAACAACAAATTTTTGTTCACATAAATTTAGGATACCAGCGTGTCCTCCTTTTATTCAAAATATTGATACGTAACAAAATTTCAGTAGTTTTAATACCTCATGCTGACTTGGAAAACAAAACTATTTGACCAAAACTGATCATATGTGCACTTTTATTTGCAAATCTATATACCCGCATACCATTGTACCGAGCGCCTTAATGTCTTCTCCTGGCGCTCCTGTTCACATTTTAGTAGGACCGTAAATGTACACGTAATCAATAATATTGGAAAACCATTAATGCAAAAAATATTCTGAATAAATTGAGAATGTCAGAATTTCATCTCTTTATTTATAATAACAGTCACATCATATATAGGAGTTCATGATGGTGTACGTGTAAAACAAAACTATTATGCCACATCATCAAAGTACCAACACTGACATGTCTGAATTCATTTGTACTATTTACAATGATTTAATAAAAAAAAGTATACGAGGTTCTCTTCTTGGAATCTATTATGTCGGTTGATTGATTTTGTTTATAGTTAAACGTCAAGTGGCAACTATTTCATTAAAGTGCGCATTGAGTATAATTTTAGGACGTCCCATATAAATATCGGCAATGACAAATCTCTCGATAAATCTGACGAATTTGACGAGATTGTTGATAGTTTTACCACATCCATGACATCGTATGCTTACGGACACTGTACAATTTCTGTTAGAATATTCTGCGGGAAATAGAATAGTAAATCCAATGCAAACAAGTTGAATATCAATGAAATATCCATGCAAGTATAAATTTATGCATAAAGTAAAATTTAGGAAGGGACAGGTAAACAACGGGGAACGAAGTAACGTAGACAATGTTGCCGATATCCCGTGATATAAGAATATTGTTCCGATGCGTTGGATAACCTTTCTATCCGCCTTCTAATAAAAAAAAAACTCTGTGTGATCGTATAGCCATTTTTTATTTATATAAAAATACATGTATATCAAATAAAAGAGAGCATTTGTATAATATCTAGTAGAGTCTAGCGAGTAAATAATAAATGATATCTGTGGAAAAACAATGCGAATGTTGTTTACATATTTTAATGAAAGCTCAAGTCTGATATGAAAACTCTTATAACGATAATCTGTCATAAGCAGACCTGTCCTCAGGTCTGGTCAATAGCAGACTTGTCCACAGGTCTGGTCAAAAGCAGACCTGTCCTCAGGTCTGGTCAGGAGCAGACCTGTCCACAGGTCTGGTCTGAGGCAGACCTGTCCTTAGGACTGGTCAAAAGCAGACTTGTCCACAGGTCTGGTCTGGGGCAGACCTGTCCTCAGGACTGGTCAAAAGCAGACTTGTCCACAGGTCTGGTCTGGAGCAGACTTGTCGATAGGTCTGCAGCAGTCCTAAAAAAGCAGACCGTAGGTCTGGTCCACCAACGACGAAGTTAACTTGCTTGACTGCTTAAAAATTCTCAAGTTAACTTAGAAAGCAGTCAACAAGTTAACTCTAAGTTAACTTTTGTCAAGGTTAGGACCGCACCCATCTGTAGTCAGTACAGGTAAAGATATTTAATCACATAATTCGGCGGTCATGTTTGATTGTGTATCCTTGTATAGTCGGTTGAGTTAAAGGTTATGAATCGCTCATTGCGTTTTGAATCAGATCTATTTAATAAGATTCAATAAACACATTTTGATTAGTGTTAACAAATACTATAATTAATATTTTATTATAGTTTCAAAACTTTTTTATGAGTAAGATTCAATGGTTTGTACAAGGTATCTTATAACTCAATAGTATTGCTTATGTTTTGAACATTGACTAAAAGAAATTATTTGACATATTTTATATTTGTGATATAAAGTTCAAACAAAATTAATTCATTTGAAAAGCCAATCTAAATAATTCATTCAGTTTTTCCCAATAATTGTAATATGTATTTACGATAAAGCTGCCAGAGTACGCACTAATATTAAACGAACTAGCCAAAGGTTGTCGATAGTGATAACAAAAACATACAAAATGGCACAAGCTGCTGCATCGACTTGTGAAATATGTACTGGCGGACCAGGTGAACACTACTGTCAGCAGTGTGATCAGGTATTTTGCGGAAACTGTAAATTATCTCATTTACGCGCAAAGTCTTGTAAAAACCACACTTTTGTAAGCGGACGAGATATCAACCAGGAAGAAAAACTTCTTTGTACGGACCACAAGGAAAGTTTCTTATTCTACTGTCAGGATTGTGATACTCCTGTCTGTAGAATTTGCTCCGTCGAGAAACACAGTCGCCATTTGATGACAGACCTGACTAAATCAACTAAAAAACTTAGATCTGAACTTGCCAAGGTTATTGAATTAAAGGAAACAACATCGAGGCAAAACGTAAACACAATTGAAAGGTACTCAAAAGCTTACCGTGAGGAAGTCAAAGCAGTCATCAAGACCATAACTGAAGAGGGCAACTACTGGAAGAAACTTATTGATAAAAAAGTCGAAGGTTTTGTTAAGCTTTTGCAGGATAAGGAACAGAAAACATTACATAATATGTCTGCACTAATCAAAGTTCATCGTAAAGATTTCGAAAACTGTCAACAATGGCAAAAAAACATCAAAGAAATGGAATCGATAGCAGATGTACTTTTGTTAAACAATCTTAAGAAACTTAAAGTTGATGTGGACAACATTGAATTACAGCAAGTTCCTGAAAGGTCATCTGTGTCATACAGAAACAAAAAGCCTTTAGGTACAGAAATAGACAGCCTATTCGGAGAGTTACAGTTTAAGTAGGTTATCAATTCATAGAAAAAAACTAATTATGGTGTTAACAATTGCATCGGTATACGAAATATTTTCTTAAATAAATGGTAAATCTATATGTTGAATGTGTGTCTTGTAGCAATGCAATCGGAGCAAAAGATACCAAATAGACATTCAAAGGCGTTCTTAAAAAAAACCGACAACACCATGACAAAACAAAGACAAAAAAAAAAACACCAAATGACAAACAACACTACACAAAATAAAAATTTGTTATTACACTAACGAACATCTGTTGAACACACTTCTTCAAGAGGTAAACAGACAAAGCAGGTTAACGAATGGTTGCGAGATAAGAACAGCACATTTTCATGATTGATACTAATGATCTAGAAAAGACAATGTTGTTAGAAATTGTTTAAAAAAGACTAATTTCGTACGCTCATTTTGATACGACGAAGAGTCATTTTTGGCTCGCTTTGTATGAACAGTAGTCAACATTGAATGAACCTCAATTATAAGAAAATAGAGATCAGACACTTTGATAGAACGACACATTTAAGCATCAGGTATTTCAACTTTGGATTTAAGACTTTAAAGAAATCAAGCTTTCAGCATCATCAATCACATTTGAAAATTGATTAATTTGGATTATTGGTATGCGGTATCTTATACTTACACCGTTCTTCGGCATATTTAGGTATGAGTGTCCCTATTAAATATACACCATGAATATATACATAGAACAACTTATACAACTATTGAAAAACAGCTATTGACATTTATCTAGCACTTAGTTATAGTCAATAATTTTGGACTCTCAGTTACTGAATGATTTAACTGTGTTGTAGCCAATCCTGCACTTAAAACGGCACGTGTGATAAATAAGCTACTGTCATAACTGTTCATTCTTCATATAAAGAAACTGTGTTCGAAACTGTTTTGACCATTCTTGTTATCTTTGTGATGGTTGTGTTTATATCATGTATTTAGCAACTCGCATCCTTCAGTTATAAAACATCTCCATCTTTTAACTCTCTAAGTTGTAGCTGTCCTTGTGGTTATTAGTTACATGAAGGGCCTTCGAAAATTAATCTATAACAAGTATTTGTTTTTTCTATTAATGATTCCTGGTGTATATAATCATTTTGTTTTCATTTTGTGATTGTATAAACCACATAATTATTTCCCGAACTTTAAAAGAGATGTTTTTCCTCATGGTTGGCATCCTACCTATTTTTAATTTCTGAAACCTAAAATATACCTAGACTATTTTGTATATAACATAATGAAATTCTAATCAACTTACCTTTTATCATATATTTCGTAGTACATGTAGTAAATATAGTAGTTTTTAATATTTGATAAATAGCTTGCTGTTTAAATCATATCGCGCAACTTTGATGCGCACCCTTTATCACACCTTTTATCACACTCCTACTTTTTTTGGCACACTAAATCCAACTATAAAAAAATACAAAACACACAAAACAAATACAATAAATAAATTATTTTTAAAACAACAGCAAGCAAATTGTAAGGTAAGTAATATTTTTAAGGCTTTTAAAACAAGGCAAAAGTAGAACTGAAGGTAACCCAGTGCTATGGATCAGAAAAAATCAGTTCATATAATATAATACTCTCCTGTGAAAATATATAATAAAGCCTCTACAACATTGCAAAATCCGGATATCATGCAATATCACCTTCAACCAATATCATCTCTCCTGCATAAAGGCCATTAGGCTGATATTGGTGTCTCGGGATGATACGACATATGATACAGATTTTGCCATGTATTATTCTCTATTTATCATATACTTAGACTAAATAACATATGATTTTTACCATATAATAATAGTTGCAAATTCACGTAGATTCCATATTTTTCGAATTGGTGCTTAGCGGGCTGATATGAAAAGTTTATCACATGCTCCGATTGTTATCACATGCGTTTTCGTAACGTTATCGCATAGCATTCCGGTGATACTTGGCTTATTCCGGAAAATACACCTCAATGCAACGTTTTCAGTGAAAAACATTACAAAATAGTGCACAAAACAATTATAAAGATACTGAAAAATATATTGTGTAAAATAATAACAAAAATATAAAAATAAGAAACAAACAAATTATTAAATAAACACATGTTTTATAAGTTTCAAATATAATTTAGAAAGCTACTTTGAAAAGGCTGGATTTTCTAACAGTCTTCATAATATATATTGTTTAATTTGTTTTGTCGATTCGTTCATATTAAAATGTTGTTTTTTCTCTCTGCTGAGGCATATGGTAGAAATATTTCATGTCGAATGTTCTAAATTTGGGGTCCGACGTACGTGAACTTTTCACTCTTTGAACTTTTATTTGGGAACCATGTAAAATGATCAATATATGAATCTGTTATTTTTCTCCATTGTTTAAACATATGATTAAAAGATCATAATATGTCATTTTTCATATCGCATGTATTACCAGCCCTCTTGAAAATCAGCCCTCGAGCCATGCGGCTCTTGGACTGATATTGAACCTAGAGCTGATAATACATGAAATATGAAAAATGCCATGTAATAATCTGATTATATCTATTTCTTGTATATTATATTAACCAATTTCAATAAGCTGATGATGTAGTGATGTTTTGTGTTTTAGAGAAGGTAAAGCGTTAATGGCAAAAACTGAAAACCAGCAAAATACCAGGTAATATAATGCATCTTTTATTTAGCAATTTGAAGGTAAATATATGAACATAAACTCTACTCAACTCTAATGATTAAAGACAAAGTAACATAAACATTGAAAACTGAAGATGAAGACAATGTTCAAAGCACAACACAAATACAAGATAGAAGACCAACATTTGCAGTCCAGCATTTTGTTATTTGAAGTGACTTTCAGAGTTTATGTAAAAACGAACTGCAATATGATGAGAACCAATAATTGGCTAGATATTCGTAAATGAACAGGGTTTTTCTAGATGTTCTTTAAAAAAAAACAATGGGATGTGTTATGATTGCCAATGTGACAAATGTTAACTTAAGTTCGAATAAAAACATTTAAACAATTACAGGCAGCAGTCAGGCTTTCAACAAAATACACAAAGTAATGCCGTATATTCCGCTATGGAAGGGTTTCTTTGTTGGCGAAAATGTGCTTGGAACATGACGTTATACCAATGTTTTCGTTGTAAGCTTGTACAAGTTACGGTTGTGTCATATTCGTCTTTTCCTTGTGGCAGTATGTTAATGTATTTACATGCTTTTTTCAGAGAAATGAATTACACCCTGGTTAATATTATTTTAGGTCTGAAGAATCACAAAAGATATACAAATACAGATGTAATCATTGTAGGTAAGTAATAAAAATGTAAAGATTGAAAATGTTGTTTTTATAATTGTCTGGGGTGTTTTTCTCTAATTTATTGAAACTTTATGTCGGTTATATAGCACGTTGGTAAATTTATAAGTATTATAATAGAACTTGACATTACTGATATTATCATCTGTTATAATATATAATAGCATAGGGAAAAGGTTTCCCATGATTGATGCTATCAAAGTTGATTTAATTATGTTCAGAATTAGTGACTTGTGTTAGGACTTGTATTTAAATTAAACGAAACAACACCAAAGCAAACATCTTAAAACCTTATATAAAGTATTATATTAAATGTGAAGCAAATGACAGAAATAAATATTTAAACTAACGTGACTGACAGTTGTATGTTCAAATATTTAAATATTTGAATTGCCTGTGAAAGATTAGAAATCATTTAGTACTTTTTATATAGCAGACACCATATCGACACGAACCAAGACATAACGAACATGTACTATGTCTCCGATGATGCGTTTAACAGGTCTTATTTCATTAATATTAAAGCAATATATTTACTATATTCAGAATATTGTTTTGTTTATCTGGACAGCGGTAATGTATTTGTATATTATCAGTGAATGGATAAAACGGGAAAAAGCTGACAAAAAAATCTTTGGACTCTTTTTTTAATTCAGTAATGAAGATAGTTGATATACGTATTCAACATTTTAAAGAACATTTTACTATTAACAATAACCACACAAAACCTATTTCTCGTATCAAACATAAACTAAAAGAACTAGCCAAGAAATTTGTTTTTGTCCCGGCCGATAAAGCTGCTAATAATATTATTATTGTTTGACATAAATTTTACATTGAGATTCTGAAAAAGGAAATCACCAATTCACCAACATTCCAACTGACCCCATTTTCAGAAAACGACATCTGTAACAAACATAAACTTTTAGCTACCGCTTTACAAGCAGAGCCAAATACAATGAAAGTCCCAACTATGTACTGGCTTCCGAAGCTACACAAAACACCTTACAAATATAGATTTTTTTCGTCTTCAAGCCATTGTTCCACTACTAAATTGTCTATTCTTCTTACAAGCACACTTGGTACAATTAAAAACCTGATAATAAATTGTTCAAATAAGGTCTTCGAAAAAAGTGGAATTAATTACTTTTGGAGTGTCAAGAACTCGTTGGAAGTACTTGATAAATTGCATGCTTATATCGGTGATTTTAAATCTGTTCAAAGTTTTGATTTTTCTACCCTGTATACCTCATTGCCTCACATTCTCATTAAGAACAAATTCACACACCTAATTAAATGGGCATTTAAAAAGTCAGAATGTGAATATATATGTTCAAACTCTTTTAGGTCATTTTTTAGTAGCAATAAACAAAAAAAAACTATGTCAATTGGACATGCTTTGAGACTATATATGCCCTTGAATTTTTACTAGATAACATTTTTGTTCGCTTTGGGGATTCCGTATATCGTCAGATTATCGGCATTCCAATGGGGACAAACTGTGCACCACTTATTGCGGACCTGTTTTTGTATTGCTATGAGTTACAATTTATGACAAAAATAAGCAAAGACCCATCGATACAACATCTGATAAACAAATTTAATAATACTGTTAGATATTTGGATGATATTTTGGCTCTCAATAATGACGACTTCAGTATGTATATTAAAGAAATTTATCCTGTTGAACTTACTTTAAATAAAGCTAATACTAACAATGACCATTGCCCTTTCCTCGATCTTGATATCTATATCACTAACGGAAGCTGAATACTAAAATTTATGATAAAAGAGATGATTTTTCATTTCCTATCGTTAATTATCCATTTTTAGATGGTGACGTTCCCTTGTCACCATCTTACGGTGTTTATATATCTCAACTTGTACGATTCGCTCGTGTATGTAACAATGTTTTTGATTTTAACGAGAGAAATTTATGTATTACTGAAGAATTATTACACCAGGGTTTTCGATATCACAAACTAGTCAAAACATTTACTAAATTTTATTATCGGTATAAGGAAATCATTCGTAAATATAGCTCAACATTCAGACTTCTTATACGTTCAGGTATTTCACATCCAATTTTTATGGAAATATTCTTTATAAAGCACAAAGGTGTCAGTATTCACCGCAAACATTAACAAAACCTTTGAATAGACTTATTAAGAAGGGATATAGTTACGATACTGTTGTCAGGTCATTAAAGATTGCATATTTTGGCGTTAATATTGATTCACTTATAGGGTCTTTGCATCGGAACTAAACACATTTATTAAAAAACCAGTTGTTGGCATGACACGGGTTATGTTCTTCCCATATATGTTATGATGGTATGATACTAAACCCCTAACGGGAAGGATTGTGCCTGATGTTCATATGATGAAATCATAATCTTTCAGTCAGTTTAATTGAAGTCTGGGGCTGGGATGTCAGTTAACTGCTAGTAGTCTGTTGTTATTTATGTATTATTGTCATTTTGTTTATTTTCTTTGGTTACATCTTCTGACATCAGACTCGGACTTCTCTTGAACTGAATTTTAATGTGCGTATTGTTATGCATTTACTTTATACATTGACTAGAGGTATAGGGGGTTGAGATCTCACAAACATGTTTAACCCCGCCGAATTTTTGCGCCTGTCCCAAGTCAGGAGCCTCTGGCCTTGGTTAGTCTTGTATTATTTTAATTTTAGTTTCTTGTTTACAATTTGGAAATTAGTATGGCGTTCATTATCACTGAACTAGTATATATTTGTTAAGGGGCCAGTTGAAGGACGCCTCCGGGTGCGGGAATTTCTCGCTACATTGAAGACTTGTTGGTGACCGTCTGCTGTTGTTTTTTTCTATGGTCGGGTTGTTGTCTCTTTGGCACATTCCACATTTCAATTCTCAATTTTATGGGTCTAGATTTAGCACAAAAATAACCAACTCTTTGAATATTTTATACTGCATTTTTTATTTTGTAATGCTTATTGCATTCTTTTTACAGAAATGAGCAGGTTGTAACGTAAGTATATTGTATTAAATGGACGATTACAGAAAACAAATATATATTATGGATTAACTTATTTTGAGATGGAAAATGTGTATTAATGGGTATGCTTTATTCATTTATCTTTCACTGCTTTTGAAGTAAAATATTGAAAATATTGAAAATAACGAATTCTTACTAATGAAAAAATAAAATGCAAGTACACGATCGCTAGAAAGATTTTAGTATCAGGGTATTGACCTCGAAGCAATCCAAAAATATAAATCAGTAGTAGATAATTATATTAAACAAAAAGACAACACCAAAACCCAAGTTAAAAAGACAAGACATTCATATAATATGTAAAAAACATAACCATTTGCTGACTTGTTGGAATTGTAGTGATTTTAGGACATGCCATAGCACACTGTGTATCTCCAATAGTGTGTTTCTAATATTCCTTTGTAAATAAAGTCGGCATATTGCCTTCAGAATGTATAGAAATCTTGAAGTGAAATTGTTTTCTCTAATTCTATTGAACTGTTACATGTATAACGGTAATATCTGATAGAACACAACGTACACACATGCGTCTCGTGTACTCAAGTAAGAATTTGTGACTTCTTAAAAACACGTAATAAGGCACAAGCATGTATTTTTTTTACAGGGATAAACCAGTTGAATCCAGATACGGGTATGCATTAAAGTTTTAATTCTATTCAGTGCTTAAACATTATGAAGATTGTTTTATTCACATACAAAACTAAATAGCTCGTGCTTTAAATTATTTTTAGCGAGATTCTTAAGTGTATGTGAAATAACGTTTTTTTTATATGAGAACAATGATATATTGATGAAACTTCAGTAATCCAGTAACTAATGATACATACTTTAGAGCATCTTCAGATTAACATGAGAGTTCGTGTATTCATATTGATTACTTGAACTATATAAACAATTCATTAAACATAGACCGTTCAATTCTTTTAGCTTTCTTTTCTTTTGTTTTCGTGTTCATAGCATATTTGCATGATTCTAAATAAGCATATTTTTTAACGTTCAACTACTGGTAATTTTGAAATATTTAATTTTTACTGTTGCGTATATTACGACAGATTTAGATTTTTTACAAAAAGATCAGTCACACTATAACTGTGATTGCATCATTTGAATGCACCATTGAATTAAGTCCAATTATATATGTTTTGTGTCTTATATTAGAGCAAACGTTTTCATTGTACAATATGTGATAAGGATCATTAAAAGAATATATTTATTCCAGACACTGTTAAACTGTTTTATAAATGTTTGTTCAACTAAAACTTTTCTTATGTAATTTTTTTATTGCAGGCCAAGTTTTGTGTAAGTAACACATATTTACCCTAATCATGTCATATCACAGTCATTCGTTTTTTAATGCATCAAAAAGGAAACGTCTATCTCACATCAACAATAGTCATGCCATTATATATTGCAGATGTGTTGTTGGGGTTTACTTAAGAAATGTTTTATGGAAGCCGTTGTTTGAAATTTTTATATGGCCTTGGCGGTGATATTCGAATTTTATCCTATGCATTAGCGAGGTATAAAATTAACGAATATAAAGGCCCAGGCCATGTGTAAATTGCCAACAATATATGACTTCCATGAATTATTTCGATTCTAATAGGACAAATACGGCCATTAAAAAACTAAAGCGAGAGAGAATATGCTGAGTGTGTTGCTGTTTTTTTTACTCCCCGTTAGATATAATTTAAGCATCTTCAGCTTAACAAAAGAGTTCATGTATTTATATTGATTACTTAAACAATGTAAAAAATTCATTACACATGGACGTTCAATTCTGTTTTCTTTAGTTTATTTGTTTGGTGTTCATAGCATAGCGAAATATTACCCAATAACTTTTTTTTTGGTGCGTATATTACGACAGATTAAGATTTTCACAAAACGACCATTCGTAATATAGTTGTAAAAGCATTATTTGAATTCACCACTTAATTAAGTCCAATAATCATTATATTTTGTGTATTAGATAAGAGCAAACATTTATATTTTAAAGTATGAGATAAGGATCATTAATATAGTATTAATGTATGGACTTTTTCATATTGGCCCTGTAACATGCCCAAGGTGTTAATAATGGCCAAGGATGGTTGTAATGGCCCTGAGGCAACGCCGAGGGCCATTACAACTGTCCGAGGCCATTATTAATATCAAGGGCATGTTACAGGGCCAATATGCAAAAGTCCATATATTGATACTTTTATTAACCAACTATAAAGGCAACTTCATTCAAGAACAGTCTTGGAGTCTCGGATCCAAAATTATACACAGCTATCCACAAACTACAACAGGATCAATACAGAAAAGCCCGTTTCATTTTTATTAAATGGTTTTATTCTTCGATTAAACAAAGATTAAAAAACTTACCGTGAAAAAGATAAAAGGAATTTCATAGCTGAACTTCAACTTGTCTTTTCGCATTCAATTTCGCATGGAATTTTAGTCAACATTGTGACTGTCAGATGTAATTTCTGATTTCTCATCCAAGTACTTAATTTTATGCTATTAAAATTCATTTCATCTAGCAAATAAAAAGTAGCTGGGAAGAATTAATCAGACAGTAAAGTCTGCATTCTGAGGATTGAACAACGGAAATGAAACAGTGATAATAATCGAAAATCGTTCTCGAAAAAGGCTGTGAAATATTTCCGTTTCAAGTCGTTACAAAACAATGTTAATGAACATCATTTATTAAACTTATGTTTATGATATTAAGTTTAAAAAAGAATAAAAAAATGTCACACTTATTTACAGAAATAAACGACATTTTGTTTTAATCGATGTCCCGTTTCAACTGTTCATAATGCATGACTGTGATTTCGTAATGCACGGGTGTGGGTTTCGTAATGCATGACTGAGATCTCGTAATGACTGGCTGTAGCAATTTCTCCGTTCATAATGACCAGATGTCGAAATTTTCCTTTTATAATGCATGGGCATTTCTATACATATTGTAGTAAGTTGGTTAATAAAAGTTAATAATTATACCAGACTCAATAAACATATTGTTTTTAAATGTTTGATAAGCTTACCTTTTTCTTATTTTTTTTTTGCAGTAAAACTTTGTGGATGTAAGTAACACAGATTTACCTTATTCCTATCACAATCATGTGTTCTTTGAGATGTTTATGTATGAAAAATGAAACTTCAATCAGTTGTCCTTATATATTGCAATATATCTTGTTGAAGTTTACTTTATTTCTTTTATAATCTTAAGTACAGCGCAAATTATCTGGTGATACTTATATATAAATTAGTAGTTTGGTATGTGTAAAACACATATTTAGATAAACTCAAACACATAACTTAAAGTACAAATAAAACATAACCAAAAGCAATTTGACATGCTTAAAGATTTTTTTGCGGTCGTATAAAACATTACAAATCAAAAATATTGTTCGCCAGATAATTGATGTAACAGACTATAGTGAATAAAAGTAATGAGGGAACATACAGTTATTCCTCTTATATAAAAAACCAAATGTCAAAGTAAAAATTTGGTTGTTCCACTTGTATATATTTGTTGTTATTTACAAAGAAAATGAAACAATGTTTTATTTGGCGTGCATGAATATGCAGTCAAATGTTTTGTTTTATTTTACTATAATTGTAGAGGTGACTGTCTAAAAAATCATTGGTTTATTTTGATATTAAAAAAAGTCAGACGAAAGGCCACATGCATGCAATACAAGGTTCATCAATTGCATACAGTTTAAATTTAAAACCGTGTCTCTTTGATGATTACTTAAACAATGTAAATAATTCATTAAACATACAAGTTCAATTATGTTTGCTTTAGTTTATATGTTTGGTGTTCATAGCATATTGCAATATTAACCTCTAACTTTTTTTTTGGTGCGTATATTACGACAGATTAAGATTTTTACAAAACGACATTTCTTACTATAATTGTGAAAGCATTATTTGAATTCACCACTTAATTAAGTCCAATAATCATTATATTGTGTGTATTAGATAAGAGCAGACATTTATATTTTAAAGTATGAGATAAGGATCATTAACAGCTAATAATTATACCAGACTCAGTAAACACATTGTTTCTAAATGTTTGATAAGCTTTCATTTTGCTTATTTCTTTTTTTTTTGCAGTCCAGGTTTGAGGATGCAAGTAACACAGATTTACCTTAATCCTATCACAAGCATGTGTTTTTTGAGATGTTAACATAAATTTTCTGTAATAATAGACCAAATATGAAAAATTTTGGCCAGATTATTTTTTTCGATTTCTTTTTTTTTAAGTTGAAATGGTCCAAACTAATAGTCTTATTAAAAAAAGAATCAATAAAAAAAATCTGTATATTCTGGTTGCCATGGAAACAACGTGACATCATATGTATATATAGGTATAGCAAGGAGAAATGGCTAACATTGTATTCTATGGTAAAAATGAGATAAAGCATAACATTTTTGTTATTTTCATGGGTATAAGAGAATACTTCAATCATTTAAACTGCTAACTGACAAATTTTTCGAATAAAAATAGTATTTTGGTACATAAGGGGGTCCATCTTACACAAAAATCGGCATAATTTTTGCCGATTTTTGTCATTTTTTACATCTGATTTTACCGAAAACGCAGAAATCCTCACATAATGGACTATAAAATATGAAATTATGGATGTTTTGTCAACAAAATCCTGCGAAAACATTCTTGGTTAAATGTTGTAGAAAGTTGCCTATACTAGTCATTGTAATTTCCTGAAATTCTCCTTTTTTATGTTCTATTAGTAAATAAATATTTTGCATATGAATATTTTCATGATAAAATAGTCCTTTCTTATGAAAAAACTATTTTTAGATGTATTGAGGGTAAATATATCATATTACATATTCCAGCAATTGAAAATTGAAATTGCTCAAACTAATATGGATGTAATTTCGAAAAATGAGTTATTTCCCCTTTTTGAAAATCTTCGTTCAAGAGATATAACAAAACTGTAGCAGCAATAACATTTAGGAGACAACTTGATTATACTATTTCTGGATCATTATTCCTTATTTGACAGCTTTACAAAAATTACCATTGAAGTATTCCACAGATAGTGACATACTGTCCGCATACTGTAAATACTGTAAATCTTAGTAATCTTTTGCAAAAATCTTCTACTCTGAAACTACTGGGTCAAATAAATCTCAACTTGGCCACATTCATTGTTGGGGTACCTAGATTTAAAAATGTGTCCGTTGACACGGTCATCCAACTAAGATGACCTCCACGGCTGAAAATTGAACATAGGGGTAAAATGCAATTTTTGGCTCATAACACAAAAACCAAAGCATTTGCAAATCTGACTCGAGTAAAATTGTTTATCAGGTCAAGATCTATCTGCCCTGAAATTTCAGATGAATCGGACAACCCGTTGTTGGTTTGCTGCCCCTGAATTGGTAATTTTAAGAAAATTTTGCTGTTTCGGGTTAATATCTTGAATACTGTTATAGATAGAGAGAAATTGTAAGCAGCAATAATGTTTAGCAATGTAAGATTTACAAATACGTAAACATGACCGAAATTGTCAGTTGACCCCTTTAGGAGTTATTGCCCTTTATTGTCAATTTTTAACAATTTTTCGTAAATCTTAGTAATCTTTTGCAAAAATCTTCTACTCTGAAACTACTGGGCCAAATAAATCTCAACTTGGCCACAATCATTTTTGGGGTATTCAGTTTAAAAAATGTGTCCGGTGACACGGCCATCCAACTAAGATGACCGCCACGGCTGAAAATTGAACATTGAAATGGTTCAATTGACCCCCTAAGGAGTTATTGTCCTTTGTAGTCAATTTTTAACAATTTTCATAAAATTAGTACATTTTTAATAACATTTCCCACTGAAACTACTGGGCCAAGTTCATTATAGATAGTGATAATTGTAAGCAGCAAGAATGTTAAGTAAAGTAAAATGCACAAACACATCACAAGCGATGTAAATGTATACTTTATTATGTTTTGACCTCCTGTACACGTTTGTGTCTGAGGAAATTAAATATTTTGTCTTGTATTGCCATCACCAAGGCCATACAAATGAATAGGTTTGTTTGCCCAAACCCTACCTACCTAGGAAAAAGCTGCCTACTCAAATTCTTTTATTGTCCTGATTTGAAGAAGTTTTTTTTAATCAGATAGCCCTGAAGACTAATAAACACCCGATACTTCAATTTCTTTTTTTGAAAAAAAAAATGCCTACCTACCTACCTTCCCACTGTCTCAACCTTTGGGTAGGGTTTGGGCAAACCGAAATATTTTCTAATTGTGGCCCAAAACACAATTTTGTCATGAATCCATCTGCTTCCTTTGTTTAATATTCACATAGACCAAGGTGAGCGACACAGGCTCTTTAGAGTCTCTAGTTCTGAAACAATAGTATAACATCACAACATAGAAAAAGTATGAATACTAAACAACAGTAGCACTGCCACTGATACTTATTTAAATAAGCATCTGCCTAAAGTACACTCCATTCCAAAATTACGGTTTTTCAACAAAGATGTAGTATTTTGTCCTCTAACCTTTACTTTAAATTGAGTTAAAGAAAAAAAAAAATACCAAGTTATATGTTCAGTTTTGATTCAAAAGAGTTTTTACTTAACTACTCTAAGTAAACCCTGTAAAATAAATTGATTCTCAAAATCCCCAATTTTTAACATAAAACTCAAATTTTCCATAAATATAATGAACCTAGTGATGAACCCATTTTGTTTATCTCTTTATTTAAAGAAAATCATTTGAAGTATTCATTCCAAAATTCCTTGATTTCAGTGCCTCTCCATTTCTTAATTTTGTGTGCAAAAAAAAAAAATAAATAAAAAAATAATAAAAAAAAACTACCCCCTCCTTTCTTTCTTAAGGTTTGCATTAAGGTTTCTTATTGTCAACCATAGGTCAGTCATTTGAACAAACATATTTAACAAACACCAACATGAATATAACATGTTAGTTGGTTTATATGGTGGAAATTGTTTGGTATGATAGCAAACATATAAAAAAAAAATTGACCTACATGAACAGTTTACACCCCTGACATGACCCAATTTGAATTATCTGCCATTGAGTTAAAATTGATTTTACACAGAGATATTTTTTCATTAATGATTAGCTAAATACCTAATCTTTAAGTGTAGTGGGCCTTTTTTTGCTATATTTCTGCAAAAAAAATATTTTATGGACCAAATTTGGTCAAATTTGACTCTTTTTGCTTAAAATCCACAGTACCTAATATAGCTATTAGCTCTGATATTCTATACTGTTTTTCACCTTATATGATTTATTTTGATAAAAATATCTTTATACAGCATATTCTGTTGTTCATTTAATGGTAAACTATTAAAAGCTATCTGCCATAATAAATTAACTGTTCATAATTGAAATTTTGTCATTTTGAGATAAATTTCTCCTTGATTGCTAAGGAAATTTATGTTCCTTAGCAACTGACAATAAGGACTTTGATGATTTAGATTTTAATCTGATTTTTATGAATATTGCAACTAACTTTGATGTTAGAGGTATTTTGTCTACCACATTATTTTTTGTATGTGGCCAGCTGTTGGTTGATGCATACAGAGAATTGATGTTAATGTATGAAAAATTAAACTTCTATCTCATATCGATTAGTTGTCCTTGAGACTAAACGCAATAGTCATGTCGTTAGATACTGCAGTATGTCTTGTTGAAGTTAACCATGTTAACGTTAGTTCTTTTATTATCCTAAGGTACAGCGCAAATTATCCAGTCATACTTATATATAAATTAGTAGTTTGGTGTATGTAAAACACATATTTAGATAAACGCAAACACATAGCTTCAAGTACAAATAAAACATAACCAAAAGCCATTTGACATGCTGATAGGTTTTTTTGCGGTCGTATAAAACATTACAGAGAAAATGATATTGTTCGCTAGATAATTGATGTAACAGACTATAGTGAATAAAAGTAATGAGGGAACATACAGCTATTCCTTTAATATAAAAAAAAATTGGTTGTTCCACTTGTATACATTTGTTGTTATTTACAAAGAAAATGAAACACTGTTTTATCTGGCGTACATGAATATGCAGTCAAATGTTTTGTTTTATTTTACTATAATTGTGAGGTGACTGTCTAAAAAATCATTGGTTTATTTTGATATTACAAAAGTCAGACGAAAGGCCACATGCATGCAATAGAAGGTTCATCAATTGCATACACTTTAAATTTAAAACCGTGTCTCTTTTATGTTGTGTCAAACCGTATAGAATTTGTAAAAGTATATTTGTTTTCGTAATTAAAAAAAGATATTTGATCGAACATGTATAGCATAAGAGACACAATTCTTCACAATAGTAGCGAGAAATTTGTTTGATTATTTTTATTCGCATTAGCTATTTTTATTGCCCTTTGATATACATCTATATCTCTTCTTTAAAGTAATGCAGATAAACAACAATACTTGTATAGTATAATTCTAATCATTTTTACGGGTGTTTTATTTATCTTTTTAAGGGTTTGCACGAACAGTTATTGTGGTCGGTAAGTATTTTTTAAACAAATAATGCACATGACATGGTAGCCTGTGTGGTGTAAATATTAAAATGAAGAGTAACGTGTGGCTTTAAAATGTGTTCTAAGCCAGTCCTTATTCATTTTACTGCCAACCAGTGACCGTCTGAAATTTGTACTATTTGAACATGTCCATTCTATGTAATTCTATTATTTTCGTATCTTCATCGGATAGTTTAGATAAATCTGCCTATATGTACTCTTTGCGAAAGACCGACTTGTGATCGATTTTGATCTGCAGAAAACTAGACATTATGAAATAGCACTGCAACATACTGATACAATGTCAAACAATTTAGACTTGTGGTTATCCTATTCTTTGACCAATCATGTCCATCATTTTATTTCTGATTCATAACCAATAATCACCAAAAAAAAGTACAAACTGATTCTATTTTATCAATTATGAATTTGCATCTTACTACAGTTGTACAGTAGTTCAAATTGCTGTGTTTTGATTTTGTATTGCAATTTCTACTGTATCTTTAAGATAAACACTCAATTCTTTGAACTAATTGTCGATATCAAGGTTTTTAAAAAAAAAGGTATACAAAGAATTTTTCCTGTGAGCAAAAGGTCAAGAATGACATGGTTTATATATACATATGTTCATCCTATATTGACTCTTAAAATTCAAGAGTCTATCTAAAAATGAGGGTACTTTTTTCTAAAAATGAGAGTACTTTTTATATGGCCTTCAAAATACCGTTTCGATCCCTCACATTACCGAAGAGACATTTATTGTCCAAATCCGGATCTGTTGTACTAAACAGATATTGACACCGTATGTTTGTGGCATAACATCGTGGCTACAAGTTAAAAAAAATTTCTGTTTAGTATTAAATTTATATAAAGATCCATTTTGTTACATCTTGTGATCAATTTTTTTTGGCAACCGCCAATGGCAGTCAGTAGGGTTAAAGAACATCAGTTGTTCGACCTGTTAGTCAAATGCGTTTTGTTTAAATATACTTTTTCACTTTTTTTGGTCTTTTTGAAAATGTTGTTTGTGCTGTTTTGAGACCCTTCTACAACGAAATTTGTTTTACATGCACACGTATAAAAATTGCGGTTTTTATCCAACGCAATCATAGGTTTGAACGTAGTTTTCAATTTAGGTTGGTTTATATACAAATGCAATTTGATACAACTAAGGATATTGAAAGTAACATATTACATGTATAGTTCTACGAATTGATTATATAAGATGGCATTCCTTGGTTCAATTAAGGGTTGAGTAAGTTACATACTTGATCAAAGTATGGTTCGGACTCGATCCGCGTTTGATTCTGACTTGACATGTTAAACTTGCGTGTGAGTCACATTCTATAAAATGTATAAGAACTTGTCAGGTAAAAATCAGATACAAATTCAGACGGTTAAATATGAACCATTTGTACGTCGAGTAAAATTAAGTTAATTAACTACCCTTCTAAAATTTGCTAACAAAATTCATGTATGCTTATAGTTATCAAAGGTACCAGGATTATAATTTAGTACGCCAGACGCGCGTTTCGTCTACATAAGACTCATCAGTGACGCTCATATCAAAATATTTATAAAGCCAAACACGTACAAAGTTGAAGAGCATTGATGATCCAAAATTCCAAAAAGTTGTGCCAAATACGGCTAAGGTAATCTATGCCTGGGATTAGAAAATCCTTAGTTTTTCGAAAAATTCAAAGTTTTGTAACAGGAAATTTATTAAAATGACCACATTATTGAAATTCATGTCAACACCGAAGTGTTGACTACTGGGCTGGTGATACCCTCGGGGACGAAACGTCCACCAGCAGTGGCATCTAATGTACGACTGTTCCTTACGTCGTAAATACAATCACCTTCCCTTTCATGAATGTGACCTACTGAATAATAAAAATTGAAAATGGAAATGGGGAATGTGTCAAAGAGACAACAATAGTTATCAAAGGCACCAGGATTATAATTTAGTACGCCAGACGCACGTTTTGTCTACATAAGACTCATCAGTGACGTTCATATCAAAATATTTATAAAACCAAACATGTACAAAGTTGAAGAGCATTGAAGATCCAAAATTCCAGAAAGTTGTGCCAAATACGGCTAGGGTAATCTATGCCTGGGATTAGAAAATCCTTAGTTTTTCGAAAAATTCAAAGTTTGTAAACAGGAAACTTATATAGATGACACCCGTCCATAAAACAGACAACAGCAGAAAGTCACCATCAGGTCTTCAATGATGGAACGAGAAATTCCCGCACCCACAAAATATTTACCGGATTTGTTATAACATGAGCAACACAACGGGTGCCACCTGTGTCGCAGGATCTGCTTACCCTTTCGGAGCACCTCAGATCACCACTAGTTTTTAGTGGGATTGGCGTTGCTTATTCTTTAGTTTCCTATGTTGTGTTGTATGTACTATCGTTTGTCTGTCTGTTTGTTTTTTTTTCATTTTTAGCCATGACGTTGTCAGTTTATTTTTTGATTCATGAATTTGACTGTTCCTCTGGTTTCTTTCGTCCGTCTTTTACTGGATTGTAGCATGTATTATATTTATAAAGCGGATCGTTCATGCCTTTGTTTTTAATTTGCATATTCAGTCAAACATATTACAAAGCTCCATGTACGTATATCATTTTACTTCTGTTTAGGTTTGAATTAATTGTCTCTGTATCTTTTGAAAATGAGTTTTGTCAGTGCGAAAGTATAAAAAAATATTATGAGGCCTAGTAAGGCATGATGTATCTAGCAATATCACATTAATAATATATCTCCGTATAGATTGTGGTTACAAAAAGTTCTCACGTTTCAATTCAAAGCAGACGTGTATACAATCATTGAATAATTTGCGGTTATTGTTAATTATTGAGACTGTGGACTTTACACATGAACAATCTAGCCGAACATCAGTTAATCGTAATGTGATACAATTTATGATTACTATTTTGAAATATGCTATTGATTGGTTTAAGAAATATCAAACAATTGCAATAACGTGGTGTGTATGTTTTTGTTTTAACGTGTTATCATATGTTATTATATCTACAATAGGTCACGTTGGCATCATTTTATTGGAGAAGCATAGAACAGCTGACAACCCAAGGACTATAACATATCATAGTCATTTGTATACAGAGTACGTTTTAATGCAAACAGCAATTACTGTCGTCATATGATCCATCTGCCATTTTAGTGACGTTCAATTTTGTTTTTCTGTTAACTTTACCGAAAGAAAGGTAGATTTGTATTGACCACTAAATCTTTTTTCTAACACATTATCTTTTATATCATTATAGCACACAACTTTATTTGTTTCAAAAACATTCATATACATTTGATGTATTTATAATTATATCTTTAAATAATAAAACGTTTATGTGTAGTCAAGCCTGATTATGTTAGAATATCGTTTGAATTAGAAAAAAAGGAAAAAATATATGTCACAATAGGAAAAAGAACTTCACACACAAAACAAGGTAAAAACACAAAAGATTAATTGACCATTGTCTGCCACCTTAACTGAAATGTATAGATAATCCTAAATAATATATATATTATGTCACATGGTCAGTTTGCCAATTAGTAAAATTAGTCAAATCCTCAAATATACTGCTGTATAAATCAAGTTGTAAAAAGAAGATTTGGAACGATTGCAAACACTTAACAAATGACCAAAGAACACAGAAATCAACAACGTTAGGTCACCGTACGGCTTTCAACTATGAGCAAGGCCAATACCGCACAGTCAGCTTTAAAATGCCTCGAAATGACAAATGTTAAACAATTTCTACAATAAAACTAACGTCCTAAATTAAGTACAGAAAATGAACGAAAAACAAATACGTAAAACATCAGTAAACGACAACAACTGAATAACGGGCTCCTAGCTTCGAATAGACACGTACATACAGAATGTGGCAGACTTAAACATGTTAACGGGATCCCAACCCTCCCCTAACCTGGGAAGTAATGTAAAGGTAATCAAGTATGTTTTAAAACAGTATTTATTTGTTCATGCTGACTTCCAAGTTTTACATATATTTCTCCTGTCAAAGCATGGTCAATCAAGCCATTTGATTACTTCTCTATTTGGCTCTCATGGATAATATTCTCTTTAGAAAACATATAACAGTTCTGTATATGTTATGTTTTCTACAAATTCATTACCCCTGTAACTGTATGATAATTTTGGGTGAAAGCTTGTGCGTTTTACTTTCGAAAATTAGGTGATCTATCATGGTTATTAACACATCAATGGAAGAATACATTTTGTCTTATTCTATTAAAATGTATCCCTTTTCTAACCCATTGTATAACAAAATTTTTCAACGTGTCGTTGCCGAAGATCATTGATTGCTATAAGGGTCATAACCTTTTAAGCTAACTGGATGATTCAGATATGCCGAGACTCGGACTTCAAAATGGATAATTTAACTATCTCGATTGAATAAATCCGATAATCCACTGGTATTAATGTAAGAATCTATATGTATACGTTCACAGAATAAATTAAAAATAAAACTGTTAAGAGAAAAGGTTAATCGTCGCGTGTTAAGTTTCTATTCAATCTCAGAGTAGATGCGTAATTTTGAACTATGATATAGAGTATATATTTTTAATATTACATTATAAAATGTGTTTTATGTTTTATTCTAGAAAGACAGACAAAATATATTTTGATTTTAATTGCAAGTCATTGTACACGTTTGTGTTTCTGAAGGCTGTCTTATTAAGATCAGACGGGGAAAATTAATATGACAAAAACATTGTATTATTAAAATAATTATATAATTATATACTGCCAAAACAGAGGCAAAAGGAACCAGAGGAACACTATTAGTCGAAAAAAGTTGGGGCTAAAAAAGGTAAACCGACTACATAGACTACAATGTAAAAGACAATAACAAGTAAGAAAAAATATATAGAAGAGGACGAAAGATACTAGAGGGACAAGTTACACTCACAGATCGAAAAAAAAACCGACAACGCCATGGCTAAAAAAAAAAAACGACAAACAGACAAATAAGAGAACAAAATACACATAATACACATCATATAAAACTAAAGACTGACCAACACTAATCCCATCACAAATGGGGTTGATCTCAGGTGCGCCTTTGATGTCAAAAGAAACTTTTGTTGCCAGAATAAACAAAATATGTAGATGATCATGATGCTATAGATGGTTAGTTAATAATATTACATTAAAAAAGCAGGGTTTTTTTTTTTTATTAAAGAGAAACTTTCAAAACTATTTGGTGTTAGTGTGCATGTGTGTGCAATGTTATGTATCTTAATTCTGTCTTAATCAACAAGATTATGGGGAAAAAAATGACAAACTTTGTTTTATGGAAAAGTTTACTGCATTGTATAATAAATATTATTCTTTATATCATGTATACAATCATATTAACCACTAACTCACCGTATAAACATGCATTGGATCGTCAAAAAGATAAAATCACAAAAATACTTAACTCCGAGAAAAATTCAATCGGAAAGGCCCTAATCACATGGCAACCTCAAATGACAAACCACATCAAACGAATGGACAACAATTGTCATAATCCTGACTTGGTAGAAAATATTAAATTGAACCTGGTTTTAAAGCGCTTAATCTCTCACTTGTACGACAGTCTCATCAAATTCTGATATATATATTCACAACGATACGTGAACTAAAGACATACTAAATAGAATAGTAAGTAAGTCAAACTATGGGTACATCATTCATCACTGTGTTACAATCTTTAAACAAACAATTTTACTAAAAAAGCACAAACGCATCTATCAAATTAAAAACGCATTGATAGCTTCACGTGTTTTACGTCAGAACATTTATACGTCACATATTTTAGAAATACCAAAACACGCATTTTTTCTTAAATATGTTTTGTCTTCATGAATCTACAACTTTTAAAGGTATAGTTAGTTTACATACTTCTTATATATAATGGACGAGTAGACTTCGTGATAAACACAAAGCACTGTCGACATGAAAGTTACGCAATGTACTATTTTTTTAAAAATACAAAGTTGAGCGACTTTGTTTATTGCACTCATACACATTATGTAACTATGGAAAAGAACAACGGATACGGTCAGTTTGAGTGTCAGGAATTATTAAAAAAAAAAAGAAATATCCCTTTATTTTGCTGGCCTTATCTTAAAGAACTATATTCAATAGTCTACACTTCTGGAACAATGTATATTCAATAACTGTCCTACATAAGGATTTGACACGATCCTAAAACAAAATTCAAATCCTATTCCCAAGGTCTTGCAATTCACAAAGTTAAATCACAAAGACTTTATTTTTCCAAACAAAAATAGGATGGCAACACCTTGTCATGTTTGAAGTAAAAGCAGGACAATAGTTTGTAACCAAGAGTCCTAGAATTTTGTAAAAAATACTTGAACTTTACATACAGTCCCTGTAACGTAAAAGTTAACACTTTTTTCGTTCGGGGATCGTACGTACAGCGTTCGTGAATCGTTCGTATAGAGTTCGGTCATCGTTCGTACATCATTCGTATAGCGTCCGTACAACGTTCGGTCAGCGTTCGTTCATCGTTCGTGCATCGTATGGTAGATGTCACCGTTTAGGGTTTTGTATATCGTATGGTGCATGGTATCGTTGAGCGTTTTATTTGTCGTATGGTTTATGGTATGGTTAAGCGTTTAGCGTTTCTTTTATCGTATGGTATGTGATATCGTTTAGTGTTTCATCAATCGTATGGTATATCGTGATGTTAAGCGTCTGATATGTATGTTAGGTTTTTTTTCAGAAAGTTGTTTCAATTATTATTTTGATTTATAATAAAAAAAAATTGCGGGATAAAAAAAAATAATAATAAGTTTGGATTGGATTAAATCTCCAATTAATATCATTAGAGAATATAAATCAGTATAAATCGAACGGGAAACGATTCCTCCCATCACATTTTGACATGAATAACACGAGACCAATTACTGCGATATAAGTCTCGCTCTTTGTCCTCTCTCTCCTCCACCAAATATTTCTCTGATACAAATATTTCCTTGACACTATAAATTATATATAATGTTCTATAAAATAAATGAAGCTTTATATGAGATACACGTTTTATATCTAAATGTAGTTAAAAAAACACAAGACATCCATGGTATTTGTTCCCCTCTATATCAGAGTCTGATATAAACCGAAAATTGTCAGGGATATATAAAAAATTGCTGAAGACATTTATGGAACCAGCGTCGCTTGTGATTCATGCTGTCGGTGTTAAAACTGTTATTTTGACTGTAAAAATGTTGTGATGTTATGCTATTGTTTCAGAAAAAGGGAGACGGTTTGGATCCATTAAAACGTTTAATCCCGCTGCAAATGTTTGTACCTGTCCTAAGTCAGGAATCTGATGTACAGAAGTTGTCGTTTGATTATGTAATTTATACGTGTTTCTCGTTTCTCGTTTTTTTTTATATAGATTAGACCGTTGGTTTTCCCGTTTGAATGGTTTCACACTAGTAATTTTGGGGCCCTTTATAGTTTGTTGTTCGGTGTTAGCCAAGGCTTCGTGTTGAAGGCCGTGCATTGACCTATAATGGTTTACTTTTTTAAAATTGTTATTTGGATGGAGAGTTGTCTCATTGGCACTCACACCACATCTTCCTATATCTATTAAGTCCATGTATGAGTAAATACAGAATTAAAAAATAACTCTACCTTTCTTATATTTCTTTAGTTTAGAGGTAAGGTTCTGGCTAAGTTTAACTATTCTAAAGCAAATTATTTAACTTTAAAAATAACCAATCAATTGTTTTCTAAAAGATGTTGGTTTGTTCAATGTACGAATACATGAAATATTTGTCACTGGACGTTATGCATGCAATCGATGATCACATACAAATCTACAGTATTTATAAACATACTGCAATTTCATATATGAAAGAGACTAAATAATATATTTTTATTATTATTTTACACATATTTGAATATATTCTACAATCGGCTGTTATTGAAAGACTTGAAATTTTACAAATATCACATGCCTCCATGATTTCCTATCGACGCACCAAAATTTTTCCTTTCATTGTGCATACCTCATTTTCCGATTCACTAAAGGTTTCTTAAGATCTTCTTACTTGTTCATTATATTTTAAATTAAAATCCTACAAAAATTGCTAAAACTTTTATTCTCCGGCTAGACTGCGTAAATAATTTAATACTGTTTTGTTTGTGAATCTATCCAAGATACACTTTTTTCTTTATTTTTTATATTAATATCTCGAGAGAAATAAGAGCTTCAGAACAAAAACAATGGGATTTCCATTATAATTTATATTTCCAAGGGTTGTACTTGGTTAAAATTATTTCATTAGGACTCTTTTCGTAAGTGTCAAAGACATTGCTGATGATATAAATTTCACAAAAATCTGGCATAAATTGTACACATGACAGTGCTAACTAGACCTGACAGACAGACGCCCGGTATTTCCATGTCCCCTGCAAGCTTCAAGATAAGTAATCAAAAAACCCTTTGGGAGGCTCAAATTCTGGGAAAAGGAGGGTCACTTCGGTTCCTATATTCCGGAGTTATATATACAGAAGTACGGCTGAAATGGGTCTGATTTTAAATGGTTGAATATTTGATTGGATGTGAAACATCAAATATTTCTGAATTGAATGATGGAAGTAGTTTCGAGAAAACATTAAAATTCTGTTTGAAATAGAAAATATATATTGGTGGATATTTTGAAATTTAACAAAAATCTAGATTAGGGGCGTACACATGCATACAGGGAAAATGTACGAAAAATAAAAATTTCTGCATAAAATGGTCCCAAACATTTTTCGTCTCGCTCTGCTCGGCGTCACTTTTGCATTCACATCGTTTTAACCCTGGCTACGAAACTAGGATTGTAGAACACGCTTGTATTTTGTCCTTTAAAGTTAGTCTATCTGTTTAATATAATTTACAGTTTAAGGAGAATTATTCGTCTTTTGCAAAAAAGATAGAAGAATTGTATGAAAACGATTTCATTTAGGCAGAGGGAAACATGTTTTATTTTATTTCAGAAGATTATTTAGTACAGATATAAAAGTATTTTTAATCTTTTAGATGATACGTAAAAACGTTGAAAAAAACTTTTACATTTCTAAGTTTTATAATCTCCTGACATACATATATTCATATATAATTATACATAATCACAAAACGGCAGAATTTAAGAACCATGATAGTAAAGTATTTGAAAAAGCTATAATTGTTCAGTTTTGTGGTTAATTGCTCAAAATAACATGAAAATGTTTGAACCATTATTCAGTGATTAAATTTGATATTAAAGAAATTTAAAGATCATGTCGTGTACTATTTAAATGGAATCATTTTTGATGTTGCTTTATTGTTGTTTGCCTCACCTCCAGTGGCAAATATTTCATTCATGTTCATGACGAGAACACATTAATTTTACAAATATATTAGGAAGAACTTCCAACATTCGTTCGACAGTAAGATTGGACGTAAACTTAAAATACCACTGGATAATGGGGATAGAAATTTAGCATTGCAACAGCTCGTTAGCCTACAGTGGGACCACTAAAATAATTGAAACAAGAGTTTTCAATTTGCATAGAGTGATGGTCCTCTCAATCTACCCTGGTGTCGGCCATCTTTATGTATACGTGTAGTTTCCAATATCACATAACACATCTAATTCAGATAAGACCATGACTTTAAAATCGCATTAGAAACGGTGCAAATTACGGAAGCGTATTAGCGCCACATTTTTATTTTTCTTCCTATGTTTGCGTTAAACGCAAACCGTTGCGAAATAACGCAAACCTTTGCGATATAACGCAAACCTTTGCGTTAAATGTAAACCCTTGTGTTAAAACGCAAACCTTTGCGTTATAACACAAACATTTGTTTTATCTTAATTCTTATTTAAGATTCAAAGGAAACAGTAGTTATTAATGGAGGAGGCTGTATATATTAAAATTTATCACCTTTGTAGTCGTTGTAAAGTAAAATGCTTGAATAATTAGATCATATCAATGACTAATAATGAGCAGAATAACATAAGAAGATGTGGTATGAGTGCCAATAAGAAAACTCTCCATCTAAGTCACTATTCGTAAAAGTAAACCATCATAGGCCGAAGTACGGTCTTCAACACGGAGCATTGGCTCACACTGAACAACAAACTATAAAGGTCCCCAAAAACGATATCCATGCTACTACTAGTATATATATTACAAAGAAAATTGAGTAAATTGAGGTTAATTATACCTAAGAAAAAAATCAACCCTGCTAATATAGCTATAACCGAATATAAATAACTTCCAAAGTAAGCTCTCGTTTGAGAACTGTGTAAAGTAGTTTAGATTCAAACAAGCTACCCTTTGGAAATAAATGTATAGAATGAAGAAGTTTTATTAATAAAATTATGTTCTCTCTATTCAAATTGCTACCCAAGCATCTTAAAAATACTTCATTATATTGAAATGAAAATTCAATGACTTTCTATCAAAGAATCTTGATCATATTCTGAGATTTAAAAAAAATGTTTCCTTATTAATAATTCATTTTAAAGTAGAAAGATCATTTTGTCTATTTGACTTGGAGGTTTCACAATTGTATGACATTATTTTTGATCTTTCAATTTAAATATGACTATATACTAAACTATATATATTTTCTTGTTAAATTATATACTTTTCTGATGCACAAATCAGTCTTAATTTATGTATAATTGCACTTCAAGAATTCCATTATTCATATGCATATTTATTATAATGATTTGGCCTTGTATGTATGTTTCTTTTTTTATCTACTAGTAAATCACATCCGAAATGAATGACAGACGGACATGTAATAATATACAAAATTTAATGAATAATTAAAATCAAGATATTTGCGTTATAACGCAAAGGTTTGCGTTAAAGTAGAAAATTCTGTTAAACTGTATTGTTTATTATGCTCGAGTTTTTGGTATGATATTCTACACTATGCGACCGCTCTCCTGGTTGGTCTCGTGAGAATAAGTTCGCCTCGAGAGCGAGAGGACTTTAGTCCGAATCCCAAACGGGTCTAACAAAAGTATTATTTTCCTACGAATTGTTAGCTTGTGAACTTAGACGTTAAAATTCCATCTCAGTGTGTCGGTTTAATACTAAGTAGGCTTAATTTTCATATTATATTTCCATTCCATAGTTTTTGTCCTTAATATTCATTTAAATTTCCACTGGAGGTCATCCATGATAATCATATTTATTTTACCGTTTCTTTACAGTTAAGTGTTTTTCTTCTACTGATTTACATTACAACTGCTATAATTTTCAACGATCGAAATAAAAAAAGGGCACGTGAAATTTTTCCACCAAACACTTGTCTAAAAAGTCACTGATCCCGTATTATTTAGTCTTGTTGCGGTTTCGGCTTTTTGTTCTGTATAGGTTTCTTTCTATTACAAAAATCTGTGTGTTGACTCTTAATGTTTTGATTTATATGGGTCGTTGGGTTGTTGTCGTATTAATGTATACCTTTAAAATTGTTTTCAAAACCAAAGGATTGATTGGGTATAGAAATATTCACATCTCTTGACTTCGCCCGTTCGACAGCATATCTTTGCTCAAATTGGGTTTGGACGTTTGGTTGTTCGGTTGTAAAAATAGGCAGCCTTGTTTAGTCGAAATACAAATAGTTTAAGCATGGAGTAGTGAGAGTTTCGCGCTATCTATACGTTAAAAAACCATTTGAATAAATCGTTGAAGGGATATACCATGGAAGTAATATTGAATATTACTTCCATGGATATACGAACTTCGATTGAAATTTCTGAACAACAAAAAAGGTCACCTGAATCTCGAAGTAAGCCAGTCGCATGGTTGAATTTAACACTTTAGAAGAAACGAAACGTCCAAAATAAGTTTAGTCTTATTATAAATTGTAGCCAACTTTTTTCGTCTGTTTTTGCTTTTATCATGTTTATGACAACTTTACCAGATATGTATATAACGATTTGACACAACTGTTATTGGTCCACAAAAACGAGCCTAACTGCAAGTCGTTGTTTTACGATTCAACATATGAGTTTTTGCATGTACACAATGGAGATTGTTTTCTGTTCTACTGCCCTTCTCCTAGAATGGCTGTATACAATGTAACCCCTGATATGGACTACTTTATTAAATGTTAACAAACAAATAAATTCCAAGAGAAAGATTCGGAAAGAAATTCTAAAATTTACGCTAAAAAATAAAATACATAAAAATGGAAAACAATTTTAGACAATTATCATTTGAAAACTATATATAATTAGCATGCATCACTAAATAAAACTGATAAATTGATTGCTCCCGTAATGTCCAGTGGCAAATATACTTAGATAGAGAGTTCGCTAGAGGTAAATCGTATGCCGTACTAGAATAAAATTGAATATGACCAACATCTCGAGGTAAGCTATTGGCCCCCTTTTCTCCACAGAAGACGCACGCCAAAAAAAATTAACATACCAATTATAAGATATAGGTTAGAAGGTCACAAGAAAGAAAGGACAAAACGTCAAAATATGGATTGTTTTTTTCGGGAAATATTTTTTTTTGGCAAATTTATTTTTAGATCTTCATGCTAAAATAATAATTGTTTAAAGTCAGATATATAATAGGTAATACTCATTCATATTTATATTTATATATGTATTGGAGAAACATTTACTAAATTAAAAACCTGTGTCTAATCCATTTGTCATTTTGGAACAATGAAATATGTTCAAACTTAAGAATCATGATATGATTTTAAAGAAAAGAAGAAAATTCAACACATTTTTTTTTTATCAAAATTGAAAATCCAATTGATTCAAAGTCGTTTTGCTCCAAAAAATTCTATCATAGAAAACAAGTACTTATAGATTCCCAAAATGTCCGAATATAGCCCGTTTTATAATCGCGCAGTGGACATAATCGTTATATTTCTATTCAGACATTCCACATTTTATCAACCGTTTCAGAACTATTTTTTGAAGATTACGAAACCGTGTCTTCATTGCAAATTTAACGCACAATTATTTTTTTAATTCTTTATTTACACTCAAACACAAATGTGTGTTAAATGAGGACAAATTAAACATCAAATGCAATAAATGACAGAATAGACAGGAAACTAATAACTAATAACTTATAATAATAGGACGTACGCCAATTCATGACCCATTCATGAGGGCGTGCCAAATTGTAACGAATGTCCAATCAGAATTTTCTATTGTTCAAAGTTTGACGGCGGTTATGTTTGAATAGTGTTGAGTGTATTTTACATTTGTCATTTCAGAGTCTTTAATATCTTACTGTGCTGTATGGATTTTGCTCATTGTTGAAGACCATACAGTGATCTTTGATTGGTCATTTCTACGTTATCCAGCCTCTGGTTATATTCTCTTACTAGACATTATCCCATCATTGATGATCAAGTGTGATATGAAAAAAGAAAACTACATTTCTATGTTTCAGACCACCAATTACTCCCTCCAATTTAGAACGTATGTAAAAGTAGCCCTACTCTGACACAAAATAGTGCTTTTTATGTCCTTGTTTACTTAAACTAACCAACAAATTTGCAGAAATGAACCTTTTGGTGAAAGAGAAATATATCTAGATCATTTTGAGCCAAAATTTACTTGTCTATGAGTTTGCATTAAAAATTGAGGATAAATGCGCTCCATAATATAATAAGGCCACACCAATTTAATTCCTTGCTTGACGGACCCGCCCGCACCTATTTTTTTCAAAGCAGTATTTTTTTATTTTTTTTATTTTCCCGCTTCCCGCACCCGGAAATGTAATCGTGTCCATTTCCCGCACCGTTTTTTTTGTAAATATTATAAACCTTGTGAAAAGGGTAGACTTTAATTTGTGCCGTAAGGATGTGATTAAGTGGGATTTTTTTTTACAATTATTTTTCATTATTTCCGTAGTGAAAATCTGCAATAATTATTGTTTCATCATGTTGTTTGATTTTCACATAATAACAAAACTAAGTATATGACGGATGAATTTATAGTTAGCTGTATGTCCAGTGGTAACTATATATAGATGTATCATTAGGGAACATTTAGAATGTTATAATTTCATTAGATTTATGTTTCATTATAATACGTTATTCTGCATGATTGGATACACTGCTATCTCGCATTATTCCTTAGTCAATTCCAATACACAATAAAATTTATCATTCATGATGACACGAGAACTCACAATAGAGTGCACACTCAGGTAAATTAAATAAAAAAATGATAAAAATCGTATTTTCATAATCCTAGCTAAAAATGTAATTATAAGTACTGAATGCTTCTTTTTGTAACTTCAAAGGGTTGTAAAAGCGTTTACCGTGTGCAAATTTTAAAAATAAAGCGCGCTTCACACAAAATGTACTTCGGTCAACGCTTTTACACCCATATGAAGCTACAAAAAGAAGCATTCAATTCTTAAATGAATATAAACAAGGACATCCTGTGTTATGCAAACAGGTGTATCACGGCACAAGCGACGACCTATAGACCGTGTGTATCATATGTATATTTAGGATGGGTTGCTCCGAATAAAGGAGGTATAGATACAGGAATATCAAGAAAAAAAAATATAGATTTAGAATAGAGTGAAACGGGCAAAATAAAGATCAGAGGAAAAGGGTATAAGAAAATTAAAGAATCGAGGGAAATGGTCTATTTTTTTGCCGGAAAATTGTTGATGATTGTTTGAAGTCAAATGCATTTATAGGTTAAATAAAGCACAATTGTTTGTACATTGGTAGGGATTTATGTTTGGAGTTGATGAGGCACATAATTAGTAATTGTTTTTATTTGAATTTTTCTTGTCTGATTTTAAAGTGAATAAAAAAAATCTATCATCTAAAAAAATATGGTTTAATTACGACATATAGATAAAACTGCTATTCAGTCTATTTTAAAATACATGCTATAAAAGAGAAAACATAAAAATATTTAGCAAAACTTTTCAACAAAAAGTCTACCTTAAGACCCCGAATATACTTTTGTAAGAACGTTAGATTAAGTTCCGAATTCCATTTAAAATAAATTGTTCATTTGGGGGAAAATGGTGATACCTTAGGCTATTTTCAAAAAATGTTGACTGAATTCTCTGCAGACTGTAGTTTACTCTCAAATTCACCAAGTACGTATTTCTACGGCTAAACAAACCATAATTGTATCTTTTAAATTTATTTCAGTGTTTATCTTTCAAACTTTTTATGTAAATAACGTTGGATTTACATCTAGTCGCATTTGTCATTCTCGCCTATGATTATTTCTTTTGGGTTATTTTGGAGAGACAATGATAAAAAAAAGGCGTCCGTAATTGTTCCCGTTATCGGACGGACTATTAAGTCATAAACATGACTCCCATTCGAAACTGTTTGAACATACACTTAATTTTGGTAGATTTCCCAAACCCCTTTATTCCTAACTCGATAACACAAAATGCTTGGGTATCTGGCCTACATCAACCGATATTTAACATTCCTGTGGACCCTGTGAACCATAGAAATCCGATTTTCGGGGACCCCGAAATCGGTATATAATCATGTTTTATTTAAGAAATAATTCTTGTAAGTCATAGATTTGTTAAAAATAATCACATAGACTAGGTTATCTTTGAAATTTATTCAAAGCTTTAGCAACAGATACAATTGACGAATGTAGCTACCCATGCCATGTGCAAATAAAAAAACACAAACTATGCAATTCACTTTCAATAATTTGAACTGGTGTAAAAAAATACTTCTGGTATCAAGTCCTGTTTGAGATACTTTTGATACCCATCTTGAAATTCCCTGTCATAATTTTATTTTACGAAAAATCATCCTTCAACAGTGAATATATTTCAACTATGGTCCAAATGCCCCCGATTTCGTGGGTAATATCGGGTTTATTTTTAAATAAGAACAAAGGCTGCACTGACATGGACTATTAGGTGTAATACCACCATTGATTTACAACTATGAGTCTTTGTTAAATTTGCATTTTTCAACAAAATGTGTATAGTTTGTCTTTTTTTCAAAATAAACAAATACTTGGCATGAGTTAAGGTTTATCCTGACCAGTAATATAGAAAAAATTTACATAAAACATCATTGCATATAAGATAATAACCATCACTGGAAGTTAACCAATCAAATTTCTCCCCTTATTTTATCTGTGTACAAGCTTTAGTCACCTTGTAACCTCAAGATTACAAAATATTCTATAGAAATTCCAAATAAAGAAATGCCCAAGACATATGGACACAGAAATATTGTACTGCAATAAAATGTAGGATTAATTACCTACAGCTGTCAAATTCAAGGGAATATTTTTTTTCGACCCATTGTGCTTTATAAAGAATATTTATACAAAATTTAACGGACGCCATCACGAGTTGGTTGACCGTTATGGAATAACCGTTTCACAAATGATATCGAATATGTTCCCTACGTCGTAACTACAATCCCCTTCCCTTCCATGTATGTGACCTACCCAATGAGACTATTTACTGGATTTGGTATCACATAAGCAACACGACGGGTGCCACATGTGGAGCAGGATCTGCTTACCCTTCCGGAGTACCTAGTTTTCAGTGGGGTTCATGTTGTTTATTCATTAGTTTTCTGTGTTGTGTCATGTGTACTATGGTTTGTCTGTTTGTATTTTTCAGTTTTAGCCATGGCGTTGTCAGTTTGTTTTAGATTTCTGAGTTTGACTGTCCCTTTAGTATCTTTCGTCCCTCTTTTAAACATTATAAATTAACCTTCTTAACCATTGATGTTGTACTGTAAGTATCAACACTTTAATACAACTTTTATTCTAACTTCTATTTTAAGGAATGTTTTTAAACATTCAGCAGAAATACAAAGTATTTGATTTAAGACATAGTAGAACTCAGTGTTTTCCATTCGGGTGTGCCGACCACCTTCTTTTGAAAGTCGACCACCTTTCGATTTTAGGAGGTGGTCGGCTTTTTTTTTTTCAAATTTCCGATTTTGTTCGGTCCCGAACCGTTAAAATTTGAATACTAATCGCGCCTCGCTAATTTGTTTTCATTGTCAAAGATGGCATCCAATAGTCAAATTTCAATGTTTTCATTGATCAATCGGAACGGTCGAAAACATTAATTGTGTGAGACACTCAGAAAATATAAATACGTTAATATATTACTTCTTTTCTGTTTCCTCGTATATTAGATAAATATTTTGTATTCCACGACAGGAAAGTCTTTTTCAGACTACACTTTGAAGATAACAGAATGAGATAAAAGGTAACTGTAAGTAGTCACTAAAACATATAAAATGGCCCAAGCTCGGGCATCGACTTGTGAAATATGTACTTTGGGGCCAGGTTAACATTACTGTCAGCAGTGTGATCAATTATTTTGTGGAAGTTGTAGATTACCTCATTTACGCACAAAGTCTTGTAAAAACCACACTTTTGTAAGCGGACGAGAATTCAACCAGAAAAAACTTCTTTGCACGGAACAAAAGGAATGTTTCTTGTTCTACTGTCAGTACTGTGATACTCCTGTGTGTAAAATTTGCTCCGTCGAGAAACACAGTCGCCATTTGATGACAGACTTTACTAAATCAACTAAAAAACTTAGATCTGAACTTGCCAAGGATATGGTATTAAAGGAAACAACATCGAGTCAATACGTAAACACAATTGAAAAGTACACAAAAGCTTACAGTAAGGAAGTCAAAGCAGTCATCAAGACCATTACTGAAGAGGGCAATTACTGGGAAAAACTAATTGATAAAAAAGTCGATGGTTTTGTTAAGCTTGTGCAGGAAGAGGAACAGAAAGCATTACATAATATGTCTGCACTAGTTAAAGTTCATCGAAAAGATTTCGAAAACTGTCAACAATGGCAAAAAAACATCAAAGAAATGGAATCGATAGCAGATGTACTTTTGTTAAAAAAGCTTAAGAAACTTAAAGTTGATGTGGACAACATAAAATTACAGCAAGTTCCTGAAAGGTCATCTGTTTCATACAGATACAAAAAGCCTTTAGGTACAGAAATAGACAACCTATTCGGAGAGTTACAGTTGAAGGAAGTTATCAATTCATAGAAAAAAAAAAACAAATGCATCGGTATACGGAATATTTTCTTGAATAAATGGTATCTCTATCTGTTGAATAATAAATAAACTCATCATAGATACCAGCAGTAAACTTAATATATACGCCAGACGCGCGTTTTGTCTACAAAAGACTCATCAGTGACGCTCGGATCCAAATAAGTTAAAAAGTACGAAGTTGAAGAGCATTGAGAACCAAAAGTCCTAAAAATTTTGCCAAATACAGCTAATATTATCTATGCCTGTGGTAGAAAAGCCTTAGTATTTCAAAAAATTCAATATTTTGTAAACAGTAAATTTATAAATATAACCATATCAATGACAATGCATGTCAGCACAAAAAGTGCTGACTACTGGGCTTGTGGTATGTGTGTCTTCGAGCAATGCAATTGGAGTAAAAGATGCTAAATAGACATTCAAAAGCGTTCTTAGAAATAAAAAAAACAGACAACACCATGACAAAACAAAAACAAAAAACACCAAATGACAAACAACACTACACAAAACAGAAAAATGTTATTACACTAATGAACATCTGGTGAACATACTTCTTCAAGAGATAAACAGACAAAGCAGGTTAACAAATGATTGCGAGATAAGAACAGCGCATTTTCATGATTGATACTACAAATCTAGAAAAAACAATATTGTTAGAAATTGTTTAAAAAAGACTAATTTCGTACGCTCATTTTGATACGACGAAGAGTCATTTTTGACTCGCTTTGTAAGAACAGTAGTCCACATTGAATGTACCTCAATTATAAGAAAATAGAAATCAGACACTTTGATAGAACGACACATTTAAGTATCTGGTATTTCAACTTTAAATTTAAAGAAATCAAGGTTTCAGCATCATCAATCACATTTACGTTATCTTGTCAACTTTTTCTGGGACGTATCGATTTCTAAATTTGAAAAGGTAACTATAAACAGTCCTACTGTTAAAAATATATGCGCTGACGGTACAGAGGTGGGGAATTGAACAAAATTCGCTTAAAATGTCAGCCTCCGAAAAATCCTCGTGGTGATATGTAACTCTGCTTGGATACTTTTGAAATTACTGTTAAATGTAAACATTCGAATCGTGTTTTTAAATTTTATTAATTTTGACTATAAATATATAAAATCTATATAAAACTAGCACCATTCAGGAAACCGATTAGTCGAGTATCATTTTGGCAATCGATACTCGGTCTTACCGAGCGATACTCGAGTACTCGAGTCCTCGTTGACATCCCTAGTTCTTATAAATCTTTTGCTTTCAAAAATTCGGCTTTGATCGTTCCTGGTGAAGGTATATCTAGAAAAGTGCTACGGAAGCATGACTTTATTTTCCATTTTTATCATATTGTTTTACTTTTTTAATTGAATCGATTAACTTGTTATTCAGGGATCAGTTTATGTCACTATTATTTAACTACACTGATTTTACTTTTAGGAGTATGCTTTACGAATAATCGAACAAGCCATAGAGTATTGTGTTCACTGGAGGCACAGAAAATGGCCCAAGCTAGAGCATCGACCTGTGAAATATGTACTGCCCCGGTCCAGGTGAACAATATTGTCAACAGTGTTACCAATTATTTTGTGGAAGCTGTAAATTATCTCATTTACACGCAACATCCTGTAAAAGCCACACGTTTTTAAGCGGACGACATATCAACCAGGAAGAAAAAACTCTGTACAGAACACACAGAAAGTTTCTTATTCTACTGCCATGATTGCGATACTCCTGTGTGTAGAATTTGCTCTGTTGAAAAACACAGTCGTCATTTGATGACAGACCTTACTAAATCAACCATCAGGCTAAAATCTGAACTCGCCAAAATCATTGATTCGAATATAATAACTTCAAGGCAAAACATAAACAAAATTGAGATAGAAACAAACACCTACCGCAAGATAGTTAAATTTGTCATTAAGACCATAACTGACGAAGGCAATTACTGGAAGAATTTGATTGATAAGAGAGTAGAAGCCCTGATCAAGATAGTACAAGATAAGGAACTGAAAGAATTACAAAATATGAATGCATACATTGAAGTTTATAATGAAGTTGTAGGGAATGGTCAAACACTGCAAACCAACATTATGACAATGGAAACAACAGCAGATGTACTATTGTTAAAAAAGCTGCAACAACTGAAAACTGATGTTGAGCAAATAGTATTAAAGCAGATTGCTGATACACCATTTTTGTCATACAAAAAAGGGAGGTTTCAGGTACAGAAATAGACAACATTTTCGGAGAGTTAGTATTTCGGTAAGTTATCTATCTTTAAAGGTTAATAATTACAGTCAAATACATAATCATACTAGAGATAGTTAAAATTGTCATTAAGACCATAACTGACGAAGGCAATTACTGGAAGAATTTGATTGATAAGAGAGTAAAAGCCTTGATCAAGATAGTACAAGATAAGGAACTGAAAGAAATAAAAAATATGAATGCATACATTGAAGTTTATAATGAAGTTGAACATGTAAAAAAAAACCAGATGTTCAATAATCTTCTTCACCATTTGTTTTACATGTACCACAAATAACATGCTCTGTGGATTTACAAATAGAACATGAATATCCATTTGACGCTGACTTTTAACTTGATAAACAAACAATAGATATAAAGTTGTCGCTATAAAATGGAATCCTGATATTTTTAATTTTGAAGTCTTCAACTTTATCTAAAAACCCTGTGTTGGTTATATCTTTTAGATCATTCTCTGTGTTTAAAAGCAAAATTATGTCTTGGCAATGAATATGAAAGTAAAATTGATAATTTTTCTATATGTTTTTTGGTTTTCTTTTTCAAACAAAGGATCCTTAAATTATTCATAATCCCTGAAATCATATTAGGGAATTTGTAGAATAACAATTAAAATGTTCAGTGATTATGTAAAATCACTGGTAATTTTCAGGGATTATATATAATAACCAATGATTTTAGTGATTCTACATATTCCCTGCCAAATCAGGGATTCTACATAATCCCTGATTATACAAATTCACTGTAACATATACAGTTCAAAATAGTTGGTGTATTGAAGAACTATGCTTGACGAAATATTTAAGTCCTAATAAACTATTTTCATTATTTAAAACGATGGTATATTGCTTAAACGTTAGTGAAGTAGCTAGTAATATATACTTCAGAGCATATTCAGTTCAAGTAACGTTTTAACATGACTACAAATTATGTAAAAAGAAAATGATAAAGACAATAGACCCTGACGAGTTAAATTTCATAACGGAAATGGACATATGTTCTAATTTCCTAATCTGTTTAAAAGGCCGAGGTATTTGTTATGACAGTGCCTATTTGGTCTTGTTTATATAGCAATGACATGTTATGGCTCAGCTTATAAAGGTCGGCAATATCGAGAGCCTTAATACATCAATTGGAAATACAACTTTAAAATTTTGATGATTCAGTCGAGGATTATTTTTGTAGTTTTATTTTAATGTTTACTGGACACTGATTCCAAAAATATTTGGTCTATTGTTAGGTTATTGTACGCTGATTCCAAAAATATATGGTTTCTATACCAACAAATTTAAATAAGGGAGATAATTTGTAACTTTTCGGTTGAAAAATATTATTCTCGGTTTTACTTTAATGTTTACTTGACACTGATTTCAAAAATATATGGTTATATATACTTTTATATTAATTAAGTACAAAAATAGCTACTTCCGGTCTAAACAAGGTCCTTTTCGGTTGGTTTGTTCAAGTTATAGTGGATTGATGCCTAATGAAAACAGTTCTATTGCTTTATCATGTATACATATGAGGTAAAAGCAAAGGTCAAAATCTAGAGCGTCAAATTAATATATGACCTTGACCTCAATACCAACGTTAAAAAGCAAGGACCTTAATTCAAAGACCCACGGTCTTAGTTATATTTGGTTAATGATTTATATATCACAATTCGCGTACTTTTGAATACAAGAGGGGAGAAAACTCTAATTTTATGGGTTTTTTGTCCAAGGATCTCAAATAAAAAGACCATTGGTCACTATCCCTTAAGGTTAATCAATTACATTACGTTTTGCTTTTTTTATAAGAGTAGTGAAAATAACGTTCATATTGATTTTCCGAAACAAATTTATTTTTAAAATCCTAATGATATAACGAGCAAATTGGTGAAATAATTTTGTCGTCATCTTTAACGGTTATGAAGGACACTAGAAAACATGTTGGAGGATATACCTCCCACAATAAATAGTGTTCGGCTTAACAGGGAACGTTTTAAAATCACAATAACTGTTCGATATCATTTGCCAAAAAATTTACGAAACCACAAAGCACCCTAACAAAAACAGAAGAAGAAACCCAATATGTCTTTCCACTGAAAAGTTGAAAGACCTAATACAGAATGAATAATAAAAGTAAAAGTATTATACCGCTGTGAAATGTTTAACAATTGCAGAAAAAAATCAAATTTGGAAAATATTTCCGCCCTTTGCAAGTATTGTAATCACATGTAAATGAAAATATTCTTTTTGTTCAGTACACTTCTTTTGTCGGTATAACCTTCCGTTTAGAAACACCAAGAAATTTCTTGAATAGCAATACACCTATTATAAAATTGGTACATCTGGGGTGACTATCAACGGCTACAAAAAAACTAATATAAATTTGTGCACGATAATATACGTATACAACGCATAAGAAAGACATTGTTCTCTCTTTCTTAATACAATTTTATTTTCACTATTTTAATCAAATTTCAACGTTGGACGTGTTACTGGCCAGAAACAATGGAATCTAGAAGATAATTTGTTTATTTGATAAATATTCAAAAGAAAACATTCCTTTTTTCAATTTATTTGGAAGTGTGAGAACACGATTATTGCTGCGGACGCCACAATGCTACTCCAATGATATTAAGTTATCATAAATA
The DNA here is from genome assembly GCA_037788925.1 of Mytilus galloprovincialis. NCBI lineage: Eukaryota > Metazoa > Mollusca > Bivalvia > Mytilida > Mytilidae > Mytilus > Mytilus galloprovincialis. Next base: position 77,830,537 of record CM075336.1, read on the forward strand.
GATATGACAATGTGCATCAGCTATAAAATTGACACCATTGTTCATATTGTTATAGAATGCTATGTTTGTATTATTCAGTGTAATAAAGAATAGAAGTCCAGTCTTATATAATATTCAATAAAGTAGTACATATTCTAAATAAACTGTTCCCTACTCATAGATGTATCTTTTGTAATAGGTAGAATATGTAGGCAGTGTTTGGATCAAATGAATGCTTAAGTACACGGAATCTCTGAAGTCTTTTGAATTATAAAAAAAATAAACAGAAGGGCACTTTTGCCCTTTTGTTCAGATCAAACTTCCGGGAACCAGTACGCTCTAATATGCAATTAAAAATGGGATGTTTATAAGATATATTTTTTTGGCGTTCATATCTGCATATGTGTGCATGTTACTATATAAACCTAATTCATTTTAAACATTGCTATGTTTCAATTGTTGCGTATTTTGTGACTGAAATATGTTCTCAAAAGAAGCAATTATACTTTAAATGGTTATAGTATTATATGTATGCATAAATTGCAATTATCAAGCTCGCATTTTTTTCTTGTATTCGAGCCGACAGTATGTATTTAAAATCTTTAAGATGTTTAATAACTAGATACAAGTTGATCTTCCTGAACTACAGGTTCATTATCTCATATTTCAGGGGCAAAGGTTTGCTTACGTGAGTAACAACTATTTATGATGTAGTGTCCTGAGATATATGTGAACAAACAAAAATAAAACATCGCTTATATCACATCAATCAATAATGGTTCTTAGAGGTATTTTTGTAATTTGTAATTTGTAATAAGTTCCCTGAAGTCGTTCAGATTTGTTGAAATATACATTAATACAAAACATGAATTAACATCTTAACCAGTTATAATTATAAATGAAATGGTATATCATTGTGTACATATACCCTATCATTTTCGGGTAATTAATACTGATATCGTTTGACATTTTTAGCCGAACAGATTTATCAATTTTACACAACTTAAATTATTGTATGCTGGTTCATATTCTGGACGCCAGTCTTTGCTCCTTTATAATATAATTCACTAACAAAAACAATTATGAAGCTTAGAAATGGAAAAATATTAAATACTAAACTTGTTCAAAGGGTATCTACACGTCTCAATCTTCAAAATCGGTTATCTAAAAATACTACCATTGCTAACATTTCTAACAATAAAAATCTTGGTTACCCTTTTATCGATAAGTGTCATTCCAAAAGAATGACTTACATGTCCCCGTCTTTCCACCAACAATACGGTAAGGTCCACGTTTAATGGTCGCACATTTTCTTTGAATTTTGAAACTGATATAACTTGAAAAACAAACAGTATTATTTATTTACTCACCTGAAACAAACCGGGATGTGGTATTCAGTACGTAGGAGAAACTGGACGATATTAATCTAAACGCACTCAAGAACATCTGTATCGTTTTAAAAGACCCAATAAATTCAAAAGTATCATTTACCAACACCGTAAGAAGCACAACCATCCTTTTAAATATTTAGCAGTTCAACCTTTAGAAGTAGTAAATAAGCAGCCTGGTGAATCTCATTCAAAGTTTGTACGATCACTGAAAATAATTGAATTAAATTGGATTAAAAAATTACAGACAGTCTACCCTTTCGGTCTTAATGATAATATCATGGGAATTGGTAATATATCTAGAACCGATTCCGTTAACATTTTGGATATAGTTTCTAAAACTGTTCGTAAAAACCGTTCTCACGGTCGTAGGACAAATCGCAATCAAAGAAAATTCCGGACCAATCATACCAATATTTCGGACCTAATTTCTATTTAAAAAAAAAAACAACGGCAGACATTATCTGTTAACAAAACTCTGTTCATTACCGGTTAATAAGTTAAATAAAATTTTGGAGGATTGCAACACAATTTCATATAGCAGTCCTAAGTATGAAATTGTTCCAATCATTATGGCATATTGTTATTCTAAACTATTTCCCAAAATTGATCGCCCTGAAGATCATAAAAAACATTTTATTAAAATAAAGTATGTCAATAAAGGTTTTGATTTTGTAAATATTGCCAATATATTTAACGACCATTCTGTTAAAGAACAAATTCCTGGATATTTTGACAATACTGAGCTACCTCTTATTTGTTATATTTACAAAATATAAATCTACCCGGAAATTTGTGTTTAATTATAGTCAACTGTGTAAAGATGTTAATATCAGTGAAAATACACCTACGTCATGTAATTGTAGTACCTCCGAATATATTTATGGACCCATTTCCCATGTTATAACAGGAGATCTTAACATCGTTCAAGACCGAGAGTTAAAATCATTCCTCAGTAAAGGACCTAAATATCGTCCCCCGTCAATTATTAATTGGAATGAGTGTCGTAATATCATCTACGACTCACTCCATACTTAATGTATGAAATGGATAAAACGGGAAAAAGCTGACAAAAAATCTTTGGACTCTTTTTTTAATTCAGTAATGAAGATAGTTGATATACGTATTCAACATTTTAAAGAACATTTTACTATTAACAATAACCACAAAAAACCTATTTCTCGTATCAAACATAAACTAAAAGAACTAGCCAAGAAATTTGTTTTTGTCCCAGCCGATAAAGCTGCTAATAATATTATTATTGTTTGACGTAAATTTTACATTGAGGTTCTGAAAAAAGAAATCACCAATTCACCAACATTCCAACGGACTCCATTTTCAGAAAACGACATCTGTAACAAACATAAACTTTTAGCTTCCGCTTTACAAGCAGAGCCAAATACAATGAAAGTCCCAACTATGTACTGGCTTCCGAAGCTACACAAAACACCTTACAGCCCTTGGATGGTGTAAACTTCCCAAAAAAACGTGTATGGTGTTATGGTGTAAGGTGTATGATGCAATGGTGTAAGGTGTATGGTGCTATGGTGTATGGTGTGAGGGGAATGGTGTAATGGTGTATGAGGAATGGTGTGATCGTGTAACGTGCAATCGGGAATGGTGTGAATGAATGGTGTACGACATTTCATTGGTGGAAATCGAACTTCTTTTTATTTTAATTTTTCGGATTGTAAACATAAACAATAATAATAATCTTAATTAATATTTTTCCAAAGTAGCAAATTACTATACCCGGTAGACTAAATATATATTATAGATAAGAATACGAAAAAAAAATATTTTTAATGTGTTTATTAAAGTAATTATTTTATTTTTTCATATTCTTATTTATAGAGAACAATGGTTATACGATTGGACACTTGTTATCACTTGCAGCTATCATAAATTAAAATAAATGATTTTGTTTTAAGTAGAAGCCGTATACAGAGGTTATCCGCGCATAGGAACATTATTTTTATATCATGGGTTATCAACATCATTTTAAACGTTGTTTCGTTCCCCATTTTTGATAAGCTCTTCATAAATATTCCTTCGTAATTCACGTTTGTTTGCCTTGGATTCACGATTCTGTTTTCCAGAAAATGTTCAAAAGGAAATTGTACACTGTACAGTGTTACATGTATTGCACATAACGTGTTGTATAACTATGAACAATCTCGTCAATTGTGTTAGATTTGTCATTATAAATTATAAATGATACCGTGAACGTTCGAAAAAATACTTATGCGAACAGGAATGAAATATTTGCCAATTGAAATTTAGCTACCAACAAAATCAACCAACCGACATAATATACTACATGTAACAGTATACTTTTCCAAGAAGAGAACTTCTCATTATAAAGTCACGAAAGTATCTCTCATGTCAGTCACATTGTTGGGGGATGTACTACTGGGTTAGTTTTATAAACTTACCGCTATTTGTCTGCCATTAATAGACATGTAAAATTTCCCGTAAAATTTTGACGTCATAAAACAAAATATATGACGCCACCATGGAAAAGTGATTGTTATATGCATGAAAAGTTCAAGCAGCCGGCTCAGCCAGGATTAGCGATATGGTGAATCTTACAAAATATCCTGAACCACTGGGTTTAAATGAGCACACCTCAGCAAGCATGACTTATTTATGCGCAGATCCACAAATCAAACAATACCCAAAATAAATCAACGTCATACCCATCCATGTTCAGAAGTTTGAAATACAGATACAGATACTGATTTCAGTGACCGTTTTATATTACGTAAACAGAAAAGAATCAAAATATTGCTGATTTGCTATGCTGCTATATAGATTTACATCATAGACATGATTAAGTGCTTATATGGTTAGTTTGGTTGACATGTTTAACTAATTTTATTATGAGTCAGCATGGTCAGCCTGAGGTTTCAAATCACTGAAATTTTGTTGCGAGACAATATTTTGAATAAAAACAAGACATGCCAACAATCAAAAAAATTTATATAATGGCAATCCATTCTGACATCAAAATATTGCTGATTTACTATGCTGCTATATCATTTTGAGGTATCAAATCACTGAAATTTTGTTTACGTGTTAAAAAAAAATTATCATATGAGTCAGCTTGAGGTATCAAATCACTGAAATTTTGTTTATGTGTTAAAATATTTTTTATTTATGAGTCAGCTTCAGCATTGTTGAGTTATCAATTCACTGAAATTTTGTTTAGGCGTTAAAAATAATTTTATCATATGAGTTAGCTTGAGGTATCAAATCACTGAAATTTTGTTTATGTGTTAAAATAATTTTTATTTATGAGTCAGCTTCAGCATTGTTGAGTTATCAAATCACTGAAATTTTGTTCAGGCGTTAAAAATAATTTTATCATATGAGTCAGCTTGAGGTATCAAATCACTGAAATTTTGTTGACGTGTAAAAATAATTTTATTATATGAGTCAGTTTCAGCATTGTCATGATTGTTGAGGTATCAAATCACAGAAATTTTGTTCACGCGTTAAAATAATTGTATCATATAAGTCAGCTTGAGGTATCAAATCACTGAAATTTTGTCGACGCATTTAATTAATTTTTTATATGAGTCAGCTTGAGCATTGTTGAGGTATCAAACCACTGAAATTTTGTTGACGAGTTAAAATAATTTTATTATATGAGTCAGCTTGAGGTATCAAATCACTGAAATTTTGTTGACGTGTTAAAATAATTGTATTATATGAGTCAGCTTGAGATATCAAATCACTAAAATTATGTTGACGCGTTAAAATAATTTTATTATATGAGTCAGCTTGAGGTATCAAATCACTGAAATTTTGTTGCAAGACACTATTTTGAATAAAAAAAGGATATGCTGGCAATCTAAATGATTGGAATAAATTTGTGTTGACATTGTGTTGCAATGTAACTGTCGACTCATTTGTATAATGCAATGCATTCTGATATCAAAATATTGCTGATTTACTATGTACTGTGCAGCTATATAAATATAGATTTACATAATAAAATGTAAATATGGTCAGTTTTGGTTGATGCATTGATATAATTGTATTATGCAAGTCAGCTTGGGGTATCAAATCACTGAAATTTTGTTGCGAGACTCTTTTTTGGATAAAAAGAGAACATGCTGGCAATCTAGATTGATTGAAATAAACCTGTTAAATAAATGCGTGCAAATGTAATCAAAAGCTGAGTGGAAACGTAAAACATTTTAATCAGTCCCAAATGTGTGAAAACGTAGTGCGCCCATTAAAAGGAGATGTAGTACTATATATATATATGTGTAGTATATAATTGCTAATGAGACCACTCTCCACAAGAGACCAAAGTAAGTTAGCTATTAAAGGACCCGAGATGAGCATATTATCCTGTCTGAAAAAAGGATTCAATTATTTAGTCATGACACGAGATCCTAAGTATTTATAACGTTCTTCTGGAATATTTGCTGCTGCACAATAAGGGAGGCAACATATAACGTGCAATGGGGATTTCAAACTTATAAGACGAAAACATACCGACAATGCCAGGCAAAATAAAACGAAAAACACCAGAGTTCTTTGAAATGCTAAAAATTGACTTGGTTTTGAGGATCTTCGTGTAACGCAAAGTAGTAGAAGTAGTACCAACATGGTACAATTAAATAGCTGGTGGTATAATTTTATTGTCGATTTCATGTTTGTAGTAAACAATATATACATGTAGATTAAGCATTATATTGGCCATGATAAAATATAATATACTGGGAGTTTTGTACTGTGTCATTTAAGGTTTCCCCCTTTCTTTTTGACTTGTGTTAAAGAGGTGTGATTCGTACTATAAAATTCAGGACTACATGTAATAAGAACAATATAAACATCGATCACATTTTAGGCGAAGAAAATATTTAAGAAATACATAATATAGGAGCAAGAAATACAAACTCCCATGCTTTCAACGCATTTCAACACAGATTATGTGTAATGAGGATAAATGAATCGGGTATTTTCTACAGTTCATAACTAAAGAAAATATCAATACATATGTTTGTATATCATGTATATAGTTGTCCATTTGTCTATCACAACTCCTTTCCCGGTTTATTTTCACATATAGGCTAAACGCATTAAAGATAAAAGTTTGAAAAATTGTTTTATATAATTTCACTCATTCAAGAAACGTTTTACTGGATGCATGAAGGAATTTAAATTAGATATATATATTTAATTGTTTTGGCTTTGACAGAGTTTAAACCATAACATATTTATCTCAGTACCTGATGGTCACATGAGCATGATGATAGTCCATCAAACATAGACAATATACAAGGTTGTCCGGTAAAGAAGTTGGATATCAAACTCGGAAAAACAACCTGAGGCGAATTCCAAACGGATATGTATTTTCTCTTCAACAAAATTTCTAATTCTCTTTATTTCATTTAAACTTGGCTAATACATTTTCTGGCATATACAATCAAAATAAACATACGATAAAATTGAGAATGGAAACGGGGAATGTGGAAAAGAGACAACAAAGCAACCAAAGAGCAGACAACAGCCAAATGATTGATCTAATATAAACTATACCACTATAAGACCACAAGATACCCTTTGCATATATTTACATACTTAATATATTCTATGGAATTTATTTCTGCATAAAAACGAATTCAGAAAGTTAACTAACTTGTTGAATTCCTATTTTAGTGCAAAATTTGATCAATTGATTGTTGATTGCCTAACGTCCAGTGGCAAACATTTCATGCATATTTAGGACGAAATTTTATTTAAAAAAAATTATGGGAGGGTTGGGATCCCGTTAACATGTTTAACCCTACCACATTATTTATGGATGTGGCTGTCCCAAGTCAGGAGCCTGTAACTCAGTGGGTGACGTTTGTATAGGTGTTATATATATGTTTTTTGTTCATTTTTTATACAAATAATGCCGTGAGTTTTCTCGTTTGAATTGTTTTACATTGTCATGTCGGGGTAATACTTGTGACATATTTAAATGTTTCGTATCATTTGGTAAAATATCCAAAGTCAACTTTGCCTATGTAGATAGAATGAAACCGAAAGAAAGCAGGTCACGGTTTGACACCAAGTTTATCAGCAACAATAAAGTCACGTGACCGTGAAAATTCAGTAAAAAAACGGATGAGACAAACCTCATTTTAACTCACTGAATACTATTGTCGTAATAAAAACTTATTGACCTAACTAATCTTGAGTATCCATAATTTATTCTCGTCAAAGCTCACACATCAAATCAAAGTCCTTTATTCTTTATTTTATCTGCAAACTTGGAGTTTGGGTGAAAATTGTCAAGTCTCCTGAACGAAAAATCTAAATATTTACGAGGAAACTAAAATTGATGGGCTGAGTTTAAATTTAATAAAGCATCTCATTAAGACAAACACTCGATATGAATATCTCGGCAATAGAATGTTGGATACGCAAACGTCAAATTGATTTCAAACCGAAGCGGTGGTTTTTATGCCGGTTTGTGCAAGTGGTTATCTCCCCTTAATATCACCAGTCAAAAATAAAAACCCAGCAAAATGCATAAAAATTAAAAAAGGAGTTTACTTTACAAAAATTAGAAAGAAAATAAACGAAACTCGATTTATAACTATGTTATGATAATATAAAGAAGAGATACTTCCCCCTATTTTTCAGAGAAGAACTAAATGTAAATATTAAAAGACAAAATATTACTGCAGTAAAAAAAACCAATTCAGAAATGTTATTATGTGGATAATGATTGACACCTACATGTAAAATTAAATACCTAGCTATATTGAAAGAAATTAGATCTGTCGGATGAAATATACTACATGTAATTTTTATATATGGGATCATTCCTAGCAGAAATTTTTTAAACACTTCTGATTATATTTAATGCAATAAAACATAATTTATACAATTTCAATAATCTTTCTGAAAATTGATATAATTATTAAATACATTAAGGATAATGCATTTCAGTGATTATGGAGAGACAAAATGTATGATAATTGACATGTATGAATTTAAATTGAATAAATTTTAATTACAAAGTTGCTTTATATATAATAGTTCAAGAAAAAACACAACACTATCTTTAAAATGATGTTTTTCTTGTTCAAAGAAATATAATCTAAAAACCGAATTCTAATTGTCTAGATAGCAAACCATGATCGCACACAAATCATCATCTAAGTTAAATGCTTCCCTTTTCTCGTTTGTTGAATTAATTTTGTCTTGAACAAAAAAAATTTGTTGAACTAAACTAAATTGTGACTTTTTGTCCTGTGACTTTCTGTCCTACATTCGTTTATTGAACATGAATGACCACCTATAGGATATACATCGACATCCTGTGACACGAGTGTAATCTGTTGAATACCCTCAAAACTACACCATTGTACACATCACAGAGTTTTATAAAACAAAATACAATTAGCAGTATACGGCGTCAACTCATTCAACATTTTGAAGTCTAATGATAAATTATAAAATATCATGTTGCAATTATGATAAAAAGAAACATACTATGGACTTTGCTCATTGTTAAAGGCCGTACGGTGACCTATAGTTGTTAAATGTCTGTGTCATTTTGGTCTCTTGTAGAGAATTGTCGCATTGGCAATCATATTGCAACTTCTTTTTTTATTTATACGAATAACAGCAGATAATTTCAAGATTTTTGTAGTGTATTATTCGCCATAAAGACAAATTTTATTGTCATATAATTAGCGGTATTTTTAACATTGCCTATAAGAGAGAGAGGGGTTTAGCTTGCCATAAAACCAGGTTCAATCCATCATTTTTCAATTGAGAAGATTTAAAATATTACTTCCATGATTTAGTGTAACTCCATTTACCGGTAAGTTTCATTTTAACTTCTCTGACAAAAAAAAAACAAAACAAAAACCAACACCTTTGTCAAACATGGATTTTTTTAACTTTACGAGCTAACAATTTGCCAGAGCAATTTCAAGGTTGATTTATATTCACCATTTGGTACATGTATATGTCCGTGTTTAAAACGATACGTACATGCAGGACAAATTATTTTGTTGAATGAAAGCATATTCTAATGGGTGCCGTAGGAGAACCACTAGAGTTTTGAGCAAGAATTTCTTGGCATGAAACAGATCGAAATCTCGGAGTTATGATATTTCATGTATATTTTGAACTCGGTATTAACCCGGTAACCTTTGCCCCCCCCCCCCCAAAAAAAAAATGAATGGTAGTTCCACTGCCGTATTCGATGTTTATTCTGAGTCAAGTGTTTGTGCGGAAACTCCCAAGTAGACAACATGCATGTGTATTAGACCATAGCAGGCTTTTCTTATAAAATAACGAGTGGTGCTTGTCCTGTACACGAAAAGATCAGTTAGAAAGCAAGTTTTTAATTTTAGTTAGTTTGGAAAGCTTAATTCGAGGGTTGAAAATTGTAAGCGCCAAAAAAGGAGGTTTGAGTGGTCCACTGGTAATATTTTTATTTCATAAATGGTACATTTGATAGGTTTATATGTTCTTTTATCTAATCTTTTTAATAACTAATGGATGCCGTAGGAGGTCCAACATAGTTGTGATCAAGGATTACTTGGCATGAACAAAAATATGTTGGTCCGAGAAACATTAACACTCAAACCTGACCAACCTTGAATTTCTGCGGACCAATGTCCTTACTGAGTGAAAGATACATACATTTTATTAACACCAAACGAAAACTTTGAATGTTAAACGTATAAGGATTATTACTTCAAAAAATTGAGATTTTTTGTTCACAAATTTGAGGAAAAAATTCAAGTTTCATTTTAAAATAATACATCATATCGTACTATAAAGGAACAAAAATGCGTTTTCAATCTCGACATTTTAAGGGAGGAAAAAAAAAAAAGAAATTGCAAAAATTTACCGGAATATTTTTAGGTTCATTCGTTTTAGTTTTTAGTGAAGATGAGATGTGAAAGCTAAAATTTTTGTGGATAATTCAATTAATTAAATAAAAAAGGATATGTATGAATGTATTGTTGATTGGTGCAGAAAAATAATAATCATTTATATTACGCTGGCCATAAGCATGAATAGTTATTGCACGAAGGGATCGTAAACTCGCAAAACCGAGTATACTCGATTTTCAGAGTTCGCCCTAACCGGTTAACTGTACATCAATATTGCTTTCATGATTATATATGAATATTTTTTATGATCTTAGTACTATTCGTTTTCTGCATTGTTTGTCGACTTTATCTGAAAACCAAGTTCTTTTAAATTTACGCTACATTTTAAAAATTTTTTAAAACAAAGAAATAATGTTGTAGTCGTTGAAATTTAATTGCATTATGGGTAATTTCGGATCGTGTAGATAGAATGGGGAATGGTGTATGGTGTTATGTGTAAGGTGTATGGTGCAAAGGTGTAACGTGTATGGTGTAATGGTACAAGGTGTATGGTGTAATAGTGTATGGTGTATGGTGTAATGGTGTATGGTGTTAGTGGGAAGTTTACACCATCCAAGGATTGTACAAATATAGATTTATTTCGTCTTCAAGCCATTGTTCCACTACTAAATTGTCTATTCTTCTTACCAGCACACTTGGTACAATTAAAAACCTGATAATAAATTGTTCAAATAAGGCCTTCGAAAATAGTGGAATTAATTACTTTTGGAGTGTCAAGAACTCGTTAGAAGTACTTGATAAATTGCAGGCTTATATTGGTGATTTTAAATCTGTTCAAAGTTTTGATTTTTCTACCCTGTATACCACATTGCCTCACATTCTCATTAAGAAAAAATTCACACATTTAATTAAATGGGCATTCAAAAAGTAAAAATGTGAATATATATATGTTCAAACTCTTTTAAGTCATTTTTAAGTAGCAATAAACAAAAAAACTATGTCAATTGGACATGCTTTGATACTAAATATGCCCTTGAATTTTTACTAGATAACATTTTTGTTTGCTTTGGGGATTTCGTATATCGTCAGATTATCAGAATTCCAATGGGGACTAACTGTGCACCACTTATTGCGGACCTGTTTTTGTATTGCTATGAGTTACAATTTATGACAAAAATAAGCACAAACTTATCGAAACAACATCTGATAAACAAATTTAATAATACTTTTAGATATTTGGATGATATTTTGGCTCTCAATAATGACGACTTCAGTATGTATATTAAAGAAATGTATCCTGTTGAACTTACTTTAAATAAAACTAATACTAACAATGACCACTGCCCTTTCCTCGATCTTGATATCTATTTCACTAACGGAAAGCTGAATACTAAAATTTATGATAAAAGAGATGATTTTTCATTTCCTATCGTTAATTATCCATTTTTAGATGGTGACGTTCCCTTGTCACCATCTTACGGTGTTTATATATCCCAACTTGTACGATTCGCTCGTGTATGTAACAATGTTTTAGATTTTAACGAGAACAATTTATGTATTACTGAAAAATTATTACACCAGGGTTTTCGATATCACAAACTAGTCAAAACATTTACTAAATTTTATCATCGGTATAAGGACATCATTCGTAAATATAGCTCAACATGCAGACTTCTTATACGTTCAGGTATTTCACATCCAATTTTTTATAGAAATATTCTTTATAAAGCACAAAGGTGTCAGTATTCACCTCAAAAACTAACAAAACCTTTGAATAGACTTATTAAGAAGGGATATAGTTACGATACTGTTGTCAGGTCATTAAACATTGCATATGTTGGCGTTAATATTGATTCACTTATAGGGTCTTTGCATCGGAACTAAACACATTTATTCAAAAACCAGTTGTTTGCATGACACGGGTTATGTTCTTCTCATATATGTTATGATGGTATGATACTAAACCCCTAACGGGAAGGATTGTGCCTGATGTTCATATGATGAAATCATAATCTTTCAGTCAGTTTAATTGAAGTCTGGAGCTGGCATGTCAGTTAACTGCTAGTAGTCTGTTGTTATTTATGTATTATTGTCATTTTGTTTATTTTCTTTTGTTACATCTTCTGACATCAGACTCGGACTTCTCTTGAACTGAATTTTAATGTGCATATTGTTATGCGTTTACTTTTCTACATTGGCTAGATGTATAGGGGGAGGGTTGAGATCTCACAAACATGTTAAACCCCGCCGCATTTTTGCGCCTGTCCCAAGTCAGGAGCCTCTGGCCTTTGTTAGTCTTGTATTATTTTAATTTTAGTTTCTTGTGTACAATTTGGAAATTAGTATGGCGTTCATTATCACTGAACTAGTATAAACTTGTTTAGGAGCCAGTTGAAGGACGCCTCCGGGTGCGGGAATTTCTCGCTACATTGAAGACCTGTTGGTGACCTTCTGCTGTTGTTTTTTTCTATGGTCGGGTTGTTGTCTCTTTGGCACATTTCCCATTTCCATTCTCAATTTTACTAATAAACAAAAACAGGTAGCAGAGACTATAAACGATTTATGACCATTGACGTGGACATGGAAATCTTAGTCTTTCAATGCACCCACCATCACTCCATTCCATGTCTTTATTTGACTTATGGTTAGTATGTGTTTTACTGTTTTTCTGATTACCGTTTTGTTCATATGAATTTATATACACCTTTTTTGGACAACCAACGCTTAAACCAGAAAAGACTTAATTTATAAACCGTCCAGCTTTATAATAAATAAATCTCAAATTTCTCGTAGATGAATTAAGTGACACAGGTTCAAACCTCATCCGGCAACGTTATGCTTAAACTTTTTTGATAAGGTTCTTTTCAAGATGTTTGGTAATTAGTACATATATAGGTACAATGATTATAATTTAATACGCCAGACGCGCGTTTCGTTTCGTCTACACAAGACTCATCAGTGACGCTCAGTTCAAAATAGTTATAAAACTAAACAAGTACAAAGTTGAAGAGCATTGATGACCCAAAATTCCAAAAATTTTCGCCAAATACAGCTATGGTAATCTATTCCTGAGATAAGAAAATCCTTAGGTTTTTTCTAGAAAAATTCTAAATTTTATAAACAGGAAAGGAGTAGGTCCGGTAAGGACCGGTTATTGCATTAAATTTCAAGCTCATCTGACGAAAGTTTTTGGACACTTTTTAAACACTTAAGTGTCTATTTCAGTTGAACAATTAGTTTATGTGAAAGATGTTTACTGATTTAGTCATTAAAAACGCTCCGATTGAAGCGTAAATATGGAAAATCTATCAAATATGCCAAACAAAGTCATTTTTCAGATGTTTTTTGACCAAAATGAAAGTGACCGCATCCGTGTTCATCCCCAACCTTTATATATGTTATGTATTATCATCAAATACAACTTACATTTCAATTTTAAGAATGAACACAAATGCGGCCACTTTCATTTAAGACGGAAACAGTAAAAAATTTAACTAAAATGCTAAAATTTTGAAGATTTCAGTAATCTAGCATGAATTTAGGATGCTAGTACTCAATATATGTGCATTGTATTGTCAAAAACAGCCCATATTTATGTAGCAGAGGCATTCTACTTTCTAAGAAATAACTAACAGTTTACATTTTATAAAATTTTATAATTTTATAATTTTGTAAAACTGCTATATTTTGGGGCCAAAAAAGGGTCTTACCGAACCTACTCCTTTATAAAGATGACCAAAGGCATATGATTGATATTCATGTCAAACCGAAGTGGTAAAATAGCCCCTGACATTTCATCGTATTACATCTTCACTTGCTTTCATGTTTATGATTTGTTGTAGTGTAAAATCATTTAAACGAATATATAAAAAGTTTTACAAATGTTGTATGCACACAATATGAATTTTAGATGTTAAAATATTGAATATAACTTAGTTGATAAAAACACAGACATGACTTGTAGAACATGTATCAAATAGTGAGCAACAGAGTCCTACGTGCAATCCTACATATCACAATTTATTGAGTGTAATGCATTGTCGGTTAATGAGAGCGTAATACGGAATATGTCCGTTTGGTAAATTGTTATTGTTTTTTAAGACATGCAGGAAGGTCGATTAATGTTTTATTCTACCATGTTTTCTGATGGATTTCGTTCTAACAGCTACAGAAACACAATGTTTTTCATGTCATATTAGGTTTGTAGGACTTTCATCTACCAGAACAGGTTTTCTTGCATCCCATTTGTGTAACTCCTTGCAAGATGCTGCAATGACTGCTATTTGTGTTCAATTTCGAATCCACAACTTAACAGCGGTCTAATTAATCCATCCCAAATTGTCCTAACTAGGTAGACGTTGTTCATGTGTGACTGTTTGTGCCCGTACTTGACGACATATGCAGCTCGTGTGGTGTGCTCAAGCAGTTCAATTCTGGTGGACGGAATTTTGCCATTCTCAATATAAAAAAGAAGATGTGGTATGTTTGCCAATGAGACAATTATCCACAAGAGACCAAAACGACACAGACAATAACAACTATAGGTCACAATATTTGATAAATATTCAAAAGAAAACATTCCTTTTTTTCAATTTATTTGGAAGTGTGAGAACACGATTATTGCTCCGGACGCCACAATGCTACTCCAATGATATTAAGTTATCATAAATAGATATGACAATGTGCATCAGCTATTAAATTGACACCATTGTTCATATTGTTATAGAATGCTATGTTTGTATTATTCAGTGTGATAAATAATAGAAGTCCAGTCTTATATAATATTCAATAAAGTAGTACATATTCTAAATAAACTGTTCCCTACTCATAGATGTATCTTTTGTAATAGGTAGAATATGTGGGCAGTGTTTGGATCAAATGAATGCTTAAGTACACAGAATCTCTGAAGTTTTTTGAATTATAAAAAAAAATTAACAGAAGGGCACTTTTGTCCTTTTGTTCAGATCAGAAGTACTTGTTCTTGTACTATTAAACTTCCGGGAAACAGTACGCTCTAATATGCAATTAAAAATGGGTTGTTTTTAAGATATATTTTGTTGGCGTTCATATCTGCATATGTGTGCATGTTACTATATAAACCTAATTCATTTTAAACATTGCTATGTTTCAATTGTTGCGTATTTTGTGACTGAAATATGTTCTCAAAAGAAGCAATTATACTTTAAATGGTTATAGTATTATATGTATTCATAATTTGCAATTATCAAGCTCGCATTTTTTTCTTGTATTCGAGCAGACAGTATGTATTTAAAATCTTTAAGATGTTTGATAACTAGATACAAGTTGATCTTCCTGAACTACATGTTCATTATCTCATATTTCAGGGGCAAAGGTTTGCTCACGTGAGTAACAACTATTTATGATGTAGTGTCCTGAGATATATGTGAACAAACAAAAATAAAACATCGTTTATATCAAATCAATCAATAATGGTTCTTAGAGGTATTTTTGTAATTTGTAATTTGTAATAAGTTCTCTGAAGTAGTTCAGATTTGTTGAAATATACATTAATACAAAACATGAATTAACATCTTAACCAGTTATAATTATAAATGAAATGGTATATCATTGTGTACATATACCCTATCATTTTCGGGTAATTAATACTTATAGCGTTTGACATTTTTAGCCGAACAGATTTATCAATTTTACATAACTTAAATTAGTGTATGCTGGTTCATATTCTGGACGCCAGTCTTTGCTCCTTTATAATATAATTCACTAACAAAAACAATTATAAAGCTTAGAAATGGAAAAATATTAAATACTAAACTTGTTCAAAGGGTATCTACACGTCTCAATCTTCAAAATCGGTTATCTAAAAATACTACCATTGCTAACATTTCTAACAATAAAAATCGTGGTTACCCTTCTATCGATAAGTGTCATGCCAAAAGAATGACTTACATGTCCCCGTCTTTCCACCAACAATACGGTTAGGTCCACGTTTAATGGTCGCACATTTTCTTTGAATTTTGAAACTGATATATAATTTGAAAAACAAACAGTATTATTTATTTACTCACCTGAAACAAACCGGGATGTGGTATTCAGTACGTAGGAGAAACTGGACGATATTAATCTAAACGCACTCAAGAACATCTGTATCGTTTTAAAAGACCCAATAAATTCAAAAGTATCATTTACCAACACCTTAAGAAGCACAACCATCCTTTTAAATATTTAGCAGTTCAACCTTTAGAAGTAGTAAATAAGCAGCCTGGTGAATCTCATTCAAAGTTTGTACGATCACGGAAAATAATTGAATTACATTGGATTAAAAAATTACAGACAGTCTACCCTTTCGGTCTTAATGATAATATCATGGGAATTGGTAATATATCTAGAACCGATTCCGTTAACATTTTGGATATAGTTTCTAAAACTGTTCGTAAAAACCGTTCTCACGGTCGTAGGACAAATCGCAATCAAAGAAAATTTCGGACCAATCATATCAATATTTCGGACCTAATTTCTATTTCAAAAAAACAACGGCAGACATTATCTGTTAACAAAACTCTGTTCATTACCGGTTAATAAGTTAAATAAAATTTTGGAGGATTGCAACACAATTTCATATAGCAGTCCTAAGTATGAAATTGTTCCAATCATTATGGCATATTGTTATTCTAAACTATTTCCCAAAATTGATCGCCCTGAAGATCATAAAAAACATTTTATTAAAATAAAGTATGTCAATAAAGGTTTTGATTTTGTAAATATTGCCAATGTATTTAACGACCATTCTGTTAAAGAACAAATTCCTGGATATTTTGACGATACTGAGCTACCTCTTATTTGTTATATTTACAAGAAATCTACCCGGAAATTTGTGTTTAATTATAGTCAACTGTGTAAAGATGTTAATATCAGTGAAAATACACCTACGTCATGTAATTGTAGTACCTCCGAATATATTTATGGACCCATTTCCCATGTTATAACAGGAGATCTTAACATCGTTCAAGACCGAGAGTTAAAATCATTCCTCAGTAAAGGACCTAAATATCGTCCCCCGTCAATTATTAATTGGCATGAGTGTCGTAATATCATCTACGACTCACTCCATACTTAATGTATGAAATGGATAAAACGGGAAAAAGCTGACAAAAAATCTTTGGACTCTTTTTTTAATTCAGTAATGAAGATAGTTGATAAACGTATTCAACATTTTAAAGAACATTTTACTATTAACAATAACCACAAAAAACCTATTTCTCGTATCAAACATAAACTAAAAGAACTAGCCAAGAAATTTGTTTTTGTCCCGGCCGATAAAGCTGCTAATAATATTATTATTGTTTGACGTAAATTTTACATTGAGGTTCTGAAAAAAGAAATCACCAATTCACCAACATTCCAACTGACTCCATTTTCAGAAAACGACATAAACTTTTAACTTCCGCTTTACAAGCAGAGCCAAATACAATGAAAGTCCCAACTTTGTACTGGCTTCCGAAGCTACACAAAACACCTTACATTGTACAAATATAGATTTATTTCGTCTTCAAGCCATTGTTCCACTACTAAATTGTCTATTCTTCTTACCAGCACACTTGGTACAATTAAAAACCTGATAATAAATTGTTCAAATAAGGCCTTCGAAAATAGTGGAATTAATTACTTTTGGAGTGTCAAGAACTCGTTGGAAGTACTTGATAAATTGCATGCTTATATTGGTGATTTTAAATCTGTTCAAAGTTTTGATTTTTCTACCCTGTAAACCACATTGCCTCACATTCTCATTAAGAAAAAAATCAAACATTTAATTAAATGGGCATTCAAAAAGTAAAAATGTGAATTTATATGTTCAAACTCTTTTAGGTCATTTTTTAGTAGCAATAAACAAAAAAAATAGGTCAATTGGACATGCTTTGATACTAAATATGCCCTTGAATTTTTACTAGATACCATTTTTGTTCGCTTTGGGGATTCCGTATATCGTCAGATTATCAGAATTCCAATGGGGACTAACTGTGCACCACTTATTGCAGACCTGTTTTTGTATTGCTATGAGTTACAATTTATGACAAAAATAAGCACAAACTAATCGAAACAACATCTGATAAACAAATTTAATAATACTTTTAGATATTTGGATGATATTTTGGCTCTCAATAATGACGACTTCAGTATGTATAGTAAAGAAATTTATCCTGTTGAACTTACTTTGAATAAAGCTAATACTAACAATGACCACTGCCCTTTCACTAACGGAAAGCTGAATACTAAAATTTATGATAAAAGAGATGATTTTTCATTTCCTATCGTTAATTATCCATTTTTAGATGATGACGTTCCCTTGTCACCATCTTACGGTGTTTATATATCCCAACTTGTACGATTCACTCGTGTATGTAACAATGTTTTAGATTTTAACGAGAACAATTTATGTATTACTGAAAAATTATTACACCAGGGTTTTCGATATCACAAACTAGTCAAAACATTTACTAAATTTTATCATTGGTATAAGGACATCATTCGTAAATATAGCTCAACATGCAGACTTCTTATACGTTCAGGTATTTCACATCCAATTTTTTATGGAAATATTCTTTATCAAGCACAAAGGTGTCAGTATTCACCTCAAAAACTAACAAAACCTTTGAATAGACTTATTAAGAAGGGATATAGTTACAATACTGTTGTCAGGTCATTAAAGATTGCATATTTTGGCGTTAATCATGTTAATATTGATTCACTTATAGGGTCTTTGCATCGGAACTAAACACATTTATTCAAAAACCAGTTGTTGGCATGACACGGGTTATGTTCTTCTCATATATGTTATGATGGTATGATACTAAACCCCTAACGGGAAGGATGGTGCCTGATGTTCATATGATGAAATCATAATCTTTCAGTCAGTTTATTGAAGTCTGGAGCTGGCATGTCAGTTAACTGCTAGTAGTCTGTTGTTATTTGTGTATTATTGTCATTTTGTTTATTTTCTTTGGTTACATCTTCTGACATCAGACTCGGACTTCTCTTGAACTGAATTTTAATGTGCGTATTGTTATGCGTTTACTTTTCTACATTGGTTAGCGGTATAGGGGGAGGGATGAGATCTCACAAACATGTTTAACTCCGCCGCATTTTTGCGCCTGTCCCAATTCAGGAGCCTCTGGCCTTTGTTAGTCTTGTATTATTTTAATTTTAGTTTCTTGTGTACAATTTGGAAATTAGTATGGCGTTCATTATCACTGAACTAGTATATACTTGTTTAGGAGCCAGTTGAAGGACGCCTCCGGGTGCGGGAATTTCTCGCTACATTGAAGACCTGATGATGACCTTCTGCTGTTTTTTTTTTCTATGGTCGGGTTGTTGTCTCTTTGGCACATTTCCCATTTCCATTCTCAATTTTACTAATAAACAAAAACAGGTAGCAGAGACTATAAACGATTTATGACCATTGACGTGGACATGGAAATCTTAGTCTTTTAATGCACCCACCGTCACTCCATTCCGTGTCTTTATTTGACTTATGGTTAGTATGTGTTTTACTGTTTTTCTGATTACCGATTTGTTCATATGAATTTATATACACCTTTTTTGGACAACCAACGCTTAAACCAGAAAAGACTTAATTTATAAACCGTCCAGCTTTATAATAAATAAATCTCAAATTTCTCGTAGATGAATTAAGTGACACAGGTTCAAACCTCATCCGGCAACGTTATGCTTAAACTTTTTTGATAAGGTTCTTTTCAAGATGTTTGGTAATTAGTACATATATAGGTACAATGATTATAATTTAATACGCCAGACGCGCGTTTCGTTTCGTCTACACAAGACTCATCAGTGACGCTCAGTTCAAAATAGTTATAAAGCTAAACAAGTACAAAGTTGAAGAGCATTGATGACCCAAAATTCCAAAAAGTTTCGCCAAATACAGCTATGGTAATCTATTCCTGAGATAAGAAAATCCTTAGGTTTTTTCTCGAAAAATTCCAAATTTTATAAACAGGAAAGGAGTAGGTCCGGTAAGGACCGGTTATTGCATTAAATTTCAAGCTCATCTGACGAAAGATTTTGGACATTTTTTAAACACTTAAGTGTCTATTTCAGTTGAACAATTAGTTTATGTGAAAGATGTTTACAGGATTTAGTCATTAAAAACGCTCCGATTGAAGCGTAAATATGGAAAATCTATCAAATATGCCAAACAAAGTCATTTTTCAGATGTTTTTTTACCAAAATGAAAGTGACCGCATCCGTGTTCATCCCCAACCTTTATATATGTTATGTATTATCATCAAATACAACTTACATTTCAATTTTAAGAATGAACACAAATGCGGCCACTTTCATTTAAGACGGAAACAGTAAAAAATTTAACTAAAATGCTAAAATTTTGAAGATTTCAGTAATGTAGCATGAATTTAGGATGCTAGTACCCAATATATGTGCATTGTATTGTCAAAAAAACAGCCCATATTTATGTAGCAGAGGCATTCTACTTTCTAAGAAATAACTAACAGTTTACATTTTATAAAATTTTATAATTTTATAATTTTGTAAAACTGCTATATTTTGGGGCCAAAAAAGGGTCTTACCGAACCTACTCCTTTATAAAGATGACCAAAGGCATATGATTGATATTCATGTCAAACCGAAATGGTAAAATAGCCCCTGACATTTCATCGTATTACATCTTCACTTGCGTTCATGTTTATGATTTGTTGTAGTGTAAAATCATTTAAACGAATATATAAAAAATTTTACAAATGTTGTATGCACACAATATGAATTTTAGATGTTAAAATATTGAATATAACTTAGTTGATAAAAACACAGACATGACTTGTAGAACATGTATCAAATAGTGAGCAACAGAGTCCTACGTGCAATCCTACATTTCACAATTTAGTGAGTGTAATGCATTGTCGGTTAATGAGAGCGTAATACGGAATATGTCCGTTTGGTAAATCGTTATTTTTTTTAAGACATGCAAGAAGGTCGATTAATGTTTTATTCTACCATGTTTTCTGATGGATTTCGTTCTAACAGCTACAGAAACGCAATGTTTTTCATGTCATATTAGGTTTGTAGGACTTTCATCTACCAGAACAGGTTTTCTTGCATCCCATTTGTGTAACTCCTTGCAAGATGCTGCAATGACTGCTATTTGTGTTCAATTTCGAATCCACAACTTAACAGCAGTCTAATTAATCCATCCCAAATTGTCCTAACTAGGTAGACGTTGTTCATGTGTGACTGTCTGTGCCCGTACTTGACGACATATGCAGCTCGTGTGGTGTGCTCAAGCAGTTCAATTCTGGTGGACGGAATTTTGCCATACTCAATATAAAAAAGAAGATGTGGTATGTTTGCCAATGAGACAACTATCCACAAGAGACCAAAACGACACAAACAATAACAACTATAGGTCACCGTATTCAAGCCTGGATTCCTTGATGTCAAATGTTGTTGTGGGTCTGACGTAAATAACTACAAGAAATGTCTCTATTAACCCCATATCAGTATCAATGACCAATGCAGGTCTCTTATCCAATCGCCAAAACACATATTCATGAACAGATAGTCGTAGTTAAAAATGGAAGTCAAATTCTCGGGTAGAATAAGTGGTCCTGGTTCGTATGTTTTCCGATATGCAGGTTTCGTATTCATGTAAGCATCCGGGAGTTCAGGTAACTTTTAAGATTTTGGTTTACTTGTAGGTAATACTATATATTCCCTTCAGACGCCATTTCTTTCATTGTTGGAAAAATAGATATTCTGGTCCGGTGATACCTTCGAGGAAATAAATCTCCACCAGCAGTGGCATCGGTCCAGTGGTTGCAAATAAACTCATCATAGATACAAGGACCAACATTTTATATTTACACCAGCTACTAACATGTACAACATTTGGAATAAAACATACAAAAAAATATAACAAAAACTCTAACAAATTAAAAGCTGTTGTAGTTGATAGTAAATAGACAAACAGGCTAATAAAAAAAAGTTTCATGTAGCTGATAGTACATATAGTACATACATGTAGTGGGGATATTGTTTGTATTCCTACACAAAAGTAAAAACGCTGTCAAAACGTGAAACTGATGATTGCATATTGAAATTTTGTTCTGTTCCAAGAGGAAACTATGCAAGAGTTGTCTCATTTACATACAACATCTTCTTTTTTTTATAAATATGATATTAATAAAAAATCCTAAAAATATTGAGTATATCTTTATCAAACAGAATAAAACTGCAAAATTTGTTACATTACTTCATGAACATGAATTGAGAAACATTAATATAATATATCAGAATGCGATTCTTCATCATTTGATGCTCCTTTGGTTGAAATATTTGCATAAATAAATTTTAGCAATTTTCTGAAATCACAGAATTCAATAAGTGAATTATTTGCGTCAAATCGTATTACAAATGCTGAGCAAATGCATGTACATAATGTTATTTTGTAACAACATATTGAGTTTTGACTGATATGTGTAAATATGTAAATAAGAAACATTACACAATTATCTGAATAGTAGCGTTTCATTTTGTAAAAGCTGTTTCCTTTAGACTTATAATATCAGCTATATTTATCATGTGTGTTGCAGTTTGAAATAAATTAATTTTCTTTTCAAAAGAAATATGTTTACATTATCTTTATTTACCGTTGTTTTTATTGGTATTTAGACATGTTAGATTATTAATCTCTCTTTTGCATGATATGCACGAACATGGAATGTTTCGCGTAAGTATTCGCTTGTTTCACTATACAGACACAACAACAGAAAATAACTTTACTTTCATTCAACAAGCAATGCAAATGACTTAGCAGACAAACACAAATATTTGTACCATAATCAGATAATTCCAAATCAAATTTTACTACATGAGTTCTCCTTTATTTATTACGAAGGCATACCTTACTTAAGTATAAAAAAAAACTCTCGGCGTTATTTTTTAAAAATTTTATATCATTGTATTTAAATAACCACTGTATAAAATAGAGGCAAAACTGTATCATTGGAGTTTTTTCCAATAATTAAAACAGAACTGTTAAGTTCATGACGTATATAATATATTGCTTTATACGTTTAAAGAAAAATAAATCGCACAAAAATTAAAGTTCCATGATTCTGCATCTAAAAACTTTTGTATTTTTTAATAGCAATTAATTTAAAACAAAATGTGATATACTATTTTTTCATTATCGCTGCCCTCCCAATACTAGTAATTGTAAAATCATTGATCAGTACTCACCTTTGTCAGACCGAGTTCGAATATGATTCAAACTGTAGTATGTGTAGTCAAGCATGAGTTCGTTTCTATACAAAGGTTAAGAACTTTTCAAGTAAAGGTACAAATTTACAATGTTAAATACGGATAACAGTATATTCGAGTAGTATCGGGTAACAATCAACAGTCTTGTCAGAACGAAAATGTTAATCACAATAATCACAGAAAAAAGGAATCCAACCATTTGACAATACGTCTTGTATATCTGACAATTTATTTGATCAGCATCGAATATTGAACAAAAATCAATTGGTCGTCATTTTTGTGAGTTTTGTCCATTATTTTGATTCCTAACTTTTCATCCTATGTTATTATAAGCATGGCATGATTATCTGGCATGCACATAAAGAAACCACATAGAAACATAAAGCCAACCAAAAATTGAATAGCTAGATGATTGGACAGTGACTGTTTATTTGGGCCAAACATCAATTATGGTCATTAAATGAATAATTTTACTGTTATTGTGTGAAACATTTTATGTATGACAAACCAGCATAGATGTTATTTCTACTTCAATTATAAAACTCCTCCAATGTTTTAGTTGACATTTTAAAAGATCTTACTGTTAATTTAGAAATTATTGCGTGCATTTATTATTGCGATATGGCCATTTAAGACTAAAATGCGAGTTTAAATTATTGCAATTTTTTTATTATGATTTCCTCGCATTTATCGCAAAAATAAACACATCGTAAAGTTTTCTGAATTTCAGGAAAATAGTAAAAACAAATCCATATTTTCATCGACTGCATTTATTTTTATGATGATTTAATGTATTAATTTATTCATCTCAGTGGAATATTCAATGAATATTTTTCATATGTATTCTTTACTTTGTGCAAGTTCCATCGTATTGGGTCGGGGTTAAACAAGTGAGAGGTTTAGCTAGCTATAAAAAGTAAAATCACAAAAAATACTGAACTCCGAGGAAAATTCAGAAAGGAAAGTCCCCAATCAAATGGCAATATCAAAAGTTCAAACACATCAAACGAATGGATAACAACTGTCATATTCCTGACTTGTCACAGGCATTTTCTTATGTAGAAAATGGTGGATTGAACCTGGTTTTATAGCTAGCTAAACCTCTCACTTGTATGACAGTCGCATCAAATTCCATAATATTGTCAACGATGCGTGAACAAAACAAACAGACACAATAGGTAAAAATGTCAAAAATAGGGGTACAGCAGTCAGCATTGTGTTATCATCTTAATCACTTTAAAAACAACAAATGTTACAAAGAAGCACAAAAAGGCATACATCAAATTTAACATCCTCATTTTGCTTATATTATACGATTTTATTTATCTATGTAAAATCCAACTATAAAGGATGGAAGGTTTTAAGCACTGGTGTAAATTTGCGCGTTTGAATTTCGCACAGGTAGACATAAAATAATTTTGTCGTTCAAAGTATGACGGGATTCATAAATACAGAGTCACATAAAATAGATATAACAAAAAACAGAATTGACAGTAAAAGTAATATTAATAAATACAATAGTTTTGACATTCAAAGTATGACAATACATAAGTACAACAGAGTCACGTCATAAAATAATTTTGTCGTTTAAAGTATGATGGGATACATAAGCACAGAGTTACGTCAAATTGATATCTAAAAAAGCAGACTTTACAGTAAAAGTAATATTAAAACAAATAAAAGAATAATATAACACGTTATTAAGATGATAAACAACGTCAGTACGCAAAATCTATACTTCAACAACCAGATTCAATCCATCATTTTCTACATATGAAAATGTCTGTACAAAGACAGGAATAGGACAGTTGTTATCTATTCGTTTGATATGTTTGAGCTTTTGATTTTGTCATTTGATTGGGGACTTTCCGTTTGAATTTTTCTCGAAGATTAATATATTTGTGATATTTGGTACACTTTTGTATGGTAATGATGCAAAAGAGAGGCGAAAAATACCAAAGGTACATTCAAAGTCATAAGTCGAAAATAAAAGGAATATGCCATGACAAACAATAGAACACAAGACACAACATTGAAAAAAAAAGACTGAGCAACACGAACCCAACCTAAAACTTGGGATGATCTCAGGTGCTCCGGAAAGGTAAGCAGATCATGCTTTACATTTGGCACCCGTCGTGTTACACATGTTAGTACAAACCCGGTAATATATCTTATTCGGTAGAACGCTAGGAAAATGGGCACTGGATTACAATTACAATCGATGGGTTAGTTGCGTTTAACATAGTCACCAAATTTTGAATTATTTATCTATGATAGTAAAATCAAAGATACTGCTAACTTATGATATGTCATGATTCATACATTAATATTACATTTTGAAAAAAAAAACTCAAAAGAGGGGAAAACACTTTTTTTTTTTAAACTTAATGTAAAAGTAAATTATTATTGAATCGAACGTGACTAGCGTATATTCTTCATGAACTTGTGTTTTATGTATTAGTATTTTGATAAAACTATTATACTTATAAGAAATAATATTATGGCATTCATTTTGAAAAAAGCAGTGGAGATTACTGCCCCTGAAATCAAACACTTGTATTTATATAAATGGAAACACTCGTCATTATAGACACATCTGGTAAACGTACATGTTTGTTTCATTCATATAAAGGGGAGGATCAACTTTGATCTATAAAAAGTTAAATAATAAAAATACTAAACTTCAACGAAATATCAAAATGGAATGTCCTTTAGTGTTGCTCAGTCTTAAGTTTATTTGCTATGTTTTGTTTGTGTACTGTTGTTTGTCCAATATGTGTTTGTTAGTCTTTTTCTTTTCTTTTTTAGTCTAAAAGGGTTGAGGGTCAGGGATTTGTTATTAACCTAAAATTGAAAATGGTGCCTCTTGACTATTTTAAAGTGCATAAATAATGAGGTTTCATAGATTGAAATGTTATTTTGTCAGATTGTTATGTCAATCTTGTGATATTGCTGATCAAAATAAGATAAATGAAAGTTAATTAACAATGATCTTAATTGTATTGACATATTTTACAAAAAGAAAGAAGTTGAGAGGTCATCATGAACCATAAATGCAAAGAAGTAAGAATCTAGAAACCAATTAAAACACACAAAAATAATATATTCAAACATTTTTGGGGCTTTGTATAGCCGACTATATGTTATCGGATTTCTCATTGTTGAAGGACATACGATTGCCAATCATAGATACACCGACAGCATTTGAATTTTGGTAGTTAATTGTTTCACTGGCAATCATACCACATTTCCTAATTTTTATATGAAACCAAAAGCAGATCCAGGTGGGACCGGGCCCACCTTTGGCGGGAACTGAATAATCGAATATATAGGGAATCACTGACACATTGCTGGAGCGGCACCCTCTTATGACTGTCAGTGCCCCTCCCTTACTAAAAAAATATAGGATCCACAATTGAAAACATAAGTTGACTTTGTCTGTTCATATGTTTAGGAAGACAAGGCCAGTCTTAGCAAAATCTACTAAAACCCTTATAATCTTCACAGGAAGGACCAATGCTAGCATTGGTAATTTTCCCAACGAATAACTAATGATAAGCAAAGAAGAAAATATAACAATGTAAAACTTGAGGTGTCCACCAATGAATAAAAATTTGGAAGCATTTCTTCCTCTCTTTGCCAAAGTTCCTTTGTTGACTCCATCCCCAACAATATAAATATGCGATGAACCAGCATTAAATTCTGTTTAAAAATGTTATGCTAAGAGTTGTACTGTACATATTTGAACATATAAATGCTATTAGATAATTAATGATAGATACAAACCTTATACTCTCATACTTTCCAGTCTGAGTTCTTTAAAAGAAGCTCTCTTGTCATGTTTAAGAATTTTGGTAAGATTTTCGGAATCCTCTGGTTTTATCCATTTGAATGCCTTAACACATTTTGCCTGGTTACCCCCATTTTTCATTTTATAAATCATTTACATGCATAATGATAAGCTATCTGTTAAAGTCTTATAAAATTTTAAATACTTTTAAATAGTTTTTGAGGACTTAAACTTGTCAATGATAAAGCTATGAAAAGTTAAGAGAGCACATTTTCCCGCCAAAATTTCAGTGGCTAAAATCTCGAAAACAAGCACGGTGACCTATATATTTTTTTTGCTCTTTTCGTTATTCCGTTATTAATCTTCTTTCAATATATGCTAGTGTTTTGAAAAGTTAATTACTTTGAAACTGAGAAGCCAGCTCCCTTAAGTGATAAAAAACCATGATTTCCGACCTTTTTTTTCATCATATTTAAATCTGGCAACAATAAATGTTTTTGTCACATTTTTAAAACAAAGCTTTTTTCTCTCTCTAGAGTGATAAGGCAAATTAATTTGTTCTACATTTTCCCAGAGATTCACCTTTTCTTCTCAAAATATCAAACTACAGGTAGTCAAATGTAAGACGTTTTTTATCTAAAGACAAAGAAAGTAAAATGGGTCGAATCTGGCGCTGAAAGTTGTGAGAGTTACATCATAGACGGTGTCGCGTCAACGTGGGTCGTTTGCATAGCTAGGTCAGTGACAATGTGGCAGAATAGTGATGAATTTACTAAAATGAGTGCAAATAATCGACATAATAAGATAAAATCGTAAGTGAATTACGTATCTAATTATACAGTCATCATGGATAATCTACAGAATTCGATATTTCATAAGGAACAACCATTGAACTAAGGAAAACGCGCGTGAATTTCCCCGATGTAATGGGAAGCAACGTCCGGGATATGGGTAAGCAGCACTCAGGGGATATGGATTTTGTAACGACGTGCGTTAACCAATCACAATCATAGCAATATACTAAACCGGGGATAAATACTTTGATCAATTTGATATATGTTTTAAAGCAACGTTTTGGACGTTTAACTAATAAAAAAAACCAAAAAAACTGAGTTACGGTAACCATGTTATATTTGACTGCTTTAACATGTTTAACTAATACGTATTTTTTGTACACATGTATACATGGTATAGTGGAAAAACAATTATTTTCGGGGCAAATTCGTATTTGTTTCAAATAGAAAACATTTCTTGTGACGGTATTTTGTTTTCTTTTGTTGTTAAAATGTCAAACTGTTCGGAAATTAAGAGGCAATAGTAGTTTTCAAATCTCAAGTATCCATTCATAAAATATTTCAAGGAATATATATGTATATATTATTATTAGACAGATCTTCAAATTTAGTAAGTTTATTTAGTAATTTTAGCAGTTGAAAAACAGAATTAACTCATTCTTTTTTATGTTTGTGTGGTATTACTAAGTATCAAAAAGACTTAAAAAAAGTAATTGTATCCAATTGAAAAAAGGGGGGGGGGTAGATTCTATAGAATAATTATAATTATAGTTATTTGAAAATTTGTACACTTCATTAGTCGAGCTGGTTTAAATTGGTCAAAAGTAGACCAAATAAAGATATGATTTTTTTATCACACCATTTTCCATTTGTTTTTATTGGATAAGTAAATTGTCTTTGTTAGTAGTTACAAAATTTGTAATAACAAACTGATTTTTTAACACAAATTTCTATCAAGTTTTTATATTTCTAAATTATTATTTAATGCATTTTAAAATAAATAAGTAAACATATTTTATTAGTGAATTTATTTCTGGTCTATTGTGGACATTTGTCATATTGGCAATCATGCCCCATCTTCTTTTTTATATTTAGGATGACACTGGGCCCTGTACTTTTGCATCGTTAAAATCGGTGAAATTCGATTTTTTTTCTTCTGCTCATTTTCAAACGTATGTTATTTGCAGTACTGTTAAAAAAAAAATTAAAAAAAAAGTAGCTATGTGTGCAATGCATGAATGAGCCTATATTAAATAATAAAATAAAATAGTTGAAGTATATTCAGTATTTATATGAGAGATGCACGAGATTTTCCTATGAACTTTTAAGGATGAAACCGTGACGCTTTGAATTCAGGTCCCTCAAAGCATAAAATGATTTTACCGATTATATATTTAATTTTAACTATATATATTTACAATTATTTTGTTCAATTCTAATATAAAACGTAGTTATTTTTTTGACTTATATTTTGTTTCAAAGAGTTGAGATCTACAATTATAATATAAAAATTATTTATAACCTTTCACTTAAAAATTTTCTTATAATTAATCGGTTTATGAATTAAAGTTTTTGGATTAATTTGATACAATATTTCATTTTTTTCATTTTCTACTTTCTTTGACGCCAATACTTAGGACATCCTAGCTAATATAATCCTCAGATAGCTTCGATGTGCAGCATGCTGAGAAATGTCGTAAGTCGATCCAACTATTTCATATTTTCTGTCCTAAGAATATCTTATAGGACTAATCTTAGGACAGTGTCGATAAACAGGCCAGAGTAATCATAATGTTATTTTAATCTAAATGAATAAATGTCTTTTATTTACTCGCATTTACATTTTAGGCATTAAGCTTAATGCCTGCACACATTTTTCAGGATTTAAGCTTAAATCCTAGGATTTAAGACTAATGACTAACATCATTTAGGCAATAGACTTAATGCCTAGGCGTTAGCTTATTGCCTAGGATTTAAGCTTAATGCCTAATTTCACTTATTGCCGCTAACATATATAAACGAGCAATACAAATATTCGCTTTTAAAAAGAGAACGCTACGTTTGTATACATTATTAATTATCATATGAAAAATACATACATTAGTAAATAGTTATCAAAGGTACCAGGATTATAACATTAGTAAACATTTTCATTTACTTCATGTCAACATTCAAATAATCAAATTAATTTACTGTGAAAGACAAAACTCCATCACATCCTACCATATCATCAAATTGTACAGCGAGCAATAGTAAACAAGGTTTATAAATAGATCAATGTACGTGTGTTGATCTAATGCATACATAACAGGATGTGTGAAATGTATATTTTATATCGTCGCTACAGGTAAGGATACCTAATTAGAAGTTGTAGTCTACGTTCAATTGAATACAACACAACAAAACTTGCCAAATTTAACAAAGGAACTTGTAAGAATCAATAATAGATACAAATATATAAAATAATATATAAACAATATTTAATCTGGTAAGATACGGTGAATATTGACGTACTACACTATGCACTTGTTTTCACTTCCAAATATCTTTATTTACTTATGTTAATTTAACTTTGAAACAGTCGCAACACTTCAATCTATAATATTCATCTAAGTAATAAGCGTATTATTTATTTTAGATTGTAACAAACATTTTACTTAAAAGATTCGATCGTTGGTTTGAACTACGCTTGACATATACATAATATACGTTAACTAGCCACAGGTGATTTTTGTAGATCTTCAAATTTTCAAAATGGCGCAAGCTGCAGCCTCGATTTGTGAAATATGTACTGCAGGACCTGGTGAACATTATTGTCAGCAGTGTGACCAATTATTTTGCGGGAGTTGTAAATTATCCCATTTACGCATGAAGATCAGTAAAAACCATACGTTTTTAAGTGGACCAAACATAAACAAGGAAGAAAAACCATATTGTACAGAACATGAGGAAATGTTTTTATTCTACTGTAGTGATTGTGATACTCCTGTGTGTAGAATTTGCTCCGTTGACAATCATAGCCGCCATTTGATGACAGACCTAACTAAATCAACTGAAAAACTCAGATCTGAACTTGTCGAGAACATTGAATCGAAGGTAACAACATCGAGTCAAAACGTAAACAAAATTGAAAATTACACAAAAGCTTACCGTGAGGAAGTCAAAGCAGTCATCAAGACCATTACTGAAGAGGGCATTTACTGGAAGAAATTGATTGATAATAAAGTAGATAGTTTTGTTAAACAAGTGCAGGATGAGGAACAAAAAGCATTATATAGTATGTCTGCACTAACCAAAGATTATCGTAAAGTTTTCGAAAACTGTCAACAATGGGAAAAGAACATCAAAGAAATGGAATCGATAGCAGATGTACTTTTGTTAAAAAAGCTTAAGAAACTTAAAGTTGATGTGGACAAAATAGAACTGAAGCAAGTTCCCGAAAGGTCATCTGTGTCATACAGAAACAAGAAGCCTTTAGGTACAGAAATAGACAGCCTATTCGGAGAGTTACAGTTTAAGTAAGTTATCAATTCATAGAAAAAAAACTAATTATGGTGTTAACAATTGCATCTGTATACGGAATATTTTCTTAAATAAATGGTATCTCTATATGTTGAATGTGTGTCTTGTAGCAATGCAATCGGAGCAAAAGATGCAAAATAGACATTCAAAGGCGTTCTTAAAAAAAAACCGACAACACCATGACAAAACAAAGACAAAAAAAAAAAACAAAAAAAAAACACCAAATTACAAACAACACTACACAAAATGAAAATTTGTTATTACACTAACAGCATCTGTTGAACATACTTCTTCAAGAGGTAAACAGACAAAGCAGGTTAATAAATGATTGTAGGATAAGAACAGCACATTTTCATGATTGATACTACAGATCTAGAAAAGACAATGTTGTTAGAAATTGTTTAAAAAAGACTAATTTCGTACACTAATTCTTTCTGGGACGTATCAATTTTTCAAATTGAAAAGGTAACTATAAACAGTCCTACTTTTAAAAATATATGCGCTGACGGTACAGAGGTTGGGAAATGATACGAACATCACATTTCTACGGAAATAGAAAAGACAATGTTGTTAGAAATTGTTTAAAACAAACTAATTTCGTACGCTCATTTTTATACGACGAAGAGTCATTTTTGACTCGCTTTGTATGAACAGTAGTCCACATTGAATGAATCTCAATTATAAGAAAATAGAAATCAGACACTTTGATAGAACGACACATTTAAGCATCTGGTATTTCAACTTTAGATTTAAGACTTTAAATAAATCAAGGTTTCAGCATCATCAATCACATTTGAAAATTGATTGATTTGGATTATCGGTATGCGGTAACTCATACTTACACCGTTCTTCGGCATATTTAGGTATGAGTGTCCCTATTAAATATATACTATGAAGATATACATCGAACAACTAATACCATTATTGAAAAACAGCTATTGACATTTGTCTAGAACTTAGTTATAGTCAATAATTTTGGACTCTTAGTTACTGAATGATTTAACTGTTTTGTAGCTAATCCTGCACTTAAAACGGCACGTTTGATAAATAAGCTACTGTCATAACTGTTCATTCTTTATATAAAGAAACTGTGTTCGAAACTGTTTTGACCATTCTTGTTATCTTTGTGATGGTTGTGTTTATATCATGTATTTAGCACCTCGCATACTTCAGTTATAAAACCTCTCATTCTTTTAACTCTCTAAGTTGTAGCTGTCCTTGTGGTGATTAGTTACATGAAAGATACTTCGGAAATTAATCTAAAACAAGTGTTTTTTTTCTATTAATGATTCCTGGTGGATATAATCATTTTGTTTTCATTTTGTGCTTGTATAAACCACATAATTATGTCCCTACCTTTAAAAGAGATGTTTTCTCCTCATGTTTGGCATCCTTCAAATTTTATTTTCTGAAATCTAAAATATATCTAAACTTTTTTGTATATGGCATAATGAAATTCTAATCAACTTACCTTTTATTATATATTTAGTAGTAAATATAGTAGTTTTTAATATTTGATAAATAGCCTGCTGTTTTATCCATATCGCGCAACTTTGATGCGCACCCTTTATAACACCTTTTATCACACTCCTACCTTTTTTGGCACACTAAATGCAACTATAAAAAATACAAAACACACAAAACAAATACAATAAATAAAATATTTTTAAAACAACAGCAAGCAAATTGTAAGGTAAGTAATTTTTTAAGGCTTTTAAAACAAGGCAAAAGTAGAACTGAAGGTAACCCAGTGCTATGGATCAGAAAACAGTTCATATAATATAATACTCTCCTGTGAAAATATATGATAAAGCCTCTACAACATTGCAAAATCCGGATATCATGCCATATGACCTTCAACCAATATCATCTCTCGGGCATAAAGGCCATTGGGCTGATATTGGTGTCTCGGGATGATACGACATATGATACAGATTTTGCCATGTGTTATTCTCTATTTATCATATACTTAGACTAAATAACATATGATTTTTACGATATAATATTAGTATCAAATTCACGTAGATTCCATATTTTTCGAATTGGTTCTTAGCGGGCTGATATGAAAAGTTTATCACATGCTTCGATTGTTATCACATGTCTTTCCGTAACGTTATAGCATAATATTCCGGTGATAATCGGCAAATTCCGAAAAATACACCTCAATGCAACGTTTTCAGTGAAAAACATTACAAAATAGTGAAAAAACAATTATAAAGATACTGAAAAATATATTGTGTAAAATAATAATAAAAAGGCAAAAATAAGAAACAAACGAATTATTAAATAAATGCATGTTTTATATGTTTCAAATATAATTTAGAAAGCTACTTTGAAAAGGCTGAATTTTCTAACAGTCTTCATAATGTATATTGTTAATTTGTTTTGTCGATTCGTTCATATTAAAATGTTGTTTTTTCTCTCTGCTGAGGCATTAGGTAGAAATATTTCATGTCAAATGTTCTAAATTTGGGGTCCGACGTACGTGGACTTTTCACTCTTTGAACTCTATTTGGGAACAACGTAAAATGATCAATATATGAATCTGTTATTTTTCTCCATTGTTGAAGCATAAGATTAAAAGATCATAACATGTCCTTTTTCATATCGCATGCATAACCAGCCCTCGAGCCATGCGGCTCTTGGGCTGATATTGAACCTAGGGCTGAAAATACATGCGATATGAAAAATGCCATGTAATAATCTGATAATATTTATTTCTTGAATATTATATTAACCAATTTCAATGAGCTTATCATGTAGTGATGTTTTGTGTTTTAGAGAAGGTAAAGCGTTCATGGCAAAAACAGAAAACCAGAAAAATACCAGGTAATATAATGCATCATTTGTTTAGCAATTTGAACGTAAATATATGTACATAAACTCTATTCAACTGTATAACTCTAATGATTAAATACACAGTAACATAAACATTGAAAACTGAAGATGAAGACAATGTTTAATGCACAACACAAATAAAAGATAAAAGACCTAAATTGCAGTCCAGCATTTTGTTATTCAGAGCTTATGAAAGAAACGAACTGCAATATGCTGATAACCAATAATAGCTAGATATAAGCTTTTCTAGATGTTCTTTTAAAAAACAATGAGATGTGTTATGATTGCCAATGTGACAAATGTTAACTTAAGTTTGAATAAAAAGATTTAAGAATTACAGGCAGCAGTCAGGCTTTCAACAAGATACACAAAGTAATGCCGTATAGTCCGCTATGGAAGGATTTCTTTATTGGCGAAAATGTGCTTGGAACATGACGTTATACCAATGTTTTCGTTCTAAACCATTGTAAACTTGCACACTTTTGTGCACAAGTTACGGTTGTGTCATATTTGTCTTTTCCTTGTGGCAGTGTGTTAATGTATTTACATGCTTTTTCAGAGAAATGAATTACACCCTGATTAATATTATTTCAGGGCTAAAGAATCACAAAAGAAATACAAATACAGCTGTAGATATTGTGGGTAAGTAATAAAAACATCAACTTTGAAAATGTTGTTTTTATAATTGCCTGGGGTGTTTTTCTCTAATTTATTGAAACTTTATGTCGAGTACGTTTGGTTATTTTGGTATTACTATAATAGAACTTTTCATTGCCGACATTATCATTTGTTATGATATACCATAGTATACAGAAAATGTTTCCCATGATTGATACTATCATAGTTTATTTAGATATATTCAGAAAAAGTGATTTGTGTTAAGGAGTTGTATTCATTTTGAACGAAACAACACCAAAGCGAATTATTATTAAAAGCTTATATACAGTATTATATTCACTGTAAGCCAAATGACAGAAAGAAATATTTAAACTAACGCGACTGACAAATGTATGTTCAAATATTTAAATATTTGAATTGGTCGTGAAAGATTAAAAATAATTTACTACTTTTTATATAACAGACAACATATCAACCAGAACCAAAACATAACGAACATGCAATCTGTGTCCGATGATGCGTTTAACATGTTTCATTTTATGAATATTGTTATGTTAATCTGGACAGCGGTAATGTATTTGTATATCATAACTGAATGCACGTTTTCCTCTTAAATTTATTTTGGTATTACTATAATAGAACTTTTCATTGCCGACATTATCATTTGTTATGATATACCATAGTATACAGAAAATGTTTCCCATGATTGATACTATCATAGTTTATTTAGATATATTCAGAAAAAGTGATTTGTGTTAAGGAGTTGTATTCATTTTGAACGAAACAACACCAAAGCGAATTATTATTAAAAGCTTATATACAGTATTATATTCACTGTAAGCCAAATGACAGAAAGAAATATTTAAACTAACGCGACTGACAAATGTATGTTCAAATATTTAAATATTTGAATTGGTCGTGAAAGATTAAAAATAATTTACTACTTTTTATATAACAGACAACATATCAACCAGAACCAAAACATAACGAACATGCAATCTGTGTCCGATGATGCGTTTAACATGTTTCATTTTATGAATATTGTTATGTTAATCTGGACAGCGGTAATGTATTTGTATATCATAACTGAATGCACGTTTTCCTCTTAAATTTATTTGGATTTTGCACACGGATTTCTGTTAAAACTGTTTAGTCTTTTTAGTGCAACCTGATATGAATTTCAAAAAAAATACTTGTGTCTGGATTTAGCTAAAAAATAACCAACTCTTTGAATATTTTATATTTTATTGTTATTTGGTAATGGATAATGTATTCTGTTTACAGAATAGAGCAGGTTATAACGTAAGTATATTGTACTAAATTGACGATTGCAGAAACAAATATATGAACATGGTATGAATAAATCTCCCAATTGATACGATATGCCCAGGCTTGTAGTTCCTATCATGACTTCTTCATAGAGAATTGCTTCTCACAAAAAAGCTTTTGAACCAAGAGTTCCAAATGGTGAAATTGAAACACAAAGGTCCCTGGTTTGATTCCCGTCTGGGATGAAAATTTCAGAGACTGAATTTTCGGCTCTCCCTTGACACCATTTGCAAGTATGGTCCTAAGGAAACGATTATAGTCCGTCGAAAGGGGACGATAAATGGCTGACACGTGTTAAGAGAGAGCCATATCTCTTGCACGTAAAAGATACCCTTGTAGATTTCGAAAAAGAGCAGGCTAATACCGCTACAAGGCAGCACTCGCACCCGCAAAGTTTAAAGGGATTGATATAAGTTGCAAAAACTTGTTTCCCAATCCACTATGAATAAATATGTTTTAACTAATTATCCCTTCTTAAATTTTACGATAGCCATCACGAGTTGGTTGACCGTTATGGAACAACCGTTTTATAGATGATATCAGATATGTTCCTTCTGTCGTAACTAAATTACCCTTTCTTTTTCATGAATGTGATCTACCGAATTAGACTATTTACCGGATTTGTAATAACATAAGCAACACGATGGGTGCCATATGTGGAGCAGGATCTGCTTTCCCTTCCGGAAAACCTGAGATCACCACCAGTTTTTGGCCATGGCGTTGTTATCTTATTTTTTTCTATGAGTTTGACTATCCCTCTTGTATCTTTCGTACCTCTTTTTAACTTATTTTAAGATGGAAAATGTTTATTCATGGGTATGCTTTATTCATACAAGCCATAATGTTCTGAATTTTATGTCGGTTTGAAGTAAAGTTTGTGGTCAGTTTAACACTTATCAACTCAAAATTCTGGGGTAAAGAATCAAATTATATATTTTTGGAATTATGATAAAAAAAAAAGATATCACAATTCAAAATGTTTTAAAATGTTTGAAATATATTTTTTTAGCCAAAAAATAAATTAGAATTAATAAATGATATGATGGGACATTGTCCTGTGTAAACAAAAACCGTTTATTCGCTATCTTTTAACTTCTTTTAAGGTATAAAATATTAAAAATTAAGAATTATTTCAATTGAAAAAATAAAACGCAAGGGCGTATATACAAAATGTAGTCCTGGTATCTATGATGAGTTTATTCAAACGATCACTAAAAAGATCAGACATCAGGGTATCAAACTTTAAGCATTTGAACATTCAAAATCTGAGACAACACCAAGACCAAAATTAAGAAAACAAGATACTCAAAGCAATATACAAAAATAAGACATTATCATTTGGAAGTGTAGTTATTTTAGGACATGACATAGCACTAGGTGTATCCAAAATAGTGTGTTTCCAATATTCTTTTGTAAATAAAGTCGGAAGATTGCCTTCAGTTCCGAATTTAACGCAATCTCGAAATTTTCATTTCTAATTGTATTGAACCGTTATTCCGGTAATATATGTAAGAATAGAACGTACATACATGCATCTCTTGTTCTAAAGTAAAGATTTGTTACTTCTCAAAAACACTTAATAAGACACACGTATGTAATGTTTTACAGTAATGAACCTGAAACTCGGACGTACGGGTATGTATTAAAGTTAAAATTCTTTTCAGTGCTTAAACATTATAAAGATTGTTTTATTCACATACAAAACTAAATAGCTCGGTTTTGATCTTATCATTCAGTCTATGTGTATTTTTTGTATATTGATGAAACTCCAGTAACTGATTGTACATAGTTTAGGGGATCTTCAGCTTAACAAGATAGTTCACGTAGTTATATTCATTACTTAAATAATGTAAATAATTCATTTAACATAGACCGTTCAATTCGGTTAGCTTTAATTTTTTTTTTGGTGATCATAGCATATTTGCATGATTCTAAATAAGCATATTCTTTTAACTTTGAACTGCTGTTAATTTTGAAATATTTACTTTTTATTGTTGCGTATATTACGACAGATTACGATTTTTACGAAAAGATCAGTCGCACTTTAACTGTGAAAGAATTATTTGAATGCACCACTGAATTAAGTCAACCAAACAATATTTGTTGTGTCTTGTATTATAGCAAACGTTTCTTTTTTAAAGTATGTGATAAGGGGCATTAAAAGTTTGTATTTATACCACACACAGTAAAACTGTTTTATAAATGTTTGTTCAGCTAAAACTTTTCTTATGTAAATTTTTATTGCAGTCCACGTTTTTCTATGTAAGAAACACATATTTACCTTAATATCATATCACCTTCATTCTTTTTTTAATGCATCAAAAAGAAACGTCCATCTCACGTCAACAATAGTCAAGCCATTATATATTGCAAATGTGTTGTTGATAAAATTGAGAAAGGAAATGGTGAATATGTCAAAGCGACAACCACCCGACCATAGAGCAAACAACAGCCGAAGGAAACCAATGGGTCTTCAATGTAGCGAGAATTCCCGCACCCGTAGGTGTCCTTCAGCTGGCCCCTAAAATATGCATAATAGTACAGTGATAATGGACGTCATACTAAACTCCGAATTATACACAAGAAACTAAAATTTAAAATCATACAAGACTAACAAAGGCCAGAGGCTCCTGACTTGGGACAGGCGCAAAATTGCGGCGGGGTTAAACATGTTTATGAGATCTCAACCCTCCCCCTATACCTCTAGCCAATGTAGAAAAGTAAAAGAATAACAATACGCACATTAAAATTCAGTTCAAGAGAAGTCCGAGTCTGATGTCAAAAGATGTAACAAAAGAAAATAAATAAAATGACAATAATACATAAATAACAACAGACTACTAGCAGTTAACTGACATGCCAGCTCCAGACCTCAATTAAACTGATTGAAAGATTATGTCTTCATCATATGAATATCAGGTACAATCCCTCCCGTTAGGGGTTTAGTATCATACTATCATAAAATATATGAGAAGAACATAACCCGTGTCATGCCAACAACTGTTTTTTTAGAAATAAATGTGTTTAGTTCCGATGCAAAGACCCTATCAGTGAATCAATGTTAAAGCCAAAATATGCAATCTTTAATGACCTGACAACAGTATCGTAACTATATCCCCTTTTAATAAGTCTATTTAAAGGTTTTGTTAGTTTCTGAGGAGAATACTGACATTTTTGTGCTTTATAAAGAATATTTCCATAAAATTTTGGATGTGAAATACCTGAACGTATAAGATGTCTGCATGTTGAGTTATATTTACGAATTATTTCCTTATACCGGTGATAAAATTTAGTAAATGTTTTGACCAGTTTGTGATATCGAAAACCCTGGTGTAATAATTTTTCAGTAATACATAAATTTCTCTCGCTAAAATCTAATACATTGTTACATACACGAGCGAATCGTACAAGTTGAGATATATAAACACCATAAGATGGTGACAAGGGAACGTCACCATCTAAAAATGGATAATTAACAATAGGAAATGAAAAATCATCTCTTTTATCATAAATTTTTGTATTAAGCTTCCCGTTTATGATATAGATATCAAGATCGAGGAAAGGGCAGTGGTCATTGTTATCATTAGCTTTATTTAAAGTAAGTTCTACAGGATAAATTTCTTTAGTATACATACTGAAGTCGTCATTATTTAGAGCCAATATATCATCCAAATATCTAAAAGTATTGTTAAATTTTTGTATCAAATGTTGTTTTGATGGGTCTTTGCTAATTTTAGTCATAAATTGTAACTCATAACAATACAAAACAGGTCCGCAATAAGTGGTGCACAGTTAGTCCCCATTGGAATTCCAATAACTTGACGATATACGGAATCTCCAAAGCGAACAAAAATGTTATCAAGTAAAAATTCAAGTGCATAAATAGTATCAAAGCATGTCCAATTGACATAGTTCTTTTGTTTATTGCTACTAAAAAATGATCTAAAAGAGTTTGAACATATGTACTCACATTCCGACTTTTTAAATGCCCAGTTAATTAGGGATGTGAATTTTTTCTTAATAAGAATATGAGGCAAAGTGGTATATAGGGTAGAAAAATCAAAACTTTGAACAGATTCAAAATCACCAATATATGCATGCAATTTATCAAGTACTTCCAACGAGTTTTTGACACTCCAAAAGTAATTAATTCCACTATTTTCAAAGGCCTTATTTGAACAATTTATTATCAGGTTTTTTATTGTACCAAGTGTACTAGTAAGTAAAACAGACAATTTAGTAGTTGAACAATGGCTGGAAGATGAAATAAATCTATATTTGTAAGGTTTTTTGTGCAGCTTCGGAAGCCAGTACATAGTTGGGACTTTCATTGTGTTTGGTTCTGCTTGTAAAGAAGTAGCTAAAAGTTTATGTTTGTTACAGATGTCTACTTAAGAAATGTTTTATGGAAGCCATTGTTTGAAATTTGCATATGGCATGGGCCGTGATATTCGAATTTCATCTTGAGCATTAGCAAGGGATAAAATTAACAAATATCAAGGCCCAGTCCATGTGTAAGTTTCCAACAATATATGGCTTCCATGCATTATTTTGATTCTAATAGGACAAATACCGCCATTAAAAAACTAAAACGAGAGAAAATATGCTGTATGTGTTGCTGTTCTTTTTTGCTCCCCGTTTGATAAGACTCAAGCATTCTAATAAATAAATAGCTTGCATGGATTATTTCGTAAATAGCCGCTAGAAAATAATATACAATTATGGCCCGTTGAAAAGGTGAATATCCAAAATTGTCAACACAATAAGGTTATTTCAATGCGGGCTCAGCTCGAAGTGAAATAACTTTTAAGGGTTGACAATTTTGGATATTTATCGATTTTAAGGGGCCACAATTGTTTTATTATACCGAACTAACAGTGGAAGGGCATGTCAAACACTTACTATAGTGCCTATATTTCTAACATATAACACACAGACTGACGTTTGAAAATACATTTGTGTTCGAATTTTTCGAATTTACAACAAAAGTAGAATGCTTTATTTCCTCGTCTCTCGATTGGCTTCCAGTGTAAAGTGAACGCTGCCATTTTGTTTATTTACGTCTGTGACGTCATTTTCATGGGAGGTAACTCAAGTACAAATCAACAAACTCAAAATGTTATTCACCGGTGAATAATAGGGTTATTCATCGCTGGTGTAAATTTTTAGGGTTATTCGTCCTTCCTTGCAATTGAATAAAAATTAACTGAATTATTCCATGTCACGTGATAAGGTTTCACCCAATAGAATTGTTTGAAATATATGTAAGGTATAATAATCTGTTTAATTCTTTTTATCCTCCAATTCAACATTTGACATTTTTAATTTACATGTTTTTCTCGTAAGCTACCGTCAAATCCAAAGTTGACATTTCAACTACGGAGCCGCCATGTTCATGCTGAAATCAGTATAATAATGAAAACAACACGTTTATACTTTCTAAAACTGTTCGTAAAAAC
Source organism: Mytilus galloprovincialis (assembly GCA_037788925.1). Taxonomy (NCBI): domain Eukaryota; kingdom Metazoa; phylum Mollusca; class Bivalvia; order Mytilida; family Mytilidae; genus Mytilus; species Mytilus galloprovincialis. The sequence goes on from CM075336.1 coordinate 77,872,390, forward strand.
CGTTCTCACGGTCGTAGAACAAATCGCAATCAAAGAAAATTTCGGACCAATCATACCAATATTTCGAACCTAATTTCTATTTCAAATAACAACGGCAGACATTATCTGTTAACAAAACTCTGTTCATTACCGGTTAATAAGTTAAATAAAATTTTGGAGGATTGCAACACAATTTCATATAGCAGTCCTAAGTATGAAATTGTTCAAATTATTATGGCATATTGTTATTCTAAACTATTTCCCAAAATTGATCGCACTGAAGATCATTTGATTTTGTAAATATTGCCGGTATATTTAACGACCATTCTGTTAAAGAACAAATTCCTGGATGATATTTTGACAATACTGAGCTACCTCTTACATTAACAAGAAATCTACCCGGAAATTTGTGTTTAATTATAGTCAATTGTGTAAAGATGTTAATATCAATGAAAATACACCTACTTCATGTAATTGTAGTACCTCCGAATATATTTATGGACCCATTTCACATGTTATAACAGGAGATCTTAACATCGTTCAAGACCGAGAGTTAAAATCATTCCTCAGTAAAGGACCTTAATATCGTCCCCCGTCAACTATTAATTGGAATGAGTGTCGTAATATCATCCACGACTCACTCCATACTTACTGTATGAAATGGATAAAACGGGAAAAAGCTGACAAAAAATCTTTGGACTCTTTTTTTAATTCAGTAATGAAGATAGTTGATATACGTATTCAACATTTTAAAGAACATTTTACTATTAACAATAACCACAATTAACCTATTTCTCGTATCAAACATACACTAAAAGAACTAGCCAAGAAATGTGTTTTTGTCCCGGCCGATAAAGCTGCTAATAATATTATTATTGTTTGACGTAAATTTTACATTTAGGTTCCGAAAAAAGAAATCACTAATTCACCAACATTCCAACTGACTCCATTTTCAGAAAACAACATCTGTAACAAACATAAACTTTTAGCTACCGCGTTACAAGCAGAGCCAAATACAATGAAAGTCCCAACTATGTATTGGCTTCCGAAGCTACACAAAACACCTTACAAATATAGATTTATTTCGTCTTCAAGCCATTGTTCCACTAGTAAATTGTCTATTCTTTTTACCAGCACACTTGGTACCATTAAAAACCTGATAATAAATTGTTCAAATAAGGCCTTCGAAAATAGTGGAATTAATTACTTTTGGAGTGTCAAGAACTCGTTGGGAGTACTTGATAAATAGCATGCTTATATTGGTGATTTTGAATCTGTTCAAAGTTTTGATTTTTCTACCCTGTATACCACATTGCCTCACATTCTCATTTAGAAAAAATTCACACACCTTATTAAATGGGCATTTAAAAAATCAGAATGTGAATATATATGTTCAAACTCTTTTAGGTCATTTTTTAGTAGCAATAAACAAAAAAACTATGTCAATTGGACATGCTTTGATACTATACATTACTATATATGCCCTTGAATTTTTACTAGATAACATCTTTGTTCGCTTTGGGGATTCCGAATATCGTCAGATTATCGGAATTCCAATGAGGACTAACTGTGCACCACTTATTGTGGACCTGTTTTTGTATTGCTATGAGTTACAATTTATGACAAAAAAAAGCAAAGACCCATCGAAACAACATCTGATAAACAAATTTAATAATACTTTTAGATATTTGGATGATATTTTGGCTCTCAATAATGACGACTTCAGTATGTATATTAATGAAATTTATCCTGTTGAACTTACTTTTAAATAAAGCTAATACTAACAATGACCACTGCCCTTTCCTCGATCTTGATATCTATATCACTAACGGAAAGCTGAATACTAAAATTTATGATAAAAGAGATGATTTTTCATTTCCAATCGTTAATTATCCATTTTTAGATGGTGACGTTCCCTTGTCACCATCTTACGGTGTTTATATATCTCAACTTGTACGATTCGCTCGTGTATGTAACAATGTTTTAGATTTTAACGAGAGAAATTTATGTATTACTGAAAAATTATTACACCAGGGTTTTCGATATCACAAACTAGTTAAAACATTTACTAAATTTTATCATCGGTATAAGGACTTCAATCGTAAATATAGCTCAACACGCAGACTTCTTATACGTTCAGGTATTTCACATCCAATTTTTTATCGAAATAGTCTTTATCAAGCACAAAGGTGTCAGTATTCACCTCAAAAACTGACAAAACCTTTGAATAGACTTATTAAGAAGGGATATAGTTACGATACTGTTGTCAGGTCATTAAAGATTGCATATTTTGGCGTTAATATTGATTCACTTATAGGGTCTTTGCATCGGAACTAAACAATTATTCAAAAACCAGTTGTTGGCATGACACGGGTTATGTTCTTCTCATATATGTTATGATGTTATGATACTAAACCCCTAACGGGAAGGATTGTGCCTGATGTTCATATGATGAAATCATAATCTTTCAGTCAGTTTAATTGAAGTCTGGAGCTGGCATGTCAGTTAACTGCTAGTAGTCTGTTGTTATTTATGTATTATTGTCATTTTGTTTATTTTCTTTGGTTACATCTTCTGACATCAGACTCGGACTTCTCTTGAACTGAATTGTAATGTGCGTATTGTTATGCGTTTACTTTTCTACATTGGCTAGAGGTATAGGGGGAGGGTTGGGATATTACAAACATGTTTAACCCTGCCGCATTTTTGCGCCTGTCCCAAGTCGGGAGCCTCTGGCCTTTGTTAGTCTTGTATTATTTTAATTTTAGTTTCTTGTGTACAATTTGAAAATTAGTATGACGTTCATTATCACTGACCTAGTATATATTTGTTTAGGGGCCAGCTGAAGGACGCCTCCGGGTGCGGGAATTTTTCGCTACATTGAAGACATGTTGGTGACCTTCTGCTGTTGTTGTTTTCTATGGTCGGGTTGTTGTCTCTTTGGCACATTCCCCATTTCCATTCTCAATTTTACGTTTATATACTGAACGACTTTAAAAACGCAACACTCATTTTGTTGATATTTTTTAACAAATCATGTTTGATTCTCTTACAACTACTTGTCATGCTTATCATACTTATTTATCTTTACAAAAAATCAAAATCTGACTAACCTGTGGTTATTGATCATACCGATTTTTTGAAGTCGCAGGAATTTCTTCAAGCGAAATTTTGGACTCATGAAAAATTGTTTCAATTTTGTTTTGCTTTGTGAAACAGTTCTTTCAATCCTTTGTCTCACTTCAAAAATGTTGCATCTCCATATTGCCAAGACTAGAAAGAAAAAAAAACTGAATTAACCCATAAGAATACTGCAAACATGAACATATAAACGTGCTGCAATCATACTGTATGACTTCAGAAACTAAACTCGTCCTTCAAACAACGATACAAGTAGACAAGATTTGTTGCTTGCCATCAATGGACAGATTAACATGTAGTGACAATGAAACGTCAACAGAATTTGATTACGCAACGTCATTTGCCAGACATGTTTGCGACCGCAACGTCAACTGCTAATCAAATTGCCGAGTGCCATTGTGTACAGATTCATGTCATAAATGTTTCCCATCAACTGAATGGTAAAATAATCGACTGAGGAAAAACCTTAAAAGCCCTCAAGTTCCAACCGCATAATTGCCCTTACCAATTAATTGGTTGAACAAATGCAAAATTAGAAAGTGTAAAACAGAACCGAAAACTTGTCAGACAGAATTTTTTTACCTTTCTGAAAATCATTTTTGCGTTTGTAATAGGCAATTTTTTGCTTTTCACGGTGACACATTCATTCAAAAATAACAAACAAATAATCTAGTGTTGCGTTTCTAAAGTCGGTCAGTATATATGGGAATAATACAATACAATAGAAAAGTAAACTATAACCAACCTCAAAATCAATTTAAATACAATATTAAACATGTTATAATAATTGGATGGTTCATGTAGCAGAAAACTTTCAACTCTAGCGTGTTCATTTGTATGGCGTCCTGTTTCGAAATGACTTAAATGCGGCAAAATCAGTAATAGACTTTCGCGGAATCTTGATTTATTTTGATATTGTTGATTTCTTCGAGCTGTAGTGCATTACTTCTTTTTACTAGCATCCGAATAAAAAAACAAGTTATTTTTCTTTTTTTTAAATGCAAGTTTTAAAACAATAAAATGGGCAAAGGATATGTAAAAAGAATACCCGTACATGTGGATTAACGTAGGAAGTGTTTTGTACCAGCCAGTACTATGTATATCTCTGAGTCGATATATCGAAAATGGTATCACGGTGTTGTTTACAAAGCAAATTGCATGTATATATATATATATATTAGAATTTAAATTTACTTTTATCTTAGTATACTTTAGATCATCTTCAGCTTAAAAATAGAGTTCATGTATTTATTTTGATTATTTAAACAATTTAAATAATTCATTAAAAATAGACGTTCAATTCTGTTTGCTTTTATTTTAATTAGTTTATTTGTTTGGTGTTCATAGCTTATTGAAATATTAGCCTATAACTTTTGTTGGTGCGTATATTACAACAGATTAAGATTTTTACAAAACAACCATTCTTACTATAATTGTGAAAGCATTATTTGAATTCACCACTTAATTAAGTCCAATAATCATTATATTTTGTGTATTAGATAAGAGCAAACATTTATATACTACAGTATGAGATAAGGATCATTAAAAGTTAATAATTATACCAGACTCAGTAAACACATTGTTTTTAAATGTTTGATAAGCTTACACTTTTCTTATATTTGTTTTTTAGCATACAAGGTTTGATGATGTAAGTAACACAGATTTACCTTAATCCTATCACAATCATGTGTTCTTGGAGATGTTAATGTATGAAAAATGAAACTTCTATCTCATATCAATTAGTTGTCCTTGAGACTAAACACAATAGTCATCTCGTTAGATATTGCAATATGTCTTGATGAAGTTAACGTTAGTTCTTTTAGTATCTTAAAGTACAGCGCAATTTATCCGGTAATACTTATATATAAATTAGTATTTTGGTGTGTGTAAAACACATATTTAGATAAACCCAAACATATAACTTAAAGTACAAATAAAACATAACCAAAAGCAATTTGGCATGCTGATATATTTTTTTTTATAAAACATTACAGAGACAATGATATTGTTCGCCAGATAATTGATGTAACAGACTATAGTGAATAAAAGTAATGAGGATTGAGGAAACATTCAGTTATTTTTATATAAAAATGAGGGAACATACAGTTATTCCTCTTATATATAAATGAGGGAACATACAGTTAATTCTCTTATATATAAAAAAAAATGTCAAAGTAAAAATTTGGTTGTTCCACTTGTATACATTTGTTGTTATTTACAAAGAAAATGAAACACTGTTTTATCTGGCGTGCATGAATATGCAGTCAACTGTTTTGTTTTATTTTACTATAATTGTAGATGACTGTTTAACAAATCATTGGTTTATTTTGATATTACAAAAGTCAGACGAAAGGCTGCATGCATGCAACAAAAGGTTCATTAATTGCATACAGTTTAAATTTAAAACCGTGTCTCTTTTATGTTGTGCCAAACCGTATAGAATTTGTAAATGTATATTTGTTTTCGTAATGAAAAACGATATTTGATCGATCATATATAGCATAAGAGACACAATTCTTCCCTATAGTAGCGAGAAATTTGTTTGATTATTTTTATTCGCATTAGCTATTTTCATTGCCCTTTGATATACATCTATATTTCTTCTTTAAAGTAATGCAGATAAACAACAATATTTGTATAGTATAATTCTAACCATTTTTACGGGTGTTTTATTTATCTTTTTAAGTGTGTGCACTAACAGTAATTGTCGTTGGTAAGTATTTGCTCATTTCACTCTTAAACGAAAAACGAAATAGAATCATTCGAAACTACATGTAAACTATACTTTCAGTCAGCCTACCATTAAAAACAAACAATGCATATGACATGGTAGCCTGTGTGGTGTAAATGTTAAAATGAAGAGTAAAGTGTGGTTTTCAAATGGGTTTTTTAAGCGAGTCCTTATTCATTTCACTGCTTACCAGTGACCGTCTGAAATTGGTTCTATTTGAACATGACCATTCTATGTAATTCTATTTTTTTGTATGTTCTTCGGATAGTTTAAAATATTCTGTCTATATGTACTCTATGCGAACGACCGACTTGTGATCGATTTTGATCTGCAGAATACTAAATATTATGACATAGTACTTCAACAATACTGATGCAATTTCAAACAATTTAGACTTGTGGTCATCCTATGCTTTGACCAATTATGTCAATCTTTTTATTTTTGATTCATAACCAATAATCACAAAAAAAAGTACAAACTGATTCTATTTTATCAATTATAAATTTGCATCTGACTACAGCTATATAGTAGTTTAAATTGCTATGTTTTGATATTGTATTGCAATTTCTACTGTATGTTTAAGATAAACACTCATTCATTTGAACTAATTGTCGATATCAAGGTTTTAAAGGTATACAACGAATATTTCCTGTGAGCAAAAGGTCAAGAATGTAATGACAATTTGCTACAACTAAGGATATTTGAAGTAACATATTCATGATATTACATGTATAGTTCTACGAATTGATTATATAAGATGGCATTCATTGATTCAAATAAGGGTTTAGGTAAGGTACATACTTGATCAAAGTATGGTTCGGACTCGATCCCTGTTTGATTCTGACTTGACATGTTAAACTTGAGTGTGAGTTACATTATATAAAATATATAAGAACTTGTCAAGTAAAAATCAGATATAAATTCAGACTGTTAAATATAAACTATGTGTACGTCGAGTAAAATTGAATAAATTGACGACCCTTTAAAAAATATTGCTTACAAAATGCATGGATGCTAATGTAAGACTGTTCCTTCCGTCGTAAATACAATCACCTTCTCTTTCATGAATGTGACCTACTGAATAGTACAATTGAAAATGGAAATGGGGAATGTGTCAAAGAGACAACAATAGTTATCAAAGGTACCAGGATTATAATGCGCATTTCGTCTACATAAGTGACGCTCATATCAAAATATTTATAATGCCAAACAAGTCCAAAGTTGAAAAGCATTGAGGATCAAAAATTCCAAAAAGTTGTGCCAAATACGGCTAAGGTAATCTATGCCTTGGATAAGAAAATCTGTAGGAAATTTATAAAAATGACTCCCGTCCATAAAACAGACAACAGCAGAATGTCACCAACAGGTCTTCAATGGAGTGAGAAATTCCTGCACCTGAAGACTATTTACCGGATTTGTTATAACATGGGCAACACAACGGGTGCCACATGTGGCGCAGGATATGTTTACCCTTTCGGAGCACCTCAGATCACCACTAGTTTTTAGTGGAGTTCGTGTTGCTTATTCTTTAGTTGCCTATGTTGTGTCGTATGTACTATCGTTTGTTTGTTTGTCTTTTTTCATTTTTAGCCATGACGTTGTCAGTTTATTTTCGATTGATGAATTTGACTGTTCCTCTTTTACTGGATTGTAGTAATGTATTATATTTATAAAGCGGATCGTTCATACCTTTGTTTTTAACTTGCGCATTCAGTCAAACATATTACAAAGCTCCATGTACATATATCATTTTACTTCTGTTAAGGTTTGAACTAGATGTCTCTGGATCTTTTGAAAACGAGTTTCATTAGTGTGAAAGTATAAACAATATTATGAGGCCTAGTAAGGCATGCTGTATCTAGCAATATCACATTAATAATACATCTCCGTATAAATTGTGTTAACAAAAAGTTATCACGTTTCAATTCAAAGCAGACGTGTATACAATCATTTAATAATTTGCGGTAATTGTAAAAATTAAAACTGTGGGCTTTACACATGAACAATCTAGCCGAACATTAAACACAATCATCAGTTAATTGTTATCTGATACAATTTATGATTACTATTTTGAAGTATACTATTGATTGGTTTAAGAAATATCAAACAATTGCAATAACGTGGTGTGTATGTTTTTGTTTAAATGTGTTATCATATGTTTTTCTAGCTACAAAAGGTCATGGCTCCATACGTTTATTGGAGAAGCATAGAACTAGCTGACAACCTAAGGACTATAAGATATCATAGTCATTTGTATACAGAGTACGTTTTAATGCAAACAACAATTACCGTCATCATATGATCCATCTGCAATTTAAGTGACAGTATTAAACATTTGTTTTTCTGTTAACTTTACCGAAAGAAAGGTAGATCCTTATTGACCACTCAATCTTTTTTCTGACACATTATCATTTATGTTATATAGCTCACAACTTTATTTTTTTTCAAAAACATTCATCTACATTTGATGTATTTATAATTATATCTTTATATAATAAAACGTGTATGTGTAGTCAAGCCTGATTATGTTTAGAATATCGTTTGAATTAGAAAAAAAGGAAACAATATATGTCACAATAGGAAAAAGAACTTCACACACAAAACAAGGTAAAAACACAGAAGACTATTTGACCATTGTCTGCCACCTTAACTGAAATGTATAGATAATCCTAAATAATATACATATTATGTCACATGGTCAGTTTGCCAATTAGTAAAATCAGTCAAATATTAAAAAATCAACAACGTTAGGTCACCATACGGCTTTCAACTATGAGCAAGGCCAATACCGCACAGTCAGCTTTAACATGCCTCGAAATGACAAATGTTGAACAATTTCTACAATAAAACTAACGTCCTAAATTAAGTACAGAAAATGAACGAAAACAAATATGTAAAACATAAAAAAACCACAACAACCGAATAACGGGCTCCTACCTTCGGATAGGCACGTACATACAGAATGTGGCGGGGTTAAACATGTTAACGGGATCCCAACCCTCCCCTAACCTGGGAAGTAATGTAACGGTTATCAAGTATGTTTTAACACAGTATTCTTTTGTTCATGCTGCCTTCCAAGTTTAACAGATATTTATCCCTTCAAAGCATGTTAAAGCAAGCCATTTGATTACTTCTCTCTTTGGCTCTCATGGATAATATTCTCTTTATAAAGCATATGACAGTTCTGTTTATGTTATGTTTTCTACAAATGCATTACCCCTGTAACTGTATTTATCCCGTTCCTAACCCATTGTATAAAAAAATTTAATCAACGTGTGGTTGCCGAAGATCATTGATTGCTATCAAGGGTCATAACCTTTTTAACTAACTGGATGATTTAAATATGCTGAGACTCAGACTTTAAAATGGATCATTTAACTATCTCGATTAGATAAATCCGATAATCCACTGGTATTATGTAAGAATCTATATGTATACGTTCACAGAATAAATTAAAAAAAAAACTATTAAGAGAAAGGGTTAATCGTCGCGTGTTAAGTTTCTATTCAATCTCAGAGAAGATGCGTAATTTTGAACTATGATACAGATTATATGTTTTTAATATTACATTATAAAATGTGTTTTCTGTTTTATTCTAGAAAGACAGACACATTATTTTTTGTTTTTAATTGTAAATCATTGTACACTTTTGCGTTTATGAAGGTTGTCTAATTAAGATCATTAGGGAAATTAATATGACAAAAACATTGTGTTATAAAAATAGTTACATGTATACTGCTAAACAAGAAGCAAAAGGAACCAGAGGGATAGCATTAGTCTACAAAAAAAAAAGAAGAAAAAAGTTGGGGCTAAAAAAGGTAAACAGACTACATAGACTACAACGGATACGGTCACTTTGAGTGTAAGGAATTATTTAAAAAAAAACATAATTATGGAATATCCCTTTATTTTGCTGGCCTTATCTTTAAGAATTATATTCAATAGTCCACAGTTCTGGAACAATGGATATTCAATAACTGTTTTACATCAGGATTTAACACGATTCTAAAACAAAATTCAAATCCTATTCCAAAGGTCTTGCAATTCACAAAATTAAAACACAAAGACCTTATTTTTGCAAACAAAAATAGGATGGCGACACCTTGTCATGTTTGAAGTAAAATCAGGACAATAGTTTGTAACCAAGAGTCCTAGATTTTTGTAAAAAATGATTGCACTTTACGTAGCAGCAACATGCATTTCCCATTTTACTTAAAGAAGGCCAAAGATATTAAAGGTTGATCGACACAAATTGTACCAAACATAAGGTAAACAAACCGGGTAGTACAGAAGAAAAAGAGAGCAAATACTACTCCATTATCACTGTGTGAATAATGGCAACAGTAGTATACCGCTGTTCGAGAGTCATAATCGATTAAAAAAAACTAATCCGGGCTACAAACTAAAACTAAGGGAAACGCATCCAATATAAAAGGAAAATAACGACACAACAGAAACACACCATTGAAATGTAACACACATAGAAACGAACTAAAATGTTACATTTTCCCGACATGGTACAACAAATTTATAGAATAAAAATGGTGGGTTGAACCTGGTTTTGTGGCATTCCAAACCTCCCGCTTTAATTGCAATGTTAAATGTAACATTAAAATGACAACACAACATGACAGGACTACAATACAAATAAATAGGAGAACATATAGGACAAAGAAACACACGAATAATAGCTAACAAAAGGCACCCACATATTTAAATTAACATTATTCAGCCAAACAAAATCCTCAAATAAAGGAAAGCAACATATTCAATAATAGAAGCAGATTGAAATCCAAAATATAGTTTATGAAGTACAAGAGTAACTGTATTTGTCAATTGCGTTCACAAATTATTTTTAGAAGGCGTAAGTTTTGAAATTTGTCTACCGAATCAGCAGTGGGGTATTCGTTGTAAGTTGGGTAACGTCAGTTAAGGCTGTTTACAACGTCATTTGTACCACATCTGATATTTACGACACTAGTTTTCTGAAGCTTGATAATCGATAGACAATTTAAGACATTAAAATTCCATGAGGTATTTAGGTAATTTAAATTTCTAAAATTGTCATGTCCACCGCTCCACTATTATTTCAAGATTCATGGGATAAATGCATTCAACATAACCCCGAACTGTAAAACTTTTAGTGGTATGACATTGTCTTAATACCGGAAAGCTAAATTCTTCTCAAGAAGCTCCCTTGTGATATCACACTAGTAGCACGATTTCAGTCTGAAACGGTCATTTTGGTCTGATCGTATCTTAACGACTGGATTTACCGCTAGAGGAAAGCGTTAAGACTTGTCAGATCGTTAAGTCTCCGTTCGGATCGATAGTCTCATTAGGTAAATTAGTCCGTTAAGGCATGTCAAGATATTTAAGACTGTATCTTCTAGCGAGCTGTTTAGATCCGTTAAGACCGTGTCAGACCGAGACAGATCAAAACTCAAAATCAACATTCAAAAGTGTCAGACCATGTTTAAATCCGTTCAGTATGCCGGTAAAGTACCACGAGTTACGCCCCTTATGCTTGATTAGTGCATTTTAGATTAATTATATATTTATTTGAAGTTAAAGTATTATATCATGTATATCTCTCGAATAAATATAGTAAAAAAGTTATTAAAGATCAAATCCTCTGTTGATTCTTCATTTCTATTGTTTTTTGTTGGGTAACAAATAAATTATTCGTCTATATATGTTGCTTATTTTGTAATAAATATTAGTTTATGTATTTATATTAGCTATAAAGTGCAAGGACGTATGGTAATTATATACACATGAACCCTTTGTAAACATATTTTTCGTATTTGAAAATTAGAAACGGAAATATCTTAAACATAACCTAAAAAGGGCGATGTTGTATATTTGCCAACGAGACAATCAATTGAAATGAAGCCAAAGCAAAAATTAACACATGCGCATTTTTGGAGTGTCAAAAACTCGTTGGAAGTACTTGATAAATTGCATGCTTATATTGGTGATTTTGAATCTGTTCAAAGTTTTGATTTTTCTACCCTGTATACCACATTGCCTCACATTCTCATTAAGAAAAAATTCACACACCTAATCAAATGGGCATTCAAAAAATCAGAATGTGAATATATATGTTCAAACTCTTTTAGGTCATTTTTTAGTAGCAATAAACAAAAAAACTATGTTAATTGGACATGCTTTGATACTATATATGCCCTTGAATTTTTACTAGATAACATTTTTGTTCGCTTTGGGGATTCCGTATATCGTCAGATTATCGGAATTGCAATGGGGACTAACTGTGCACCACTTATTGCGGACCTGTTTTTGTATTTTTATGAGTTAAAATTTATGACAAAAATAAGCAAAGGCCCATCGAAACAACATCTGATAAACAAATTTAATAATACTTTTAGATATTTGGATGATATTTTGGCTCTCAATAATGACGACTTCAGTATGTATATTAATTAAATTTATCCTGTTGAACTTACTTTAAATAAAACTAATACTAACAATGATCACTGCCCTTTTCTCGATCTTGATATCTATATCACTAATGGAAAGCTGAATACTAAAATTTATGATAAAAGGGATGATTCTTCATTTCCTATCGTCAATTATCCGTTTTTAGATGGTGACGTTCCCTTACGGTGTTTATATATCTCAACTTGTACGATTCGCTCGTGTATGTAATAATGTTCTAGATTTTAACGAGAGAAATTTATGTATTACTGAAAAATTATTACACCAGGGTTTTCGATATCACAAACTAGTCAAAACATTTACTAAATTTTATCATCGGTATAAAGACATCATTCGTAAATATAGCTCAACATGCAGACTTCTAATACGTTAAGGTATTTCACATCTAATTTTTTATGGAAATATTCTTTATAAAGCACAAAGGTGTCAGTATTCACCTCAGAAACTTACAAAACCTTTGAATAGACTTATTAAGAAGGGATATAATTACGATACTGTTGTCAAGTCATTAAAGATTGCATAATTTGGCGTTAATATTGAGTCACTGATAAGGTCTTTGCATCGGAACTAAACACATTTATTCTAAAAACAGTTGTTGGCATGACACGGGTTATGTTCTTCTCATATATGTTATGATGGTATGATACTAAACCCCTAACGGGAAGGATTGTGTCTGATGTTCATATGATGAAATCATAATCTTTTAGTCAGTTTAATTGAAGTCTGGAGCTGGCATGTCAGTTAACTGCTAGAAGTCTGTTGTTATGTATGTATTATTGTCATTTTGTTTATTTTCTTTGGTTACATCTTCTGACATCAGACTCGGACTTCTCTTGAACTGAATTTTAATGTGCGTATTGTTATGCGTTTACTTTTCTACATTGGTTAGAGGTATAGGGGGAAGGTTGAGATATCACAAACATGTTTAACCCCGCCGCATTTTTGCGCCTGTCCCAAGTCAGGAGCCTCTGGCCTTTGTTAGTCTTGTATTATTTGAATTTTAGTTTCTTGTGTACAATTTGGAAATTAGTATGGCGTTCATTATCACTGGACTAGTACATATTTGTTTAGGGGCCAGCTGAAGGACGCCTCCGGGTGCGGGAATTTCTCGCTACATTGAAGACCTGTTGGTGACCCTCTGCTGTTGTTTTTTATTTGGTCGGATTGTTGTCTCTTTGACACATTCCCCATTTCCATTCTCAATTTTATTTTGTTTTAATTCGTATTCTGTTGATATGTCCTACTTTACTATTACCGTTGGAGCTGGTTTTTTTTTATTATTATTATCGTCCTAGTTATTCTGTTAAAATCGGAAACGCTTCTATTACCATAGCTTTGTACTGTAAAACTTCAGAGTGTACAACATATCATTAAACAATTATTTATTTTACACAAAGGTGCGTCTAAACACCACCAAGGTCGCCAACGTACATTAAGCTGATCATGATACTGCATTCAGTCTGTGTAGAGATAGTGTTAAAACTATAAATAAAGTACCACCGTATAAAGATTTGCATCCAAACAATTAATGTATCCTTATGTTTATTTTCTAACCCATGCATATGTAAATAGCAACAGTGGCAGATTAACTGACCGCCCCCCTTCCAATGTAGGTTCCCAAAAAATGTTCTAACATAATTTGTTTGCCACTTCTTGTCTAGAGCGGAAATTCATTACAGAAGAGCTTGATTTGACTTCTTAATTGGCCGTTATTTAATACAAACGTCCAGATGTATGTGTAGTTTATATATACGTGATTAATATGACAACTTATCGATGGGTGTGTAAATATTCACACCTGTGTGTAATGTCTCTTCAAAAGTTTTAATATATTTAAATACATTTACATGCATGTTGATTTGAATAGTACGAATTTATATTGGTTTATAATACAATACATATTAAAATCGATTTACAGGTGAAACCTCTGGTCTGTTTTTTAAGAATTGGTACAAATTTGTGGATTTTTTTTTTTATTTATTTCGAAAACGTCTATTTGTGAATTTATTGAGCAACAAATTAAATTGGCTAATTTTTTTTTAATACCATACATGTACAATTTTTGTTTTTTAAACGGAATGTCGTATTTCCTTCCTCTCTTATTCCCTCCGATCCAAGGAAAATTGACATTAATCAAATGCTATTTTTGTTCACAGGATCTACTTTGGAGCAGAATCTCGGACTTTCTCTAAAAGCATACAGTTCTAAAATTTGTGTATTTTCTTGTCTCAATTACCATGTATATGTATATCTATATAGTATATGTATGAGGATGAGAATAGGTCACCATTTATAAAGATAGAAAGAATATATAGATGATGAAATATAAAGAACATATTGATTGATTGTTTCGTTGTTTAGAATCCAAAGGCACATATTTGATGCATTTAAGGCAGGCAAATATTCAGTATAAAGATAAATGGTAAAAAAAATAAAAGATTTAGATATAGAAATATAGAAATTATTATCTGAGCTCACCTCCGCTAAAAAAAAACTCACTCGTACTTGCATACATTCATCTAAAAAAAATCGGGATCCGCCCCTGATATATATGGCGTACATTAAAAATTTCTGTTTTGGTTAAAATGCTTGAGTTCAACGGCACGTGCTAGTAATCAACCGGGTCAACAGGTAACGAAATCAATGATCCATAACGCAAGAAGTTAATGACTATTTTACAATATACAATAAAAAGTTGCCGTAGGGCTAAAAGAAAAAGAATTGATGAATTTGTGTATACGTAAACTATTAGTATTGAAGCTGTTGATGTTTGACCGTCAGGTTTAATATATGCTGTATAAATGTTTTATATTCAATAAAATAATGAATCTGAATCTATTATAGCTTAGTTTAGTTTAAAGATCTTTATACAATATCAAATATTTCTAAACCCGATACCAAAAGATAATGCTGAATATTTGAGCGCTGCATGGCAAACCATTGTTTAGTTAAGAGAGTCTTTAAATTTTGTCAGTTATATTAACACAATGTGGGAACAGAACTGTACGGTTGTGAAATAATTTGGTCATTCGAGAGACTGTCAAGCATGGCTCCTACATTGGAAAGATAACAAGTTGCTTGATAGAAACTTTGATGAACTCTATATTACTATATAACATTTCTGCTTCAATGATTGGTAGCTAAAACATTCTTTATGTAAATATGAACCAATACAATAATAAGAAAGATATATGCTTTCAAACGATTTCCTTAGAATGGTGGAGCTCCGTGTAAAACGATCAAAATAGTCACACAACAGCGATCAAAAATGTCAAATAAACATCCAAATCAATGCTTGCTACCTGAATTTTCACATGTACCTTTTCTGATATATAAATTCTGAAAGTTTCAAAGCCATTGTCCCAGTAGAAATCCCAATATATTCATTTTTTCTATGTCGGATATTTGTATTACCTGTACAATCGCTTGCAAGTTAACTGTACAATTACTCGGGGCCTTCCTGTACAATCACTTGGAGCTTTGATGTAGAATTGATTGGTCAAATTTATTAAATACATTGCATATGCATTGCTTTGGTTGTTCCTTGTCTGTCCTATTACATTCATCTATGGTATTTGAAATTAAAATAACCACAAAACCAGTCATTTTGGCAATTAAGATTCTATGAAGAAACCCTTTTAAGGTGACTATATCAGAGACTAAACAAAATGTGTACAATAGATATAAGAAAGAAGATTTTGTATGATTGCCAAAGAGACAACTCTCCACAAGAGACCAAAATGACACAGAAATTACCATATAGGTCACCGTACGGCCGTCAACAATGAGCAAAAGCCCATACCGCCTAGTCAGCTATAAAAGGCCCCGAAATAACCATGTAAAACAAGAAAACTAACTGCTTTTTTATGTACAAAAATGAACGAAAAACAAATATGTAACGTATAAACAAACAACTACTGAATAAGTTTTCAACACAAAAAGAAAACGACAATACAAATTATGTTAAGATTCTAATCTAAAATAAAAATGAGAAAAATGCTCGTACAAAATAAATATTTATATATTTCGAAAAGGTGACTTTATTTACCAGCAATTTAAAAAATAATAAATACATATTTGAACAATACAACAAAGAATTTTTCAACACAGGATCAGGATATTATAACTTGATAAAGGAATTCGAATATGGAATGGTGGTTGTTTACAACGGATCCAAGAAAAGACACGTATAGGTCAATTAACATGCTATTAAAATAAGAACATGTGGTATATAATTTCAAATGAGAAACTAACTAATACCAAATATAAGTTGATTTTATTTACATAATTATTACTTCTCACTAAAAATGTACAGGTATACGACTATAGGTAAAAAGCGCAAATGTCCGGTGAATTTAATACAGGTTAATCAAAATTTAAAGTGCAAATGTCCATAGCGTTTGAAGCGCAAATGTCCTACCGATTTACTGGTAAAAAAGCGCAAACGTCCTGTGCCCATAAAAATAGACAACGCTTATATTTAAAAATAAAAAATTAAAGAAAAGAAATATTACTATACATTGTACGGACGCTTAGACTAATTCGCTAGCTATGATATACAGCAAAAGAAATAATGTCGATCGTAGCAAGGATAAAAAGTCATACCAGATTTAAAAAAAAAATGAATATTTCTGAAAAAAAATTCCCGTATTTTAGAATCACGAAGTAATTGAAATTGGATTTAGATTAGATTTGTGATCATTAATTGGAATTTATTAAGACTCTTTAAAATATCTATTGCTTTCTCTTTATTGTAACTTTTTTGAATCGAAATTAATGAGATACGTTCACTTAAAGTTTTTGACGGTCTTCTTTTTTTATATATTACCTTCAAAAATTGCTCAAACTTTTATTCTCAGACTAGACAGCATGAAAGACATAAACACTTTTATAAGTCAGTGTACACATGGTGTTTTCCAAACTTGGTAATTTCTTCGCCCAGGGATATGAATTTGACATTAAAAGTCCCTCAAAGCTCTACAATACCCGGTCATGTCATTTCCGTATATTATAGATGGAACGTGTGATATACATACACCAGACATACATGTTCTAATACAGGTAAATTTTACCTTTTTGGAGGACTCCTAAGTGGGGGTGCGTTGCATGTGTGCTAATCTAAAAAAAATCCAATCTTTTATTTTTCTAAACTGCGTTTCATGCAAATGCGAAATAATTAGTGTTGTTTGTTCAGTCCAATTTATTTATAAATATTAATTTATTCTTTTGAATAAAAAAAACTACGCATATAAACTTCAATGAATACAATAGTATTTAATACTAGTAGCCTAAATGTAAAACAATTGCAGCAAGATTTGAGGTTGAAGCAGCTCGATCAAAACGTGAATAGATGAGAAATTGTCATCATTCTTCTAATTAATTACAAAGTATTTTGTGAGAACAAATACTTATATTTTAGTGATGGTGATTCATTGTTGTTTGCCTCACCTCCAGTGGCAAATATTTCATTCGTGTTCATAACGAGAACACAATTTTTAAATATAATAGGAAGAACTTCAAATAGTCGTTCGACTCTGATGTCGGCCATCTCTATTCATACGTGTAGATACCAACATCACATAACGGCATCTAATTTAGATAAGATCATGACTTTAAATCGCATTAGTAACGGTGATAATTCTGTTAAACTGTATTGTTTATTATGCTCGAGTTTTTGGTATGACTATGCGATCTCTCTCCTGGTTGGTCTCGTGAGAATAAGTTCACCTCGACAGCGAGAGGTTTAGTCCGAATCCAAAACGGGTCTAACAAAGAGTTTTTTCTTTCTTTCGAACTGTTAGCTTCTGAACTTACACGTTAAAAATCAATCTCAGTGTGTCGGTCTAGTACAAAGCAGGCTTAATTTTCATATTATATTTCCATATCATAGTTTTGTCCTTAATCTTCTGATTTATATCACACCTGCTATAATTTTCAACGATCGAAATAAAAAAAATGGTACGTGAAATATTTCTACGAAACACTTGCATTTCTGTCTAAAAAAATCACTGCTCCCGTATTATTTAGTCTTGTTAAGGTTTGGGCTTTTTATTCTGTATAGGTTTCTTTCTATTACAAAAATCTGTGTGTTGACTCTTAATGTTTTGATTTATATGTGTCGTTGGGTTGATGTCTTATTAATGTATACCTTTAAAATTGTTTTCAAAACCAAAGGATTGATTGGGTATAGAAATATTCACATCTCTTGACTTACGCCGTTCGACAGTATATCTTTGCTAAAATTGGGTGCGGACGTTTGGTTGTTCGGTTGTATAAATAAGCAGTCGCATTTGGTCGAAAAAAAATAGTCTATGCATGGTGTAGTGAGAGTTTTGCGCTATCTATACGTTAAAAAAAATTGAATAAATCGTTGAAGGGATATACGAACTTTCATTGAAATTTCTAAAAACGAAAAAGGTCACCTGAATCTCCAAGTAAGCCAGTCGCATGGTTGAATTTAACACTTTAGAAGAAACAAAACGGCCAAAATAAGTTTAGTCTTATTATAAATTGTTGCCAACCTTTTCGTCCGTTTTTGCTTTTATGACAACTTTACCAGATATATATATATATATATATAAAGATTTGACAGTAATTGTTTCACCAAAACGAGCTCAACTACATCTTGTTTTTTTTACGCTTCAACATAAATGCATATGTATGTATACAATGGAGACTGTTTTCTGTTCTACTGCCCTTGTCCTAGATTGGCTGTATACAATCTAACCCCTGACATGGACTACTTTATTAAATGTTTACAAACAAATAAACATAATAAATGCAAAGAGAAAGATTCGAAAAGAAATTCTAAAATTTACGCTAAAAAATAAAATACACAAAAATGGAAACAGTTTTAGACAATTATTATTTGAGAACGATATATATTTAGCATGCATCACTAAATGAAACTGATAAATTGATTGCTCCCTTAATGTCCAGTGGCAAATATATCACGCATATTCATGACGAGATGCGAAATGGATCGACCTGAAGCAAATAATTGATACATCACCAAGACAGATAGTTCGCTGAGGTAAAACGTATGCCGTACTAGAATAAAGTTGAATATGACCAACATCTTGAGGTAAGCTATTGACCCCTTTTTTTCTCGACAGAAGACGCACGCCAAAAACATAACATGAGAATTAGAAGATATAGGTTGGAAAGTCACAAAAACGTCGAAAAGGACAAAACGTCAATACATGTATGGATTGTTTTTTTTCGGGAAATGTTTTTTTTTTTTTGGGGGGGGGGGGGAATTTAATTTTAGATCTTTATGCTTAAAAAAAATAATTGGTTAATAAAAGTCAGACATATGTAATATTTATTCATATTTATATTGATATATGTATTGGAGAAAACGTTACTAAGTTAAAAACTTCTGTCTAACATGTCTAATCCATTTGTCATTTTTTAACAATAAAATATGTTCAAACTAAAGAATCTTGATATGATTTTAAAGAAAAGAAGAAAAGCAAACAATTTTTTTTTTAATCAAAATTGAAAATCCAACTGGTTAAAAAAGTCATTTTGCCCCCCAAATTTCTATCATAGAAAAAAAAATACTATTGTTTCTCAAAATGTCCAAATATAGCCCATTTTATAACCGCGCAGTGGACATAATCATTATATTTATATTCAGACATTCCACATTTTATCAACCTTTACAGAACGATTTTTTGAAGATTACGAATCCATGGCTTCATTGCACATTTAACGCAAAATACATTTTTCAATTTTTTATTTACACTCAAACACAAATATGTGTTAAATGAGGACAAATCAAAAATCAAATGCAATAAATGACAGTATATTGAAAAACTATTTTTTATGTCTTATAATATATATTTTTCGTGTGTTTTGAAAATTAGTTTCAATTAAATCGAAGTATAGTTTAATACATTGAGGTCCCGGAAGAAATTGATTATGAAGCAGTGCTACATTGTCCTGAAATACAATAGTTGTAAAGTTTAAATGTATTATACCACCCCAGATTGTCTGGTTATACTTAAAAAAAAAGACCTCAAACAAATTAGAGTAATGACAATTTTACATTTAACGACTCTGTGAGATTAACAAAACAACAACGGTCCTGTGAAACCGAAAGCGTTTCGACAATACTCATGAAAAAAATGATTCTAACTATTGGGAACAATTATTGCATATCTGTATTTTTTAATTAATCAGCATTGAATATTGAAAACAACAATTTTTACCATCATTTTAGTGGTAAGTGGTGTCTATTGGACAAGTATCCCGTGTTCTGTAGTCTTATGTTTAAACTTGTCATCATTTGTTATTAAAGGTTTGGGAAGAACAGTTGGCACCGTTATAGAGGAACCACATAGAACCATACAGCAACACAATATTGAATTGCTATTCGAATGAAGAATGACTGTGTTTTTGAGATATCAAACATCAATGAGGGTCATCATCATCATGATCATATGAATAATTCTAATGCTTATGCGTTAAATATTTTATATATAATTTACCAAGAAAAATGTTGTTTCTACACCAGTAAGAGTCTTCTCCAAGCATTTACTTTTTTTTAACGACATTAGTTAAAACAAATCATATTTTCATCAACTGCATATATTTTTATGATAATTTATATTATTTAAAACATAACGCGCGTCTGGCGTACTAAATTAGAATACTGGTACCTTTGATAACTGTTTTTGTCATCCTAGACATGCTAGACTAGTGAAATATTCAATAAATAATTTTAATTATCAGTCTTACTCTGTGCAAGTTCTCTGTAATTTAATAACACACTGTAGTTAACGTAAAACATGTTCACTATTTAGAAATAAATTGACAGTATTAATAATAAAACAATGCTACGGACTAATATAGGCAAAGCATAAATAATGTATGTTTTATTTATCAATTTGGTAGAAAAAGAGTTTCTTCTTGGTAACAATTATGCTGACACCTTATGGAATCAATTTATGATTGGCTAAAATTGATCGTTATCGACATTATGACTCCACTTCAATGCTTCTGTTTGTAGATCTTCGTACCAAATTGATTAAAATCAAAACTGAATTGACTCCACAATACTTAAAAAAAAAAAACATACATGTAGTTTTTAATGAAATACACTATGGGCTTAGTAATTCACGTAACAATGTAAGAAAGGTTACGAATAATTTATAATTTTAAAATTTCTTGCATATTTTTTTTTAAAGTGTCATTGAATATGTTATTACATGATATTCATGTAAAAAGTTAGAAGATACCGGAGGGGGATAATCAACCACCCGTGCATTATTTTCATGTCAAGGAACAAAGACAAAAAGAAGAAAAAAACATATGATTCAGTCCACAAAACACTACACATATTTATGCACTCTCACATTCATCTGAATTAGAAAATACTACATCTTTCTAGTATATTTTTTCAACCTTTATCCTGAAAATAATGGGTGTCTTCTGTTCCGTCCGAAATTTTAGGGAAAGCAAAGTCTATAGAATCATGATTGAAACTGAAACTACACATGTATGCTATAAATAAAACATGTTATTTTTGCTTCTAATTATCAAATCTAAATTTCGAAGGGATAGCAAAATTTATTATTTTTCTTTTGTTGTGCTTTTGTCATGTTTGTGTATCTTTCCGATTTTTTTTATGAAATGCAATTTTGAAATAAATATAAAAAAGAAAGTGCGGTGTTATTGCAATTGACAAGTGAAAATTTTTCTTCTCAAGTCTCAAATCAAGATTATGACTGAATAGAGTAATCATTCTCTATTATAACAAGAGGCTCTCAAGAGCCTGAATCGCTCACCTGAATTTTTTTGGTTTAATCTCTCATCAATGATTATTTTGGCTTTTCAATTTATTTAAATGTTCTTTGAATCGTCCTATTTTCTTCAAAAGCAAAAAAAAAAATCATTTTCTCCTATGTTCTATTTTAGCCATAGGAGCTATGTTTCTTGACATAAAAGGAAATGAAATATAAAATTTATACTAGATACTCTGAAACTCTGAAACTCATTTAGCCTAAGTTTGGCTGAAATTGATACAGCAGTTTCATAAGAGAAGATTTTTTAAAGTAAGTCAACATGATGAACAAATTGTGAAAAAAGTCTTTAAAGGGCAATAACTCCTAAAGAGGTCAATTGACAATTTTGGTCAAATTGACTTATTTGTAGATCTTACTTTGCTGATCATATTTGTTGTTTATCTTTATCTATAATAATATTCAAGATAATGACCAAAAACTGCAAAATTTCCTTAAAATTACCAATTAAGTGGCTGCAACCCAACAATTGGATGTTTGATTCATCTGAAAATTTCAGGGCTGATAGATATTGACCTAATGAACATTTTTACTCCATGTCAGATTTGCTCTTAATGCTTTCGTTTTTGAGATATAAGCCAAAAACTGCATTTGACCCCTATGTTCTATTTTAAGAAACGGCGGCCATGTTTTTTGACGGATCAAAAATCAAAGCACACACTTTGTGCAGGATAATCTAAGGAACAACCATGCTAAGTTTTAACCAAATCCATTCAGTAGTTTCAGAGGAGAAGATTTTTTAAAGTTAGCAAATATGATGAACAAATTGTGAAAAATTGTCATTAAAGGACAATAACCCCTTAAGGGGTCAATTGACAATTTTGGTCATATTAACTTATTTGTAGATCTTACTTTGCTGATCCTTTTTGCTGTTTACAGTTTATCTTTATCTATAATAATATTCAAGATAATGACCAAAAACTGCAAAATTTCCTTAAAATTACCAATTAAGTGGCAGCAACCCAACAATGGTTTGTTTGATTCATCTGAAAATTTCAGGGCTGATAGATATTGACCTAATGAACATTTTTACTCCATGTCAGATTTGCTCTTAATGCTTTCGTTTTTGAGATATAAGCCAAAAACTGCATTTGACCCCTATGTTCTATTTTAAGTAACGGCGGCCATGTTTTTCGACGGATCAAAAATCGAAGCGCACACTTTGTGCAGAATATACTAAGGAACAATCATGTTAAGTTTCATTCAAATCCATTCAGTAGTTTCAGAGGAGAAGATGTTTGAAAAATTGTTAACGACGACAGACGACGACGACGACGACGTCGACGACGACGACGACGACGGACGCCAAGTGATGAGAAAAGCTCACATGGCCTTTTAGGCCAGGTGAGCTAATAAAGGGCCCAAAAATAATGTGAAACTTGTAACTGCAGTGGTTTCAACTAAAAACTGGCTGTATCTAATTTTCATAACCTCTGCAGAAATACTAAAAAAGTTTCAAGTTTAACGAACTTGATTCACAGTATACGGATTTTGCACAGTCAGCTCTTTTTCATTTCTCATGAGCCGGGTTCTTTGCACCAATAGTTTTGTTCTTAAGTTTTGAATTGTAAATTTATGAATCTGTAGACCAATAAATTAGAATCTTGATCATGTAAAGCATTTGCCAACTTTAAAGGTTTTCCCTGTGTGTTTTTGGCGTGTCATGCTTTTAATTTCAACAGTTTGTATCTCAAATCAAAAATTAGTTACATCCTTTTT
Organism: Mytilus galloprovincialis; assembly: GCA_037788925.1. NCBI lineage: Eukaryota > Metazoa > Mollusca > Bivalvia > Mytilida > Mytilidae > Mytilus > Mytilus galloprovincialis. The sequence continues at coordinate 77,896,228 of CM075336.1, forward strand.
TTGTCTCTGCAACTGAAAGTCGGGGAGGGGGTATTATTGTACCCGTGTCCGACTTTCCTTCTGTCTGTCCCATTATTGGTATATAGTTATTTGGCATAACTCCTCCTACTGTTTGATTCCTAGGAAGTTTTCACTTTGCTGTCTGTTGAGTAGTTTAGTACGTACAATCCTCTTCAATAGCAACTATTCCTTTTTCAAACAATTTTATGTGACTACATGTCCATTATGCATTCCGTGTGCATGGAATAGGTTGACATGTCATAAAATGTGTCTATATTGTTGCATGATTGATTAAAAGTTGTGTTATATGATTTTTTAAGATAGATATGGATTCATAACTACATAAAAGTCATGGCCCGTAAGTGTTTCTTACCAAAAAAACACAATTATTGTCCTCGAGGTCAAAGTTTAAGGTCACATGAAGGTCAAAATTTTAAGAGGGCACACCATCTCATTATGATACATCCACATGCCAAAGATGTAAGGCCTAGTTCAAAAGACGAATAAGTTATGGCCTACATGGTTGTGTTTTTCACGAAAAAAAACAACATTAGGTTGACCTTGATGTCACATTTGAAGGTCACACAAGGGTTATCATGGTGTAAGACACTTAACCCCCTGATGATACATCCACATGCCAAATATCTAAGGCCTAGTTCAAAAGACGAAAAAAATATAAGGCCATTATGTACTTTTTGAATAGATTTTGCTCTTATTTAATGAACCAATTTGAGGGTGGGGCGTATTTTAAACTTTAATACCAAAAAATCTAATGGTTAAATTTAAAAGAAAATTTGCAAGAACAACCGACTAGTATAACACTCCAAATGCTTAGTTTTTTGAAAATATTAAACGACACATTTTATTTTAAAAAACAAATTCTTTTTCAAATACTAGAAGCACAGCATTCTCTTGTTGGGGCTGATTCTAATACCCCCTAGTAAAGAGGGATGAAAGATACCAAAGGGACAGTCAAACTGATAAATCTAAAACAAACTGACAACGCTATGGCTAAACATGAAAAGGACAAACAAACAACAGCACACATGACACAACACACAAAAAAAAAACAAACACGAATTCCACAAAGTTCGGGCAAAATTTTAAATACGGAATAAAAAAAAAACTTACTAGGAAAGGATATCAGTGAACTTATATTTACCCTAGCTATCATTATTAGATATGCTATTGTCAATTAAGGATTAAATAAAAAAAAATAATATATTTAACCCTATACTCATATATCAGAAACTTCCAATTTTGGCCGATACTACCATATGAAAGATTCCATATTTTAGTTGCAAAATCTTTTTAACCTATGGTTCAAATCTTTAAAAAATTTTACAAGATGTTTAGGTTGGCCTAGTTAATCATGTTAATCAATGGGAAAAAAAATAAGTAAAATTAAACGACGGGATTTTTTTGGGGGTTTAGTGTTGGGTACCCCCTTAATACACTTGCAATTTACAAGCATACACTTGTTATAATTCCCCCTATTGCGTTGCATATTTTTTTAATTTCTCGATTGAATCTTGATATTAATGTTTTTTCTTGTTTTGTATGTTTAAGTGTACAAGTTAAATAAGTGATAATAGATGTTAAGGACTGTACGTTTACCTTTAATAGTTTTTCTGTTACAAATTATGACTTTAATGGAGAGTTATCTCATTGGCACTCACACCACATCTTCTTATGTCTATAAATAGACATATATCATCGATACATGTATTTGATACATACTGTCAAAGGTGGAGATCTGAAAGAAATATTTGAATGAGAATTTTGTCAGAAAATATTCAATTATGAAATGCAATTTATTTGTTTAGAATGAAGTATCTTTTGATATCTGCATTATGCATGTTATGCGCATCATCAAAGCTACTTCTTTTATAGTTAAGTATTCAAGGCGTCTCTTTCGTCTACATAAGACTTATCAAGCAATGTAGTCAAATAACTTTGAAAGCCTAATGTATTTCAGTTCACGCGCATTAAAAAGAAAACAAATCAATGAATGTATGCCAAATCTGTTTTAGTTTATTGGGGTGTAGAAAATCGCACTATTACATGATCCGCTCATGACAGATCCGCCTATATACAGACAAAGCACCATCTTCAATACTGATAACGTCGCCCTGTAAATTATAATAACTATTTGATATTGCTTTTCGTATTTTAGTTATCTCTGATAACATTTCAAATTTCCTCTTCACTTAAGCAAAACTGACCTACGATGGAATTAGTTATCAATTGTATGTCAAATAGCTCTTCAAACCGGTTAGGTACGATAACTTCTTGTAATTTCTGTAATATTTGCTTCAAGCTTTCTTGCTAAAATTAAGTGTTTAGCACAGATACAGTTCAGAAAGTCGTAATTGTATTTTCATTGGTATTTCATTACAGGACAGAACAGATTTCGACGTGAGTATTATTATGTAATAGAAATCAACTAAGATATTTATAGATTATCGTTGATCGTCTCAACGAGATTGATATTCTCGCTTGAGCGGGTACGACGAAAGCTAGAAAAGCAATCGAGTTGAGATGACCAATGATAATCTGTTTATCGCTATTTTACCTATGATGACGTTGTTAATTTCATGTCAATTTCATTAGCAACGTCACGTGCCTCCTTAGTTTCTAGCGATAATTTGTCATCTCAAGCGAGTAGCATGATATGAAAAAATAATACTAAATAGATCAAAGGAAAAATGCACAAAATGGCGATAATCAACATTCTAAATAGAAAATTGCAATACATTAAAGAACGGTATAGACATGGCTTAAAAATACATATAATTGCTAGATGCGCATTTCGATAAGCAATGTCCCTTCGATGGTGAATCGAGACAACAATAGTATACCGGTGCTCGAAATTCATAAATCGATTGAGAAAAAACAAATCTGGTTTACAAACTAAAACTGAGGGAAACACATCAAATGATCGAGTCCAAAATACATATAAGATATAGACCTTTTAAAAAGTTATGACAACATAGAAATTGACAAAAATTTAATCAAACTCGGGGAATCAGAGTTGTTTTTGAGTTCATATTTGTTATGTACTAGTCTTTCAGCAAGTGTACACTTTCTTTTAATCTCATGATCAAAAGGGATTTCAAATTATGTATGGATAATGTTACATTTGTTTGAATTTGTGCTACATTTGTTTGAATTTGATGACCCTTAAAAGCTTATAATACTTTTACTGCAAGACGTACATGTTTTGGTGTAAAACAAAACTATGTTCTATACATCTATATATATATATTTATATATACATTTCTCTAAATATATTGCAAATAAACCCTTTCAGAGCTCATTGTATAACAAAAATCAACGTTTGGTTCCCAGTATTCTCAAACGATGTTGGGAAGAGTTTAAGGGTCAAAACTTTTATCAACTCACTGGATTAATCAAAATAAGCTAACAAGTGTTCAACGTGAAATCAACTTTGGGGAAAGTTGAAGGGACTTAATGGGAATTTTGTTGACAAAAAATGAAAATTGATGTTATATATGTAATCATTAGAAAAACAGTTTTTTTAAAAGTTACTCGTGGACTATTCAATTTCGATCGTTGAATTGTAAAATTCTGTTATGAATTTTAAAATTCCGCCGAGGCTTGAATTTTCAAACTGATAAATCAACTATCTTGGTTGAATAAATCTTATATACCACTAATATCAATGAGAAAATCTAAATATATATTTGAAGAAGAAAAAAAAGAAACATCATGTTAACACATTTTCCTTCAGAAAAAAAAAGGTTAATCATATAATACTTTAAGAATATGACCTACCGCCTAATTTACCGGGTGTGTAATAACATGAGCAACACGAAATGTGCCACATGTGGAGCTGGATCTGCAAACCCTTCCGGAGATCATCCCAAGGTTTTGGTAGGGTTTGAGTTGCTTAGTCTTCAATGTTTATGTTGTATCTTATGTACTGTTGTTGTTTCTCTTTTTTTTTGGCCCTGGCGTTGTTTCATTTCATTTTGTTGTTAAAGCCTTTCATGAACACATGTTGAACATTAAGGAAGAACACATTGGTCGATAAATTCATAGTCACAAACGTAGCAAGGGGTATTTTCATTGACAATTGTTTTGCCTTTAGGCAAGCTGAGGTTTTTTGTTTAAAACTGCGAATATTTAATATTTCATTTACTTATGTAGTGAAAGAAGAGGACACCTTATTCCAAACAACTGTTCAAATTGGCACATATATAAACATATTTTAGTTGGCGGAGTTCAGTATAGTTGTCATGTTCAATAGATTTTTTTTTAGACCGTTGTCTCTTTTGGATTTCAAATTCAAACTTCAACATTTACGCACCCATTGACGTATCAACTTGTTTTAAACGTAATATACTTTTTATCATATTCTGAATTTTTTCCTGGTGAATATGTATATTAATACTGGCTTCTTCCACCTTACTACACAACATATCTTTGTTTTGTTTATGTACTGTTCCTCATATATCTAATCACTATGTTGCATATCTGATAGAGATATATAAATTTGGAATGTTCCCAATTTAATCACACATTGATTGCGGCTAAATTGTCAAAGCAGAACATGTTCTAGCCATACCAGTAGGAAATGCGTTTTCTAAATTTATAAAATTGCAACCTATATTTTGATGTATGAAAAGAACATATAGAATTTCACCAAATCTACTAATTCTTAACGGTTTAAATAAAAAACTTCAAATAAAAATTTAAAGTTTTATTAAAATTTCATTCAGATTGAGAAAAAAAAACCTCTGCCTTATTTTCGCAGTATACAGTATGCATAGTTTACCCCAAGCCTTGTATGCAAAGTAAATTGATTATATATGCATATTTTAAATTCAAATTGTTAAGAAGTACTTATGTTAAGTCTTCGAAGTTATTGTAACTCATAGATCCTTGGTGAATATTGCTGAAAAGGTAATTTTGTCCTGTCGAAAACCCACAGGAAAACCGTAACATCTAAATGGGCTTTCTTGGAACCGTGACGCAAAACACATCAGAGATTATACTTTAACAAAACTGACAATAGAATACTCTATTCTACAAATGTACTAAATATTCCTCATTCAAAACCAAATATATTTAATACACAAATCACAATTTCCATGTGATTTTCGGCTCTTCCTTGACACCATTTGCGAGTATGGTCTTGAGGAAACGATGATAGTCCGTCGGAAGGGAACGATAAATGACTGACCCGTGTTAAGAGAGAACCATATCTCTTACACGTTAAAGACACCCTTGTAGATTTCGAAAAAGAGCAGGTTAATGCCGCTACAAGGCAGCACTCGCACACGCAAAGTGGAAAGGGATTAATATAAGTTGCAAAACTTGTTTCTCAATCCACTATAAATAAATATGTTTAAACTGATCTCCATAGGTAATCAAAATAACAAGTAAATTAATACATTCAACGTTTACAAATAAGGTTTTGTTAAACACTTCTATACTAGCCAAAAATATATCAGTTTTAAGGTAAGAGATGATATAATTGTTAAAGAATTCCTTAACTGTTCTTTTGATTCAGATTTTTGAAATGAAATACTCGCAAACAGTAAGATGCAGAAGTAGGATGGATTAATTATATGTTCGTGTTGTTTAGTCTTTAGTTTTCTATGTTGTGTCATGTGTTCTATTATTTGTCTGTGTGTCTTTTTCTTTTTTAGCCATGGCTTTGTCTGTTTATTTTCGATTTATGAGTTAACTGTCCCTCTGGTATCTTTTGACCCTCTTTTATATAATCTTAAATGTTGGAATGATTGAATACTATGCTTTATATTCATAGTATTCTGAAATGCTTTCAATTTGATATCAGAAAAGTCTCAAAAATATTTTTTGTAAAGCATGTAAAAACTTGCATCTGTAAGGTTACTTGTACTTGAAACAAATAAGTTTCTTATTCCAAATCCTTTCAAACAGGGATGGGTGGTACGAGATGTACTCTACATTTGTTTTAGAAAATTGGCAATGATTTCTATTTCTTTTTGAATTGATCTTTGTATAGGTTGTCCTTTATAAATACAACGGTTTTACAAGTAACGCGTCTTTTGTTGAGAAATATGATATACATATATATTTTTTTTGATATGTACTTGTACATGTATCAAATATTATTAAATATGTAACAATGTGTATTTTCTTATATTTTTTAGAAGTGCAAATAAGTAAGTTGATTATTATTATTTATAATATAACATATAGTTATTTTTTTGATAGGAGTTTAAAAATGAAAGCAGAAAAAAATGCATTTCACAGTAATCAGTTGATACGATTAACATTTGGATTCATAAAATCCAGTAAACTTAACTGAAATCTCGGATCTGTAATTGTCCTTGCAAAAATGAAAACGTTTAAAACCAATCATGCCAAAAAAGAGTGAAAAAAAATCATGCCATTCGTCCATTTTCTCAAATTTGTCAATTACGTTATAGTTTTTCCATATTTGATTTTCGATTGTCCCTAAGTTAATGCTTTCTTTAAAGAATATATTTAATCTTCATTACTATTTTCATTAAGCATTACACGACATTGAGTAAGAAAATAACTTACAAATATGTTATACTGATGTTACCATATTTTGAGTATTCTACCGATTATGTCTGTTTTGTTCACGCATCGTTGTAAAAATAACGGAATTTGATGCGACTGTCATACAAGTTAGAGGTTAAGCGCTATAAAAGAAGGTCCAATTCACCATTTTGTACATTTGAGAATGCTTGTACCAAGTTAGAATATGACAGTTGTCTAGTTGTTCATTTGTTGTGTTTTGTCATTTGATTTTGCCATTTGTTTATGGATTTTCCGTTTTGAATTTTCCTGGGAGATCAGTACTTTTGTGATTTAAATTTTTTTTTATATATATATTCTTTAATGTTTGTAAGAAGGCACCTAATCCATTAACTTGTTTATCACTAGAAGGCATGCATTAATATATCAACAGAAATTGAATATAAATATAAAGAAAATTACATTCATTTAATGCACTACATATCATTGCATTTAAGTGCTACTAAACTGTGTATATATGTGCATACCTCTTAATGATGATTAATGTTATATGTATAAGTAGTTATCAAAGGTACCAGAATTATAATTTAATACGTCAGACGCACTTTTCGTCTACACTAGACTCACCAGTGACGCTTAGATAAAAAAAGTACAAAACTGAAGAGCATTGAGGGCCCAATATTCCAAAAAGTTGTCCAAGTACGGCTAAGGTAATCTATTCCTGTGATAGGAAAATCCTTAGTGTATCGAAAAAGTTAAAGTTTTGTAACAGGAAATTTATAGAAATGACCATATAATTGATATTCATGTCAACACCGAAGTGCTGACTAAGACGTTGTTCAATTTTTAGAGGGCCATTTATCAATGTTTATGTTTGACAGACTGTTATTTTTTGTTTATCATATGCTGAAAGTTATTTAACTTTATTGTTACATTCGAGTATGTGTTGTCTTTTTTCAGGTTTGGCGAAAGGTAAGTAATGAGTAATGCATGCTAATTTTTAATATTTTAAACATACAAATTAGCGGAAATCCATTTTTGAAAAACAAATCAACGAAGTGTAAATCTAGAATTATAAACATCCATATTATTGACATAAAAAACTCAATTTTGATACTTTTCTGGTACTATTTCATCAAATGTGCTTTAATATTTCCATTACAATACTCATCAGATTGTCAAAACTTTGAGATGGATCATAACAGATTAAAACGAAATACATATATATGATAGTATTGGCATAAGGGATGGCATGGGGTGGATATAGTTGTTCAGTGCCAAACAACATTGTGTTCATTCTTTTGGTGTTTTCTTTTTTTCTTTTTGCTTTTGGAGTTTGATATGCATGTTCATTTGTAAATGTAAATTTAAGAATCAATGCTTTACCTTTCCTTGAAACAGACTGGTTATTGAAAGACTCAACTTTTGACCTTGCGACCAAATTAACTAAACATTAACCGCACTCAGTGAAGACAATAGCAATTTAAAAAATAGACACCCACAAAGGTGTTATACCGAAATGAATGGATTTAACATGTGTTTGTTCCTGGCCTCCAACATAAATAATTTCAAATACTTCTCTCGTTTTATATTTAGATTGAGTCCCTAAAACGCCTTTGAGTTGCATTGTGATCCTTTATGAAATAAAGCCAATGTGATTTGAAATGAATTGTTTGTAACTCAAATACATACAAGTGATTTAAACAAAATGAATTATGCCTTTTTTGTATTGAAAAACATGAAAGCAATGTTGATATATTATATAATGTGTTTACTCTGATCAGTACTTTAATAATAACTAATTACCTGTTTGTGTTGTTGAAATTTTTCTTTTTGTTTCCCAGAAAAGGTTTGCTCATGTAAGTAGAACAGTTTTATATGTACCAAATGCCAGTAATGCATTCTATAACAATGTGAATATCACAACAACAATTCCCAATGTATATGACTGATAAATGATTCATATAGGAGATGAAGCAATCATAACAGGCGACATTCATCCTGAGATTTGAACACCCTTTAGTTATTGCTGCTTCAAGAAATTCCGTTTAAAGTACTGTTTGTATCTTTAGAGTTTGATATCACCACTAATTCAATGCTCTTCAACTTCATACTTTATTTGGCATTTTTAATTTTTTTGGATTCGAGCGTCACTGATGAATCTTTTGTAGACGAAACGCGCATCTGGCGTATATATATACAATTTAGTCCTGGTGTCTTGGATGAGTTTATTTTTAGCACTTAATTATTGAAGGTAGGGAGAAAAACAAAAAAATATATATATTAGGTAATTACAAAAATATGTTACGTATGGTTGAAAATGAGGCAACTACCGAACTGCGATTAACTGCCTCTAATTGAATGTTCCATACTTAACCGTACGTCTTTCAAAAATGAGCAAATAACTGCCCATAGATTTCGCTTGAAAGTACTTCGAGATGAAAACAATAGTTCAAACGAGAAAAAAACATTTATGTGAATGTTGTTCAAACAATGAATGATGAAATTAATAGTGTTAGGATGGAACAAATGATGACCACTAAACTACTTGCTATTTGTATGCATGGGACAAAACACATAGATTTAAGATAGTGCAAAACCATTTCCTCATCTGTAGCATTGTTCTTACTGAATCATCCAATAAAACAAAACATAAAAAACAACAAAATAAGATAATAAACACCCAACATACTCAATACTTTTCACATTTACTGAATGTCAGTTCAATGCCTATATATATATATATATATATATATAGCTAGTGCAACTGATTGTAACCAATAATGCATCTGACGGATTTCCCGAAACATGCATATATGTGGTGTAGAATAATTAATTCTCACATGTTTACCCTTTTTATCTTAGAGAACTTCAATGAGTTTGAGCTAATGAATTTGCTTGCAGACGTTTGCAATAGCTATTCAATTTAATATGACATATTGATAAGATTTAGAGTAAATGAGATAAATAAGACTGGCAAAGTAATTGCGAGGACTTTCAACAGCACGTATGTGATATGAAATTTCCAAACCATATTTTCCGTTCCAACAATACTAGTTATTAATTCCAGTATTTGCATATCCTTTGTCATAAAAGTATATGATTGGTTAGTCATTTGATAATATTCAGGAAGTAAAGGCACTTATTAAAAAAAATTTGTAGAACACGTTCTTTAGATAAAACTATATTTGACTTTTTAGCAGTATATATATTGAATAAAAGAAAGATACGTATAAGACTGACATGTGATAAATACTATTTGACTGACTATTGAGAACATACCATAGACTAACGTAGCATTAGGCACATTATTACTTAATACGATCGTACAATCTGAAGAGGCTGTCATGTTTTTATCTCTATTCCAGGAAGTGCGATTGCAGTAAATGTAAAGGGTAAGTCCATCTACAAGTTGTATCGTAACTAAACAATAATTGAAACAAAGAAAAATGAAACATTTCTTGGTCATTACTTTTTGAAAGATCTATTTATTCGATGGATTTGACTATTGTATCTTCATCTTTTTGTTGCGATGATAACTTTTGCTGAAAAGTTTCAATGAAATGAAAACTTTGTTTTTGTGACCAAGACGTGTTCCTTTAGCATAATACACATTAGTGAAGCTCGAAAACAATAAATTTGAGAATCAAACCAAATGCGAAGGTTAAAGGCTTTTAAAGTCATATATTCTGAAGACTCGTTTGAAATACAGTAGAGAAACATTGGAAATCGAAATTGTTAAACAATGTTTGTAAACAGAAAATATCAAAAACAGACGTATCATTTCTATATGTTATATATCATTTCAACTCCGATGCAATAAAGTGATTCAAAGCATATATTTTCTTTTCAAGTTACCAGCATTTAAAATCAATTGCAATATCAAAACATGTAGCTTACATTGTCCTACTACCTAATATAAATCGACCAGTTTGATATGCCAACATATATATATATATATATTTCTATTTTTTCTGTACGGTTTGTAAAATTTGAATTCAATTCAATTCAAAATCTGTTTTTATTTATCAACAGGATTGACAATTGGCACACTTATCTAGGCGAAGTAGATTATCAACCTGCAACAGAATGCCAATACGAAGATGTCTAGTCTATTTACCTACCGCATAAATGAATATAATCCAAAAATATATACATTAACCGTTTAACATTTCAAACAAACATGTATTTTGATTTCTATTTGAATTAATGTAGAAAATAAATTTAACAGTCATATTGATTGTTTGTTTGTCTTTTTCATTTTGAGCCATGGCGTTGTCAGTTTATTTTCGATCTATGAGTTTGTCTGTCCCTCTGGTATCTTTCGCCCCTCTTTGATTTCTTACATTCATTTAAATACTGGCCGTAAATTCAACTTTTCATTTACCGTGGATTCATATTCGGATACCAACACTTCCTAAAATTTGTCGCTTATTATAAAATAAAATGTGATATAATTGCCAATGAGACAACTTGCCCCCTACAAGAGACAACATAACACAGAAATTAACAACTATAGGGCACCATACGGCCTTCAATAATGAGCAAAGCCCATATCGCACAGTCAGCTATAAAAAGGCCCAAAAGGCCCCTAAAATTGATTTACTAAACTATATTCAATTGTTTCCCTTGTGCGTCTAATTTCATCAAGTTTGAATTGATTAATTTACCGTTGATGTTTGCCTATTTCACTAATGGGGGAAAGGAAAGCCCTTATCAAATGGCAAAATCAAAAGCTCAAACATTAAATGAATAGATAACAATGGAATGCAATTTATAATTTACATTTCACTTTCTAAATTTTCATATGCCTTTATTATGACCCTCCTTGAACTTGTTACACGTAATTGTCATTATTGACATCCTCTCGGATATTAATGAGCTGTATTTTCGATGTCTACTCAATGTTTGTAAGACTACCTAAATGTAGTGACATCTGCAACGTATATCTTATCTATCGGATTCCATTATGATTAAGAAATACCCGGTGTTAGAATATTTGTTACTAAACAAATCAGTCCTAACCTAGCGAGAGTAGATCTGATTCTTTACTTCATCCTTGATATAAGCTGGAACCTGTTCTTTTACGTTCTCACTTCTTCGACCACAGCAATTAGTATTGCGCAAACGCCTTGTTCGCTCCTTCAAAAAAGCGTATTAAAATCAGCTTTCATATCGGGAGGTGAATCAAACAGCTGGCACTCTCTACCTTTTATAAGAAGATGTTTTATATAGCCAATGGGGTAAAATTGTAAAAAAGGCAAATTTCAATTTCACTACCGCCTTATCTATTAAGAGTTTTGGACAGGTAATGGTTATAAGGTCTTCCTTTTATTTTGTTGATTATAAGGGATCATTGTTTGGCAAATCTAGTATATTGTATGCGGTGTTGATTTTAAAGATGATGCTTTAATCTGACGAAACCCATGTGAATCTTTTTGATATTTTGAATCGTAATGCACTATTGCATCTTTCATTGTCATTGAAATCAACGCATAATACAAGAAATTGAAAAACAGATAATAAAAATGTATAGCTAAAGGTTGACAACAACATGAAAGTGTATCTTATTTAATAGCGTAGGTATTCCATTAAAATAGTCCCACATTTGCCACTTCCTTTATAGATGCAATGCTCACATTTTGTGTCTAGCAAAATCCTTTCAATACTAGACACGTGTAGGTATACAGGGATACAATATGACATTAAGGACACAAACTTTATGAGATAATGCACACGGCAATTCGATATCTACATGGAAGTTAATGTTGTATCGAGCTTCAAAATAGTTGAAGTAGAACTACTAATTTTGATTTATTTACAAACATAAATTTCTCAACACATTGTTGTTTACAATTAATCGATACGAACACTATGATTGACTACTTTAATCAAGTCGTTTTATATTCAAAGTTGTGTGCAATCAGTGAAACATACCTCGTGATTCTTGGGTTTTATCTGCATACGTCATGCATAAGACGTGTTTAAAAACTTGAAGTCTTTCCCTTAGAAGACGACTCAACAGGAACAGGTTTTTTTATAAATGTCATAGAGAAACATTGAGCACCCCAGTTTATTGGTGGGGTTCGTGTTGTTTAGTATTTAGTTTTTGATGTTGTGTTTTATGTACTATTGTTTGTCTATTTGTCTTTTCTATGTTATCTATATATATGACGTTGTCATTTTATTTCCGATTTATGAGTTTGAATGTCCCTCAGGTATTTTTCGCCACACATTTTTAGAGTATAGCATACATACTATTTTTATCATTTAACAAGATAAACAAAAGATAACTTTAACAAAAGTGTAAGAGTTTTCGAGAATAAAACATGTATAATGTAATATTTCAGTAAGTAATACTGACCCGTTGTTATAACGTTTTAAAAATCAAGTAACATTAAGAAAATACATATCATAGTCAGCCATAAAAGATCCCAACTTGAAAATTATGAAACAATTCAATTGAGAAGTTTAACGGCCTTTTTCATATGAAAACATGCAACGGAAAACAAATGTGACAGACATAAACCAAATACAACCACTAAACTAATAGCTCATAAACTTTGGACAGGCAAATATGGAATGTTGAGAGATTTAACATGCTGCATCTTTTACTAAAGTCGTACAGGAGGGGCAAAAGATACCAGAGGAACAGTCAAACTTATAAATCAAAAATAAACTGACAATGCGATGGCCAAAAATTGAAAGGGACAAACAGACAAATAATAAAACACAAGAAACACAAAAAACAAAAAAGACTGAGAAACACGAACCCCACAAAACATTGTGGATAATCTCAGATGTTCTGAAAGGGTTAACAGATCCTTCTCCACATGTGACACCTATTGTGTTGCTCATGTTATTACACACACGATAAATAGTCTAATTTGGACGGTCACATTCATGAAAAGGGAAGGGGATTGAAGTTACGTCGTAAGAAAAATATGTAATGTCATCTGTGAAACGGTTATTCCATAACGTTCAGCCAACTCGTGATGGCGTCCGTTAAATTTACGAAGGGATGATTTCCACCTCACCATTTTGAACTCTTCGTTTAATAGCTTTTTTTGTAAGCAGCAACCCGCTATCAAGGAAATCATAATCAGAAATACAAGCTTTAGAATATGTATCAATTAGGAGATATATAATCCGTATGCAGGCGCTGCTGGAATGTTGCTACATAGAAATGGAAAGTTCATAATTGGGATGCTGAAATCATGTCCTTTGTCGGAAAGCTTTGTTTACAACCGACCCTCATTGTCTATTTATAGATATGAGACAGACTAATCTGTATCTGTTGTATCCTTAATCTCTATTTCGATGGAATAGATATACAAATAGTTCATTTTTTCATTAATGACTTATTATAAAATGCCCTGTGAACCATGTCTATATTGCCAATAGTATCGTTGGACTAATTAAGATAGTATCGTTAAAAAAGCCAAATTTAAATTCATACAGATTCAATAGGTAACGATGTCCACAACATGCCCAATATGCCTCAGTTTTGGTAATTAAAAATTCTTTCTTTATAAACCCATCTTGTACACACCTCTGGTGATTAGATTTCTCTGTTTGATTGTTTATCAATTGCCACTTCGGGACTTCGTTTAGTTGCCGCAGCAGTATAATGTTGAGGACCTACAGTAACCTTTAGTTATAAATGTATATGTCAGTTTGTCTCTTGTGGAGAGTTCTATCATTCCTATGTCGAAATCTTCAATTTAATTAAAAAAGAATACCCTGATGTAATTGTACTGTTTCGCATTTTGAATTAAATTGATTCAAATAATCAATTAGGCAATCAAAACTAAATCTAGATGAGTTGACACGGCTGGTATTAACAGTTGTACTGAATTACTACGTATAGATAAAGTTGTATCATTCACCAATCATTTATACAATGTCATGTGTATAATCAATCCTCCAAACTACTTGTTACATCCATGTACATGTGCATACTTTTTCTTATGCTTCATGCATACAACATACTGTTATTCAATTTTTGTTCTCACATTTTTTCATATTTTTTACTTACACATTTTTCACAAAACAGATGAAATGCTATGGGTTATTTAACTTTGTATACGGCCGCTATTATAAAATAATAACTGTTCGTAAAAATGAACCTCCATGGCTAACAAATGATGTTAAAAAAAGATAAGGAAAAAAAATAGAATCCACAGAAAGGCTAAAAAATATAATAACCCATCGGATTGGTAAAAATTTAAGAAAATACGAAATGAAGTTACCAGTTTAACAAGAAAATCAAAGGATGATTATAACAACTGTTACAATTTAATTAAAAAAATCATGAACAGTAACCCGTCCACTACTAATTGGTGGAAAACGGTTAAACAAATATCCGGATTAAAAACAAAAGACGCAATTGTACATTAATGGTTAATAACAACTTAATATTTGATGAAATCGAAAAGGCAAATGAATTTAATCGATTTTTTTCTTCCCAGTCAAATATTGATGATTCAAGTGCTATGTTACCTGAAGAACTTAAAACTATTAGTGATGACATTGGTTATATAGAACTTACTGTTACTGAAGTTGAAGACATATTGAAAATTGTTAATCCCACAAAAGCTTCTGGCCCAGACCTAAAATGTCCCAAATTGTTAAAAGAAGCATCTTCTGTTTTGAAGTATCCATTATGTAAGATATTTAACTTATCGTTAAGTACGTCTACTTTTCCAGATCAATGTTACCCCAGTTTATAAAAATAGTAAACCGAATGACGTTAAAAACTATAGACCTATTTCCTTGTTGAGTGTAATTTCAAAGTGTATGGAACGATGTGTATATAAACATGTTTACAATCACCTTATACGCAATAATATTTTAACGAAAAATCAATCCGGCTTTACACGGGGGGATTCAGCGGTTAATCAATTAATTAACATTTCAAAATATTTTGGGAAGGCTTTAGATAGCGGTAAAGAAAAAAGGTGTCTTTTTTTCTAACAACGGATCCTGGAACGACTATATTAAATATTTAAATATATAGTTTCTAAATCTTACAAAAGAAAAAATATAATGAGAAAAATGAAAAATGTTCTTGATAGATTTTCACTTGAAAAAGTTGAATATGCCGATGTCGTTTGGGACTCCCAAAATCAGGGTTTGATTGCTAAACTTGAAAATATTGGGCTTGACGAAGCGCGTATCGTCACGGGGGGGGGGGGGGGGGGGTACTAAACTTACCAGTATAAGCAATTTATATGTTGAAACTCGATGGGAAAAGTTATATGAAAGACGACGCAATCATAGACTAATTCATATTCATAAAATTTTGAATTATCTAACTCCAGAGTATTTAAGAGACTTATTGCCTGATTCAGTAGGAAGTAGGCATGATCATAATACAAGACAAAGAAATGATATTACACAAGTCAACACACGGACCCGTTTATATTATGAATATTTCATCCCTGCAACAACAAAACTATGGAACACTCTTAACTTGAACACAAGAAAAAAATAATTCACGTTTATTTGTTATTATTTTTATTTCATTTTTCTCATTAATTTTTTTTTCTTTTTCTTTTTTCACCTTTTTCATATTCATATTTTTATTACAGAGCATGCCAGTATTATATTTATGTATTGTTCAATAAGTGTTTTATTTTTGTAAAAGGAGACAGATTTATAAAAGAAAATTGTTGGTTTCTGAATCCTTAATATTATTTCATTGTATAATATGTTTAATGTTGATTTATCTGAATAAATATTGTTTAAACTAATCAAAAGTTATACTTTATGCAACTATGTCAACCCAGATATACGTTTATAAGACATATACAATACGGGCTTTATTTTCGGATAATCATAAAAAATAGGTATAATGTTTCCTTTTTCTGTTGTCATATATTGTATAGGACTTTATTAGTCTTGAATATTTTTTTTAGTTTTAGTTCATCTATATGGTTTTGAGTTATATGAGACGTACCGCGATTAATACATGTAGCAAACAATTTAAATGTTTAAATTGATCAATATATGCGTGCTAACTATATACCATTCATACACTAAATATATATGTGTAAGTAGTCAGGTAAAACGTATCTCTAATCTATTCAGTACAGGTAAATATATAGAACCATTTATCTGAGGCTTGGTGGGATATTTTATCAATGTAGTTCAGTGAGTTTATAAATAAGATCTAGAATAAATTATGGAATCAAAACATTTAAAAACAAGCAAATGTTATAAAATACATGTTTTACATGATACTGTTAACGCAGATTGCAATGTTAAACGGCATTCTTATCATCGATACTTTAAACAATGCATATTTGGTTCCATATTATTGGGATTTTGTTTGTATTAAGAAAAATAACTATAAAAATCGAAAGTTAAACGAGCAATCAATATGTAGTCTAGTGAGTTTATCAATAAGATCTAGAATCAATTATTGAATAACAACAAGCAAATGTAATAACATATATATCTTACATGATACTATTAAACTATAACGTAGATTGCAATGTTATCATCTATACCTTAAATTATGCATTTTTGATTCAACATTATTGGGTTTTTTTCAACTTGAATTAATTTACATATTTCCAGTATATGATTCATTTGAACAAGCAAAGTTAATTGAATTTTCTTTTCAGTTCTTCCTATAGATTTTATTATTAGTTGTGTAAATGTTGCCAGAGTACGTTTTTCAGTTAAACGAGCAAACCTAAGGTTGTTGGTGGTGATAAAGGGAAACAAACAAAATGGCACAAGCCGCTGCATCGACTTGTGAAATCTGTACTGGTGGACCAGGTGAACATTACTGCCAGCAGTGTGATCAGTTATTTTGCGAAAACTGTAAATTATCTCATTTACGCGCAAAGTCTTGTAAAAATCACACTTTTGTAAGCGGACGAGATATCAACCAGGAAGAAAAACTTCTTTGTACGGACCACATGGAAAGTTTCTTATTCTACTGTCAGGATTGTGATACTCCTGTCTGTAGAATTTGCTCCGTCGAGAAACACAGTCGCCATTTGATGACAGACCTTACTAAATCAACTAAAAAACTTAGATCTGAACTTGCCAAGGATATTGAATCAAAGGAAACAACATCGAGGCAAAACGTAAACACAATTGAAAAGTACACACAAGCTTACCGTGAGGAAGTCAAAGCAGTCATCAAGACCATTACTGAAGAGGGCAATTCCTGGAAGAAACTAATTGATAAAAAAGTCGAAGGTTTTGTTAAGCTTGTGCAGGATGAGGAACAGAAAGCATTACATAATATGTCTTCACTAATCAAAGTTCATCGTAAAGATTTCGAAAACTGTCAACAATGGCAAAAGAACATCAAAGAAATGGAATCGATAGCAGATGTACTTTTGTTAAAAAAGCTTAAGAAATTTAGAGTTGATGTGGACAATATAGAATTACAGCAAGTTCCTCAAAGGTCATCTGTGTCATACGGAAACAAAAAGCCTTTAGGTACAGAAATAGACAGCCTATTTGGAGAGTTACAGTTTAAGTAAGTTATCAATTCATAGAAAAAAAATAATTATGGTGTTAACAATTGCATCGGTATACGGAATATTTTCTTGAATAAATGGTATCTCTATCTGTTGAATGTGTGTCTTGTAGCAATGCAATCGGAGCAAAAGATGCCAAATAGACATTCAAAGGTGTTCTTAAAAAAAACGACAACACAATGACAAAACAACAAAAACGAAAAACACCAAATGACAAACAACACTACACAAAATAAAAATGTGTTATTACACTAACGAACATCTGTTGAACATACTTCTTCAAGAGGTAAACAGACAAAGCAGGTTAACGAATGGTTGTAAGATAAGAACAGCACATATTTATGATTGATACTACGGATCGAGAAAAGACAATGTTGTTAGAAAATGTTCAATACAGACTAAATTCGTACGCTCATTTTGATACGACGAACAGTTATTTTTGGCTCGCTTTGTATGAACAGTAGTCCACATTGAAAGTACCTCAATTATAAGAAAATAGAAATCAGACACTTTGATAGAACGACACACATTTAAGCATCTGGTATTTCAACTTTAGATTTAAGACTTTAAAGAAATCAAGGTTTCAGCATCATCAATCACATTTGAAAATTGATTGATTTGGATTATCGGTATGTGCTATCTTATACTTACACCGTTCTTCGGCATATTTAGGTATTAGTGTCCCTATTAAATATACACCATAAATATATACATAGAACAACTTATACCACTATTGAAAAACAGCTATTGACATTTGTCTAGCACTTAGTTATAGTCCATTATTTTGGACTCTCAGTTACTGAATGATTTAACTGTTTTGTAGCCAATCCTGCAATTAAAACGGCACGTGTGATAAATAAGCTACTGTCATAACTGTTCATTCTTTATATTAAGAAACTTTCTTCGAAACAGCTTTGACCATTCTTGTTATATTTGTGATGGTTGTGTTTATATCATGTATTTAGCACCTCGTACACTTCAGTTATAAAACATCTCCATCTTTTAACTCTCTAAGTTGTAGCTGTCCTTGTGGTGATTAGTTACATGAAAGGCACTTCGAAAATTAATCTAACACAAGTGTTGTTATTCTATAGATGATTCCTGGTATATATAATCATTTTGTTTTCATTTTGTTCTTGTATAAACCACATAATTATTTCCCTACCTTTAAAAGATATGTTTTTCCCCATGTTTGGCATCCTACATATCTTTAATTTTCTGAAACCTAAAATATACCTTAACTTTTTTGTATATGACATAATGAAATACTAATTATTACTAATCAACTTACCTTTTATCATATATTTAGCAGTATATACAGTCATGACAGTAGTTTTTATATTTAAGTATCACTCCACCTAAGAATCATGCAAAATAAAGAAAAAGTGATTTACCCTATGTAACCAATATGCTTCATATTTGGTTATGTGACATACTTTGAGTAAAAATTAACATATTTTCAACCATAATTGGTAATGCCTACTATAAAGTCATTTATACCCTAATAAAAATTCAGATGGGCATGTTTTTCTCACTATAAGTATTGGAAATATGATGGATGCTATAACATATATCTGCCGTGAGCAGGCGAGTTGTAGTAAACCATTTAGCATTTCAGAAAATATGGAATCTCCCAAACAACATTTCAAAAAGTTATATTTGTAGGCTATTATCAATAAAAAGTTATTTTCATTTTAAATTAACCGCTTGTTCTTACTATTTCAAGAAAGACATCTCTGGTTGAACTTCAAAACAAGTAAAAAAAAAATTCATAATGTATTCTGCATTTTCTATAAATCTGCAATTAACAGTGTTGAGAAATTGTTTATTGCGTTAAATTGGATAGATAAATCATTTTTACTGATGACTTTTGTTCAGTGCATCGTGTCTTGTAAACAATGTTTTATCACTTCCGGTTCTGCTTCACTACATGTGGAGGCAAATTTACGATGTTGTTTATCATACAATATGCAGCCGTCATCAAAGAAATTCTTATTGTGTTCTTTACTAATGTTACTCTACAGACACAACTAAAGCTTAGTTTGTGTAACAGAGATGTAAAATATCATTTGAAATTAGCCTTTGGACTGAAAAGTATCGATCCGTACAAAATACTACAATCAAGATTATAACAACTGAAGAAAGCAGACTTGTTTATAGTGTTAACCCACAGAGAATGGATGTTTACTACTTATATTTCACTCAGAGTATAAACACCACACTGTTACAAACTTGGTATAGAGTTTCAACAGGGTAATTCAAAGTTACAAATGGAAACTTGACATGAGGATGAAGACAAAATGCAGACAGTCAGAGGCCTTTTCATAGCCAAAGTAGCCTGAAGGAATACAAAATACTTCTCCGAGTTGATATTGGTAGGTTAAACAACATGATTACTTTTTTTTCATTAAATGCGGAATATAAGTACATTCATAAAATAGGATATTTTTATTTTTTGGAAAGGGGGAGGGGCGGGGCAATGACTCAATTTAGTATTTGTTCAAGTGTTTACTGGGTTCCATGACCAATAGCTTTCAAGTTGCTGGTCCCAGTGAAATGCTAGACATGTAGTCATGACAGTCAGCCTGTTTAGTTAAATTATTTATTTTAATTTTATTAATATTAAATAAACCTAAATATTTGAAATATCCAAACAGGAAGATTTGGAATGATTGCCGAACGTTCTCTCTGATTCACGTTCGCCCTGATACCAGTTCGCGCAGGGTGCATTTGCCTTGATTTTTTTTTTTTTTTTCCAAAATGTTTTCTAGTTTCTTTGTTTATAATGTTTATTATCATGATCATGTGAACAGAATATGTTGAAATTTTGTTGAAAAACTACCCTAATATTTGTATAGCCGAAACGAATTTATTATTAAATATCTGTATTCAACTTCAATGCCCTCAAGGGCGAACCACCCCGATAGTAATGAAAGCATTCTTTATTATCATGATAACAGGTAGACATGCTAAAGCTCAATTGACAGTCACATACTTTCTATGTTACTGTCATTAACACTATACATCCTTCAACACTGAGTTAATCCATACTGTATAGTAAGATCTAAATAACCCAGTAATAACAAATGTAAAGCATTCCAAACAGAAAACTATTAAACGGTCTGGTTTATATCCATTTTTTTCTATAAAAAAACAAACGCCGGTATGATATATACAAGATATACATGTATGTACAATATTTAGTTAGTACATGTAAATAAACAAAGGACAACCACATGCACTGAATTATATGTATTACAGACTTTTAAGGCTACTTTTAAAGGATTTATAAGTCAATGTACAAATGTAAGTGTGTAATTTGTGTGCTTTCTTGTTATCTTTTATGTTATATCTTTTTTTGCCATTTACATGTAGTTGCATATTGGGGATTTATGGATGCAACTAGTACTCCACAAAGACAATAAAAGACGAGGACTTGGATTGCATGAAACTTTCAGAAATCTTCAATATCTTAATAACTAGGTCATGATGCCTTTGTATTGTGAAACTATAATTTTCTTATAAAAAAGAAGATGTGGTATGATTGCTGATGAGACAACTATCCACACAAGACCAAAATGACACAGACATTAACAACTAACGGCCTTCAACAATGAGCAAAGCTCCTACCGCACAGTAAGCTATAATAGGCCCCGATAAGACAATGTAAAACAATTCAGACGAGAAAAGTAACGGCCTTATTTATGTAAAAAAATGAACGAAAAACAAATATGTTTCCTTTCTCAATTTTATGTAACACATAAACAAATAACAACCACTGAATTACAGGCTCCTCACTTGGGACAGGCACATACATAAATTATGTGGCAGTGTTAAACATGTTAGCGGGATCCCAACCCTCCCCCTAACCTGGGACAGTGGTATAACAGTATAACATGTATAACATAAGAACGAACTGCAACAATATATGTCAGAGTGGGCAACTGAAATTATACATTTTTTTTACTGTATTTTTGTTTGTTATACATGTATATCACAGTGGACATCACTGACTCTATATTACTCTTTATAATTACTGTTGCCAGACTCACTTTTAGAAATCTTGGAATTGCATTTGTATTTCACTTTGTTTCCTATTCCTAGTTAAGCTAATATATATACAAAATATGTTTTGAGAAAAGGTATGAAGGTTAAAATTAAGAATGGAAATGTGGAATGTGTCAAAGAGACATTAACCTGACCATAAGACACATGATAGAACAGACAGAAGGTCAACCGTAGGTCTTCAATGCAGTGAGAAATTCCCGCACCCAGAGGTGTCCTTTAACTGGCCCCTAAACAAATATATATACTAGTTCAGTAATAATGAAAGCCATAATAAACTCCATATTCTATATGTATTTTTTTTTGTTTAACTTAAAAATCTTATGAATATGTATTATTAATCTGTTTTTAAGTTACCTTCTACCAGTCATCCAGTGGCATTTACAGTTACTAGAGCAGAAATTTAAACTATGAAGAAAGTGATACATTGTATACAAGGTAATTAACTAATAGAAAATAATTGTTTTTTAAAGATGTTCTTATATCAGACAACTTAGTTGTCAAAACAAAATCAATGTGCTTGTAACTTTGGATAGAGTCTCATGAAATGGTGAAAATCACTGTATCCCGGTACACAGGTACACAGGGTTGTCAATAAATAAAAACTTAAAATTAGCAGAACTTAAATTACTGATACATATATGTAATTTATTACAATACACTTTAAAGAATCATTTTTTGAAACTTGGATCACAGATAAATATACATGTAGAAAAATATATTTACTATTTATCAAATCTATTCATAATTGCTGACTCTCCCAAAGCAATTAAAAACAAAATTTAACGGTTTCAAGTTTTGACGTCACATGCTTGTTGAGTAAACAGGCGTTTATAAGTATTACATTTGATTTCTATGATTTTTATTCTTACAATTATTTTAAACATGATCATACATGTACCATTAATAATTTGCATGTATTATAATATTTTCATTTCTGTTTTGTAGATTTTCTAGAGGAACTACATATTCATGATATTGAGTTACATAACAGACATAGAGCTATCACAGTCACGTATAATGTATTGGAAGCAGCGTTTTATAAGATATCAGTAAGACAGTGGACATACTACCCTTTTGGATGAATTATAGCCCGAAGAAGTGTTGATCTGACATTAAGGACTGAGCCATACAATTTTTGCCCTCATCCTTCAAGTGGTTTGTTTAGAAGGGACTGAATTGGCTTGTGTGTGTCTGGATCTTTAAAGGAAAAGACTTGATTGACTATTTGTAAAAACAAAAATTTTATAGAATTATAAAGAAAATAAAGCTAACTGATTTTTGTATTGCCTGTGAAAATAAAGCTCTATATATGGGAGACTTAAAGATTTACTTATTACTATCTGGCTGCAGCAGTGTAAACTATTTGTAGAAAGCTTTATATTTTAGAGGGGAGAAGACATGGATGCTTCAAACCTTTTATGCAGATACCTTACACTAAGAAGTTTCCTTCTGTCAGGTGTCCCTTTTCCTTGACAACATTTTCATGTTTCAACAAAACCATAAAAAATATACCTACCAGGTAGTTTGATCTGCTCTTGAACTCATTTTCATGATTCATTGGTCAATGTTAAGTTTTGTTTTTTTGGTATGTTTTTCAATTATCACTTGAACACACCCGTGATATCGTGGATCTGTGACTGAATTAAAGTATATAACTATGCGTAAGCCTTATTTTAGTATTAGTATTGTCATCTGATAAAGTCATGCCGATGATAAGATGCAGTTTTTCTCTGCTTTAAAAATCTTTTTGCTTGAACCCAGCGACCTGGAACTTATCAATTATTGGTTATATAATTTTTTTTGGAAAACAAAAGGGTCTGGAATGGTTTTTTTTTTAATCAACAGTATGGTCGTATATAAGTTATAAACAAAGTTGAATTCTTTGATTCGCTGTTTTACGTCATTCCAGCTAACAAATTGAAAACTGTACCTATATGCCTTATCTTAAGTTAAGTTTTTAGTATTCGTATTGTCATCTGAGAAAGTCCTACTGATTAAGATACTACAATCAGGAACGATGTGACAATGATTGAATTTAGTAGTGTCAACCCTGTGATTTAAACCTGTGTATATCGAAAAATCCTGAATACATCGTTTGGTGGTGCGCCTGTCAGATGCGGAACGTACAGATACGGTAATAAACTGAATATACTATTGGTATCGGTATCGGATTTGACCCGGAACTTGTTAATTATTGGCAATATTAATTTTGTGGGAAACAAAAGGGTCTTGAGTGGTGTAATTTCTAATCAACACCATTGTCCTATATTAGCTATATATAAAGTTGAATATTTGATTTGTCGTTTTTACCCCAGGATGACTGACGTTATTATAGTATTATAGATAAGCAAAACAAGATATAACTACTTTAGTGTACTGAAGTGAACAATTCTACGGTGTACATGTCTGTCTGACTTTGACCGAATGGCTCATTGTCATGGATCTTTAAAAATGTTTAGTTGATGAGATACATATGTATTCTGATCCTATAGAGCAACCAATTTGTTGTCCTTTTTAGAAGCAGTGTTGAGCTTTATCATGAACCATTACTTCTATATTGATAGGGTTCATACCCCCCTTTTCTTGTCCAAATTTCAAATTGAATTCTCGAGAAAAAAAATAAAGGAATAAACATATCTGAAAAGCGTTCATTGATTAATTATAGAGCGTAACTGTCAGACTTAACATCCAGGAGGAGGGGGTTGACAAATATCTTCAAAGGGTTGATTGAAAGATTTAAGTAAAGCATCAAAGCATCAATATTTTTGCTCCTTACAATGATTTTGTACAGAAAATGATAGTTAGATATTCATCACATTCGCACGAAACTTTATTCATTACCCCTTTCAAAACTTCATTCTCTGTTCAATTTATGTTTGGAATCCACTGTTACAAACCCTCATTCAAACCTATACAAAATTACAGCTATAATTTCGGATATTGCAAGTCACAGACTTTTCAAGCCAGTCCGCATTGGCAAAGATGAAAAAGAGAAAAGATCTTTCCTTAATCTTTCCTTTGCCAACAAAGGTATCGATGGCGTCAACCTAGGAAATATCCTTCATCATGAATTAGTTCAATCGAAAATACCTCCTTATTTCAAAGACCAGTCTGTACCAATCATTACTTATACCTATACCAAACCTATTGCAACTAAAATTTTCAATTACAAACACGTTTTGCAGGATCTCGATATTGACGACTTCAAGTCTAAACCTCCCGATTGCACTTGTGCTAGTTCCCAATTCACATATAATCCCGCTGGCCACGTTATTACCGGTGACCTCAACATTGTTAATAACACTTCTCTACGAAATGTGTTATCGAAAGGTCCGAAATATCGTGAGCATAAATCCATCAATTGGAAATTCAACTTTAAAATTTTGATGGATTCAGTTGAGGATTATGCCAGGCAATGGGCTAAGCGCGAGAAGGAAGACGTAGACACTCTTTCCGAATGGATTAAGGCAGTGAGGTCGTTGATACAAATCAGAATTAAGAAACTGAATGGGTCTATTAATGCCCATGCTACGTCAATCTTTAAAGACCCAAATGTTGCAAAACACCTATCCTACCTCCATGACAAATATGTTGTTGTCCCCGCAGATAAAGCCTCAAACAACATCGTTTTTGTATGTAAAACTCATTACATTAACTGCTTGATAAACGAATTAGGTATTGACAATTCACTTGGAAACTCAACATATACACTCACGACACTTACCAAAGAGGAAATCCTGGATAATCATAGGTCTGTTCTGTGTTCCTTTGGAATTTCAACCAAAGATGACGACCTGGATCTGCCATCACTGTATTGGATACCTAAACTACATAAGTGTCCTTACAAACAACGGTATATTGCTGGGTCTTCCAAGTGCTCCACGAAACCTCGTTCTAAATTATTAACATCTATTTTATCAGCAATCAAAGACGGGCTTCAAAGTTATTGTGAAACTGCCTATTCTAGAGGGGGCGTGAATCAGATGTGGATACTTAAAAATTCCAAAGATCTTTTAGAGTACATACAATCTAACTCTCTTTCATCTTGTAACAGTATTAAAACATTTGACTTTTCTACTCTGTACACTAGTATTCCACATTCCAAACTAAAAGACAAATTGAAAGAGTTGGTATTGCTTTGTTTCGTAAAAAAGAATGGCCAACCGATATTATCAAGATGCTTGATTTCTTGATTGACAACATATTTGTTACGTTCGGAGGACGTGTTTTTCAACAGACTGTCGGCATTCCAATGGGAACAAACTGTGCCCCTATACTTGCCGACTTATTTCTTTATTATTATGAGGCTGACTTCATGCAGGAACTTCTTAGGAAGAAAGATAAGAAGTTAGCACTATCCTTTAACTCTACATTTCGCTCTATAGATGATGTTCTTTCACTAAATAATTCAAAATTTGGTGACTATGTGGAACGCATCTATCCAATCGAGCTAGAGATAAAGGATACTACAGATACAGTTAAGTCGGCATCATATCTTGACTTACTTCTAGAAATTGACAATGAGGGTAGGTTGAAAACAAAAGAGATGATTTCAGCTTTCCAATTGTGAACTTTCCATTTCTAAGTAGCAACATTCCAGCAGCACCTGCATACGGGGTATATATCTCCCAATTGATACGATATTCCCGTGCTTGCATTTCCTATCATGATTTTCTTGATAGAGGGTTGCTGCTTACAAGGAAGCTATTAAACCAAGAGTTCCAAATGATGAAGTTGAAATCATCCCTTCGTACATTTTACGGACGCCATCACGAGTTGGTTGACCGTTATGGAATAACCGTATCACAAATGATATCGGATATGTTCCTTACGTCGTAACTACAATCCCCTTCCCTTTCCTGAATGTGACCTACCGAATTAGACTATTTACCGGATTTGTTATCACATAAGCAAAACGACGGGTGCCGCACGTAGAGCAGGATCTGCTTACCCTTCCGGAGCACCTGAGATCACCCCTAGTTTTTGGTGGGATTCGTGTTGTTTATTCTTTAGTTTTCTATGTTGTGTCATGTGTACTATTGTTTTTCTGTTTGTCTTTTTCATTTTTAGCCATGGCGTTGTTAGTTTGTTTTAGATTTATGAGTTTGACTGTCCCTTTAGTATCTTTCGTCCCTCTTTTGAACAAATGTTGTTTAAATGATTTTAAAAGAAGATTTTGTAAATCTAGGCCTTTGTCTCCATGACGACCAAATTTCCTTCTCAACTTTATTTCATTATTTTGAAGAATTTGATTTTACAATGTATTACATGGAGAAAAATTTAATAAAATTAAATGCTTGCTTGAAATTTAATTATTAAAAAGCATACATTTAATTTTATCAAAAATAAGTAATTCTCAAAATCGGTGTGTACTGTTTCCATGGAAACTGGTAGTTTGATTTGAGGATAATAATAAATAAGTAACTGTGTTCTTTACTTTGTTTCAATATTTAGGTGTTATACAAGTTAAAAAGACACAATCAAATGAATTGTGCTAAAATACATGAAAATAATTTAGCTTATTGTAAGAAAAAAAAAATGCAAAAAAAAAAATAGACAAAAAAAACATTTCTTTTCTGAAAAATCTAAAGGAGGCTACTAACGATTATTTTTGATATGTTTTATACAAAGGTCCAATGAACAAATGCAAACAAACCGGTTATCCATAGGACCCTGCTCTTGAAAGAAAATAGAATTTGAAAAACGTAATTTTCACTCCTTTTAATAAAATCAAAAACTGCAACAATTGGTTGCCATGGAAACAAGAGTTGCCATAGTTGCAATTTCTGTTTATCAACTTTAATTTTTAGAACAAATGTGGAACTATGATAACATATATTTGTTTTATCGAAATTAATTAGCAGTTTATAAAAAAATCGGTGATGAAAAACAGAAATTTTTAAGGTTTTAGGACTGAAATTAAAGGGTTGTTATGGTGCCATCGTTACCATAGCAACTAAATGTACAACACATGTGTAATTGTTATTTTTTTTTAGTTTCTTATCAAAATAGAACATATGAAGCCCAAAAAAGTCAATTTGACAACTATCACTATATCACCCTCTGCATGATTCTTAGGTGGAGCCATACTTAATAAATAGCCTGCAGTTTAATCCATATCGCGCAAATTTGATGCGCACCCTTTATCATAGCCTTTATCACACCCTTTAACACACTCCTACTTTTTTTTGGCACACTAAATGCAACAAAAAAAATACAAAACACACAAAACAAATACAATAAATAAAATATTTTTAAAACAACAGCACGCAAATTGTAAGGTAAGTAATTCTTTTAAGGCTTTTAAAACAAGACAAAAGTAGAACTGAAGGTAATCCAGTGCTGTTGATCAGAAAACAGTTCATATAATATAATACTCTCCTGTAAAAATATATGATAAAGCGTCTAAACATTTCAAAATCCGTATCACATGCCATATCACCTTCGACCAATATCATCTCACGGGCATAAAGGCCATTTGGCTGATATTGTTGTCTCGAGATGATACGACATATGATACGGATTTTGCCATGTATTATTCTCTATTTATCATATACTGAGACTAAATAACATATGATTTTTACTGTATGATAATAGCATCAAATTTACGTAGATTCCATATTTTTCGAATTAGTGCCTAGCGGGCTGATATGAAAAGTTGATCACATACTTCGATTGTTATCACATGCCTTTCCATAAAGTTATCGCATGGCATTCCGGTGATGCTCGGCAAATTCCGGAAAATACACCTCAATGCAACGTTTTCAGTGAAAAACATTACAAAATAGTTCACGAAATAATTATTAAGATACTGAAAAGTCTATTGTGTAAAATAATAATGAAAAAATAAAAAATAAGAAACAAACAAATTATAAAATAAATAAATGTTTTATAAGTTTCAAACATAGTTTAGAAAGTTACTTTGAAAAGGTTGACTTTTCTTAACAGTCTTCATAATGTTTATTGTTTTTTTTTGTCAATTCGTCCATATTAAAATGTTTTTTTTTCTGCTGAGGCATATGGTAGAAATATTTCATATCGAACGTACTAAATTTGGGTTCCGACGCACGTGAACTTTTCACTCTTTGAACTTCTATTTGGGAACCACATAAAAGGATCAATATGTGAATCTGTTATTTGTCTCCATTGTTGAAGCATATGATACAAATATCATAACATGTCATTTTTCATATCACATGCATTACCAGACCTCTGTCAATATCATCCCTCGAGCCATGCGGATCTTGGGCTGATATTAAACCTAAGGCTGATAATACATGCGATATGAAAAATGCCATGTAATAATCTGATAATATGTATTTCTTGCATATTGTCTTAACCAATTTCAATGAGCTTATTATGTAGTGATGTTTTGTGTTTTAGAGAAGGTAAAGCGTTATTGGAAAAAACTGGAAACCAGCAAAATACCAGGTAATATAATGCATCTTTTGTTTAGCAATATGAAGGAAACATATGTACATAAACTCTATTCAACTGTATAACTCTAATGATTAAGGACACAGTAACATAAACATTGAAAACTGAAGATGAAGATGAAGACAATGTTCAAAGCACAACACAAATACAAGATAGAAGACCAAAATTAGCAGTCCAGCATTTTGTTAATTAAAGTCACTCTCATAGCTTATGAAAAACGAACTGCAATATGTTGATAACCAATAATTGGCTAGATATTTGTAAATGAACAGTACTTTTCTAGATGTTCAATGGGATGTATTATGATTGCCAATGTGACAAATATTTACTTAAGTTCGAATAAAAAGATTTAAACACTTACAGGCAGCAGTCAGGCTTTCAACAAGATGCACAAAGTAATGCCGTATAGTCCGCTATGGAAGGGTTTCTTTATTGGCGAAAATGTGCTTGAAACATGACGTTATACCAATGTTTTCGTTGTAAGCTTGCACACTTTTTGCACAAGTTACGGTTGTGTCATATTCGTCTTTTCCTTGTGGCAGTGTGTTAATGCATGCTTTCTCAGAGATAAGAATACACCCTAGTTAATATTATTTTAGGTCTAAAGAATCACAAAAGAAGTACAAATACGCCTGCCGTGAATGTGGGTAAGTTAAAATAATGTCCACATTGACAATGTTGTTTTTATAATTGTCTGGGTTGGTCCATGGTGGTTTTTTCTGACTTATTGAAATGTCATGTCAAGACTGTTGGTAAATTTAGAAGTAATATAAAAGAACTTGTCATTACTGACATTATCATCTGTTATGATATTGTATAGTATATGGAAATTGTCTCCCATGAGTGATAATATTGAAGTCAATTCAGATTAATCAGAATATGTAAATTGTGTTGAGAAGTTGTATTCAACTTAAAAAAACCAACACCGTTGAACATTTTCTTAACAGATAAAATAAAGTATTATATTGATTGTTTACAAAATAAGAGTAAAAAGTATCTAAATTAACATTAATGTGCCTTACTGTTTTTGGTGCAAATATTTTGGAAGATGTTACTTTCCTATTGACCATAAAAGATTGATTTTAGTGCATACACAACAGTCCCCACGCTAGAACTAAAAAACATGCAAACTGTGTTCAATGATGCGTTTAAAATGTGTTTTTTTTTTTAAATATTCAGAGTATTATTAAATTAATCTAGACAGATGTAATGTATGTGTTAAATGAATACACAACATTCCACGTTCTTTAAATTTAATATTTCGGTGAAATGTTTGTTGTCCTTTTTATTTCAACCTGCCATGATTTGCTAACAGATGCATGTGTTTGGACTTTTTTAACAAAATAACAAACTCTTCAATTGTTTTACTGTATTGTCATTTGATATATTTATTGGATTCTTGTTACAGGAATGAACAGATTTCAACGTAAGTATAGTGTACTTAAATGTATAATAATGATTACAGAAAACAAAGATGGTTTGAATTAACCTTTTTTTAATTGTTCTTCTGATTATTAGTGAACGATCAAGTAATACCTCCTATTTCACCTAAATCGCAAGGCCTTTGAATTCACCTGATAAGTAATACGTGAGGTAAACTGATGAACGTCGGTAAATACTTGGTCAAATATGTTCAGATTATGTGGGGTGCGGTTCTGACTAGGTCAAGTATGGTTCCTAGTAGATTAAGTATGGTTCATCCGCGTACAAAATGGTTAAATACTGGTCGAATAAAGTACAAGTTCAGACTGTAGATATAAAAAAGAAGAGGTGGTATGATTTGTCAATGAGACAACTGTCAACAAGAGACCAAAGTGACACAGACATTAACAATAATAGGTCACCATACGGCCTTCAACAATGAGCAACGCCCATACCGCATAGTCAGCTATAAAAGGCCCCGATATGACAATGTAAAGCAATTCAAACGAGAAAACTAACGGCCTTATTTATATAAAAAAATTAAGTATATTTAAAATTACAGTCGAGTATTTTAAAGTAAATTTTAGACCCATTCATATATAACATGTAAACAAAAAAAATTATCTGGACACAACCTAAAACACTTTGTAACCTCATTGAATTATTGGTGTGTTTCCAAGAATATTTCTTTGTAAATTAAAATGAAGGATGACATTCAAAATGTATGGACATTTTAGTGGGATATTTTCTTTTAAAAATCTCATTGAACCATTATTCCGGTAATTTTTATTCAGACACACAACGTACATGCATGCGTGTCATGTACTAAAGTAAAGATTTGTGACTTCTGAAAAACACTTCATAATTAGGCACAAGTATTTTTTTTTAACAGGAATGATCCTATTACCAGGAAGCACGGGTTCATGTATGTATTAAACTTATAATTCTTTTTAGTGCTTAAACATTATGAAGATTGTTTTATTCACATACGAAACTAAATAGCTCGAGCTTTAAATTATTCTAAGCGGGATTATTCATTCTATGTGAAAAAAATCCGTTTTTTATATGAAAACAATGGTATATTGATAAAGTTTGAGTGATCCAGTAACTAATGGTACATACTTAAGAGCATCTTTACCTTAACAAGAGAGTGTATGTATTCATATTGATATCTTAAACAATGTAAATGATAAATTAAACATAGACCGTTCAATTCGTTTGCGATAATTTCTTTTTTTCGTGTTCATAGCATATTGATTTCAAATAAGCATATTTTTTTTATCTTTGAACTACTGGTAATTTTGAAATATTAAATTCTTATTGTTGCGTATATTACGACAGATTAAGATTTTTTTTACAAAAAGATCAGTCGCACTTTAACTGTGAACGCATCATTTGAATGCACCACTGAACTAAGTCCAATAATCATTATATTGTGTATCTTATATTAGAGCAAACGTTTCCATTGTACAGGCATTTCTGTGTAAGTAACACATATTTACCTTAATATCATATCACACTCATTCGTTTTTAATGCATCAAAACAGAAACGTCTTTCTCACATCAACAACAGTCATGCCATTATATATTGCAGATGTGCTGCTGAAGTTTACTTAAGAAATGATTCATGTAAGCCATGAATTGTTTGAAATTTTCACATGGCCTGGGCCGTGATATTCGAATTTTATCCTGAGCATTAGCGAGGGATTAAATTAACGAATATCAAGGCCCAGCCCATGTGTAAATTTCCAGGAATATATGGCTTCCATGAATTTTTCGATTCTAATAGGACAAATATGGCCATTAAAAAACTAAAGCGAGAGAGAATATGCTGTGTGTTGCTGCTCTTTTTTACTCCCTGTTAGATAAAACTCAAGCATTCTAATAAATAAATAGCTTGCATGGGTTTTTTCGTGAATAGCCGCTAGAACAAAATCTGTTTAATTCTTTTTATCCTCAAATTCAACATTTGCCATTTTTAATTTTCATGTTTTTCTCGTAAGCTACCGTCAAATCCAAAGTTGACATTTCAACTTACAACTTTTTTTCATGCTTATCGTACTTCTTTCTCTTTACAAAAAATAAAAATCTGACTAACCTATGGTTATTGATCATACCAAATTTTTGAAGTGGCACAAATTTTTTAAAGCGAAATATAGACTCATGAAAGATTGTTTCAGCATGTTCAGTCTTTTTTGCTTTGTGAAACAGTTCTTTCAATCCTTTGCCTCACTTAAATCAGTTAAAAATATTGCATCTCCATATTGCCAAGACTGAAAAATAAAGAACTGAATTAGCCCTTAAGAATACTGCAAACGTGAACACATAAACGTGCTGCAACCATACTGTGTGACTCCAGAAACTCGTCTTACTGTCCTTTCAACAACGATACAAGTAGACAAGATTTGTTGCTGGCCGTCAATGAACAGATTAGCGTGTAGTGACCATGAAACGTCAGCAGAATTTGATTACGCATCCTCATTTGCCAGACACGTTTGCGACCTCAAGGTCAACTGCTCATCAAATTGCCCAGTGTCATTGTGTACAGATTCATGCCATAAATGTTTTCCATCAACCGAATTGCCAAAGAATCGACTGAGGAAAAACCTTTAAAGCCCTCAAGTTCCAACCGCATAATTGCCATAACCAATTAATGGGTTGTACAAATGCAAAATCAGAAAGTGTAAAACAGAACCCAAAACTTGTCAGACAGAATTTGTTGACCTTTCTGAAAATCATTTTGGCGTTTGTAACAGCCAATTATTACTTTTCACGGTGACACATTCATTCAAAAATAACAAAAAAATAATCTAGTGTTGCGTTTCTAAAGTCGGTCAGTATATGTGGGAATAATACATTACAATAGAAAAGTAAACAAAAACCTACCTCAAAATCAATTCAAATACAGTATTATACGAATTTGGATGGTTCATGTAACAGAAAACTTTCACTGAAGAGACATGTATTGTCGAAATGCGCATCTGGTGCAAGAAAATTGGTACCGTTAATTTTATTTCAACTCTAGCATTTTCATTTGCATGACGTCATGTTTTGAAATGACTTAAATGCGCCAAAATCAGTAATAGACTTTCGCGGAATCTTGATTTATTTTAATTTTGTTGATTTCTTCGAGCTCTAGTGCATTACTTCTTTTTATTATGCATCTGAATAAGAATACAAGCTATTTTTCTTTTTTTAAATGCAAGTTTAAAAACAATAAAAATGGGCAAAGGTTTTGTAAAAAGGTTCCAGTACACGTGGACTAACGTGGGAAGTGTTTTGTACCATATCGAAAACGGTATCACGGTGTTGTTTACAAAGCGAATTGCATATAACATATTAGAATTTAAATTTTCTTTTATCTTAGTAAACTTTAGATTATCTTCAGCTGAACAAGAGAGTTCATGTTTTTATATTGATTACTTAAACAATGTAAAACTTTTTATTAGTGCGTGTATTACGACAGATTAATATTTTTACAAAACTATCAATCTTACTATAATTGTGAAAGCATTATTTGAATTCACTGAATTAAGTCCAATAATCATTATATTGTGTGTATTAGATAAGAGCAAACATTTATATTTTACAGTATGAGATAAGGATCATTAAAAATTAATAAGTATACCAGACTCAGTAAACACACTGTTTTTGAATGTTTGATAAGCTTACCTTTTTTTATTTCTTTTTCTTTGCAGTCAAGGTTTGAGCATGTAAGTAACACAGATTTACTTTAATCCTATCACATTCATGTGTTCTTTGAGATGTTAATGTATGAAAAATGAAACTTCTATCTCGGTCTATTTCTTAAATTTATTCTTACATACTTTTGATTTTTTAACACTGTATGCTAACATTCCCATGAAAAAAATTTAAAATTGTGTGTACGCACATTGAACGACACATTTAAGTGACGTATAAAATTTTCTGACGTCAGACACTCAAATCAATAAATGTGTTCGTAGATAGTAGATGTTTTTGTGTTCTGTTAAATTGTTAAACGATGATGACTGATGTACCCATATTTTGACTATTATATTTATTGTGTCTGTTTATTTAACGCATCAATGTAAAAATATCGGGAATTGATGAGACTGTCATTAAAGTGAGAGGGTTAGCGCTATAGAACCAGGTTTAATCCACCATTTTCTACATTTGAAAATGCCTGTACCAAGTCAGGAATATGACAGTTTTTGTCCCTTCGTTTTTGATGCGTTTTGTTATTTGATTTTGCCATGTGATTATGGACTTTCCCAATTGATCTTCCTCTAAGTTCAGTATTTTTGTGATTTTACTTTTTTCTCATATCAATTAGTTGTCCTTGAGACTAAACACAATAGTCATGTCGTTATATATTGCAATATGTCTTGTTGAAGTTTACTTTATTTCTTTTATTATCTTACAGTGCAAATTATCCGGTGATATTTATATATAAATTAGTAGTTTGATGTGTGTAAAACACATATTTAGATAAACGCAAACACATATCTTAAAGTACAAATAAAACATAACCAAAAACAATTTGACATGATGATAAATCGTTTTTGCGGTCGTATAAAACATTACAAATCAAATGATATTGTTCGCTAGATAATTGATGTAACTGACTATAGTGAATAAAAGTAATGAGGGAGTTATTCCTCTTATATAAAAAAAAGATGTCAAAGTAAAAATTTGGTTGCTCCATTTGTATACATTTGTTGTTTTTTACAAAGAAAATGAAACACTGTTTTATGTGGCGTGCATGAATATGCAGTCAAATGTTTTGTTTTATTTTACTATAACTGTAGATGACTGTTTAACAAATCATTGGTTTATTTTGATATTACAAAAGTCAGACGAAAGGCTACATGCATGCAAGAGAAGGTTCATCAATTGCACTCAGTTTAAATTTAAAACCGTGTCTCTTTTATGTTGTGCCAAATCGTATAGAATTTGTAAATGTATATTTGTTTTTGTAGTGAAAAAATATATTTGATCGATCATGTATAGCATAAGATACACAATTCTTCACAATAGTAGCGAGAAATTTGTTTGATTATTTTTATTCGCATTAGCTATTTGTATTGCCCTTTAATATACATCTATATCTCTTCTGTAAAGTAATGCAGATAAACAACAATAGTTGTATAGTATAATTCTAATCATTTTTACGGGTGTTTTATTTATCTTTTTAAGTGGGTGCACTAACAGTAACTGTAATTGGTAAGTATTTGCTCATTTAAAATGTTTTTTTTAGCGAGTACTTATTCATGTTACTGCCAACCAGTGACCGTCTGAAATTGGTACTATTTGAACATGACCATTCTATGTGATTCTATTATTTTTTTTATTTTCATTGGATAATTTAGATAATTCTGCCTATATGTACTCTATGCGAACGACCGACTTGTGATCGATTTTGATCTGCAGATTACTAAACATTATGAAATAGTACTTCAACATACTGATACAATGTAGAATTGTGGTCATCCTATTCTTTGACCAATTATGTCCATCTTTTTATTTCTGATTCATAGCCAATAATCACAAAATAAAGTACAAACAGATTCTATTTTATCAATTATGAATTTGCATGTTACTACAGCTATACAGTAGTTCAAATTGCTATGTTTCGATTTTGTATTGCAATTTCTATTGTATAATTAAGATAAACACTCATTTATTTGAACTAATTGTCGATATCAAGGTTTTAAAGGTATATAAAGAATTTTTCCTGTGATCAAAAGGTCAAGAATGTAATGGTTTCTATATATAAAAAAATGCAATTTGCAACAACTAAGGATATTGAAAGTAACATATTACATGTATAGTTCTACGAATTGATTATATAAGATGCATTACTTGGTTCAAATAATGGTAGAGTAAGGTACGTACTTGATCAAATTATGGTTCGGACTGGATCCACGTTTGATTCTGACTAGACATGTTAAACTTGAGTGTGAGTCACATTCTATAAAATATATAAGAACTTGTCAAGTAAAAATCAGATATAAATTCAGACTGTTAAGTACGAACCATTTGTTTGTCGAGTAAAATTAAGTTAATTAACGACCCTTTTAAAATTGGCTACCAAATGCATGCATGTTAATGTAAGACTTCCTTATGTCGTAAATACAATCACCTTCCCTTTCATGAATGTGACCTACTGAATAATAAAATTGAAAATGGAAATTGAGAATGTGTCAAAGAGACAACAACCCGTCCATAAAACAGACAACAGCAGGTCACCAAGAGGTCTTCCATGCAGCGAGAAATTCCAGCACCCGAAGACTATTTACCGGATTTGTTATAAAATGAGCAACACGACGGGTGATACATGTGGCGCAGGATCTGCTTACTCTTGCGGAGCACCTCATATCACCACTAGTTTTTAATGGGGTTCGTGTTGCTTATTCTTTAGTTGCCTATGTTGTGTCGTATGTACTATCGTTTGTCTGTTTGTCTTTTTCATTTTTAGCCATGACGTTGTCAGTTTATTTTCGATTTATGAGTTTGACTGTTTTTAACTTGCGCATTCAGTCCAACATATTAGAAAGGTCTTATGTACTTATGTTTAGGTTTGAATTAGATGTCTCTATATCTTTTGAAAATGAGTTTCATCAATGTGAAAGTATAAAAAACATTATGAGGCCTAGTAAGGCATGATATATCTAACAATATCACATTAATAATACATCTCCGTATAAATTGTGTTAACAAACAATTGTCACGTTTCAATTCAAAGCAGACGTGTATACAATCATTTAATAATTTGCGGTAATTATTAATTTTTAGACTATTGACTTTTCACATTAACAATATATCCAAACATTAAACACAATCATCAGTTAATGGTTAAGTGATACAATTTATGATTACTATTTTGAAATATGCTATTAATTGGTTTAAGAAATATTAAACAATTGCAATAACGTGGTATGTATGTTTTTGTTTTAATGTGTTATCATATGTTCTTCTGGCTACAATGAGTCACTATGGCATAAGTTTATTGGAGAAGCATAGAACAGCTGACAACCCAAGGACTTTAAGATATCATAGTCATTCGTATACAGAGTACGTTTAAATGCAAACAACTATTACCGTCATCATATGATCCATCTGCCATTTAAGTGACAGTATAAAACATTTATGTTTTTGTTATTTTTACCGAAAGAAAGGTAGATTCGTATTGACCACTAAATCTTTTTTCTGACACATTATCATTCATATTATATGGCACACAACTTTATTTGTTTCAAAAACATTCATATGCATTTGATGTATTTATAATTATATCTTTATATAATAAAACGTTTATGTGTAGTCAAGCCTGATTATGTTTAGAATATCGTTTGAATTAGAAATAAAAACAGACAGAATAAGAGAACAAAATACAAATAATACACAACATATAAAACTAAAGACTGACCAACACTAAGCTCATCACACATGGGGTTGATCTCAGGTGCTCCTTTGATGTCAAAAGAAACCTTTGTTGTCAGAATAAACAAAATATGTAGATGATCATGATGCTATAGATGATTAGTTAATAATATTACATTAAAAAAGCAGGGCTTTTTTTTATAGAAGAGAAACTTTCAAAACTATTTTGGTGTCAGTGTGCATGTGTACAATGTTATGTATCTAAACACTGTCTTAATTAACAAGATTGCGGAAAAAAATATGACAAACTTTGTTTGATTGAAAAGTTATACTGCATTGTTTAATAAATATTATTTTTTATATCATGTATACAATCATATTAACATTAAATCCTCGTATATACATGCATTGGATCGTCGAAAAGGTAAAATCACAAAAATACTGAACTCTGAGATAAATTCATTCGGAAAGGCCCTAATCACATATCTGCATATGTTATGTTTTCTTCAAATTAATTACCCCTGTAACTGTATGATATTTTTAGGTGAAAGGTTGAACATTTTACTTTCGAAACTTGGGTGATATATCATGGTTGTTAACACATCAATGGAAGAACACATAATCTCTATTGAAATTTATCCCTTTCCTAACCCATTGTATAAAAAAAAATTTAATCAACGTGTGGAGATCATTGATTGCTATCAAGGGTCATAACCTTTTAAGCTAATTGAATGATTCAAATATGCTGAAACTCGGACTTCAAAATGGATAATTTAAATATCTCGATTGGATAATCCACTGGTATCATTGTTAGAATCTATATGTATACGTTCACAGAATGAATCTAAAAAAAAACAGTTAAGAGAAAAGGTTAATCGTCGCGTGTTAAGTTTCTATTCAATCTCACAGTAGATGGTAATTTTGAACTATGATATATGTAACACTCAGAAACGTGTCCTTCCCCCCAAACGTGTCCGATTCCCCAAAACGTGTCCACATTGACGTCACTGAACTGCAAAACATGTCTAGTTAAAAACATCGCCAAAGCGTGGGATTTGTATAAACGTCCAACGTGTCCATTTCTCAACAAACCCCCAATCGTGTCCATATCAAGCGTTATTTGGTTATTGCTATTCAATTAACGTATACTAATTTTACCATTTCATTAAAAATATAGATAAGTCACTTTTTTAAACCGGCCGAAAAAAAACTGGGTAAAAGTGGGGGCGTCATTTCGGCTATGTCGTATGTAAATTGTAAGCAAACATGTTTAGTTAAACTGTACAGTTAACGGACGAAAGTGTCCCTTTCTCTGCACATTAAAATTTGTATGTTCTCTCTAAATATTGTGAAACACCGGCAACTTGACGATCAACAGTCTAAAGTAAATTTATACAGTACAAATGTAAAAAAATAAAAACTTGTAACCTATGTTCTCTCTAAATATGCATGAAATACTTGCAACTGGACAATACGCTACCAACAGTCTAGAAAGTGAATGTATACAGTACAAATTAAGTTTGCAATTACGGTAGCAACTAATAATCGGCGTTGATCACATAACATTCATATTAATAAAAAGAATCTATAAAACCAATGCATGGAATATTTGGCACTGGACGTTATGTCTCTTGGTCGTGTGTTTTTAGAGATGCTTGAAACCTAAAATTTTATTAAAAAAAACCGGATAACCAGTTTATGATTTTGATGAGTTTTTGAAATACACACAAATTCAGATGGAGAACTATTAACAAAAGTAACAAAAAAAAAGCTGCTTAACGCCCGCCAGGCAATATTCGGATAAATATAAAAACCATCATTGGAGTTTATAAATACAAAATAATTTACAAAGCCACCGATTAATTCAACTCTATAATTATGTTCAGGTTCGCTCTAAATGAGTTTGAAATACTTGTAACTGAACAATAAGCAATTTCAGTCAAAAATTAATTAACAATTACAGATTAAATTTTGAATTATGATATTCATTAAAAACCTACATTCAATTAACTAAAGCTAATAAATGAAAACTTTGTCACCTGTGTCCCCATCATAAAATTGCCGTAAACGTTATCAGAGATTTTATTTAGGAGATACGTGTATTAACGCTAAAAGACATGAGACGTTCTGGCGTTAAATATTGGACACGTTTTGGCGAATAACATTTCTCGGACACGTTTGGGGGTTATGAAATCGGACACGTTTGGGGAATATTGTACATTTCGGACACGTTTAGGGAGAAAAGACACGTTTAGGGGAATCGGACACGTTTTGGGGGAAGGACACGTTTGGGAGTGTTACATATATATTATATGTTTTTAATATTACATTATAAAATGTGTTTTATGTTTTATTCTAGAAAGACAGACAAATTACATTTTGTTTTTAATTGCAAGTCATTGTACACGTTTGTGTTTATGAAGGCTGTCTTATTAAGATCATTAGGGAAATTAATATGACAAAACAATTGTGTTATTAAAATAGTTACATGTATACTGCCAACAAAGAGGCAAAAGGAACCAGAGGGATATTATTAGTCGACAAAAAAAAAGAAGAAAAAAGTTGGGACTAAAAATGATAAACAGACTACATAGACTACAATGTAACAGACAATAACAAGTAAGCAAAAAAAATATATAGAAGAGGACGAAAGATACTAGAGGGACAGTTACACTCACAGATCGAAAACAACCCGACAACGCCATGGCTAAAAAAGACAAAAAGACAAACAGACAAATAAGAGAACAAAATACACATAATACACAACATAGAAAACTAAAGACTGACCAACACTAATCCCATCACACATGGGGTTGATCTCAGGTGCTCCTTTAATGTCAAAAGAAACATTTGTTGTCAGAATAAACAAAATATGTAGATGATCATGATGCTATAGATGATTAGTTAATAATATTGCATATTTTTTTATTAAATATAAACTTTCAAAACTAGTTTGGTGTTAGTGTGCATGTGTGTGCAATGTTATGTATCTAAACACTGTCTTAATTAACAAGATTATGGAAAAAAATATGACAAACTTTGTTTTATTGAAATGTTTTACTGCAGTGTATAATAAATATTATTCTTTATATCATGTATACAATCATATTAACACTAACTCATCGTATATACATGCATTGGAATGTCGAAAAGGTAAAATTACAAAAAAACTGAACTCTGAGAAAAATTCAATCGGAAAGGCCCTAATCACATGGCACACTCAAATGACAAACCACATCAAACGAATGGACAACAACTGTCATCATCTTGACTTGGTAGAAAATGATAAGTTGAACCTGGTTTTATAGCGCTTAACCTCTCACTTGTAAGACAGTCTCATCAAACTCTGATATATTCACAACAATGCGTGAACTAAAGACGCACTTTAATTGTATCAGATCAAATGCAACAGATCTTCATCACAATAAAGCAAACATTTTGCCCTGGTTTTTTAATGTATATCTTTAAAACTGTCGGAGAAAATCTCAAAACAAAGCAAAATCAAAATTTAGAACTTGACCTTGACCTTTGACCTTGACCTCATTTTCTAAGTTAAGACCTAGGGACCTAAAAAAAAAACATAACAGGGTTATCTGGTTAATTGTTGATGAGTTGAAAACACATACCGACAAATTTATTTTGAAAAGGTAGATAACTCCTATGAAATGTCGTCGAATCGCTTAGTTTCAAATTAGCCAAACATTTCTGATGATGTAACGAACAATTTGTAAAAAGAATTTTGTCGATATCTGTTTTTGGTACGAAGGAGATGCAATCTGATGATAAACAGTAATAGGGAGATAACTCTTACAGAAAAAATGGTTCGGCTTAGCAGGGTGAAATTTATAGGCGCATAAACTATACGATACAATAAAAGAAATATCTAAACGACATATTGCGAAACAAATATATACCCCAAGATCAAAATGTGACGGAAAAAAATAATAAGCAGAACAAATACAATAGGTCTTTTGTACCTAATAGACCTAATTATAACACATCAGAAAACGACTACCACTCAATAATAGGCACCTGACTAAGGACAGGTACATACATACACAATGTCGCGGGAATAAATATGTCAGCGGGATCCCAGCCCTCCCCTAACCTGAGACAGTGGTGTAATACTACACAACAAAAACTAACTATAAAAAATAAGTTGGAAAAGGGTAGAGTCAACAGATGGACACAAATAGAAATACATATAACAAAAAATAGTGTGGGCGTGGCCGGGTACTTGTACATGTATATCCCAACAACACAGTGACACTAATAACTGATCTGAGAGCACTCTCAGTTACCAGCAACTACAGTAGTTCAGAGCCACTTACAACTTATAAAAAAAATCATAAATCAGATTATCAATCAGTATACACCCAACATCAAATGGATTCCGTGAAAAGACGCCATAAACAGTCAGAAAAAATATGACCTTGTACAATGTCAAGATAAAGGTATCGACAACAAGTTTGTTTTTTTTCCAAGCAGTTCAAATCTCTTTCAAACCGTGAAACAGCTTTCGCGTCATACATACATTTTTTGATAAGATAAAAAGTGCTTCGAAAACCTGAAATTCAAATAGACCGCATATATTGTAACAGGAACTTGTTATTTATTTTTGTAAGAGTGTCTATAAGTATAAAATTGAGAATGGAAATGGGGAATGTGCCAAAGAGACAACAACCCGACCATAGAAAAAAACAACAGCAGAAGGTCACCAACAGGTCTTCAATGTAGCGAGAAATTCCCGCACCCGAAGGCGTCCTTCAACTGGCCCCTAAACAAACATATACTAGTTCAGTGATAATGAACGCCATACTAATTTCCAAATTGTACACAAGAAACTTAAATTAAAAATAATACAAGACTAACAAAGGCCAGAGGCTCCTGACTTGGGACAGGCGCAAAAATGCGGCGGGGTTAAACATGTTTGTGAGATCTCAACCCTCCCCCTTTACCTCTAGCCAATTAAATGCGAAAAGAATATTTATATTTAGCATATATATATTCTTTTCGATTTAATAACATCTACAGAAAATACGTGCCTACAACAGTAATTGAGAAACAAATTAAATAATTTAATAAACAAAACTAACGTCTTTATCTATGTCAAACCATTTTACGAAAAATAATTATGGCATGGACGCACTGAAGAAAAACAACTGAACTACTAGCTCTAAAATTTTGCACAAGCACATGTAGAATATTGAGAGATAAAACATGACTGCAAATTTATGTCTTAATGATGTATTCAAGTCAGGAATATGACAGTTGTTATCCATTCGTTTGATGTCTTTGAGGTTTTGATTTTGCAATTTGATTAAGGACTATCCATTTTACGTCTTCCTCGGAGTTAAGTACTTTGGGATTATACTTTTTAATACTGCCTGTGTATTCGTGTAATTTTGTAAAAAATGTCTGGTGTCTGGCTTTCTTTCTCTGTTGTCATAACTAGAAAATACCTGATCAACAGCTGCATAACTTATAAAAAATACTCATCATGCATTGATTCACTATCATATGTATCTTCATTTCAACGGTTTTAGCTGTCATGGATAACTATTTACACCACTGGGTCGATATCACTGCTGGTGGACGTTTTGTCCCTGAGGGTATCACCAGCCCAGTAGTCAACACTTCGGTGTTGGCATGAATATCAATAATGTGGTCATTTTTATAAATCTCCTGCTTACAAAATTTTTCGAAAAAC
This sequence comes from Mytilus galloprovincialis, assembly GCA_037788925.1. Taxonomy (NCBI): domain Eukaryota; kingdom Metazoa; phylum Mollusca; class Bivalvia; order Mytilida; family Mytilidae; genus Mytilus; species Mytilus galloprovincialis. Next base: position 77,940,253 of record CM075336.1, read on the forward strand.
TAAAGATTTTCTTATCCCAGGCATAGATTACCTTAGCCGTTTTTGGCACAACTTTTTGGAATTTGGATCCTCAATGCTCTTCAACTTTGTACTTGTTTGGCTTATAAATATTTTCATATGAGCGTCACCGATGAGTCTTATGTAACCGAAACGCGCGTCTGGCGTACTAAATTATAATCCCGGTACCTTTGATAACTATTTACACCACTGAGTCGATGCCACTGCTGGTGGACGTTTTGTCCCCGAGGGTATCACCAACCCAGTAGTCAACACTTCGGTGTTGGCATGAATATCAATAATGTGGTCTTTTTATTTTAAAAATTTCCTGCTTACAAAACTTTGAATTTTTCTAAAAACTAAGGATGTTCTAATCCCAGGCATAGATTACCTTGGCCGTTTTTGACGCAACTTTTTGGAATTTTGAATCCTAAATGCTCTTCAACATTGTACTTGTCTGGCTTTATAAATATTTTGATATGAACGTCACTGATGAGTCTTATGTAGACAAAACGCGCGTCTGGCGTACTAAATTATAATCCTTGTACGTTTGATAACTTTTGGAATATGTCTTAAATGCCATACCTATACATACTGTTCGTCCTTTATCTTGGTTATCGACATCACTAAAGGTTATTCAAAAAGGAAATTTTTTTTAATTATATTTGTATTCTTAATTCTCGAAAGACTGAGCTCAATACCATTGTTATTCATTAATAGAACATTTATAACATTTTAATTAGAATAATAGAAAGTGTTTTATATCAATATCTTGAACCCTTAACAATGGTATACATATTATTTAATTGATCAATATATGCAAGTTAAATATATAGCAATAATACACTAAATAAATATGTGTAAGCAGTCAGGTAAAACGTACCCGAAACCTAGTCAGTACAGGTAAAGATATTTTATCACATAATTCGGCGGTCATGTTTGATTGTGTATCCTTGTATAGTCGGTTGAGTTAAATGTTATGAATCGCTCATTGAGTAATGAATCAGATTTATTTAATAAGATTCAATACACACAATTTGAAAAGTGTTAACAAATACTATAATTAATATTTATTATGGTTTCAAAACTTCTTTATGAGTAAGATTTCAATGGTTTGTAAAAGGTATCTTATAACTCAATATTATTGCTTATGTTTGGAACATTGACTAAAAGAAATTATTTGACATATTTTATATTTGTGATATAAAGTTCAAACAAAATTAATTCATTTGAAAAGCCAATCTAAATAATTCATTCAGTTTTTCTCAATAATTGTAATATGTATTTACGATAAAGCTGCCAGAGTACGCACTAATATTAAACGAACTAGCCAAAGGTTGTCGATAGTGATAACAAAAACATACAAAATGGCACAAGCCGCTGCATCGACTTGTGAAATATGTACTGGCGGACCAGGTGAACACTACTGTCAGCAGTGTGATCAGCTATTTTGCGGAAACTGTAAATTATCTCATTTACGCGCAAAGTCTTGTAAAAACCACACTTTTGTAAGCGGACGAGATATCAACCAGGAAGAAAAACTTCTTTGTACGGACCACAAGGAAAATTTCTTATTCTACTGTCAGGATTGTGATACTCCTGTCTGTAGAATTTGCTCCGTCGAGAAACACAGTCGCCATTTGATGACAGACCTTACTAAATCAACTAAAAAACTTAGATCTGAACTTGCCAAAGTTATTGAATTAAAGGAAACAACATCGAGGCAAAACGTAAACACAATTGAAAGGTACACAAAAGCTTACCGCGAGGAAGTCAAAGCAGTCATCAAGACCATTACTGAAGAGAGCAACTACTGGAAGAAACTTATTGATAAAAAAGTCGAAGGTTTTGTTAAGCTTGTGCAGGATAAGGAACAGAAAACATTACATAATATGTCTGCACTAGTCAAAGTTCATCGTAAAGATTTCGAAAACTGTCAACAATGGCAAAAAAACATCAAAGAAATGGAATCGATAGCAGATGTACTGTTGTTAAAAAATCTTAAGAAACTTAAAGTTGACGTGGACAACATTGAATTACAGCAAGTTCCTGAAAGGTCATCTGTGTCATACAGAAACAAAAAGCCTTTAGGTACAGAAATAGACAGCCTATTCGGAGAGTTACAGTTTAAGTAAGTTATCAATTCATAGAAAGAAAAAAAACTAATTATGGTGTTAACAATTGCATCGGTATACGGAATATTTTCTTAAATAAATGATATCTATATGTGTTGTATGTGTGTCTTGTAGCATTGCAATCGAAGCTAAAGATGCCAAACAGACATTCAAAGGCGTTCTTAAAAACAAACCGACAACACAATGACAAAACAAAAACAAAAACAAAAACAAAAAACACCAAATGACAAACAACACTACACAAAATGAAAATTTGTTATTACACTAACGAACATCTGTTGAACACACTTCTTCAAGAGGTAAATAGACAAAGCAGGTTAACAAATGGTTGCGATATAAGAACAGCACATTTTCATGATTGATACTACGAATCTAGAAAAGACAATGTTGTTAGAAATTGTTTAAAAAAGACTAATTTCGTATGCTCATTTTGATACGAAGAAGAGTCATTTTTGGCTCGCTATGTATGAACAGTAGTCCACATTGAATGTACCTCAATTATAAGAAAAAAGAAATGAGACACTTTGATAGAACGACACATTTAAGCATCTGGTATTTCAACTTTAGATTTAAGACTTTAAAGAAATCAAGGTTTCATCATCATCAATCACATTTGATTTGGATTATCGGTATGTGGTATCTTATACTTACACCGTTCTTCGGCATATTTAGGTATGAGTGTCCCTATTAAATGTACATCATGAACATATACATAGAACAACTATCCACTATTGGAAAACAGCTATTGACATTTGTCTAGCACTTAGTTCTAGTCAATAATTTTGGACTCTCAGTTACTGAATGATTTAACTGTTTTGTAGCCAATCCTGCACTTAAAACGGCACGTGTGATAAATAAGCTACTGTCATAACTGTTCATTCTTTAATAAAGATTATAATTCATAAAAAATGGCGTCGGGCTACAAAAAACGATGAAGTTTTGAACGATGGCGGAAGACAATTTAACGATGGCGCAAGACAATTTAACGATGGCGCGAGTCATTTGACGATGGCGCAAGACATTTGAACGATGGCGGGGCTCCATCGTTAAACAGGCCATGGAGATCCCTGCTTTATATTAAGAAACTTTGTTCGAATTGTTTAACCATTTTTGTTATATTTGTGACGGTTGTGTTTATATCATGTATTTAGCACCTCGCATAATTCAGTTATAAAACATCTCCATCTTTTAACTTTAAAGTTGTAGCTGTCCTTGTGATGATAAGTTACATGAAAGGCACTTCGGAAATTAATCTTAAACAAGTGTGTTTTTTTTTCTATTAATGATTCCTGGTGTATATAATCATTTTGTTTTCATTTTGTGCTTGTATAAACCACATAATTATTTCCCTACCTTTAAAAGAGATGTTTTTTCCTCATGTTTGGCATCCTACATATTTTTTATTTCTGAAACCTAAAATATACCTAAACTTTTTTTGTATATGACATAATGAAATGCTGATTATTACTAATCAACTTACCTTTTATCATATATTTAGTAGAAAATGAAGTAGTTTTTAATATTTGATAAATAGCTTGCTGTTTAATCCATATCGCGCAAATTTGATACGCACCCTTTATCATATTCTTTATCACACCCTTTATCACACTCCTACTTTATTTTCTTTTTTTTACATAAAGTCAGTTTTTATTTATGTACACTTAAGAAATGTTTTCCCCAAAATAGGTAAAAAAAAATTGAACGGTCATTCGGGCGTGATGACGTAATTGTTTGGCATGTGAGGTCGCGAACGTCAAGTTTTCATATTTTTTGGCACACCAAATGCAATTATGAAAAATACAAAACACACAAAACATATTTATTTTCTTTTGTTACATCTTTTGACATCGGACTCGGACTTCTCTTGAACTGAATTTTAATGTGCGTATTGCTATGCGTTTACTTTTCTACATTGGCTAGAGGTATAGGGGGAGGGTTGAGATCTCATAAACATGTTTAACCCCGCCGCAATTTTGCGCCTGTCCCAAGTCAGGAGCCTCTGGCCTTTGTTAGTCTTGTATGATTTTTAATTTTAGTTTCTTGTGTATAATTCGGAGTTTAGTATGACGTCCATTATCACTGTACTAGTATACATATTTTTAGGTTCCAGCTGAAGGACACCTACGGATGCGGGAATTCTCGCTACATTGAAGACAAATTGGTGGCATTCGGCTGTTGTCTGCTCTATGGTCGGGTTGTTGTCGCTTTGATTCATTCCCCATTTCCTTTCTCAATTTTATACAATAAACAAAATATTTTTAAAACAACAGCACGCAAATTGTGAGGCTACACAATTGCGTCGGATAAGTAATTCTTTTAAGACTTTTCAAACAAGACAAAAGTAGAACTAAAGGTAACCCAGTGATATGGGGCAGAAAACAGTTCATATAATATAACACTCTCCTGTAAAAATATATGATAAAGCGTATAAAACATTGCAAAATCCGTATCACATGCCGTATCACCTCTGGCTGATATTGGTGTATCGGGATGATACGACATATGATACGGATTTTGCCATGCACTATTCTCTATATAATTATTTCTTGCATATTATATTAACCAATTTCAATTAGTTTATCATGTAGTGATGTTTTGTCTTTTAGAGAAGGTAAAGCGTTAATGGCAAAGACTGAAAACCAGCAAAATACCAGGTACATGTAATGCAATGCATCTTTTGTTTAGCAATTTGAAGGTAAACATGTACATAAACCCTATTCAACTGTATAACTCTAATGATTAAAGACACAGTGACATAACCATTAAAAACTGAAGATAGACAATGTTCAAAACACAACACAAATACAAGATAGATGACCAAAATTTGCAGTCCGGCATTTTGTTATTTAAAGTCACTTTCAGAGCTTATGAAAAAACGAACTGCAATATGCTGATAACCAATAATTGGCTACAGATTCGTAAATAAACAGTGCTTTTCTTGATGTTCTTTACAAAACAATGGGATTTGTTATGATTGCTAATGTGACAAATCTGCACTTAAGTTATAAAAAGATTTAAACAATTACAGGCAGCAGTCATCTTTCAACAAGCTATAAAAAGTATTGGCGTATAGTCCGCTATGAAAGGGTTTCTAGATCTTTATTGGCGAAAATGAGATCTTTATTGGCGAAAAAGGGAGAAGGTTTGGATCCATTAAAACGTTTAATCCCGCTGCAAATGTTTGCACCTGTCCTAAGTCAGGAATCTGATGTACAGTAGTTGTCGTTTGTTTATGTAATATATACGTGTTTCTCGTTTCTCGTTTTGTTTATATAGATTAGACCGTTGGTTTTCCCGTTTGAATGGTTTTACACAAGTAATTTTGGGGTTCTTTATAGCTTGTTGTTCGGTGTGAGCCAAGGCTCCGTGTTGAAGGCCGTACTTTAACCTATAATGGTTTACTTCTAAATTGTTATTTGTATGGAGAGTTGTCTCATTGGCACTCACACCACATCTTCCTATATCTATTGGAACATGACGTTATACCAATGTTTTCGTTGTAAACTTGCACACTTTTTTGCACAAGTTACGGTTGTGTCATATTCGTCTTTTCCTTGTGGCAGTGTGTTAATATATTTGCATACTTTTTCAGAGATAATAATTACACTCTGAATAATCATTTTTCAGACCACAAAAGTTGCAAAAGATATACAAATACGCATGTAATTGTTGTGGGTAAGTGATAAAAATGTCCACATTGAAAATGTGGTTTTTATATTTGTTTGTGGTGTTTTTCTCTAACTTATTGAAACTTTATGTCGAACACGTTGGTAAATTTATAAGTATTATAATAGAACTTGTCATTACTGAAATTATCATCTGTTATAACATATAATAGCATAGGGAAAATGATTGATACTATTAAAGTTGATTTAATTATGTTCAGAATATATAAAAAGAAGATGTGGTATGATTGCCAATGAGACAACTGTCCACAAAAGACCAAAATGACACAGACATTAACAACTATAGGTCACCGTACGGCCTTCAACAATGAGCAAAGCCCATACCGCATAGTCAGCTATAATAGGCCCCGATAAGAAAATGCAAAACAATTCAAACGAGAAAACTAACGGCCTTATTTATGTAAAAAAATGAACGAAAAACAAATATGTAACATATAAACAAACGACAACCACTGAATTACAGGCTCCTGACTTGGGACAGGCACATACATAAATAATGTGGCGGGGTTAAACATGTTAGCGGGATCCCAACGACTTATGTTAGGACTTGTATTTAAATTAAACGAAACAACACCAAAGCAAATTATCTTAAACCTTATATAAAGTATATTGACTGTGAACCAAATGACAGAAATAAGTATTTAAACTATTAACGTGACTGACAGTTGTATGTTCAAATATTTAAATATTTGAATTGCCTGTGAAAGATTAGAAATATTGTACTACTTTTTATATAACAGACACCATATCAACACAAACCAAAACATAACGATTATGTCTCCGATGATGCGTTTAACATGCCTTATTTCATTAACATTAAAGCAATTTAGTTACTATATTCAGAATATTGTTTTGTTTATCTGGACAGTGGTATTGTATTTGTATATTATCACTAAATGCATGTTTTCCTCTAAACTTTACTTAGTTTAGCATTTGGATTTCTGTTAAAACTGTTTAGTCTTTTTAATTCAACCTGCTATAAATTTCTTACAAATACATGTGTCTACATTTAGCACAAAAATAACCACCTCTTTGAATGTTTTATACTGTATTTTTTATTTTGTAATGCTTATTGTATTCTTTTTACAGAAATGAGCAGGTTGTAACGTAAGTATATTGTATTAAATGGACGATTACAGAAAACAAATATATATTATGGATTAACTTATTTTGAGATGGAAAATGTTTATTCATGGGTATGCTTTATTCATTTATCTTTCACTGCTTTTGAAGTAAAATATTGAAATATTGAAAATAAAGAATTCTTGCTAATGAAAAAATAAAACGCAAATACACGATCGCTAGAAAGATTAAATATCAGGGTATTGAGCTCCAAGCAATCCAAAAATAAAAATCAGTAGTACATAATTATATTAAGCAAAAAGACAACACCAAAACCCAAGTTAAAAAGACAAGACATTCATATAATATATAAAAAAACATAACCATTTGCTAACGTGTTGGAATTGTAGTGATTTTAGGACATGCCATAGCACACTGTGTATCTTCAATAATGTGTTTCTAATATTCTTTTGTAAATAAAGTCGGCATATTGCCTTCAGAATGTATAGAAATCTTGAAGTGAAATTTTTTTCTCTGTTGAACTGTTATAACGGTAATATATGTAAGAACACAACGTACACACATGCGTCTCGTGTACTAAAGTAAGAATTTGTGACCTCTTAAAAACACGTAATAAGGCACAAGCATGAATTGTTTTTTACAGGAATGAACCAATTAAAGACAGATACGGGTATGTATTAAAGTTTAAATTCTATTCAGTGCTTAAACATTATGAAGATTGTTTTATTCACATACAAAACTAAATAGCTCGTGCTTTAAAATTATTTTAAGCGAAATTCTTAAGTTTATGTGAAATAACTTTTTTTATATGAGAACAATGGTATATTGATGAAACTTCAGTACTCCAGTAACTAATGATACATACTTTAGAGCATCTTCAGATTAACATGATAGTTCATGTATTTATATTAATTACTTAAACTATATAAACAATTCATTAAACATAGACCGTTCATTTCTTTTAGCTGTCTTTTCTTTTGTTTAGGTGTTCATAGCATATTTGCATGATTCTAAATAAGCATATTTTTTAACGTTCAACTACTGGTAATTTTGAAATATTTAATTTTTACCGTTGCGTATATTACGACAGATTAAGATTTTTACAAAAAGATCAGTCACACTATAACTGTGATTGCATCATTTGATGCACCACTGAATTAAGTCCAATTATAATTATATTTTGTGTCTTATATTAGAGCAAACGTTTCAATTGTACAGTATGTGATAAGGATCATTAAACGAATATATTTAATCCAGACACAGTAAAATTGTTTTATAAATGTTTGTTCAGCTAAAACTTTTCTTATGTAATTTTTTATTGGAGTCAAGGTTTTATGTACGTAACACATATTTACCTTAATATCATATCACACTCATTCGTTTTTTAATGCATCAAAAAAGAAACGCCTAGCTCACATCAACAATAGTCATGCCATTATATATTGCAGATGTGTTGTTGAAGTTTACTTAAGAAATGTTTTATGGAAGCCATTGATTAAAATTTTCATATGGCCTGGGTCATGATATTCGAATTTTATCCTGAGCATTAGCGAGGGATAAAATTAACGAATATCAAGGCCCAGGCCATGTGTAAATTTCCACCAATCTATGGCTTCCATGAGTTAGTTCGATTCTAATAGGACAAATACGGCCATTAAAAATCTAAAGCGAGAGAGAATATGCTGCATGTGTTGCTGTTCTTTTTACTCCCCGTTAGATAAAACTCAAGCATTCTAATAAATAAATCGCTTGCATGGGTTATTTCGTGAATAGCTGCTAGAAAAAAATCTGTTTAATTCTTTTTATCCTCCAATTCAACATTTGCCATTTTCAATTTACATGTTTTTTCTCGTAAGCTAAGCTACCGTCAAATCCAAAGTTGACATTTCAACTACGGAGCCGCCATGTTCTTGCTGAAATCAGTATAATAATGAAAACAACACGTTTCTATCCTGAACGACTTTAAAAACGCAACACTCATTTTGTTGATTTGTTATAACAAATTATGTTTGATTCTCTTACTTTAATATCTCCTACTTTTCATGCTTATCATACTTCTTTCTCTTTACAAAAAATCAAAATCTGACTAACCTGTGGTTATTGATCATACGGAATTTTTGAAGTCGCACGAATTTCTTCAAGCGAAATTTTGGACCCATGAAAGATTGTTTCAGTTCCTTCAATTCTTTGCCTCACTTAAATCAGTTTAAAAATGTTGCATCTCCATATTGCCAAGACTGAGAAATAAAAAACTGAATTAGCCCTTAAGAATACTGCAAACATGAAAACAAAAAGGTGCTGCAACCATACTGTATGACTTCAGAAACTCGTTTTAATGTCCTTCCAAAAACGATACAATTAGACAAATAGATTTGTTGCTGGCCATCAATGAACAGATTAACGTGTAGTGACAATGAAACGTCAACAGAATTTGATTACGCAACGATATTTGCCAGACATGTTTGCGGCCGCAACTTCAACTGCTAATCGAATAACCGAGTGCCATTGTGTACAGATTCATACCATAAATGTTTCCCATCAACTGAATTGCCAAAGAATCGACTGAGGAAAAACCATAACCAATTATTGTGTTGAACAAATGCAAAATCAGAAAGTGTAAAATAGAACTAAAAACTTGTCAGACAGAACTTGTTGACCTTTCTAAAAATCATTTTGGCGTTTGAAAGAGGCAATTATTGCTTTTCACGGTGAAACATTCATTCAAAAATAACAAAAATTAATCTAGTGTTGCGTTTCTAAAGTCGGTCAGTATATAGGGGAATAATACAATACAATAGAAAAGTAAACAAAAACCTACCTCAAAAATTAATTTGAATACAGTATTGTTCGAATTTGGATTGTTCATGTAACAGAAAACTTTCAACTGTAGCGTTTTCATTTGTATGACGTCATGTTTTGAAATAACTTAAGGAGGTAGATCAACCATTTTTAAAAATATCTTCTAAGCTTCTAGGTTACATAGATTATTTTCAATCTGTTTCAAGTAAATGCTTAAAATACATTGATGAACTTGACTTTTACAAACGTACTGATGATTTAAAGAGTTATCTTCCTGAACCAAGGTCTACCCCCTTAAATGCGCCAAAATCAGTAATAGACTTTCGCGGAATCTTGATTTATTTTGATTTTGTTGATTTCTTCGATCTCTAGTGCATTGATTCTTTTTTTATTATGCATCCAAATGAAAATACAAGTTATTTTTCTTATTTTTAAATGCAAGTTTTTAAACAATAAAAATGGGCAAAGGATTTGTAAAAAGGTTCCAGTACATGTGGATTAACGTGGGAAGTGTTTTTACCAGCCAGTATTATGTATATCTCTGAGTCGATATATCGAAAATGGTATCACGGTGTTGTTTACAAAGCAAATTGCATATAACATATATATTAGAATTTAAATTTTCTTTTATCTTAGTATACTTTAGATCATCTTCAGTTTAACCAGAGAGTCCATGTATTTATATTGATTATTTAAACAATGTAAATAATTCATTAAACATGGACGTTCAATTCTGTTTGCTTCAGTTTATTTGTTTGGTGTTCATAGCATATTTTTACAAAACGACCATTCTTACTATAATTGTGAAAGCATTATTTGAATTCACCACTTAATTAAGTCAAATAATCATTATATTGTGTGTATTAGATAAGAGCAAACATTTATATATTACAGTATGAGATTAGGATCATTAAAAGTCAATAATTATACCAGACTCAGTAAACACATTGTTATTAAATGTTTGATAAGCTTACACTTTTCATATTTTTTTTAGCATGTACGGGTTGATTATGTAAGTAACACAGATTTACCTAATCCTATCACAATCATGTGTTCTTGGAGATGTTAATGTATGAAAAATGAAACTTCTATCTCATATCAATTGGTTTTCCTTGAGACTAAACACAATAGTCATGTCGTTAGATATTGAAATGTGTCTTGTTGAAGTTAACGTTAGTTCTTTTATTATCTTAAAGTAGAACGCAAATTATCCGGTAATACGTATATATAAATTAGTAGTTTGGTATATGTAAAACACATATTTAGATAAACTCAAACACATAACTTAAAGTACAAATAAAACATAACCAAAAGCAATTTGACATGCTTATAGATTGTTTTGCGGTCGTATAAAATATTACAGGGAGAATGATATTGTTCGTCAGATAATTGATGTAACAGACTATAGTGAATAAAAGTAGTGAGGGAACATACAGTTATTCCTCTTATATAAGAATAAGATGTCAAAGTAAAAATTTGGTTGTTCCACTTGTATACATTTGTTGTTATTTACCAAGAAAATGAAACACTGTTTTATCTGGCGTGCATGAATATGCAGTCAAATGTTTTGTTTTATTAAACTATAACTGTAGATGACTGTTTAAAAAATCATTGGTTTATTTTGATATTACAAAAGTCAGACGAAAGACTACATGCATGCAACAGAAGGTTCATCAATTGAATAAGGTTTAAATTCAAAACCGTGTCTCTTTTATGTTGTGCCAAATCGTATAGAATTTGTAAATGTATATTTGTTTTTGTAATGAAAGAAAGATATTTGATCGATCATGTATAGCATGAGAGACAAAATTCTTCACAATAGTAGCGAGAAATTTGTTTGATTATTTTTATTCGCATTAGCTATGTTTATGATATACATCCATATCTCTTATTTAAAGTAATGCAGATAAACAAAAATATGTGTATAGTATAACTCTAACCATTTTTACGGGTGTTTTAATTATCTTTTTAAGTGTGTGCACTAACAGTAATAGTCGTCAGTAAGTATTTTTTATTTCTGATTTATAATCAATAATCACAAAAAAAAGTACAAACTGATTCTATTTTTTCAATTATAAATTTGCATCTTACTACAACTATACAGTAGTTCAAATTGCTGTTTTGATTTTGTATTGCAATTTCTACTGTATGTTTAAGATAAACACTCAAGTATTTGAACTTATTGTCGATATCAAGGTTTCAAAGGTATATAAAAAAACATTCCTGTGAGCAAAAGGTCAAGAATGTAATGGTCCAGTATATAAAAAAATGCAATTTCCTACAACTAATGATATTGAAAGCAACATATTACATGTATAGTTCTACGAATTGATTATATTAGATGGCATTTCTTGGTTCAAATAAGGGTTGAGTAAGTATGGTTCGGACTCGATCCGCGTTTGATTCTGACTTGACATGTTAAACTTGAGTGTGAGTCACATTCTATAAAATATATAAGAACTTGTCAAGTAAAAATCAGATATAAATTCAGACTGTTAAATATGAACTATTTGTACGTCGAGTAAAATTAAGTTAATTAACGACCCTTTAAAAATTTGCTAAAAAAATGCATGTATGCTAATGTACGAGTGTTCCTGACGTTGTAAATATAACCAGCTTCCCTTTCATGAATGTGACCTACTGAATATTACAATTGAAAATGGAAATGGGGAATGTGTCAAAGAGACAACAATAGTTATCAAAGGTACCAGGATTATAATTTTGTAAGCCATACGCGCATTTCGTCTACATAAGACTCATCAGTGACACTCATATCAAAATATTTTTAAAGCCAAACAAGTACAAAGTTGAAGAGCATTGAGGATCCAAAATTCCAAAAAGTTGTGCCGCGGCTAAGGTAGTCTATGCCTGGGATAAGAAATCCTTAGTTTTTTCGAAATATTCAAAGGTTTGTAAACAGGAAATAAAAAAAAAATGACACCCGTCCATAAAACAGACAAAGGCAGAAAGTCACCAACAGGTCTTCAATGGAGCGAGAAATTCCCGCACCCGAAGACTATTTACCGGATTTGTTATAACATGAGCAACACAACGGGTGCCATATGTGGCGCAGGATCTGCTTACCCTTTCAGACCACCTCAGATCACCACTAGTTTTTAGTGAGGTTCGTGTTGCTTATCTTTAGTTGCCTATGTTGTGTCGTATGTACTATCGTTTCTATGTTTGTTTTTTTCATTTTTAGCCTTTACGTTGTCAGTTTATTTTCGATTTATGAATTTGACTGTTCCTCTTTTACTAGATTGAAGTACAAAATGAAGTAATGTATTACATTTATAAAGCGGATCGTTCATGCCTTTGTTTTTAACTTGTGTATTCAGTCAAACATATTACAAAGCTCCATGTACGTATATCATTTTACTTCTGTTTAGGTTTGAATTAGATGTCTCTGTATCTTTTGAAAATGAGTTTCATTAGTGTGAAAGTATAAAAAATATGCTATTGATTGGTTTAAGAAATATTAAACAATTGCAATAACGTGGTATGTATGTTGTTGTTTTAATGTGTAATCATATGTTATTCTAGCTACAATATTTCATGTTGGCATAATTTTATTGGAGAAGCATAGAACAGCTGACAACCCAAGGACTATAACATATCATAGTCATTTGTATACAGAGTACGTTTTAATGCAAACAACAATTACCGTCATCATATGATCCATCTGCCATTTAAGTGACATTTGTTTTTCTGTTAACTTTACCGAAAGAAAGGTAGAATCGTATTGACCACTAAATCTTTTTTCTAACACATTATCATTTATATTATATAGCACACAACTTTATGTTTCAAAAACATTCATATACATTTGATGAATTTATAATTATATCTTTAAATAACAAAACGTTTATGTGTAGTCAAGCCTGATTATGTTTAGAATATCGTTTGAATTAGAAAACAAAGGAAACAATATATGTCAAAATAGAAAAAAAAAAACTTCCCACACAAAACAAGGTAAAAACACAAAAGACTATTTGACCATTGTCTGCCACTTTAACTGAAATGTATAGATAATCCTAAATAATATACATATTTTGTAACATGGTCAGTTTGCCAATTAGTAAAATCAGTCAAATCCTCAAATATACTGCTGTATAAATCAAGTTGTAAAAAAGAAGATTTGGAACGATTGCAAATACTTAACAAATGACCAAAGAACACAGAAATCAACGACGTTAGGTCGCCGTACGGCTTTAAACTATGAGCAAGGCCAATACCGCACAGTCAGCTTTAAAATGCATCGAAATGACAAATGTTGAATAATTTCTACAATAAAACTAACGTCCTAAATTAAGTACCGAAAATGAATGAAAAACAAATATGAAAATCATCAATAGGCAGGTACATACAGAATGTGGCGGGGTTAAACATGTTAACGGGATCCCAACCCTCCCCTAACATGGGAAGTTATGTTACGGTAATCAAGTATGTTTTAAGACAGTATTATTTTGTTCATGCTGACTTCCAAGTTTAACAGATATCCTTTCAAGGCAAGGTCCAGCAAGCCATTTGATTACTTCTCTCTTTGGCTCTCATGGATAATATTCTCTTTAGATAGCATATAACAGTTCTTTATATGTTATGTTTTCTACAAATTTATTACCCTTGTAGTTGTATGATATTTTTAGGTGAAAGCTTGTGCATTTTACTTTCGAAACTATGGTGATATATTAAGGTTGTTAACACATCAATGAAAGAATACATTTTCTCTTATTTTATTGAAATTTATCCCTTTCCTAACCCATTGTATAAAAAAATTTAATCAACGTGTGTTTGTCGGTGATCATTGATTGCTATCAAGGGTCATAACCTTTTAAGCTAACTGGATGATTCAAATATGCCGAGACTTCAAAATGGATAATTTTACTATCTCGATTGGATAAATCCGATAATCCACTGGTATTAATCAGACTTGGGGTCAATTACATTGGAATGTAATTAATTAAATTACACATTACATTGCAAAAATGATCAATAACATCAATTACACATTACACAGTCTTTTGAAATGTAATTAATTAAATTACAATTACTTTACTAATGTAATTAATTAAATTACACATTACATTTGATCATGGTATTTTTTAACAAAATTTTACATGTATATATATAACTTATGTGTAAAATATTCATGTAAGCATAGTTGAAGCGTTGCATTTGATAATTATTTAATTTAGTTATTTTAATGTTTTGTCATTTAGTCTGAATCTGTTTGGTCTGAAAACAGCAATTGTAATTAGTCTTTCGACAGGGGCTTATAAATGTGCTAGATATTGCTAAATCAAAAAAATGGAAGTTTTATGATTAGAAGATCATCATGCTGATAGGAGAGGATATTTGTTCCTATTAACATGCCAATACATCAAGGTGTATTTTGACATCTCAGAAATGAACTCATTTGAATTAAACATAAGAATAAAAAAATATAAAGAAATTAAAAAAATATATAACAATGTATATAATGTCTAAATATTAGCAATATTTTGCTAATTAGATAAAATACATGTAATAGTGGCATTGCCCCTGGACATTTTAATCTGATTAATTGCTGTTTGTTTTTACAGCTGTTAAATTTTATTTCTATAATCCTTTTGTGTATACTAATTTGACAAAATTATTGTATGCAGTGATTTTAAATTCTAAATGAACTGTCTTAGAAAGATGTTACACAGTGACACATTTTTCTGTTTTTGTTAAACAAGGTTATTGATTACTTATCAATCTATATAGTTAAAAGATCTTTCTTAAAAACTGAACAACTCCTATATATTGTCTCATTTTTTTTAAATTATAAAACTATTGATATAAAAACTTCAGAATAAATTACAGACTTCATACATTAAAAAAGCATGTGATATCAATATTTGAAAAAATACATATAATTTAAGTTTATATTGTTAAATACAAATCCTAATCTTTAACACCATAAAAGTACATGTAATTGAAATGTAATTCAAAAGTAATTGAGCATTACATGCTTTTTTCATTGTAATTAATTAAATAACCATTACATGTAATTAAAAAAATGCTCAATTACACATTACATTCAATTACATGGAATATTGTAATGCATTACACTCAATTACCATTACATTTTTAATTACACCATTCCTGGTATTAATGTTAGAATCTACATGTATATGTTCACAGAATAAATTAAAATAAAACTGTTAAAAGAAAAGGTTAATCGCGCGTCTGGCGTACTAAATTATAATCCTGGTACTTTTGATAACTATTAATCGTCGAGTGTTAAGTTTCTATTCAATCTCAGAGTAGATGAGTAATTTTGAACTATGATATGTATTATATGTTCTTAATATTACATTATAAAATGTGTTTTATGTTTTATTCTAGAAAGACAGACAAATTATATTTTGTTTTTAATTGCAAGTCATTGTACACTTTTGTGTTTATGAAGGCTTTCTGATTAAGATCATAAGGGAAATTAATATGACAAAAACATCGTGTTATTAAAAAAGATATATGTATACTGCCAAAAAAGAGGCAAAAGGAACCAGAGGGACAGTATTAGTCGACAAAAAAAGAAGAAAAAATTTGGGGCTAAAAAAAGTAAACAGACTACATAGACTACAATGTAACAGACAATAATAAGTAAAAAAAAAATCTATAGAAGAGGACGAAAGATACCAAAGGGACAGTTACACTCACAGACAACACGAAACCAACCCGACAACGCCATGGCTAAAACAGAAAAAAAGACAAACAGACAAATAAAAAAACAGGATAGACATAATACACAACATATAAAACTACAGACTGACCAACACTAATCCCATCACACATTGGGTTGATCTAAGGTGACCCTTTGATGTCAAAAGAAACCTTTGTTGCCAGAATAAACAAAATATGTAGATCATCATGATGCTATAGATGATTAGCTAATAATATTACATTAAAAAAGCAGGTTTTTTTTTATCAAAGAGAAACTTTTGGTGTTATTGTGCATGTGTGTGCAATGTTATGTATCTAAACACTGTCTTAATTGACAAGATTATGGACAAAAATATGACAAACTTTGAAAAGTTATACAGCATTGTGTAATACATATTCTTCTTTATATCATGTATACAATCATATTAACCACTATTTCATCGTATATACATGCATTGGATCGTCAAAAAGGTAAAATCACAAAAGTACTGAACTTCGAAAAATTTCAATCGGAAAGGCCCTAATCGCATGGCAAACTCAAAGGACAAACCACATCAAACGAATGGACAACAACTGTCATAATCCTGCCTGGGTAGAAAATAACAAATTGAACCTGGTTTAATAGCGCTTAACCTCTCACTTGTACGACAGTCTCATCAAATTCTGATATATTCACAACGATGCGTGAACTAAGGACTTACTAAATAAAATAGTAAGTAAGTCAAAATATGGGTACATCAGTCATCACTGTGTTACAATCTTAAAACAAACAATTTAACAAAAAAGCACAAACGCATCTATCAAATTAAAAACTCATTGACAGCTTCACGTGTCTGACGTCAGAAAATTTATACGTCACATATTTTAGAAATACCAAATAAAATTAAGAATGGAAATTGGGAATGTGCCAAAAAGACAACGACCCAACCATAGAGCAGACAACAGCAGAAGGTCACCAACAGGTCTTCAATGCAACGAGAAATTCTCGCACCCGGAGGCGTCCTTCAACTGGCCCCTAAACAAATATATACTGGTTCAGTGATAATGAACACCATGCTGAACTCCAAATTATACACAAGAAACTAAACGTTAAAATAATACAAGACTAACAAAGGCCAGAGGCTCCTGACTTGGGACAGGCGCAAAAATGCGGCGGGGTTAAACATGTTTGTGAGATCTCAACCCTCCCCCTATACCTCTAGCCAATGCAGAAAAGTAAACGCATAACAATACGCACATTAAAATTCAGTTCAAGAGAAGTCCGAGTCTGATGTTGGAAGATGTAACCAAAGAAAATAATCAAAATGACAATAATACATAAATAACATCAGAGTACTAGCAGTTAACTGACATGCCAGCTGCGGACTTCAATTACACTGATTAAAAAATTATGTCTTCATCATATGAATATCAGGCACAATCCTCCCCGTGAGGGGTTTAGTATCATACCATCATAACATATGTGACAAGAACATAACCCGTGGCATGCCAACAACTGGTTAATTAATATTAAATGTGTTTAGTTCCGATTCGATGACCCTATAAGTGAATCAATATTAACGCCAAAATATGCAATCTTTAATGACCTGACAACAGTATCGCAACTAAACACGCATTCTTTCTTTAATATGTTTTGTCTACGTTAATCCACGACTTTTAAAGTTATAGTTAGTTTACATACTTCTTATATCTAATGAACGAGTAGATTTAGTGAAAAACACAAAGCTACGTCGACATGAACGTTACGCAATGTACTATTTCTTAAAAATACAAAGTTGTGTGACCTTGTTTATTTCAGTCATATACATTATGTAACTTTGAAAAAGTACAACGGATACGGTCACTTTGGGTGTAAGGAATTATTCCAAAAAACATATTTAATATCCCTTTATAGAATTATAGAATTATATTCAATAGTCTACAGTTCTGGAACAATGGATATTCAATAATTGTCTTACATAAGGATTTGACACGATTCTAAAGTAAAACTCAAATCCTATTCCAAAGGTCTTGCCCTTTCGGAGCACCTCAGATCGCCACTTGCTTTTAGTGGGGTTATACAAATAGGATGGCGACACCTTGTCATGTTTGCAGTAAAAGCAGGACAATATTTTGTTACCAAGAGTCATAGATTTTTGTAAACTTTAACTTTAATTACATAGCAGCTACATGCATTTCCCATGTTACTTAAAGAAGGCCAAAGAAATTAAAGGTTGATCAACACAAATCGTACCAAATATAAGGTAAACAAAGCGGGTGGAATAGAAGAAAAAGAGAGCAAATACTGCTCCATTATCACTGTGTGAATAAAGGCAACAGTGGTACATACCGCTCATAAATCAATTAAAAAAAACTAATCCGGGCTACAAACTAAAACTAAGGTAAACGCATCAAATAAAAGAGGAAAAAAAACGACACAACAGTAACACACCATTGAAATGTAACACACACAGAAGCGAACTAAAATGTTACATTTTCCCGACTTGGTACAATACATTTTTGGGTTGAACCTGGTTTTGTGGTATGCCAAACCTCCCGTTTTAATTGCAATGTTAAATATAACATAAACATGACAACACAACAGGACTACAATACAAATAAATAGGAGAACATATAGGACAGAGAAACACACGAATAATAGCTAGCAAAAGGCAACAGGTTTAAAATTTAGTACGCCAGACGTGCGTTTCTTCCACACAAGACTAACCAGTGACGCTCAGATAAAAAAGTTCGAGAGCCAAAACAAGTACGAAGTTGGACAGTACTGAAGACCAAAAGTTCAAAAAGTTGTGCCCAATAGGGCTAGGGTTTTCTGTCTGGGATAAAAACATCCCTATTATTTGGAATAATTTATACTTTTGCAAACAGTTAATTTGAAAATGACTATATAATAGATATATATGATGAAACCGAAGTGTTAACTAACTACAGAATTAAAACGGATATGTTTGATGCATATCTTTGTTTCCTTCTATTGGTTAGCGGACTGATGGTAGAGCTGATTTTGTTTGGCTGCGGAAATAAGTTTTTGTTAGATTTAATAAGAATAAACTTACATGAAACAATTACTGCTACTTCACCTTCTTGAAAGGATAAATATAACAGTCAATAATTACACAATTAAAATTGTGTTTGTATCTTCCTTTCTTTTAATGTACATGTATGTAGAACAGCAAAACACATGATGAATAAAACTTATGTAAAACATATGAACTTAAGTTCAAACCAGTACATAATGGTGTAACGGTGGATGTATTAATGGACTAGGATACAAGATAAAATAGATGAATATATATTTTGGAAAAGAAATACAACCGACAAAAAATGTAGTTTACACGTGATTAATGTCATCCAGTTAGGCAAAGGAGGATTCAGTTTGATATAAAAGTCGAAGTAATCCACATATCTAAATCAAAATTATTTAGCCAAACTCAAACCTCAATTGAAGGAAAGCAACATATTCAGTAATAGAATCAGATCGAAAATCTAAAATATAGTTTATAAAGTTCAAGAGCAACTGTATTTGTCAACTTCGTTACAAATTATTTTTAGAAGGGGTACGTTATGAGATTTGTATACGGAATCAGCAGTGAGGTATTCGTTGTAAGTTGGGTAATGTCAGTTAAGGCTGTTTACAACGTCATTTGTACAAGATTTGATATTTACGACAAATATTTTCCGAAGCTTGATAATCGATAGACAATTTAAGACATTAAAATAAAAGTATTTTAAATAAAGTTAACACTAACAATGACCACTGCCTTTTCCTCGATCTTGATATCTATATCATTCACGGAAAGCTTAATACTAAAATCTGTGACAAAAGAGATGAATTTTCATTTCTTTTCGTCAATTATCTATTTTTAAATAGTGACATTCCCTTGTCACCATCTTACAGTTTTTATATGTCTAAATTTGTACGAATCGCTCGTGTATGCATCAATGTTTTAGATTTTAACAAGAGATATTTATGTTTTTCTCAAAAATTATTACACCGATATCACGAACTAGTCAAAACATTTACAAAATTTTATCATCGATATAAGGACATCATTCGTAAATATAGCTAAAATAAGAGAGACGAAAGATACCAAAGGGACAGTCAAACTCATAAATCGAAAATAAACTGACAACGCCATGGCTAAAATTGAAAAAGACAAACAGATAAACCATAGCACACATGACACAACATAGAAAACTAAAGAATAAACAACACGAACCCCACCAAAAACTCGGTGCTCCAGAAGGGTAAGCAGATCCTGCTCCACATGTGGCACCCGTCGTGTTGGTTATGTGATAACAAATCCGGTAAATAGTCTCATTAGGTAGGTCACATTCATGAAAGGGAATGGGATTGTAGTTACGACGTAAGGAACTTATCCGATATCATTTGTGAAACGGTTATTCCATAACGGTCAACCAACTCGTGATGGCGTCCGTACAATATATGCAAACTTCTTATACATTCAGGTATTTCACATCCAATTTTGTATAAATATTCTTTATAAAGCACACCAATGTCAGTGTACACCTCAGAAGCTAACAAAACCTTTAAATAGACTAATCAAGAAGGGATATAGTTCCGATACTGTTGCCAGGTTATTAAAGACTGCATATTTTTGCGCTAATATTGATTCACTTATAGGGTCTTTGCATTGGAACTTTTTTTTTTTAATTTTAGTTCATTTAAATGTTTACGAATTTAGTATGATTCCATTTGTTACGGACTTAGAACGAGTGTTTGTTTAGGGAACAGCAGAAGTATTTGTTGCTTTCGGCTGTTTAATGCGCTTTGGTGGTTTTGTTGTTTTTTTGACAAATTAAAAAGTCCAATTCTTAATTTTACTTTTATCGAAGTGTAATTGTCTATAAGAAAATCTTCAAAAACTGAAAATAATTGGTAGTTTAGTTTTATCGACTATATTTGTACAATGTAAAAAGAAATATATGCAAAAGAAATAAATATTTGATGAACATATTTCGTGTTTATGTCATTGAAATCATTATATCTGGCAACATAAGGTTTATTATATCAAACAAAGCCAATTATAGTTGATAGTGTATACAGTATTTTAAGTCAACTTTAAATGAATATACATTATGTATCTGAAGTACAATGATATCTAAGTACATAAATGCGTAAACTAAAATAAAAAACGTATCTGAATGGGTCTATCAATGCCCATGCTACGTCAATCTTTAAAGACCCAAATGTTGCAAAACACCTATCCTACCTCCATGACAAATATGTTGTTGTCCCCGCAGATAAAGCCCCAAACAACATCGTTTGTGTGTGAAAAACTCATTACATTAACTGCTTGATAAACGAATTAGGTATTGACAATTCACTTGGAAACTCAACGTATACCCTCACGACACTTACCAAAGAGGAAATCCTGGATAATCATAGGTCTGATATTATCAAGATGCTTGATTTCTTGATTGACAACATATTTGTTACGTGCAGAGGATGTGTTTTTCAACAGACTCTCGGCATTCCAATGGGAACAAACTGTGCCCCTCTACTTGCCGACTTGTTTTTTTATTATTATGAGACTGACTTCATGCAGGAACCTCTTAGGAAGAAAGATAAGAAGTTAGCAATATCCTTTACCTCTACTTTTCGCTACATAGATGATGTTCTTTTACTAAATAATTCAAAATTTGGTGACTATGTGGAACGCATCTATCCAATCGAGCTAGAGATAAAGGATGCTACAGATACAGTTAAGTCGGCCTCATATCTTGACTTACATCTAGAAATTGACAATGAGGGTCGGTTGAAAACAAAATTTTACGACAAAAGGGATGATTTCAGCTTTCCAATTGTGAACTTTCCATTTCTAAGTAGCAACATTCCAGCAGCACCTGCATACGCGGTATATATCTCCCAATTGATACGATATTCCCGTGCTTGCATTTCCTATCACGATTTTCTTGATAGAGGGTTGCTGCTCACAAGGAAGCTATTAACCCAAGATTTCCAAATGGTGAAGTTGAAATCATTACTTCGTAAATTTTCCGGACGCCATCACGAGTTGGTTGACCGTTATGGAATAACCGTTTCACAAATGATATCGGATATGTTCCTTACGTCGTAACTACAATCACCTTCCCTTTCATGAATGTGACCTACCGAATTAGACTATTTATCGGATATGTTATCACATAAGCAACACGACGGGTGCCACATGTGGAGCAGGATCTGTTTACCCTTCCGGAGCACCTGAGATCACCCCTAGTTTTTTTGATGGGGTTCGTGTTGTTTATTCTTTAGTTTTTTTCTGTTATTTCGTGTGTGCTGTTGTTTGTTTGTCCTTTTCATTTGTAGCCTTGGCGTTGTCAGTTTGTTTTAGATTTATGAGTTTGACTGTTCCTTTGGTATCTTTCGTCCCTCTTTCATCTCTTAATTGGAGGTAGACAGGTAAAGACATTGAATTAATTATCCGATCTTCGTTTGATTGTTAATAATGATATACTCTGATGATATCAATAGAATCATTTAGAATCAGTAGTTGACTTATTAAGTGACATAAGGAATATATTATTATAATATTAGATACAGATTAAACATTATAAACCTTCTTAACCATTGACGTTCTACTGTAAGTATCAACACTTTAATACAACTTTTATTCTAACTTCTATGTTAAGGAATGTTTTTAAACATATGCATTCAGTAGAAATACAAAGTATTTAATTTAAGACATAGTAGAACTCAGTGTTTTCCATTCGGCAATTGAGCCGGGTGTGCCAACCACCTTCTTTTGAAAGTCGACCACCTTTTGATTTTAGCAGGTGGTCGGCTTTTTTTTTTTTCAAATTACCGATTTTGTTCGGTCCCGTACCGTTAAAATTTGAATACTAATCGCGCCTCGCTGATTTGTTTTCATTGTCAAAGATGGCGTCCAATAGTCAAATTTCAATGTTTTCATTTATCAATCGGAACGGTCGAAAACATTAATTGTGTGAGACACACAGAAAATATAAATACGTTAATATATTACTTTTTTCTGTTTTCTCGTATTTAAGATAATTATTTTGTATTCCACGACAGGAAAGTCTTTTCAAGACTACACTTTGAAGATAACAGAATGAGCTAAAAGGTAACTGTAAGTAGTCACTGCAACATATAAAATGGCCCAAGCTCGGGCATCGAATTGAGTAATATGTAATGGGGGACCAGGTGAACATTACTGTCAGCAGTGTGATCAATTATTTTGTGGAAGTTGTAGATTATCTCATTTACGCACAAAGTCTTGTAAAAACCACACTTTTGTAAGCGGACGAGAATTCAACCAGAAAAAAAACTTTTTTGCACGGAACACAATGTTTCTTGTTCTACTGTCAGTATTGTGATACTCCTGTGTGTAGAATTTGCTCCGTCGAGAAACACAGTCGCCATGATGACAGACATTACTAAATCAACTAAAAAACTTACATCTAAACTTGCCAAGGATATTGTATTAACTGAGGAAAGGAGAACAGTAACTGTTTTTATCATATTTCTTATAATATTGTCGAGTTTTCATTATGTTTCATTATGTTTGTTTGTCAATGTATTTGCCACAACCAAAATTGGTTTTTGTATGTTTTGCAAATAAAGATATTTTAATTAAAGGAAACAACATAGAGTCAAAACGTAAACACAATTGAAAGGTACACAAAAGCTTACCGTGAGGAAGTCAAAGCAGTCATCAAGACCATTACTGAAGAGGGCAATTACTGGGAAAAACTAATTGATAAAAAAGTCGATGGTTTTGTTAAGCTTGTGCAGGAAGAGGAACAGAAAGCATTACATAATATGTCTGCACTAATCAAAGTTCATTGAAAAGATTTCGAAAACTGTCAACAATGGCAAAAAAACATCAAAGGAATGGAATAGAGTACTTTTGTAAAAATAAAGCTTAAGAAGCTTAAAGTTGACGTGGACAACATAGAATTACAGCAAGTTCCTGAATGGTCATCTGTGTCATACAGAAACAAAAAGTCTTTAGGTAAAGAAATAGACAGCCTATTCGGAGAGGCACAGTTTAAGGAGTTATCAAATCATAGAAAAAAAAACAAATTATGGTGTTAACAATTGCATCGGTACACGGAATATTTTCTTGAATAAATGGTATCTCTATCTGTTGAATAATAAATAAACTCATCATAGATACCAGGAGTAAATTTAATATAAACGCCAGACGCGCGCTTCGTCTATAAAAGACTCACCAGTGACGCATGAATCCAAAAAAGTTAAAAAGGCCAAATAAAGTACGAAGTTGAAGAGCATTGAGGACCAAAAGTCCTAAAAGTTTTGTCAAATACAGCTAATATTATCTATGCCTGTGGTAGAAAAGCCTTAGTATTTAAAAAAAAAATCAATATTTTGTAAACAGTAAATTCAAAAATATAACCATATCAATGACAATTCATGTCAGCACAAAAAGTGCTGACTACTGGGCTTGTGATATGTGTGTCTTCGAGCAATGCAATCGGAGCAAAAGATGCCAAATAGACATTCAAAAGCGTTCTTAAAAAAAACCCAGACAACACCATGATAAAACAAAAACAAAAACAAAAAACACCAAATGACAAACAAGACTGCACAAAATACAAAAAAAAATGTTATTACACTAAAGAACGTCTGTTAAACATATTTCTTCAAGAGGTAAACAGACAAAGCAGGTTAACAAATGGTTGTGAGATAAGAACAGCACATTTTCATGATTGATACTACAGATCTAGAAAAGACAATGTTGTTAGAAATTGTTTAAAAACAGACTAATTTCGTACGCTCAATTTAATACGACGAAAAGTCCTATTTGGCTCGCTTTGTATGAACAGTAGTCCACATTGAATGTATCTCAATTGTAAGAAAATAAAAATCAAACACTTTGATAGAAAGACACATTTAAGCATCTGGTATTTCAACTTTAAATTTAAAGAAATCAAGGTTTCAGCATCATCAATCACATTTATATTATCTTGTCAACTCTTTTTGGGACGTATCGATTTCTCAAATTGAAAAGGTAACTATAAACAGTTCTACTGTAAAAAATATATGCACTGACGGTACAGAGGTGGGGAATTGACCAAAATTCGCTTAAAGTGTCAGCCTCTGGAAAATCCTCGTGGTCATATGTACCTCTACTTGGATACTTTTGAAATAACTGTTAAATGTAAACATTCGAATCATGTTTTTAAATTTTATTACTTTTGACTATAAATATATCAAATCTTTTTAAAACCAGCACCATTCTAACAGGAAACCGATTAGTCGAGTATCATTTTGGTAATCGA
Source organism: Mytilus galloprovincialis (assembly GCA_037788925.1). Classification (NCBI taxonomy): domain Eukaryota; kingdom Metazoa; phylum Mollusca; class Bivalvia; order Mytilida; family Mytilidae; genus Mytilus; species Mytilus galloprovincialis. The sequence goes on from CM075336.1 coordinate 77,965,931, forward strand.
TATTCGGTCCTACCGAGTGATACTCGAGTACTCGAGTACTCGTTGACATCCCTAGTTCTTATAAATCCTTTGCTTTCAAATATTCGGCTTTGATCGTTCCTGATGAAGGTATATCTAGAAAAGTGCTACGGAAGCATGACCTTATTTTCCATCTTTATCATATTGTTTTACTTTTTCAATTGAATCGAACTTGTTATTCAGGAATCAGTTTATGTTACTATTCTTTAACTACACTGATTTTACTTTTAGGAGTATGCTTCACAAATAATCGAAAAAGCCATAGAGTATTGTGTTCACTGGAGCCACAGAAAAGGTCCCAAGCTGCAGCATCAACCTGTGAAATATGTACTGCCAGAAACTTCTCTGTACAGAACACACAGAAAGTTTCATATTATACGGCCATGATTGCGATACTCCTGTATGTAGAATTTGCTCCGTTGAAAAACACAGTCGTCATTTGATGACAGACCTTATTAAATCAACCATTAGGCTCAAATCTGAACTTACTGGAAGAATTTGATTGATAAGAGAGTAGAAGCCTTGATCAAGATGGTACAAGATAAGGAACTGAAAGAAATACAAAATATGAATGCATACATTGAAGTTTATAATGAAGTTGTAGAGAATGGTCAAACACTGGAAACAAACATTATGACAATGGAAACAACAACAGATGTACTATTTTTAGAAAAGCTGCAACAACTGAAAACTGATGCTGACCAAATAGTATTAAAGTAGATTGCTGATGCACCATTTTTGTCATACAGAAAAAGGGAGGTTTCAGGTACAGAAATAGACAACATTTTCGGAGAGTTAGTATTTCGGTAAGTTATCTATCTTTAAAGGTTAATAATTATAGTCAAATGCATAATCATAATAGAATGAAAAGTGGTTAGTATTACAATTAAACATGAAATAATGGTTAAAAAAGCTAACTTACAAAATAAAAAAATATAATTGCTATATGTAATACTTTTTCTAGATTGATACTTCTTACAAAGGAGAGTAGACAAATCGGACACGTATGTTGATGTAAACAAGAGTTTGTCCCATATTGGATAAAAAACAAGTTCCTTACATCTCACTGCATAACATGTTTTTTGTTAATATACCATGTTGCACTTGTTGCACACAATTTGTGCCTGAGTGTAATATTAATCAACTTGTCTGAAACTTGTAATAAAATATATGAGACTTAACGACACATATAGGTAGACTTATACATAGACGTTTGCTAAAAAGATAATAAAAGAGTAAAGTTAATATCAAATTGAAGATATTTTCAACAACTTAGGTTATATCAATATATAAATGATAATTGATTTAAGTAAAGATTTTATATTCTTAAACTTAGGAAACCGCCATTTATAGTTCTTATTCATATTTCGCCTTCGGTCTCAAGTAATGAATTAGCTTAACTTCTCTATGAGGGGTGAAGCTTACATATAATATCTCTGTTTAAAGAAACAAACTATACCCATAGCTGGCCAGTGACCTTGACCCTAGTATATAAGCACCTGTTCCATAATAACTTGTCATTATTTTTCTAGAGGGTGTGAAGTGAACACTTCACTTGAATTCTTTTTAGTTATTTTATTTTTATCTTAAATTTGGGAGAGAGTTACTAAAGTTACATTAACTTGTCTACGATGTACGACAAGTTCTAATGTTATTTTGTTATTTAGAAATAATACTTCCTCAATTGTCTACGATGTATGACAAGTGTTGATGAAAATGAATTAAAAAATTTCTTGTCTACGATGTATGACAAGTGTTCATGGAAATTAATTAAATATTTTATTGTCTACGATGTATGACAATTTTATATATTCATTAAGTTTTTGCCTTAGTACACTACGATGTACGGCACATTTGTTACTTAATTCATACTCCTGTTTGTTAAACAGGTAGATATTTAAAAGTATTTCTATTCACCTGAAGGTCGTGAGTACTCTTCACAATTTACACGTGTTTTACCTGCACAGGTACACATTTTTGTATTACAATGGCTGAATTTGTTTATGCAAATGTATTGTTTTTGCAAGATGTTTAGAATGATGTTTTAGAAATTAAAGATGATAAATTTAATAGGAAAACAAGAGGTATTTTGAATAAATCCTCTTCTTAAACAGTTATAAAACCTAGTAGTTTTATAAAAGATCATAATGGCATGGCAATTGGAAATAATTGACAAAGCAACAGAACCTGTAAAAAGTAAGTTTTTAAATCTAGTGCTACTTGTATAGCTTCAAAACCTACTTGATTTGTGAATGTTTCTCACGAAAGTGCTGTTGAGTTTTAAGATAGGCATGTATATTGATACATTGACTCATTATTATTAATGTAGTAAAGAACCTGTATGAATCATGAGGTTTGAGACAGTTTTACTGCCTTCAACTCAAGCAGAGTTTGTAGAGAAACCTGCTGCTATATGTGATTTTTGCCATTAGAGGCTTACTTTAATGAAGATTTAGTTCTATATTTTGATTTGAACTACTGAAATGATACTGTGTATGTACCTCCTTTTGGAGTTTGTGCCATGGCTGATGATAGTCCAGTCGGAGTTGAATTTGATTCATCTTTTGATCCTGTATTAAGGTTTTCAGAAGCCTTTAAGGCTTCTATTAGTGAGATTAATGGTCCATTATCTCATCCTGTTTGTTGAACAGTTTAATCATGATTTTGCTCTGAAAATCCCAAAATTGTAAATAATACTACCATGTCAGCAAATATAAAATCAGGAAATATAAAGTTCATAGAGGTAATACTATCACACTGAGAACTGTGACAATCCTAGTGTGTCGAGGATAAATAAAAAATCGAAATGGCACTGCCTAGACAGGCCCACTCTGTGGTTTCAAAGATGCAGGAAACCCAGAGATACTTTATTAAGGGGTTGATCATCACCCCTATTGTTGAGTTGGCTATTTCTTGTTGTAAGAATGGGCCATTGGATCTTGATAGTACAAGGATTTTATTGTAAAATTCTATTTGTTTGTTTGACCATGGGTTTCTGGTTAGACCGATAGGAGATGCTCAGAAATATTTAGATGATAAAACTTATTTGTAATTCTGTTGTGATAGTTGCTTTATCACGTTTCTAGTTATGATTGCATGAAGCAAACTTAGTGTTTATACAAAGATTCTGAAGCAAATTCTAGATTCCTTGGAAGAGGTTCCAGGTCTAGCAATTAATTTACTCCCAGCTGTTATGGGAAAGGCAATATCAGTTTTTTAACTGCAGAGGCTCTGTTGGTCAACAGGGCGACTATACTAGTAGGCAATTCCCTTCATTGAGAGGGAGAGGGTTTCAAAAAGGGAACAGGGAATCTCGAAGAGGTCACATTTCTCAACCAGTTGCTATATATACAGTATAGATAACTTAAATATTATGATTTGGAAAATGTTACTAATGATCTATTGATATTAGATTTAATAAGAAATGGTTATAAAATTATTTTTAATGATGTACCACAAGGTTCATCATTTTTGAATTAAATACATTTCACCTTTCATAAGGATGAATTAATTTCAGAAGTCCAAAAATTGATAGCTAAGGGAGCTATTTAAGAGGTTGATCGATCAATGGAAAATCAGTTTATTTCCTATATTTTCTTAGTTCCTAAGAAAGATTGGTCTTCAAGGCCTGTATCTATTTGATAAATTCAAACATACTTAGCTTGTTGCTAATCAGCATTTGGAGCAGGACCATTTATCTTTTGTTTAGAATTAAATTTTTAGGATAATTATCTATATATATAGAGAGAGAGAGCTAACATCTATAGATCACACAGATGCATATTTAAGTTTCATTTATGATTATATCACAATTTCCTGATTCATGTGGAAAAGACAATGATATGATATTTATGTTTTTTGTTTTGGATTGGCTTCTGCATCAAGAGTTTTTACTAAGGTTTTAAAACCTGTCTATGTATTTATGAAATAATGTCACTTGAAGTATATACATGCTATAGTTTATACATTGATGATTCTTTTATTATGGATCAGAGTTTAGATGATTGTATTGTGAATACAGAAGAAGTGGTGCAAATGCTTGATAAGCTGTGTTCTTAAGTTTTTTTCTGACAGATGAGAAATGGTAATATTATCTCCCTTAGGAAATTCTTCTTAAATAGAATTGTGTAACTGTATTATAGATGATTTACATCATATATTGGTTTTGTGACGAATGCTTTTAATGCAGTATCTGTGGGAATGTTACATTGCAGAAACATGGCGAGAAATAATGTTGAAACACTGTAGAGTTGTTACAGTGTTTATTTTCATCAATAGGTGAATTTTTTTAACATTTTAAAAATTAGAAATTAAAAATTTGATTTATAGACCCATCCAAATAAGTTTTTGGATTGGACCAGATTCCTCATAAGAAGGATTTGGGATCCAAATTTGAAGAAAATGTTTCTGTTGGTAGATGGAGCTTCTTTAAGAGTATGCACTCATTTCATATAGATTTCATAGTATTGTTGGCTATATTTTTCTTTTGGAGAAAAAAGTTTTAGTCACAGAGAGTTATACAATCAGAAAATACATTTTCAGTAGCTTTTATTATGCAATAGGAGGTAAAACCTCGTTGTCACTTAACATGCTTACTACAAATATTTCATTATTTGGGCTTGGTGTTCAAGAAAGAACATTTTTATCACAGCTCTTTATATTCCTGGTAAGAAAATTTTGATGCTTATCATATGTTTAAAAAATTTACAGATTCAAAAGGATGGCAATTGAAAGAAGATATATTTGTTTTGTTGTTATCACGTTTTCATTTTCAAATCTGTAGAGAATTACTTCGTTGTCTTTTGACCAACAAGCTCCTTTCAGAGATGTTTGTATTTTTCATGGTCAGAATTAAGACCTTATATTTTCCCATCTTTTTCATTGTTGGGGATAATTATAAAGAAAATTATTAGTGATAAAGTTCAGAAGGCTCTTTTGATTATCCTTTTTGGCCTGCTCAGAGTTGGTTTTCTTTGCTAAGACCAATTTTAATTTATTTGCCAGTTAAACTGCTAAGCATAAAAATTAGTAACAATGTTGCATACTGAAGATAATGTCTTTCTGTCAGGAAGAGACTTAATTCAACTGTATATTGTAAAAAATATAAGTGAAACAACACCTGAAGGGTTGATTGTGCAGTAGGGTAAAAACATGTGTATTATACTCAGAAATCACTTTAATATAAACAGGAGATTTCAGAATCATTTGTAAAATATATTTACACTTCATCTTGGAGACCATGCATCTATAATCAAGCATTATCAATATTTTTTGAGAAATTTCATTATTTGGTGTGTTCAAAGAGAACCAATTCCTTATCACCATCTAAAAAGGATGTTATTGATTATTGAATTTTTTGTAAAACACAAGCTTTTCATATTCAGCATGTTTAATGTGAATTTTCCTTGTTCTATGTTGAAACAGACTTTATCCTTTAAGAAATAGATGTTACTTAATTTGTTTGTTTACTACATGTATTTGTGGAAGGTTGCTTAAACCTGAATCTGCAATTGAAGAGTTAGATACTCTTTCACTTGGGAGATGAATTTAGTGCTATCTTTTTTAAGTTCTTAATATTCATTGGAGAATTTAACATTGAAGACTGTCTTTTATACTTGTGTCTTTATTTGTCTTGACTACAGCTGCCTTAAAGTACTATCTTTATCAGCTGTAGATTTACATTCTATGTTTCTTCATTCAGAGACATGGCACTTTATTTTTTCATATACATGAGTTTTTGAAAAATACTAGATCTGTTAGTTAGTTTACCTAACGAGGTGATCAAAGGTTTTGATAAACCAAAACTTTGTGTTGTTAAGACAATGATTTATCATGTTTTGTGTACAAAATAGGTGAGAGAATTCATCTAAGTCTTTTCGTAAAGTTTAGGTAGTTAGAGAGAGTTCTAATTTTATCCGAGGTTTTAAGGTTAACTCATTTAGAGGAACCTCTTCATAGGTGCATTTAGCTTCAGAATGTTCTATTAAGGACATTATGGCAACAGTTTTGTCTGGACATATGATCAAACTTTTTACAAGTTCTATAACAGGAAAGTGAATAATATCAGTACTAAAACGCTTTTCTTCAGTTGTAGTTACTGTGATTGTGATTTTTTATCCTTTATTAAATGTTGGCATTTATATAAAAATTGTTTTTAGTTTGTGTCTACACTTTAAACAAGCTAATTCATTACTTGAGACCGAAGGCGAAATATGAATAAGAATGTTCCTTCATCCAAGCATATCTTGGATGTGCAGGATGAAGGTCATTCTTAGAATATGAGCCTGAGGCTCGAAAGTAATTAATTCCCACCCTAGGGATTATCAGTCAGACCCACCCTTTTCCACTGGGTTTTATATTTGGTCGACACAAACTTGCTTTAAATTATGACAAGTTATTATGTAACAGGTGCTTATATACTAGGGTCAAGGTCACTGGCCAGCTATGGGTATAGTTTGTTTCTTTAAACAGAGATATTATGTAAGCTTCACCCCTCATAGAGAAGTTAAGCTAATTCATTACTTTCGAGCCTCAGGCTCATATTCTAAGAATGACCTTCATCCTGCACATCCAAGATATGCTTGGATGAAGGAACATTTTCATCATTTTTACTAGAAAGAAGTTTGTACTCTTCATTTTTAAGAAGTGTTTGGAGAATACGTTGTTGTCATTCTTTACAAATTTAATTCAACATAGTCTTTGTTTAGAAACAGTTCTGTCATTTTTAACAAAGACTTTTTTTGACAGACCGACTACCAACACAGTTTTAGGTGTTTATTTTTTTCATTTTTTTTTTTGCCTACTACGAAAGCAACACAGAAACACTGAAAAGCCTATAATAGTAGCTGGATTTGCTGTTCAATCTTTTGTTATAAATTGAACAAAGCTGTTGTAATATGGAGTCGATAACAAATGGGAAAAGCATATATTTTGCAATTTAACTTTTTCAAGAACGTTCAAAACAGAAACTATAAAGGCATCATAAATAGATGTTTGAATGGTACTTTTTAGGTGCTCCGGAAGGGTAAGTAATTTGCCTGGTTATCAAATGACTAAGTGTATTGGGTAAATCTGAATTTCTGTGTGACGAGTAAATCAGTTAAAATACATATAAATAAAGAAACAATTAAAATGAATAACACCTAGTATTTACAACTATATTTCAGACCAAAATCAATAGACAAAAGGCACATCTATGCATGTAGTGGTTGGAGGTAAGAACAAATAATTATAACATTGAAGATGTCCTTTCTATAATTATGTTGGAGGCTAGTTTGCTAACTAAATCAAACTGCATGATCAAGTATTATGGTAAAAGAAAAAGGAATGCAATAGTAGTTGTCATTACTGACATGATCATTTTAAGAAACTATTTGAATGGCTTCAAATCACAATCAGTTACATATTGTGAAGAAGGAAACGAAAATCAGATGTTGGAACTATTTAACATTTCTTGTTAACCATAAAAGGAACATTACTACTTACTGGCATTTGATATGTTCTACAGATCTTTATGTCTTATTCACCTTGATATAAATTGCTTTATTTACAACATGATACTAAAATCGATCTATCTTATTGTGTTCTGCATTATAATTTGATATTTTCAGTTTAATTCTCCTACAGGAGAGAACGGATTTCAAAGTAAGTACGATTATAGAAAACAAACATAAAAACTAACTACTAGATAAATTTGTTTGCATTAGAACCTTATTAGTTCAGTGTTACTCTTAACAGCTATGTCAGCAAGTAGAAACCAATTGGCATGTAGACACTCTGTAGACAAGGCAATTTAACAAAGATTAAAGCCAGAAGACCAACACAAAAATGACCATAGCACACTAACACAATGGCGGGATGTATAAATACCGAATCATGCCAAGATGTCATTACCAAATAAAGGCAACAGCAGTATACCTCTGTTAAATAGTTAGGATTTGATTTAGCTAAATTGAATCTTTGTAACAAACTAAACGAGAGAAGCAAATCAACTAACAGCGAAAAACAACAGAACAACAAAAACATTTAACTAAAACAGAATAAAAACAGGGAAATTATGTGTTGCTATTGGTTGAAATTGTACTGTTATCTAGACGTTACTGCAGTAATAGTTTTAAAAAGTAACCAAAAAGTAAAAACATACCTTGCATGTTCAAGTAAAGTTTTGAAAGTTTGATTCGTTTAACAAGATATAACGGCTGATACAGGATTTTATTTTTCAGTAAAGAGCCAAAAATACGGTCCGGGTATGTAATAATGCCACAATTCTTCTATAAACTGAGATGGTGGTTTTACTTAACAAACATTAATGTATGTAGTGTTATGTTGTGTATGCTTGTTAGTCTTGTATTATTTTAACTTTTAGTTTCTTGTGTACAATTTGGAGTTTAGTATGGTGTTCATTATCACTAACCAATATATATTTGTTTAGGGGCCAGCTGAAGGACGCCTCCGGGTGCGATAATTTCTCGTTGCATTGAGGACCTGTTGGTGACATTCTGCTGTTGTCTGCTCTATGGTCGGGTTGTTGTCTCTTTGGCACATTCCCCATTTCCATTCTCAATTTTATTGGTTGGTATTTTAATTTTTGTGAAATTCTGTTTTTTATCCAACCACAAGAATAGGAGCACCTTTGTTTCGATAAGTGAGTTTTCTAAACGATAGATCAATGTTGTGCTTAAAGCTGTGAAGATCGTATATCTTTATTTGTTAAAAATGAAATCATGGTAGCTAGAACATTAACCGTGCCTTAGTTATATACTATTTGCAGATTTCTAAATCTTTAAAGCAAATAGCAGGATTATTTTTAATATAAAGTTCTAATCGGACTTGTTAAATGAGCGATTATATACCTAAACTATATTTTCATTGTCATGATACGTCACACATTTTCTTTTTATATCAATACACTATCTGTCTTTAGTTTACAACTAATAAGTATAAAACTATACTACGTATACATTCGCATCAATTGAAACTCACATAACGTATGCAACATATCATCCCTATATCAAAACTAGGTTTTACGGAGCTATTTTATTGCTATACGGAGTGAATCAGTATGTTTTCCGTCCAACATTCATGTATTTATGTGTGTTGTTTCTGTTATGTTTCAGTTGGATAATCTGTTTTCTCTAATATTTGTGCTATTTTCACATTTCATGATCGTTGAGAAAAATATGTTTCCGCAGTAGTGAAAAATCTGTTCTCGGCAAATGATTGGTTGAAATTTAATTTGGACGTTATTTTTTTCTGACTTTTCGTATTGTGAAGTCATGAAAAAAGGCGACCATGCCTGATGACGTCACACCAAAAGTACACAACTTTCCTTAAAAAGGAATGATGAAAATCATAAGAGTAACCGATTACACCACTGTAACTCGTGTATTAAGATATGTCTCCACTCTCAACAGTTAAATTTTAATTATTAAGAAAGCTCGACATGCCTCGCGCTTTACATATTAAAATTTTAATGTCTCGTTGGAGAAATATCGTAATACACTTGTTTCGGTTGTGGAATCTATATATCTCATATCGTGTGGAGTCAAAATAATTATAACATTAGTCATTGCCTCTTCCATAGCATCATGTTCATTGAAAATATTTTGAACGAGGATTATGGAAATATTTGCATAAAGTTCGAGAATGCATGTTAGTTACGTAAATAGTTATCAAACATGTGAAAAGTACCAGGATTATAATTTACTGCGTTAGACGCGCGTTTTGTCTACATAAGACTCATCCGTGACGCTCATATCAAAATATTTATAATGCTTAACAAGTTCAAAGTTGAAGAGCATAGAAGATCCAAAAGTCCAAAAGTTGTGCTAAATACGGCTAAGGTAATATATGCCTGAAATACGAAAATCCTTATTTTTTCAAAGTTTTGTAAACAGGAAATTTATGAAAATGACCATATTATTGACATTTATGTCAACATCCGAATGTTGACTTCTGGGCTGGAGATACCCTCAGAGACGAAACGGCGTCAATGTGTTAAATATCATGTGGTGTTTGCCGTTGATAGAATATTTTCGTTGTTGTTCTGCGGTTTGCATGTTGTGTCGGCTATATTATTATTTGTTTGTTTTTACCCTGATGAATGTTCTTGCATGTGTTTGTATAGTATTTTTTGCAAGAAGTGTTGTCGTTTTAGCGACATATTTGTCCTAAAGCAGGAGTTTTAGTCACCTATTAAACCAGTTTAAACCCACTATTTTATTCTTAAAATGTCTTGTACCAAGTCAGGAATATGATAGTTGTTATCGATTAGTTCGTTTCTATGTATGTTGGTGTTATGTTTGTACTTCAGTTTTCCTGTTGTTTCTTTGTGTTCCTCTCATAGTTGATGTGTTTCGCTCGGTTTAAATTTGTTACAAAAATTGTTTTCTCTCAATTGATTTATGACTTTAGGGAAACCGGTATACTACTGTTGGTTTTATTTTGATCATATGCATATGCAAATGCATTGCATCAGTGTTGTTCTCTCTAACCTTCTCATAGCTTTAATCCCTAATTCAATATCTTTAGACTGTATATCGTATTTCAATTTCAAATGTTTTCTCCTAAACCCAAAGAGTAACAATAAGGTATTTATTCGTTTATTTTATAGAATTTCAGAAGACACCTTCCATTCTTTTATCTAAATTATTTAGGATCATATTATGATGATACGGATTAATTGAACAATGTAAATACATATTAAAACTAAGTTGTCAATTGCTTATAATCTAAAATACATTTTGCATTTCTATTCTCATAATTTGCATAAACTTAAATAAATGTTGTTTTTTTTATTTCAAACTTTATTGTATTACTGTAAATGCTGCAATATTTTCGACGATTTTCTTGTTGCGTACATTGCGACTGTTTGAGATTCTTAAAAATTATATTCTAGTTTGTGATAGCATTATAGCGTTATAGCGGATAATTATAGAATTCAAAGTTAATATGGTATTAATGATTGTCCTACATTTTGTTTTTTGTTTAATTTAGAGGTCAAGGCGGCTTATACATGTAAGTAACAAATATTTACCTTTAGCATATAAAAGCATGCATTCTTCCTAGATGATAATGTTTAAAAATAAATCGCAAAACAACTTCCATCTCAAATACAGCAGTTATCCTTTAGCAAAACAAGAAATGTTTATGTATAAGTCATTTAAAATCGAAATGTGTCTTGTTACCCGAAGACATACATATTTGTTGAAATACAAGTAAGTGTTAAACTTTAAATATCCTGTGATTGCTGTTGTGCGTTAAACAGAAGAATGAAATAAATGCAACAAATAAGTTATAGCCAAGAGGATCGATATGATAATCCTACCATTTTAATGCATCCACCATAACTGAATGTGTTGTCTTTAAATCGTGGTTTGTATGTTTGTTACTGTTCTCCTTATATCCATTTGTGTCTGGATTCATAAAATATTTTTCCAAGTTCACAAATTGTGAGGGAGAAATAAGTTACAACTTCATTAGTCAAAAACTGACCTTGTAAACATTATGTTATTTTAAGTTTCTTTTAATAGGTGTGATAAGATAGCTTTTAACGTTTATTATGCATCCTTGTATTTCAAGTTTATTGATTTCTGCCTTCTAGACGAACGTTAAATGTAAAATGTAGTTTAAATGAATATAAGTTATCAAGTGTTTTAATGATCTAACGTCGACGTTAATGCATGTCCATATAATACACATATGTTAATAGCTGGTCGTCTGAAGGTTCAAAACTTGGTCTCCCGTATCATGTTCTTTATTATATATTTAACCGTTATCTTAGCTCTTTTATTTTGAGTATAAACGTTTCGAATTTTTTACTAGTTTGATTCAATATCTATTCATACATTTACTAGTCATCACAAGAATTGATACAAGACTCTGCATTAACCATATAGAGTGACAATTGATACACTGTACCATGATACCAAAATTGTTCATTTAGTCATTACAGAGCAAAATTGAGAATGGAAATTAAGAATGTGTCAAAGGGACAACAGACTGACCATATAGCAGACAACATAGTGTACTTTTATGGGTGCATTTGACAAAGATTGATTTCCGCCAAGATACCCAACGGCTCGATATTAAAACATTAATCATACACATGCTCTGCCAAATCTTTTTGTACGAATGTTTTGATCTCTATTTATCCTTTTCAGGCTGTGCAATAAAAGTAAATGTCGCTTGTAAGTATTTGCCCATTCCTCTTTAGATTGTCAAACAAATACAGAACAAAAGAAAATAAGATATACTTCTAGTTCTATCCCAAATGCAAATACAATTGGTGACAAAAAAATATCAACAATTGACGATCTAAATATGTATACCCCCGCTTTGAAAAAGGGGGTATACTGTTTTACCTCTGTCTGTCCATCCATTCATCTGTCAGTCCGTCCGTCAGATAATTCATCCGTCCGTCTGTCCCATTAAAATTTAAGTCACATTTTTCTGAGGTACTTCATATTCTATTCAAGGATTTCTGAAATTTAGTTTCAGGGTTTATATAAGTCTGCTATATCGTGTGATGTGTTTTAAGATTCATCACTTGACAACTTCCTGTTTACCGATCACTATTTATTTTTACACTATTAGATTTATCTACCTGCGGCGAGGGTATCATCAGTGAGAAGTAGCGCGCAGTTTCACTTGTTTATTTTATATCGGAATTAAGGAAAAACAATATTACAGTAGAAAAAATTTGATTTTTATATAAAAAAAAAAACACCAGAAAATATAGTATTCCGCTGTTCCCTAGACATACATCGATTGAGAGAAAACAAATCCGGATTACAAATTAAAACCGAGGGAAACATACCAACAAAACGAGGAAAAAAACCGAAACAATAGAAACACTGAAGTTAACAAAAGACAAACGACAATGCAAAACTCATATAAACGAACTATAAGATAACAACTGCCTTTTTTCTGACTTGGTACAGGACATTTTAAGAAAGAAATAAGGTTTGAAACTGGTTTAATTCTCAGCCACATCTTATTGTTGTACGCCACTGGCAATGTTAAAAATGACAACATTATATGACAGAAATACAAATAAATGCAAGATTATTCAATACAGAGAAATACACAAATAAACAATACAAGTATACATTTCGACAAGCTAACCACAGAATAAAAACGAACACGTCAGACAGCGAAGAGAGCACACAAAAACGGCCCAACAGAACCACGAACTCTTTCATACGACTGGAGCAACTCCACAAAAGTTACGTCAGAGGTAAAATCAAAAAGAAATAATACAGTTTAAGATCTGGTTTGTAACTATGTCAATTGAGGTATTTCATAGCAAACATTTTTTTGTATAGATTAGTATTTCTAATTAGATAATTGTTTTCTAGCAGTTTAGTATTTTTTTCTAATCCAATCTATTCAACAAATAAACCGTGTGCATATAGTTACTTTAAACTAAAATCATAAAATCTTATTGGGTGACTAATTATTTTTACCTTTACATATATACGAATAGAAAATTGAGAAAAAAAAATTACATTAACAAGCGATGAGACATTTAACAATATCAGATCACTCCATTTAAATGCACCTGATTTCAATGAGGATCCAACATTTTGTTCTTGTGTTCTTTTGACTTGAAAAATCAATAGTCCTGTCTATTCGCGGACGTTGACCAGATTAATAGAAAACTTAAATTCAACCTTTGGCTTAATTTAATGCGTATATGTCAATTTCGAATAAACAGCTACGAATTTCGAATACAACAGAAAACGGTTGTTTGTTTTAGTGATAACTATTTGAAAATATGGCATTTGTTGATTTAATACTTGTTATATTGAATTCAGTTTGTTCATGTTTTTATATGTTAATATAGCTACAAAATGTCACTTTGGCATCCTTTCAAAACAGAATTATAGATCCAAAGGACCTGACGATTCGATGGTTGCTTTTAAACAAAGTGTTATGTGTGTTCAGCAAAACATCAATGAAGGTCATCATATGAAATGTCTGAGTTTTTTAGTATTTCTATTTTATTACTTAACCATTGGAAAATAAATTGTGTTTTGACGTTAAACTACCGTCCAAGATCTTTTCACCCAAAACAATATATTAAGTAGCATACTCTTATTCTTCTCTAACATACGTATTTGTATAATACTTTTATTATTCAAGTAAACTTTCGTTTGAAGATGTTCAGAATAGAATAAAGATTAAACTGAAAGTAAACGATAAGGAAAAATAATACAAAATAGATACAAAAAAGGCATTAAATGAACAGGTTCTACCACAATTTTTTTAACAATATTAATCACATGTCATGTTCATTTAGACATGTGATTGTAAATTATTTTGATTTTTATATTTCTAGGTACACAAACATGTGGTAATTTGTGCTATTTTTAAGGTATTAATATTGCTAGTTGTAATGGATAGTCTCTGTGAAATTGCATTATCATACTATTGTCATCTTATGTTATACATGTGTGTACAAATAATTTACGGAATTTTTGGTAATTCTAAAATATGACTCTTGTACCATAAATTGGAAGATTTTGGCATCGGGATATTTTGGCGGTTTTCTGTAGAAAGGTATCTGTTTTTATTTTGGTGCTTCTTCCAATTAAAATGTTTAATTTTTGAACAATAGTAGCGAGAAAGCTCCTTCATAGAAAATTGCTTTTATCTATCCATTTACTGACAATATATCATTGAAAAACTAGAAACACACACAAATGTTAAATAAATGTAGGGTTCAGATACGGATGCAATAGCAAAAATTCCGTATATCATCTTTCAAAGCTGACAGAAAATATGAAACGAAATCTTTAAAATCACTTTTTAAATAGATTATTTATTTTTTTTATAAAAATCGTATGAAATAAATTTATATCTTTTGTAGTACATGTTATTAATCTATTGTCGGACGAATAAAAGTTCATATTGTGTTATCTAAGCAATTCCAGAAAATTGACGTTAATAAAGTTAAATTGTATAGTGTTGTTTCCAAATTATATCAAATATTTATTTGTAGATAAATATATGTATAGGGTTGTGGCAAATATACAGAAGATATAACATAAATTATTTTCCCCAACAATTAACGTTACAATATTGTCGTACATGTTCGCGATTTTGGCGTTTCAATTTTTAGTGTTTACTTTATTTTCGTGTGTTTAATTTTGACACTTTCATAAGAGGCACCATATAAACAAAAATTAAACTACAACCAAAATATCCCAATTTACGGTATTGTATGCACTTATCTTGAACTGAATTGTAATGTGCGTATTGTTATGCATTTACTTTTCTATATTGGCTAGAGGTATAAGGGGAGAGTTGAGATCTCATAAACATGTTAAACATGTTTTAACCCCGCTGCATTTTTGCGCCTGTCCCAAGTCAGGACTCTCTGTCCTTTGTTAGTCTTGTATTATTTTTAATTTTAGTTTCTTGTGTACAATTTGGAGTTTAGTATGGCGTTCATTATCACTGAACTAGTATAAACTTGTTTCTGGGCTAGCTGAAGGACGCCTCCGGCTGCGGAAATTTCTCACTACATTAAAGACCCATTGGTGGCCTTCTGCTGTTGTCTTTTCCATGGTCGGGTTGTTGTCTCTATGACACACTCCTCATTGTCATTCCCAGTTTTATTATATACATATGTACACATAATATTATTAAAGTAGAACTAGTCATTTATATATTTTGTGATTATAATTGTTGGATTCTTGCTGTAATTACAAAACGTATTGTTCCTAATTCAACAGACCTTTTTAATATAACCTAAAAAATCAGTTGAAAATATATATGGAAACAAACTTGGAATTGATATTTTATGTGTCGGTAAGCTTCTGTATGAAATATATATTCATCACTAGAATGTACATGCAAATAGAATAATTTTCGTCTCTTTTGTATATATTTAAATATGCACCTGTTCTTTTCTGTATATATTTGTCATTCACATTTAAGATGATTGCTTGTCCCTACCTAAAAATATAGCACTGTCTTCAAATATAATATTTATTTCGAAGAAAGACAGAATGCATGATAGCTTAAATTCGTAATCAAAGTCAAATAGTCAATTGTAGCTATTCCATGATTATCTATGATTGGTCCTGTAATTTCAAAACTGCACACGTATATTATTATTTTGAAAATAATGTACAGTACTTGCAACCTTAGGCGTTACTGTTTTAGCGATCAATCAGCAGTCATCGATCAGTCACCGATCAGTCAAGCTCGCGTCAGCAATCCGTCAGACTTATAGTAAAAGTAATTGACTGATCGGACTGATCGGATGGATAGTACCGATCGACCTTGTTGACGGATTGAACTTTAATACGTCACATGACAAACTTATACAAATTACGGAATCATAGTTTCGTTTAATTTAATTAAAATGGCGACCCGTAAAATACGAACGTTCAAGTACAACTGATACATTCTTTATTAATTATTTAATAAAGTTTTATAAATTGAAATGAAAAGAAATGTACAGATAAAACCTAAATTAAAATATTATCATTACAGAATGGTCTTTTCCGTTTTCAATAATATTTTCAAACCCGGCGAGTTCTAAAACGATGTCTATATCGCGATTTTGATTTTATTATTTTCCAAAAAATACCCGCGAAAACGAAATGAAAGGATCACTTATTGAATATTATTTTCTATATTTTAAATTTTTGTATACTTATCATCATGAAATTCTGTAAATTTATTTTGTCACAATCACGGCCTTTATATATTCTTGTCATATTCGAAAAAACAAATTACCAAAAATGCTGGGTTTTTTTAAACAAGAAATATGAATAATTTTGAACAATGCAAACAACTTTACTTTATATTTTACTGATAGTCTTTAAAAAATAACCATTCTTAAACAATAAAAAGTACAAAACTCCAAAGGCGGTCAATATATTCCATGGAAATGAAGAATAATTTCATGTTTGTTCAACAAAAACAGAGCTTTAAACAGATTTATTCTTCAATATTCCCATTTTGTACAAAGTACCTACATATGAAATGTATTTATAACAACTCATTGCAATTGAAGTTACAATATTTTCAAATATGAGAAGAATTTTTTGCATTTTAGGCACTGCGTACAAAAATTGGGTATCTTTTTCCTTGAAGAAAGCAAATATTATGAAGAACAGACAATCCTCTATGTACAAAAAGTACTGAAATCATATGGCGGTTAATAATTTGTATCAAAATAAACATGATAAAGTAATATCTGCATTCTTATTCCACAAAAATAGAAGGTTAAGTATTTTAATTCTCATTATAACTCAATTCTAATTAAAAGACGTGTCTCGAGATGTTAAAAATAACTTATTTAAAATAAAATAGTATCATTTTTAATAAAAAGAAGAACAATTTTGGATATTTTAAATAATGCGAAAAAATCTTAATATGATTTTTCTGAGATTCTTTTAATTTTATGAAAAACTACCCATTCTAAACTATACACAGTAAAAAACAAATTGTGGTCAATAATTTCCATTCAAATGAAGAAATGATTGCATTCTGGTTCAACAAAATTAAAAGTAAACAGATACGTATTCTTCAAATATTCACATTTTATACAAAATTCGTCATAAAAAGGAATTTATAACAACTGATTGCAATTGAAGTTACAAAATTTTCAAATATAAAAAAAAATATTTCCATTTTAAGCAACACGTACAAAAATTTAATATCTTTTTCCTTAAAGTAAACATAATTTATGAAGAACAACCTATCCTCATGAACGAAAAGTACTGAAATCATATGGCGCTGGTTAATAATGTTTATCAAAATAAAGCAATAACTGCATTCTTATTCCACAAAAATAAAATTTAAGTATTTTAATTCTTATTATATCTCAATTCTAATTAAAACACTTGTCTTGAGATTTAAAAATAACTGACTTCAAAATAAAATGGTATCATTTTTAATAAAAAGAAGAATAATTTTGGGTATATAATTATATAATGCGAATAAAATTTTAGTCAATTTTATGAAAAAACTACGAATTTTAAACTATATAGAGTGGGGGACTAATTTTCGCCATATCTTTCCATGCTTTCTACACTTTATGTTCAGGTCTATATGTTTTTGAAGTACATGTATACTGATATTTCTATATGAAGAAAACTTCAAATGCAAAACATTCCTAAGCTTGAAAACATGTTTGTTTGAAAATAATCATCTGTAAAGTTAGATTAAAGGGTGTTTGAAATTTCCTGATGTTTTGTCAATGGGGACACATATTCGCCGTTTTTACACATCTATTTAAAACCAAATAACTGCACCTTTATATAATATTTATCAAATAAATGTCATTATAGATGAACATCAGACATTTCAAATGTGTAAAACACAGATATTTAGGCCAATTAGTCAAAAAATTACTAAGATAAAATTCTTTGAAAATCCTGTTTTTCATTCAGGAAATTGACCGAAAATCGTTGTCCGTTTTTCGGCTTTTTTGCAGTTAGTACCGTATTTTTGTTTAAGTTTAATGAAGAAATGATTGCATTCTGGTTTAACAAAATCAAAAGTGACTTATCCTTCAAATATTCAAATTTAATACAAAATTAGACATAAAAAGGAATTTATAACAACTGATTGCAATTGAAGTTACAATATTTGCAAATATGAGAAGAAGTATTTGCATTTTACGCAACGCCTTCAAAAATTTAATATCTCTTTCCTTTAAGGAGGCTCGTGGGTATAAGATTTTCAGAAAAAAATGAAACATTTATTTTTCATTTCAAATTTTATCTTTTACCTTAAGTAGTGGTTACTTTATCATATGGTACAAAAATCATTCCAAAAAATCAATTTGTGTTGGCCCCAGGTGACTTTTAAAATATAGATATTATTGAAAAAGCTCCAAATTATCTCACTTTGGTGCAAAAATGCCAATTTTTAGCATTAAAATTGAAATATCTTTTTTTTTTTAAATCATCGGTGACCTCTATTTTTTATTGTTGTTTTCAAATAAGCTGTACATAAAATAAAAAATGGTAAAATTTTAGCGATTTCTGTAATTTAGTTCTTTTTTTATTTCGATATTACCGCCATTCCTCCTATTAGTTCAACAGAAAAAAATGACATCAACAAAACTATATGATTCTTTCGAAGGCAGATTGTGGGCGTAAATGAACGGTGACCCCATTTTTTTATTTCATTTTTCTATTAAGTATAAGATAAAGATCATGTATAGAAAAATATAGGGAAATCCTATACTAAATTAAAAAAAATTGATTTAGAACCGCGAGCCACCTTAAGTAAACATAATTTTTGAAGAACAACCAATCTCGATGAACAAAAAGTACTGAAATCATATGGCGGTTAATAATTTTTATCAAAATAAAGCAATAACTCCATTCTTATTCCACAAAAATAAAAAAAAAATAAGTATTTTAATTCTTATTATATCTCAATTCTAATTAAAAGACTTGTCTTGAGATTTAAAAACAACTGATTACAAATAAAAAAGTATCATTTTTAATAAAATCAAGAATAGTTTTGGTAATTTTGAACAATTCAAAACAAAATTTTAATATGATTTTTCTGACATTCCTGTATTTTAAATCTTATCATATCCTATTCCAATTAAAAGACTTCTCTTGAGATGTTAGAAATAACTGATTTCAAATAAAATGGTATCATTTTTAATAAAAAGAATGCTTTTGGGTATTTTAAATAATGCGAATAAAATTTTGGTATGATTTCTTTGACATTCTTTTATTTCTATAAAAAAAAACAAACTATCAATTTTAACTTATATACAGTAAAAAAATCAAATTGTCATGTGGTCAATAATTTCCATTTAAATGAAGAAATGATTGCATTCTGGTTCAACAAAATCAAAACTAAACAAATTCTTATCTTTCAAATATTCAAATTTAATACAAAATTCGTCATAAAAAGGAATGTATAACAACTTATTGCAATTGAAGTTACAATATATTCAAATATGAGAAAAAATATTTCCATTTTACGCAACAGGTACAAAAATTTAATATCTTTTTCCTGAAAGTAAACATAATTTATGAAGAACAACCAACCCTGATAAATAAAAAGTACTGAAATCATATGGCGGTTAATAATTTTTATCAAAATAAAGCAATAACTGCATTCTTATTCCTCAAAAATGAAAATTTAAGTATTTTAATTCTTATTATATAATTCGATGTATGATATTTATTCCCCTTTTCTATACATGATATAGTTCTGTTTTATGTTGTTTTACGTTGTCTATGTAGGATGTCACTATTATTGCTATACATGTTGTAGGTTTGAATAATTATATACAGTTAGTGTGAATAAAATCACCAAGAACCCTACATGGTATTAATTGCACTTGTTTGAGCCTTTGTGACATGCTATAATAGAGATCAATAGCAGACAGGCTTTACAAAAATATCAAAATATACTTTTAGGCCTTTGTTAATCTTGTGTTATTTTTAATTTTAGTTTCTTGTTTGTAATTTGGAGTTTAGGATGACGTCCATTATCACTGAACTAGTATATATTTGTTTAGGGGTCAGCTACAGGACGCCTCCGGGTGCGGGAATTTCTCGCTGCATTGAAGACCTATTGGTGACCTTCTGTTGTTGTCGGGTTATTGTCTCTTTTACACATTCCCCATTTCCATTCTCAATGGTATTGTTATCTCTTTGTCATTTTCCTTATTTCCATTGTCACTGTTATTGTTGTCTCTTTGACATATTCCTTATTACCATAGTCAATGTTATTGTTATCTTGTTGACTTATTCCTGATTTCCATTGTCAATTTTATAATCATTATCAGATTACTTAGTTTAAACTACCTGTACGAAAAAATCCAGGCGTATTTTACATGGATTCCAGACGGATATTTTAGATGGAATCCGTTTAAGGTCCGCTTTTACACGAAGAATCTTTCTTACATGGATTCCAGGCGGGTTACGGGCGGAATAGAGCCGAAATATGCAAATTTATCCGCCTGTCTTAGGAGGAAAAATTTCCGTCTAATTAAAAGGAAAAATGCTTTTCTCAAAAATATATCCGTCTAAAGAGACAGAAAATATATCCGCCTAAAGACACGGAAAATATGTCCGCCTAATGAAACGGAAAATATATCCGCCTTAGAATATGAAAAAAAAAATCCGCCTTAAGAATATGAAAAAATTCTGCCTTCAATGAAAGAATTTTTTCATTCCAAAGATTCAGGTTTTTACCACTTCCATGCCTTCTTCCGAAGAAAAACTAGGCCTTTATACAATAAAATGCTAAAATTGTGATCAAACTTGATCGAATGTAGTTTAGCAACTACAAATTACTATACATGTATGTATAATTTTGACATTTTCAGTTCTTCACAGTTATTAGTCATATTTTTAAGGTTTTTTCAGTGTTCTTGGAATATAAATTATTATCACAAGTTCCTGAATTTATTTCGTGCATAACTGATTTGCTCTGTAACAGCATCATTGATATGACCATCTAGCATGGATCTGTTGTGTTTTGTGCACCAATCAGTAACATAACCTGAAAAAAAAATGCGGACATAAATTAAAATCACCATGCATTATTGGTTTAATTAAAAGGAATTTGACAAATTTCTCTATGTTTTACAGGTAAATTGTGAGCTGCCTAAGTAGGTGGGGTTTTCCTTCATTTTGACATATATTGACTTGAATTTACTATTATTACCATATATCATTCAATATACATTGTACAACAGAAACATCTAAAACTTGAAATTATAAGATTAAACTATGAAAAATAGAGATGTTAAGCATGTTTTAAAGAGTAATCATATTTTAAGAAAAAAATCCTTGTAAAATCAAGGGCAGATAATTATAATAAATTACTATGACCTGTTTTGGGGATTTTCTCAATAAAATAAGACCTGTGGGCTGTAACCCCTGTTTTCAATTTGCTAATTTTAAAGATATATATCATGTTTATATCAAAAAATATATTACAGATGGTTTTACAACTTTTGATTTGTTTGAAAAATGTTTTGAAAGTCCAATATGTGCAAAAATTACTTAAAAAGCATTCATAAGGATTTCTTTCATATAAAACTACTTACTCCAAGTCTGATTGAATGTGTCCATTCTTCAGTCCTATCAGAAAACAATTTTCTTTTGTTTCACCAGTTCTGAAATATAAAAAAAAAATTGTCTCATTACAATTAAACAAAATAATTATTACATATTCTGTGCATAAAGTGTATAGGTTATTCTTTACTTTGATTAGTACATGTAGTATTGGTCTTTTATTTTACTTTAACATCATAGGCTCGAATTTACATGTACAAAATGTATGTCTTGCCATTTTAAAAATCTTAAATTTGATCCATAATCATGATAATTGAGTACATATGTACTAATTTTAAAAGATAACACTTTTTGATTTTTTCGGAATAGATGTCTATATACATATTTAATTATTACAGTCATACAACAGATCTACAATTTTGCCAAAACTACTATTAAATAATATCTTATAAAAGAGTTTGTCTTAAAGATACAAGTCTTGTGTCATACACATTATACCACAGTAATTATGTACATGATGTAATTATGCAAAAATTGCATGGTCTTATATAGTTATTTTCTTGATCCTACATGGTACTTATATATGTCACAAGTTATTTGAAGGAAATAGCAGTTTCATAATATTCAAAATGGTGGAAATACTTATATTCATAATTTCAACTTACCAGAAGATTCAATCCAAAATATATGAAAACATTAATCTTCACAAATCCAATAGTCATGTCATCAGAAGAATACATTCTGCACTTTTTAATGTTAATAGAATACTTTGGCTCTTTTTAGTCCACAACTCTACATCCATGGTAAAAATAATATTTTGATCAAGATAAATAAGACATCTTTTCTTGTAATGTCTGCAAGTTCAAATTTTGAATCTGACTAGTGTTGGGGTTATTTTGGGAGGTGTTTGATTCCTTGAAATGTTTCCCTAATCATACTATTAATTACCTAAATCTTAAATATTTGATGAATATAATAATACATAAATAATATTCACCAATTTTTATCTATTATTTTTATATTTTGGACTGTAGAAATTGAAGAGAAATGTACAAAGCAATGTGGTCTCCTTCATTAGTCCCCAACTCTTGAGTGTGTACATATCATTTCCTGTCCATTTCACAGAGGCAAATGGAAAACAGATGGGGGACCTACATAACATTTCTATCACTAACTGATAAGAAAGAGACTGCATGGAAATACTATTTGTGTATTATCATGATTTTTACTTAATTAAATAGAGATACACTTAATAATTGATTGTACTTGAAAATAAATTAATTTTAACCTGCAATTCCTATGTTGGAAAATTCAAAAATAAATTATTGTCTTAAATACTGTTGAAACAAGTATATATATTCTAGTCACTTTTTATATGTTTTGATGTATATAAATAGCAACACATAATATAAAGTTATAAATTACCTAACAATGCTATCACAATTTAAATTTAATTGAATTTAATATGCCATCTTTAAGACTCTTTAAATATATGTTGGATTTCAGGGGGGTACAAATACTGGCTTTATGGCCCAAATAATCACCATGCACTCTCTCAACAGTAATGATACATTTTCATTTGAAAAAAAAATTTAAAGAACAATTCTGCCTCAAAAGTTAGAAAAAATTTCTAAGTATAATTCCCGCCTGATAAATTTGAACAAAATCTTTTAAGTCCAATTTCCTCCTAAGAAACTTGAACAAATATACTAAGTCCAGCATTCCGTCTATGATATTTCTTTTACTACAGAAATCCTGTTAACTCAACAGGAAAGTAGTAAATATTTCGCCTAAGGTCTTTGATACTTCAGGCGGATTTTTTTCAATATTCCATATCCGCCTTAATTCCGTCTATAAGTCTTAATTTTTAGGTGGATTCCGTCTGGGTTCCTGCTATTTTTAAGCGGAATCCTCCTAATATTCTCATACGGGTAACATGAGATAGATATTTTTACTCAAATCACTACATGTGAATATATATAATCAGTAGCGAAAGTTTACGTTCTTATATTTATCACACATACAATTAAACAGAGTAAACCACTGTTCGAAATTCATAAATCGATTGAGAAAAAAAAAAATATCCGGGGTTACAAAGTAAAACTGAGGGAAACAGATCAAATATAAGAGGAAACACGCTACAAGTTAACCTGGTTAGATATGGTGAACATTGACGCACATTATCATGAGATTGTTAGTATCAATTTCACTTGTTTTAGCATTTTTGGCCTCCTATAGTGGATATAAATAGTAAACAGGATTTATAAATATATAAATAGGCGTTTGTATTGATCACATACAGATTACTTACTTTAAACTATCACGTGATAGACATAGTAACCTGGTTACTCGTATCGCTACAGGGAAGTGTATATTACCAGTAGTGGGAATTTACGTTCGGATATTTATCACACAAACAACTTAAACAAAGTAAGAGGTGAGTAATGACTAAACGAAACGGTATTAACAATGGAAACACACATTACTGAACAAAAGTTTATCTAGATTTGCTCAAAGATTTGGTGAACATTGACGCACATTTAGGAAATTGATTGCACTGTTGACATATGTACTTACCTTTGTCGATTAGCTTTTAATTAAACAGTCGATACAAAAATGTATTTTATAAACAAATAAGTCAACTTATAACATCAACATCAACATCATAAATTATTTCAATAACTCAAATGTATCTTACTATTCTATTTTTAGACTATGAAATAACCTTTACTTTAATGTCTGGATTGTTGATCACAACTACGCTTGACAGATACATAAACTTGCTACAGGTGACTTATATTTAGATATAGAAATGGCTCAAGCTGCTGCTTCCACTTGTGAAATTTGTACTGCTGGACCTGGTGAATTTTATTGTCAACAGTGTGACCAGTCATTTTGTGGAAGCTGTAAATCATCTCATTTACGCACGAAGTCTTGTAAAAGCCACACGTTTTTAAGTGGACCAAATATCAACAAGGAAGAAAAACTCCTTTGTACAGAACATGAAGAAATTTACTTTTTCTACTGTCAAGATTGTGATACTCCTGTGTGTAGAATTTGCTCCGTAGAGAAACACAGCCGCCATTTGATGACAGATCTGACTAAATCCGCTGAAAAACTCAGATTCGAAGTTGTCAAGAACATAGAAGCAAAGGTAACAACATCCAAGGTAAACCTTAGCAAAATAGAGAAAGAAACAAAAACCTACCGTGACGAAATCAAAGCAGTCATCAAGACCATTACTGAGGAGGGGAACTACTGGAAGAATTTGATTGATAAGAAAGTAGGTAGTTTTGTTAGGCTATTGCATGACGAGGAACAGAAAACTATAAAAAATATAACTGCACTAACCAAAGTTTATCGTAGAGATATCGAAAACTGTCAACAATGGGAAAAGAAAATCAAGGAAATGGAAACAGTGGCAGACGTTCTTTTGTTTGAGAGGCTGAAGAAACTTAAAGTTGATGTAGACAACATAGATTTAAAACCAGTTCCCAAAGGGTCTTATGTGTCATACAGAAACAAAAAGTCTTCAGGCACAGAAATAGACAGCCTATTCGGAGAGATGCAGTTTAAGT
Organism: Mytilus galloprovincialis; assembly: GCA_037788925.1. NCBI lineage: Eukaryota > Metazoa > Mollusca > Bivalvia > Mytilida > Mytilidae > Mytilus > Mytilus galloprovincialis. The sequence continues at coordinate 77,991,549 of CM075336.1, forward strand.
AAGTAACCGATTCAAATAAAAGGGATGATTATGGTATTAATAATTGCATTGGTATACGAAATGATTTTTTGACTACTGGATTTCCGTGTAAGTTGTAGGTGTGTCATGTTGCAATGCAATAGGAGCAACAGATACCAAATGGGCCGATGAACCGACAAAAATTAAAAAAAATACAAACAATATTAAAAAAAAAAATAAAAAGACAAACAACACCACGCACGATAAGAATACACTGATACCCTTTCGAGCTTTTGTTTGAAAAGAAAAAAACTTTTATCTCCAAAGGAAAACATATAAAGTAGGTTTTACAAAGGCTAAACGATAATAATAACGGACTATCTTTATGATTGATACTACAAACCTAGGAAAGAAAATGTTGATATTTATTGTTTCAAACAGACTAATTTCGTACACTCATTTTGATACGACGAAGGTTTAGTTTTGGTCGTCATTGTATGCATTGTAGCCTACATTCAATGTACATGTATTAGGATGGAGAGTTGTCTGATTGACACTCGTACCACATCTTCTTATATCTAGTACCTCAATTATAGCGGACAACACGGTTTATAAGGCCATCTATACAAAAATAAAAGCAGACAGATTGATAGAACGACACAAAGTGATTAAAGCATCTGGTATTGAAGCTTCAGATTTAACATTTGTAAGAATGAAAGAAAAATATTTAAAAAAATAAAGTTTTAACATCGTAAAGCAAATTTAAATTGATTGATTTTGATTATCGGTACGTGGTCTCGTATACTTACACAGTCCTTCGGCATCTTAAGATGTAAGCGTTCCCTTTAACTGTAGACTATGGACATATAGAAGAAGCATCAACTGTTGAAAAACAAAACTATTGACATGTTTCATACACTTCGTTGAGTCACTTATGTTGAACATTCAGTTACTGAAAGATTGACGGTTTTGTTGCCAACGCTTCATTCATAACGACAAGTTTGATAAACAAGCTACTGCCATTACCGTTCATGTTTTTTACTAACGAATGTTGTCTGCAACTGATTCGACCATTATTGTTATGATTGTTATATATTTAATAATGTATATAGGGCATCACATACTTAACCTATAAAACATCTCCATCTTTCAAATCTCTTAGTTGTATATTTCCTCATTATGATTAAGTATATAAAGTAAAATCACAAAAATAGTGTACTCCGAGGAATATTTCAAAACGGGAAGTCCTAATCAAATGGCAAAATCAATGATAAAACAGACAACAACTGTCATATTCCTGACTTGGTACAGGCATTTTCAATTGTAGAAAATAGTGGACTGAACCTTGTTTTATAGCGCTTAACCTCTTGGTTGCATGATAGACTCATCAAATTTTGTTATATTTTCATCGATTCTTGAACAAAACAAATAACAGGAAGGATAGTCAAATATTGGTGCGGAAGTCATTACTGTGTCTCACAACTAACAAATATTTAACAAAAAACACAAAAAACATCTATCAGATTTCAAAACCAAATTTATTTCTTCGCGTGTTTGACGTCATAAAATGTAAACGTCACATAGGAAGAACTTTTGTCGTTCATTAAAGTTATAATTTGACAAGGGGAATTGTGACATACAGGGTTAAAAATCAAAAAATTATGTTAAAAATTATTTAATATAAAAGGTGCTTCGGAAAAACTATCTAAAAATTGTTTTTATCTATGATGAATTCCTGATGTATATAATCAGTTTCTTTTAGGGAAGCTAAAGCGATAATGGAAAAATCTGAAAGCCAACAAAATTCCAGGTAATACAAATAATGTATTGTTTAGTAAGGTAAATATAAGTACATAAACGTTATTCAACCATCGAACACTACTGATTAAAGAATTATAAAAGTAACCATTCACCATTTAATATGGAGACAAAGCTAAAAGCACAACACAAATACTAGATAGTAGACACAAAATCTGCAGTCCAACTGTCCGTCATGTAAATTCACTATCAGAGCTTGTGGAAAACGAACACTAATATGTTGATCACCAATAGATGGCTGGATATTTGTAAAGAAGCGGTGAATTTCTAGATACTCTTTAAAAAGATAACACAATAAGATGTGTTAGGGGTCATCCATAATTGTCAACCATTTTCCAAAGTGTACAAAACGTACACTTGGGGGAGGGGGTTAAAAAATCAACATTTTTACCGTACGCTTTTTTTACATTTCTGGAATTTATTTCGTGTCCGTAGGGAAAGTCGATGTATAAAGTTGAGAATTGGCTTGGGTGTGTTTCTCTTCTTATTTCTTCTTTATTATTTTCACTTGATGCTATTTATTTCGATATCATAAATCTCCTCAATCCCGATTGAACGATTAAAAAATCAATTCCTATGAAAACTAAATCTTTCAAACATGTGAACCAGTAAAATTATTTTAACAAAAAGTTTGCAAGCATTTCTCAGTACCCCTGATTCTCAATTTCACCTGCTTTGTTATAGATCGTTATCGTTGTACTCTGTTTAATAAACAAAATCGATGGAAACACTAACTTCTTTGAATGTTTTGATTTTGACAAGACGTCATTTTGTGAAAATATTTTAAACTGATCCTTCGATTAATTTCCTTGTAATGCATTCCAAAATAGTAAACCAGTAAACCAGAAGTAAACTTATTTTTTCTTAGTATAAGCCTCCTTTAATTAGGAGCACCTTCATATGAAGTTTAACCTTAACTTAAAAAAAATATCCAATATATGTACACATTACCAATGGTGTGACCTTAAACAAACTAATGTGGTTTAATAGAATAAATAATTAAAAAAATTTAAATGATCGAAATGTCGTCTTATGTTTATTATTGTTTAGAAACCTTTTTTTAAACTAAGGCAATTTTTACCTCACAGATAGCTATATTTTGCAAAACTTTTAGGAATTTGTCATCGTCGATGCTTTTCAAATTCGAACTTTATATGGCTGTTTATTTTTTTTTAATTTGCGTCACTGATGAGTCTTTTATAGACGAAATGCGCGTATTGCACAAATGCAAAATTTAAAACCTGGTTTCTACGATTAGTTTATTTTGAAGGTTGTAAAATTTCTGCTTTCTACGAGTACATCAAAACACTTCCAGTAGGAAGCCGACTGTATATTTAAATATTTATCCTCCAAAAATATTCCCAATTTTATAGAAGAACAAGAAAACAATTTGCTTTGAGTTTTAATTACATTTTATTGAATTAATTGAATCGATTGAGCAACAAACAAAGCCAACATAGGCCTTCGTAGTAAGGAAATCAAATAAGCATAAATAGTTTGTTTAATGGATATGACAATGATTTAGTTGTGTTAGTTGTTTCAAGTAAACCCTTATAAATATCAGTACACTGGTTAAATTTATCTAAATTGACCAGGTCCACTAGAATCTGGCAGAAATTGCGTGTGAACTAGTAAAATTATTGAAACAAAAAGTTTTCAGTTTTTCTAAGTACCTCCGATTGTCAATTTCACCTGCTTTTAAACTGGTCCTTCGATTAATTTCCTTGTAATGCATTCCAAAATAGTAAACAAGTAAACAGGAAGTTAAATTATTTTTTTTACTATGAAGTTTAACCTTAACTTAAAAAAATATCCTATATATGTACACATTACAATTCGCGGATTCAACGGGGGGTGGGGTTTCCGGGGGTTGGAACCTCCCTTTTTTTTGGCCGATCAATGCATTTTAATGGGGACATATAGTTGGAACCCCCCTTTGTCCTGGGTTGGAACCCCCCTTTTAAAATGGCTGATCCGCCACTGACATTACAGTATATATACATCAACGATAATAGAGCATATTAATAGGAACCTTTTTGAATAGAAATACAGGCTTGAAATTTGAAAACTTAAAATGTTTTAAAACATTACACTTTTATTGATTGCTGTCTTCAGCTCTGATTCCATCAACAACTGTAAGTCCATACTTTACCAATGCAACATAACCATGCAATTCCCTGTCTTTGATTCTTAGCATAATTTATGTGCCCTTTTGTTAACCTTTTGCATGCTCTAGGTGCCCTTTTTCATTTGAGTTACCATTCCCACTGTGTGATAGGGGAAACACTAATCTTTGTACTCTTTCTTCTGACAAAACACAGGCATCACAGATAGATGTCATCCAATAAAACAGTCAGATACGTTTTAGTTTATTTGCAATGCAAATTTCTATATTAAACTAAAATATAAAAGACAGGATATTCTTTTTATTAAGAATGATTGATTCTTTTCTTGAAATCTGAAAATGGTTGATGTACACTTTTTGAGGAAGGTAGGGGTTTGAAATAGCGTATGTTTTGTACACTTTGTAAAATGGTTGACAATTATGGATGACCCCTTATGATTGCCAATAAGACAAATATTCACTAAACTTCTAATAAAAAATATGTTATCAATCACAGGCAGCTGTACGGGTTCCAACTAGATATATAAAAAAGATATACATATATAGTTCACCATGATAATACCTATGTTTTCGTTGTACATGTTGTAGATATTAACACGTTTTTTTGGCAAATATTACAGTTGTGTCATACACTTCTTTTTCTACTCGCAGTGTGCAAATACCTGCATGCTTATTCAATGATAAGAGTTACACTCTGCTTAATAATATTTCAGGCCTAAAAAATCACAAAAGAGATACAAATATACCTGTCCATGGTGTGGGTAAGTTTAAAAAATGTACACATGGAAAATGTTGTTTTTAGAATTGTCTGGGGTGTTTCTCTGCCTTATTGAAACGTTATTTTGAGTACGTTGGTAAATTTGGATGTAATATAATAGCATTTTTTATTACTGACATTATCATCAATTATGATATATCATAGTAAAGAGAAAATATTTTCCATGATTAATAATATCAAAGTTAATAAAGATATGGTCAGAATAAGTCTCTCGTTTAAGGAGTTTTATTCAATTTGAACGATACAACACCATAGCGAATTATCTTAAAAGTTTATAACAGTATTATATTGACTGTTAGCTAAATGACAAAAAGAAATAGTTAAACTAACGGGATTCACAATTTTATGTTCAAATATTTGGATGATGTTACTTTCCAATTGGCCGTGAAAGATTATTAATAAAATACTACTTTTCATATAACAGACACTATATCAACCCGAACCAAAACATATAACGAACATGCAATGTGTGTCCGATGATGCGTTTAACATGCTTCAATTTATAAGATATCAAAGCAATGTATTTACAATATTCAGAATATTGTGCAGTTTATCTGGACAGCGGCAATGCATTTGTATTTCGTAACTTCATACACGTTTCCCTCTATAAACTACTTTGGGGATTTCTATTAAAACTGCTTAGTTTTTTAAATTCAACCTGATATGAATTTCTAACAAATACTTGTGTCTCGAATTTGCATTAAAATAAAACATTTTGAATATCTTATACTGTATTGTTATTTTGTTAAGATTATTGTATTCTTTTGACAGGAATGAGCAGGTTTTAACGTAAGTATATTGTACTAAATGAACTACATGTATTACAGAAAACAAATATATGAAAATGGTACTGATCAAATTATTTTGAGATGGAAAATGTTAATTTTGCTTCAATCATACAAATCTTGATTTTCTGAATTGTCTGTGGGTGTGAAGTAAAGTGTGTGGTCAGCTAAACACTTATCAATTCAAAACTCCGGAGGGGGTACTCACATTTTATATTTTTGGAAATGTGATAAAAAAAAATATCAAAATTCTAAATCTTTTAGAATTTTTAAAATTTTATTTTGTGAAGCAAAATGATTTAAATTAGTAAATGAGATAATGGGAAATTGCCCTGTGTAAACAAAAACTGTTCATTCTATATCTTTCACTTCTTTTAAAGTAGAAAATATTGAAAATTAAAAAATAAAACGCAAATTCACACAAATGCTAGACATATTAGAGATCAGGGTATCCAACTTGAAGCATTCGAACATTCAAAATCAGAAACAACACCAAGACCAAAATTAAGAAAACAAATTATTTATTCATACCAATATGCAATAATAAAATATAATTATTTGCTTGTGTGTTGGATGTGTAGTTATTTTCGGACATGGCATAGTACATGGTGTATCCACAATAGTGGGTTTCCAATATTCTTTTGTAAATAAAGTCGGAAGAATGCCTTTCAAATGTAACGCAATCTCAAAATGTTCATTTCTAGTTGTATTGAACCGTTATTCCGGTAATATATATAAGAATACAACGTACATACATGCATCTCTTTTTCTAAAGTAAAGATTTGCGACTTCTCAAAAACACTTTATAAGACACATGTATGTCATTTGTTTTACAGGAATGAACCCGACACAGAGTGCTACGAGTATGTATTAAAGTTATAATTCTTGTCAGTTCTTTAACATTATAAAGATTGTTTATTCACATACAAAACTAAATAGCTAGGTTGTGATCTTATTATTCAGTGTAATTTTTTATATTGATGAAACTCCAGTAACTGATGGTACATAGTTAAGAGGATCTTCAGCTTAACAAGATAGCTTATGTAGTTATATTCATTACTTAAATAATGCAAAAAAATCATTAAACATAGACCGTTCAATTCGGTTAGCTTTAATTTCTTTTTTTGCATGATTCTAAATAAGCATATTTATTTTAACTTTGAACTCTGTTAATTTTTAAATATTTAATTTTTACTGTTGCGTATATTACGACAGATTAAGATTTTTTACAAAAAAATCAATCACATCTTAGCTGTGAACGCATCATTTGAATTCACCACTGAATTAAGTCCAATGATGATTATATTTCGTGTCTTATATTATAGCAAACGTTTCCATTGTACAGTATGTGATAAGGATTATTAAAAGAATATATTTATTCCAGACACAGTAAACTTGTTTTATAAATGTTTGTTCTGCTAAAACTTTTCTTATGTAATTTTTTATTGCAGTCAAGGTTTTATGTACGTAACACATATTTACCTTAATATCATATCACACTCATTCGTTTTTTAATGCATCAAAAAAGAAACGTCTATCTCACATCAACAATAGTCATGTCATTATATATTGCAAATATGTTGTTGAAGTTTATTTAAGAAATGTTTTATGGAAGCCATTGTTTGAAATTTTCATATGGCCTGGGCCGTGATATTCGAATTTTATTCTGAGCGAATAGCCGCTAGAAACCAATCTGTTTAATTCTTTTTATCCTCCAAGTCAACATTTGCCATTTTTAATTTACATATTTTTTTCGTACGCTACCGTCAAATCCAAAGTTGACATTTCAACAACAGAGCCGCCATGTTCTTGCTTAAAGCAGTATAATAATGAAAACAACACGTTTATATACTGAACGACTTTAAAAACGCAACACTACTTTTCATGCTTATCATACTTCTTCTTTTTTACAAAAAAATCAAAATCTGACTAACCTGTGGTTATTGATCAAACCGAATTTTTGAAGTCGCACGAATTTCTTAAAGCGAAATTTTTGACCCATGATAGATTGTTTCAGTTTTTTTGCTTTGTGAAACAGTTCTTTCAATCCTTTGCCTCACTTAAATCAGTTAAAAAATGTTGCATATCCATATTGCCAAGACTGAGAAATTAGAATAAGCCCTTAAGAATACTGCAAACATGAAAACATAAACGTGGTGCAACCATACTGTATGACTTCAGAAACTCTTCTTACTGTCCTTCCAACAACGATACAAGAAGACAAGATTTGTTGCTGGCCATCAATGAACAGATTAACGTGTAGTGAAAATGAAAGGTCAACAGAATTTGATTACGCAACGTCATTTGCCAGACAAGTTTGCGGCCGCAACAGCAACTGCTAATCAAATTTCCGAGTGCCATTGTGTACAGATTCATGCCATAAATGTTTCCCATCAACTGAATTACAAAGAATCGACTGAGAAAAAACCCTTAAAGCCCTCAAGTTCCAACCGCATAATTGTCATAACCAATTAATTGGTTTAACAAATGAAAAATCAGAAATTGTAAAACAGAACCCAAAACTTGTCAGACAGAATTTGTTGACCTTTCTGAAAATTATTTTGGCGTTTGTAACAGACAATAATTGCTTTTCACGGTGACACATTCATTCAAAAATAACAAAAAAATTAATCTAGTGTTGCGTTTCTAAGGTCGGTCAGTATATATGGGAATGATACAATACAATAGAAAAGTAAACAAAAACCTACTTCAAAAATCAATTTAAATACAGTCTTACAGTCATATTGTGTGTATTAGATAAGAGCAAACATTTATGTTTTTTACAGTATGAGATCAGGATCATTAAAAGTTAATAATTATACCAGACTCTGTAAACACATTGTTTTTAAATGTTTGATACGCTTACACTTTTCTTATTTCTTTTTTTTTTGCAGTCAAGGTTTGATGATGTAAGTAACACAGAGTTATCTTAATCCTATCACAATCATGTGTTTTTTGAGATGTTAATGTATGAAAAATGAAACTTCTATCTCATATCAATTAGTTGTCCATGAAACTTTACACAATCGCCATATCGTTATATATTGCAATATGTCTTGTTGAAGTTTACTTAAGTTCTTGTATTATCTTAAAGTACAGCGCAAATTATCCGGTGATACTTATATATTAATTAGTAGTTTGGTGTGTGTAAAACACATATTTAGATAAACGCAAACACATAGCTTAAAGTACAAATAAAACATAACAAAAAGCAATTTGACATGCTGATAGATCTTTTTGCGGTAGTATCAAACTTTACAGAGCAAATGATATTGTTCGCCAGATAATTGATGTAACAGACTATAGTGAATAAAAGTATTGAGGGAACATACAGTTATTCCTATTATATAAAAAAAAATGTCAAAGTAAAAAATAGGTTGTTCCACTTGTTTTCAGTTGTTGTTATTTACAAAGAAAATGAAACACTATTTTATCTGGCGTGCATGAATATACAGTCAAATGTTTTGTTTTATTTTACTATAATTGTAGATGACTGTTTAAAAAATCATTGATTTATTTTGATATTACAAAAGTCAGACGAAAGGCTGCATGCATGCAACAGAAGATCCATCAGTGAATACAGTGTAAATTTAAAACCGTGTCTCTTTTATGTTGTGCCAAACCGTATAGAATTTGTAAATGTATATTTGTTTATGTAATGAAAAAAAGATATTTGAATGATCGTGTATACCATAAGAGAAACAATTCTTCACAGTAGTAGCGAGAAATTTGTTCGATTATTTTTATTCGCATTAGCTATTTTTATTGCCCTTTGATATACATCTATATCTCTTCTTTAAAGTAATTCAGATAAAGAACAATATTTGTATAGTATAATTCTAACCATTTTTACGGGTGTTTTATTTATCTTTTTAAGTGGATGCACAAACAGTAAGTGTAGTAGGTAAGTATTTGCTCATTTCATTGTTAAACGAAAAACGAAATCCGATCATTCGAAACTACATGTTAACTATACTTTCAGTCAGCCTACCGTTACAAACAAACAATGCACATGAATGAAGAGTAAAGTGGGTTTTCAAATGTTTTTTTAAGCGAGTCCTTATTCATTTCACTGCTTACCAGTGACCGTCTGAAATTGGTACTATTTGAACATGACCATTCTATGTAATTCTATTTTTTTTGTATGTTCTTCGGATAGTTTAAAAAATTCTGTCCATATGTACTCTATGCGAACGACCGACTTTTGATCGATTTTGATCTGCAGAATACTAAATATAATGACATAGTACTTCAACATACTGATGCAATTTCAAACAATTTAGACTTGTGGTCATCCTATGCTTTGACCAATTATGTCCATCTTTTTTATTTCTGATTCATAACCAATAATCACAATAAAAAGTACAAACTGATTCTATTTTATCAATTATAAATTTGCATCTGACTACAGCTATATAGTAGCTCAAATTGCTATGTTTTGATATTGTATTGCAATTTCTACTGTATGTTTAAGATAAACACTCATTCATTTGAACTAATTGTCGATATCAAGGTTTCAAAGGTATACAAAGAATATTTCCTGTGAGCAAAAGGTCAAGAATGTAATGACAATTTGCTACAGTTAAGGATATTGAAAGTAACATATTACATTTATAATTCTACGAACTGATTATATAAGATGGCATTCCTTGATTCAAATAAGGGTTTAGGTAAGGTACATACTTGATCAAAGTATGGTTTTTACTCGATCCGCGTTTGATTTTGACTTGACATGTTAAACTTGAGTGTGAGTCACATTATATAAAATATATAAGATCTTGTCAAGTAAAAATCAGATATACATTCAGACTGTTAAATATAAACTATTTGTACGTCGAGTAAAATTGAATTAATAAACGACCCTTTAAACATAATTGCTTACAAAATGCATGCATGCTAATGTAAGACTTTCCTTGCGTCGTAAATACAATCACCTTCCCTTTCATGAATGTGACTTACTGAATAATACAATTGAAAATGGAAATGGGGAATGTGTCAAAGAGACAATAATAGTTATCAAACGTACCAGGATTATAGTTTTGTACGCCAGACGCGCATTTCGTCTACATAAGTGACGCTCATATCAAAATATTTATAATGCCAAACAAGTACAAAGTTGAAGAGCATTGAGGATCAAAAATTCCAAAAAGTTGTGCCAAATACGGCTAAGGTAATCTATGCCTTGGATAAGAAAATCCTTAGGAAATTTATAAAAATGACACCCGTCCATAAAACAGACAACAGCAGAAAGTCACCAACAGGTCTTCAATGGAGTGAGGAATTCCCGCACCTGAAGACTATTTACCGGATTTGTTATAACATGGGCAACATAACGGGTGCCACATGTGGCGCAGGATATGTTTACCCTTTCGGAGCACCTCAGATCACCACTAGTTTTTAGTGGAGTTCGTGTTGCTTATTCTTTAGTTGACTATGTTGTGTCGTATGTACTATCGTTTGTCTGTTTGTCTTTTTTCATTTTTAGCCATGACGTTGTCAGTTTATTTTCGAATGATGAATTTGACTGTTCCTCTTTTATTGGATTGTAATAACGTATTATATTTATAAAGCGGATCGTTCATGCCTTTGTTTTTAACTTGCGCATTCAGTCAAACATATTACAAAGCTCTATGTACGTATATCATTTTACTTCTGTTAATGTTTGAATTAGATGTCTCTGGATCTTTTGGAAATGAGTTTCATTAGTGTGAAAGTATAAACAATATTATGATGTATCTAGCAATATCACATTAATAATACATCTCCGTATAAATTGTGTTAACAAAAAGTTATTACGTTTAAATTCAAAGCAGACGTGTATACAATCATTTAATAATTTGCGGTTATTGTTAATTTTGAGACTGTGGACTTAACACATGAACAATCTAGCCGAACATTAAACATAATCATCAGTTAATCGTTATGTGATACAATTTATGAAAACTATTTTGAAATATGCTATTGATTGGTTTAAGAAATATTAAACAATTGCAATAACGTGGTGTGTATGTTTTTGTTTTAATGTGTTATCATATGTTATTCTAGGTACAATGAGTCACGTTGGCATCATTTTAATGGAGAAGCATAGAACAGCTGACAACCCAAGGACTATAACATATCATAGTCATTTGTGCGTTCTAATGCAAACAACAATTACCGTCATCATATGATCCATCTGCCATTTAAGTGACAGTATTAAACATTTGTTTTTTTTTTTGTTAACTTTACCGTAAAAAGGGTAGATTCGGATTGACCACTAACTCTTTTTTTCTAACACATAACGTATTGACCACATTATCTTTTATATCATATAGCACATAACTTTATTTGTTTTAAAAACATTCATATACATTTGATGAATTTATAATTATTTCTTTATATAATAAAACGTTTATGTCTAGTCAAGCCTGATTATGTTTAGAATATCGTTTGAATTAGAAAAAAAAGGAAACAATTTATGTCACAATAGAAAAAAAAACTTCCCACACAAAACAAGGTAAAAACACAAAAGATTATTTGACCATTGTCTGCCACCTTAACTGAAATGTATAGATAATCCTAGATAATATACATATTATGTCACGTTGTCAGTTTGCCAATTAGTAAAATTAGTCAAATTCTCAAATATACTGCTGTATAAATCAAGTTGTAAATAGAAGATTTGGAACGATTGCAAACACTTAACAAATGACCAAAGAACACAGAAATCAAGAACGTTAGGTCACCATACGGCTTTCAACTATGAGCAAGGCCAATACCGCACAGTCAGCTTTAAAATGCCTCCAAAATGACAAATGTTAAACAATTTCTACAATAAAACTAACGTCCTAAATTAAGTACAGAAAATGAACGAAAAACAAATACCTAAAACATCAGTAAACGACAACAACTGAATAACGGGCTCCTAGCTTCGAATAGGCACGTACATACATAATGTGGCGGGGTTAAACATGTTAACGGGGTCCCAACCCTCCCCTTACCTAGGCAGTAATGTTACGGTAATAAAGTATGTTTTAACACAGTATTCTTTTGTTCATGATGACTTCCAAGTTTAACAAATAATTATCCTTACAAAAAATGGTCCAGCAAGCCATTTGATTACTTCTCTCTTTGGCTCTCATGGATAATATTCTCTTTAGAAAGCATATAACTGTCCTGTATATGTTATGTTTTCTTCAAATACATTTCCCCTGTAACTGTATGATATTTTTAGGTGAAAGCTTGTGCATTTAACTTTCGAAACTTGTGTAATATATCATGGTTGAACACATTTTCTTTTTTGAAATTTATCCCTTTCCTAGCCCATTGTATACAAAAATTTACTCAACGTAGGGTTGACAAAGATCATTGATTGCTATCGAGGGTCATAACCTTGTGACTGGATGATTCAAATATGCTGAGACTCGGACTTCAAAATTGATATTTTAACTATGTCGATTGGATAAATCCAATAATCCTCTGGTATTAATGTAAGAATCTAAGTGATGCCACGCCGTAAAAAGAAACCTCGAAATAGAGCACAAAAGTATTTTAGTGATTCTTCATCGTCGGATCAGCGAAGTTTTAGTGATAAAAGATTGTGTACACAAGCAAAAGACAAGGTACATTTAATGATAGTGAACACAATTCAAGTACAAGTACAATGAAGTACTAGTAAAGGCAATAACATAAATAACGACATGAATAGTTCTAGTCAATACACACCTATTGCTAGTACGCCGAATATGAACTATCCACAAAACTTTTCGTCTTTCCCACTACAATCTATACCCCCCTATATACCACCACCGATTTCACCTAGCATTGAAATGTCCCTGAGAGAACTTTGCCAGAAAATGTCAAATGTAGAAATGAAATTAACAAAATTAGATAGAATTGAGGAGCGTTTAGAAACCATGGATAAACAATTTAAGTATGTAGATTCTGAAGTATGTGCCTGTAAACAGAGACTCAATACGCTCGAACAAAGCGCCCAATTCCTATCGAATGTACATGATGAATATGAAATATTAAAAGGACGCATAGATACCCTCACAAGTGGTATTGAATCAACAAAAAGCTTAAATAACAAGGTCCTAGACATTGAAACGCAAAGTTTAGAATATAACTTGTTATTTTTCTCAATTGACGAAGAACCCATTATAGAAGAGACAGAGGAAAATAAAGTAACAGATAGTAAGGAGGCCGGTCATGTGATAGGGGGGTCACTACGAGATAATGAAAACTGTATGGAAAACATTTTGAAACTTTTAGAGAAGGAAATGAAATTTGAAGACGCGAAAAGCTTTAAAATGGAAAAGGCGTACCGACTCGTGAGATGTAAAGATGGGGCGTATAAACCGAGGCCAGTAGTGGTGAGATTTAGCAGCTTGTCTGATAGGTCAAAAGTGAAAAATGCATCGAGAACACTAGTAACCCGAATTTAGCTTGAACGGACAAAAACGTGTTAACGCTATTTAAATGAGATTAATTGTTATTTGATAAAGATTGACAAAAATTAAAAAATATTTTTAATTCATTTCAATTCATTTCAATTCATTTTAACGCCAGTCAAATAGATTTCTTTGCGGTGAATCAATTAAAATCAAGTTGCTGGTAATGTACGTCAAACTATTAGGCCACGCCCCCGTTAAACTATTTCAAACTGGCATCAATTCGTTTTAAACATCGTTGAGACCCGAGCTTTGTACAGGTAAATCACTCAAGCAAGACAAACTTCATTTATTTATCTTTTTTTTTCATCAAATTTAATCGAATTTAGTTATATGCGTGTATTCTCAGTTAAGTCGCATGCTTCACAATTTTTAACAAATGAATAAAAGAAATTTAGATAAACACATTAAAATATTGATGCACGGTTTAAGAAATGTGAATCTGTTGAAAATAAAATAGTAGTATAACATAATTTGAATTTGCCAAAATGCAGTAGATCTTTATCTCACATATTCGTTTTAAAAATTGCTAATTGCTATGAAAACTCGTGGAATCTAAGTAACGTGTGATACCTTGCAATTGCTTACGAAACTTTAGGTATTCCTGAATATTTATCGTTTCTATTTTTCTGTTTTACTATTTTGTACTCGTAAATTAGATATGTAACGGAAATAAAAGTAACATCACAGAAATTATTGATTGCGTATATAATTTAAATCTTATATTTTCGGTAGACAACAAATATTCACTAGCTGTATATTAATATATGAAATTGCTTGTAATGAAAAACAATGTTTTGTTAAATAATAAAATTGATGAACATAATGTTGACATTTGTTTAATTTTAATAATAAACAGTTAAGTCTTGCTCAAAATTGTAAATAAAGTAACAGATCAATGAGCTTTTAAACTATGTTAAACTGTAATACCGGTCGCTGGAGCAAAACAGGCGTAAATTGTGGAAGAGCATATAGTAGACGAGCATATTGAAGCGTTGTTACGATTCGTATATTATCGTGCTATCATACACCTTGACGTACAAAAATTCTTGTAATAAATGAACATGTATCCTGTATATATGAGATACATTTTAGTTTGCGATAACAACGGGTAGGTTTAGTTAAACGATCTTGACTGGCTATTAGTCGGCATTCTCTTACGCCTTTTGATATGCTCTAGCGTTAAATCCAGTCTGTTAAGACTGTTTTGGACAAACCTAGACAAATCATAAAAAGTAACGTTTAAAAGTTTCAGATCGGGTCAAGATCCGTTTAGTGTGTCAGAATGATATTAGGAGTTACGCCCTTTTATGTGGAAGATACATTGTATTATAAATGCTAAAATAAAAAAAGTATATTATTTTTAATTATGAAACATAAAATCATTCGTTGATATTATTTAAAAAAAAAAAAAAAGAATTCATTCATTTGATTGTATAGCTCAAATTTTGGGCACCTTGATTGGTTAATAAAATTATCTTATCTTATCTTATCTTATAAATTTCATACGTCCAATTCACGTTTCAGGATTTTACTTCATCAGGAACGATCAATAACGCAAAATACAAATATTTTATATGTAAGATCATTTATATAGTTAATTTCGTTATCCTCTTTAGGCCGCATCAAGGAACCGTGTCTCCGTTTGAACTAAGCTTCTGAAACTGCTCTTAGGCCGTGAAGTGAGAGTGATAAAACTATAATAAAAACAGAAATGAAGGACCCCGTCAAGATCCTCATAGATTTAAACAATACATATGTATGACCTAAATTTAAGTGTAGCATTGAGTATATGTACATTTATTTGTAAATGCGCTTATCCTATCTTTCATTTGAATAAAAAACTTGTTTAATATAAATATAAATATGTATTGATTTATTTGCTTGTTCAGATTGCACTATTATAAATAATTCTTCTTCGTCTAGCTAGCTTCTACCTCTAAACTGTAAAATTAGCGTATGTATGCGTTGAATATACGGTCTATAAAGATTAAGTTCGATGGCACTTGTTAATAATCTAAAGGTAATAAAATGAACGATCCATAAAATAACGTGGCAATTACAATGGCTATTTCACATTTATATCATACGTTCACTCGTAATGGTATCATACATGTACCTCCGTATGTGGTGTATAAGGTTTTAAATCATGTTTTATAGCTTCTTTCAAACACTATTGACGACGTTGTTCAAACTACATGCACATATCACAAAACCGCAAATTTAATATAGTTAAAAAGATTATACGATATTGAAAATGCATTTTTTTCTATCAAAAATGTAGGGTCGTGTATGTGTAACTCTAAGTGTTTACCTAAAATGTATTGAATTGAAAAAGAATAGATTTGTTCTCAAATATTTGACAAATGAAACATTTTCCGAAAAAAAATCCACATAATAACGTTTTGTCCTTTAATTCTTTTTTGAGGTGTCCGTTAAAATACCGCAAAAGTCCCCCTTAGTGCACTTAGAACAAAAAATTGCACTAAAGGACCTGATGGAATGATACAATTGACACAAAAGGCATTGCATATATAAGTCAACGTTTTAAAAATAAACAATTTTATAATCACATTTAGAAAGTTATTTTATATTTTATCGACACGCGCCACACTCGGTTGACAGTAATATATAGAAATTCATGTTCATTCAACCTTGACCCGTTTTGAATACACTAGTATACTTATAAAGAATGTATATATTATGTTATTTCATGTTGTTCTTGGTTTTTTTATGGTATAGTTATTACTGTCATATCTATTTTGCTTTTCTGACTGTTATAGTTTTTACTTCTATGTAAGAGTGTATTTTCTTCTTATTTTTGTTTCTTTTAAGTTCGTTTGCTTGTTCCGTAAGTTTACTTTTTTAAGTTCTGTTGAAATGTTTTATAAAGATATTTTGAAATAGTAAAAAATGTATAGAGATTTTATTTTAACCAACACATACTGATATAAAAGAAGATACACATATTTCGCAAAGTATAATAGTTTATTACATTTTTGTTGAGCCTTCCGACTTTTGTTGCAATAGCTATATACAAACCACAAAAAAATTACTATGTGGGTAAAGTGTTTGAAACTTAAATTACTTTCTTAACTATCCTGGATTTCTAATAAACTAGGACAGAAGCTTGTTTATGATTAAGATAAAAAATGTTTATCCGTATTTTTATTTATAACTGATTTTTTTTGGTTTTCAAGTTCTGTAAGCTGATAAACATGCACTCTGGTTAGAGTTTAAAAAAAATCACATTTTCCAGTCGGGGCCTTTTAGTGATCGGTCGACTATATGGAAGGGGTTTTCTCGTTATTGAAGGCCGGATTGTTGCCTATAATTGCTTACATCCACTTCAGTTTAGGAGGTTGAGCGTACACACACATGCATGCTTATCACGTCATCTTCTTTCTGTGAAAATCCCAAGTCAGTGGCTTGTAGTTCAGTGGTTGCCGTTGGTTCATGTCTGGCATATTATTTTATTTTTGGTTTTTGTAAATTGTTGTTTTTTCTAGATAATGCCGTTAGTTTTCGAATTTAATTGTTCAAAACTTGTTTATGTTGGGACCTTTTATATATATATATAGCCGATTATAAGGTATGGTCGCCTAATATAGCTTACATGTGTACATCCAATTAATTTGATGGATAGTTGTATAATTGCAAATTATATCACATCATTATTGAATATAAGCTTTGATAAGTTGGACAATCGATTGTACAGGAAAGGCCCAAGTGATAGTACAGTAAACTCGTAAGCGATTGTACAGTCAATTAATTTATCCGATATTGAAAAAAATATAATTTGTGAATCTCTACTGGTGCAATGGCTTTCAAACTTTCAGGCAGGTAAGACCATACATCAGAAATAGTACTTTTAAAATTTCTGGACTCAACGATGTGTATTTCAATGATTATTGACATTTTTATCGCTGTTGTGTGACAGTTCTGATCGATATATTAAAAGCTCCTCCATTCGACGAAAAACGTTTGTATGCATACGTCGTTTATTATTTGATTGGTTCATATATACATATAGAATGTTTTGAATGTCTAGAAGAAACGTTATATTGTATCATTTGATTCACTATTGGAAAACTTTCCATGTTGCAACTTGTTATATTTTCGAATGTCGAAAATGTAGAAACCGTACAGTTCCGTTCCCACACAATATAATAATGATGTAATCGGGTTTTTAAGATCCCCACGAATGCCACATTTTCCCATCTTAATGTCTATCAATCTCTTATGAAAGTATGTACAAATGTAAACTCCTGTGTTGTTAAGATGGACATAAAATAAAATTATTCTTTCATCAAGTTGAAAATAAACTACGCTAAATCATTAAGTTTATTCTACAACTATCATAAACTTATCAATTAGTAACGATCAAATGGCAATTGTTTATTGGATAAGGTTGACTGAACATTGATGTTTGGGAATTTGCAATAAGCCTTCGGTCACATGGCATGCGCTGATAAAAAAAGAAAGTCAATTTCAAAATTATGATATATATTGATACCCAAATTTATATTTATGAGTTATATACTTATATCTTCTCATATCCATGTTTGTGGTCTAATAACATCGTTTTAATGTCCTTAGTGCAAAAACTTTGTTCTTAATGCACCAATGATTTGTATAGTCCTTCAGTGCACTAAGAAGTCCTTTGCGGTATTTCTACACACCGTACAAAATTTGGCTGTGATCAAAATGTTAAAAAAAAATACCCATTTATTATAACAATTTTTAAATATTTAAGATTAAATTATGCAAGGAAAAGTGTCTTTGTTTTCTGTCAAAATGATTTACCTTTTTTGACATAAAGTTGTCGATAAATAAATTGGATATGCATTTCAATAGCATATTATCAAATTTCTGAAAGATCACCTACATTTTCTTAACAGGGAATCCGTTAGTATTGAAACCCCCTGTCCTTTAGGGTGAATGGGGTATAGAAATATGGTCACTTGGCCAGTCTTCTCCCGACCGGCAGTAAAACGCTTGCCGAAATGGGGCGTCCATTTGGCTGTGCGGGATGTATCAAGTTCGCAGTCACGTCCGGTCAGAAGGGGGACGTGAAATCTGATGCCTCGTGTAAAGAGACTGCAACGCTCTTTGCTCTTTGCACGTTAAGAATCCTTGCAACAACTCTTTTGAGGGGTCCGTAGGTGGCCTGTTGCAAGACAAAATTTCTGTCCCTATACAAGGTATCCTCATTTTCCAGTGGCAGTCCAAATTTCCCTGACCATCATCCCAGATGGCCTCTATCGTATCAACATACCTAGTGTATATATTGTGAACTTGTTCTCGTCCTGAATATGCATGAAATATTTGCCACTGGACGTTAAGCAACAAACAATCAATCAATCATTCAATCAATCCCTGTCCTTAATAATTCAATTTGTCGTTCTGCATTATTTTGGTGTAAGAAAGACGCACACATTCAGGCTAACGCCCTTAAGGTGTATAGAAAATAGATATAGGAAGATGTGGTGTGAGTGCCAATGAGACAATTCTCCATCCAAATTACAATTAATGAAAGTAAACCATGGTAGGCTTATGTACAGCCTTCAACACGGAGCCTTGGCTAGCAACGAACAACAAGCTATAAAGGGCCCCATGATTACTAGTGTAAAACCATTCAAACGGGGAAAACAACGGTTTAATAGTTTTGTATTTTATATAACTTTCCTGCCCTTACACCCACACTAATATAAGCTGTGATTTCTGTGTGAATAAATTTTTTAAAAGTTTCAAATGAAGTGCATGGATGTAAGTAATGATAGGCAACCGCAATGCCTTCAATAATGAGAAGAAAACATAACGCATAATCGGCTTTAAATTGTCCCGCTTGATCATTATACGTTGTTGTTTCCTATAGAGAAATAAATTATCGATTTAAATTATTTTTTACATCATAAAAAAGGGTACAATATCATAAAATCAATTTTGTGAAAAGCGATGAAAATTTAGTGACCCCAATATAAATTTGAACCCCTCTTAATCTTTCCTGTGTTTACGAGCACAAAATTCAAGGACCCCTAATTTTTTTAACTGTCTTTATGAAAGTTAGCACCGACTGTTAGCTTTACATTAGTAAGTTTGTCTTAAAGATAATTGGCTTTGTGTTAAAACTGTCGTTACGTTGCTGTCTTGCGGACGAATACCCGAAATCTCTGTGTCATCAGCAATCATACAGAAATGACTTTATATCGGGTTATTTGGTTATTTAATACTCTGTTCTTTGCATAGAAATAATTCTTCGTTAATCTGAGCATTGAAAGAATACTTCATATCACAAGATATAAATATGGATACAAAAAAAAATCTAAGCGAAATTGATAATACCGCAAAGCATGAATAAATGTGTTGTATTTCAGTAAATAACACTTGTTTTCGTTTGATTGTAAACATGTTGTAGCCCATCATGCATTGTTTCTTGTTTAGTGGATTGGTAAAAAAAGCGCCCAAAAAAAAGAGTTCAAAATAAATTACGTCACACGTTAATACATTATAACAAATGCTCGGACATACGTATGGTAATTCATGCATATCCTAAAAGGTCGTGTTCTCGATCTATTAAAACGGAAATGACACGGCCGGGTATTGTAAAGGTTTGAGGGACTTTTAATGTCAAATTCATATCCCTGGGCAACGAAATTATCGATTTGTTAAAAAAAAAACACCGTGTTTACGCTGGTGGTCTTCCTCGAATGCCAACATTTTATATGTTACCTATTCCTTGAATGCCAACAAAAATATTTCTGTTTTTATAAGTATTTAACTTTAAAAAATAATTAGTGAACTTGATGAAATTGTAACATTTTATCCCATTTTGATAAGAAAAGTGGGTACGTCTAAACACCGCTCAGGACCTCCTGAGTGCACTCAGGACATATACAGTGTGCACTCAGGACCCTTTATAGTCATCGTATTTGCACACAGGATGGATGAATATGTTCGTTACATGCTGCTTATTTAAGAGTTAGATTTTGGTAGAATTTGAAATCGAACTTAGATAGATATGTTAATTCTTATGAAATAATGAGGGCACGTGTCACTGATTACACAACTACTGAGCCGTGAATTATCCAATCAACCAAATTATGTTTATTGTTGTTTATGAATTGTGTTGTTAGTACTGCACGTGTTACGTTTAAAATGAATAGCTGTGAAAGTTGCAGTGTAGAGACTGATAAACATTTCCTTATGGCATGCACACTTTATGACTTTTTCATGAATGTTAAAAATTTATTCAAGATTTTTACAGCCTTGATATATATAACAAATTTCTTGAAATAGCAAGTTTCGGAGGGGGGGGGGGCACTTCAAACTCTGTACAAGAAGACTTAGTCGTGGTTTTGAACGGATTTCATTACTTACAAATCATACCAAATATGATAATTTTCAGAAAACGGAGACAAATTAATTTTTCAGAATTTATTTTCACATTTGAATTCGTTCAAGGCTTGTATTACAGCTAGACAAGAACAACTTTAATGAGAAAGATAAATCTTACCAAATTTGTTAAAACACTCGTATTACTCAAGAATAAAATTACTGGAAAAGAACGATAAAAATGAGAAAGTTCACGTCTAACTACAAGTAAGTAAGTACGTACGGCTTCTACAGTGAAGAACGGATTCCATTTACAAAACTAAATCTTAATTCATGAAAAAGTATGACAAATGTATTTCCCTTTTCAAACTCGTTTAAGGAATTTATTACAGAACAAGAACGAGTTCTAATAGGGGAATAAATCTACCTACAGCGCTATTTTTAGTGAGTGATCTGTCCGCAGTGCCACGCAAAAAACTACAACTTGTGCATGAGTTACTATCTTGCGCGCAAGTTGTAATTTTTTTCATGGAACTCCAGGGCTTCCGTACTATTGTAATATATCTAGAGACATGCAAATACGAAAGAATTGTTCTTCTTAATTTTTTTAACTAAAAATAAAACTGAACTTTTTATTGCACGAAATTTTAATTAAATACGAAAATCTGATTCTAAACAAAGAATATAATAACGATATTTTTTTTTATCTATTATAAGTTAATGAAATAAAATGAATTGATCGAAAATGTCCTATATATATATATAACTATATACATTTCTCATATTTCTCGACTGGCTTCAATTATTATACAAACAAAAAGAAAAGAAAAGGTTTATTTAATAGTTTTTTTTCTGAAACAATATATCTTCATTGTTCTTTGTTCTAAGACATCTTAATTTTGTTTGTTTTCAAAGCTTACTTGTAATAGGGTTAGTACCATCACTAATCACTCCTAATTATTAAAGATCAAACGACCTAATCAACATGATAATTGGTATTCAATATAATCCACGGTCATGCCTGACATATTTCCCAAAACGGCACGTGCCGATGAAATCTTCAATAACTCCTTAAATGTTATAATAATTTAATAAAAACAAAAATTATTAGATGGAGAATTAAATTATCTATCGAATGCATACCTCCACCATTTACTAAAACATACAGTTCATGTCCTGAGTGCACTTTGTATGTCCTGAGTGCACTCAGGATGTCCTGAGCGGTGTTTAGACGTACCGAAGAAAAGTAGCAAAATTTAAGGGTTAAATAATTATGAATATAAAGATAGAAAGAAAATGATTTTTGTTACTATTTATTAAAAAATAAATAAATTTGGGAATGAACAAGTTTTATTAACATAAGACATATATATAAATATAACATTTATATTTAGTTAAATATAATTATTTCAAACTAAAAGAGGATATTAGAGATTTATTTTGTTCCATATTATTATAAATATTTATTTGTTACGTATATATACATGAATTATATGAATATTTTAATTAAACAATTAACCATAAAATAGGGTAACAAGAATTTAGTCTATAGCGGATTGATTTTTTTAGTTGTTTGTGGCTTTGAACTAGCTGCCAGTAACTGCAAGTTTTCTCAGAGGATGTACTTTACAAGTGTTTTTTGTTTGTTTGGATATACAAGAACCTGACCACGTCTATTCTGTGTAGTATTTCTATTTATTTACATCTGATAAGTTAAACCGGTTTCATCTGATGTGTATAGTTAGTTCCACTATGTGGTATGGGCTTTGCTCATAGTTGAAGACTGTACGGTGGCCTATACTTGTGAATTTCTGTGTCATTTGGTCTCTTGTGGAAATTTGTCTCAATTCCAATCAAACTACATTGCTTTGTTTTATAAGAACACCGATGATTTGCGAACACGATAAACCCCTTACCAGTATCATTTTATGAATCACTTGCAAAAAAGTGTGTAGTATTATTACCAAGAAAAATATCCTGAACAAACTGAACATAATACATCAATAGTATTCTTACACGTGATACAAAGTTTCAAGAAATTTAATCAAGTAATATGGTAGGATGTTACAGTACACACAACTATAGAAATATTGAAAAAAACCTTCAAAGTCCAAAGAGGCTTCACATTTGTGTAAACTGGAATTTCTCACAATATGCACATGTGATGCAACACTTTTCAAAGTTTCATTTTAAGAGAATCCATATTCGTTCAAGTAGTATCATCAGAAAAAAAAAATCAACAACGTAACAAACATGAATTAGATTTTAACTATCTGTTTAATTATGCCTCGTTCACACGGACATTTAATTCGAATAAAAAAGAAGCGTGTATGTACGCGATTAGCGAATTCGATTCGCATTCGATTCGAATTCAATTCGAATTAGATAAAATTGAGAATGGAAATGGGGAATGTGTCAAAGAGACAACAACCCGACCAAATAAAAAACAGCAAAAGGTCACCAACAGGTCTTCAATGTAGCGAGAAATTCCCGCACCGGAGGCGTCCTTCAGCTGGCTCCTAAACAAATATATACTAGTTCAGTGATAATGAACGCCATACTAATTTCCAAATTGTACACAAGAAACTAAAATAAAATAATACAAGACTAAGAAAGGCCAGAGGCTCCTGACTTGGGACAGGCGCAAAAATGCGGCGGGGTTAAACATGTTTGTGAGATCTCAACCCTCCCCCTATACCTCTAAATGTCCATTTTTGATAAGCATGCTCTCGTGTTGTGATAACTTTTTGCACCTATTCCTCGAAAGCCAACATTATTTATAGGTAAATTGTCGGTAGATCAAAGGATGTTGGCATTCAAGGAATAAACCTATACGCTGACTTATAAAAGTGTTTTAAAATTAGTCTTTCATGCTGTCTAGTCTGAGCAATGTTTGTAGGACGTTATAAATAAAAAAGGAAAACCGTCAAAACATTATGTGAACGGAAAATACATGGGCGTTGCATACGTGTCTCAAACGATTTAGAAAATCTAGAATATGTGTGAATAATGAATATTTATATTATTTAGACTTTAATATTGTTGTTTTTTGAATATTGTATCTACAAGTTCATGACGATTTAGAGCTTGGCATTTCGTGTAGACACATGTTTCTTGTTGAAGACTAAACATGCGGTCTTGATTTATCTATAGTGTTTTTGTCGTTTGGTTGCCGTCAAATTGAATTATATCCCATATCTCTTATATTATGAGCTTTAACATCAGCTTATAAGAATTCATTATTGAAAGGTTTATTTGTAATTTTATATGAATATGCCGTAATATATTTATCGGTGTGAGCTGTACCACATCATGACTTATATATGAACTTTATTAATTTCGATCTAAAAAAAGTTCCTAGAAATACATATTTTAAAAAGTCTTAATAAATTCCAATGATCACAAATCTAATCTAAATCCATTTTTTTCCTGATTCTAACATACGTTGTTCCTTTTTTTTTTTGGTTTAATTTTGTAGTAATTTGCTAGTCAGTCAGATTCGGCAATGGACATTTGAGCGCATTGACAGGACATTTGAGCGAAAAAAAAAGGACGTTTGAGCGCCAAAGTATAGGACATTTGAGCGCCTAAATTTTAGGACATTTGAGCGAAAATAAGAATAAGCGTAGGACATTTGAGCGAAAACAAGTCTTGGATAGAGAATTGTCTTATTGGCAATCACACCACGAATATAGTTCATTAAATGAGGAGCTTACCAACAAAAAGATTAAAACATATTTTAATTGTAAAAAACAAAGCACTAAAAACAAAGCACAGTCATAAAACAGGAGTTTACCAACAAAAAGATTAAAACAATCCGTCCTCAGTCTTGCTTTGCAACCTTTTGCCTGAAAAATATTGAAAGGACAAATACAATTGAAGTGTTTAAATGCTTTTTCATTTGCTATTGCAAGACATAAAAATAAGATGTAGTATGAAATGAAATGAAATGAAATTCATAACATGTTTAGAATGGGAACACCACAGACATTTATGTGTTTAGCTTCTAAACATTTTCCTAAACATGTTTAGGCTCTAAGCACAATTTTTACAGTGTATTGTATGAATATTGTAAAGTGCCTAGAAAATCAACCTAACAATGTTATATAGGTTACAGTACGACCTTCAACATGGAGCCTTGATACCTAACCCTATATGTGGTAGCTTATATTCAAATGTGTTAAAAAATTAATCTAAAGGAGGTATAAGATAGACATATAATGATAATGATTCGGATTCCGGGTGACATTGCGTACGCTTTGTCCTTTGATTTAAAAATACATAATTTTAGCATTATTATTTTTTTATCTTTGCTACGCTCGATGTTTTTGCTTCCGCTGTATCAAAGCTAGTGAATTAGTCAAAATGTCCGTACAATGTATAGTAATATTTCTTTTCATGACTTGTTTATTCTTCAATATAAGCGTTGGCTATTTTTATCTGACAATATCAAATTTGTCTAGAAAGTTCGCTGTAGTGTTCCATAAATGTCTTAGGGCTTAGTGCACCAAAGCGGCCTGGGTGGGTTTTAGACGTACCGGCAAGTCCCTGGACCACAATTGCACAACCGTCCTTTTGATGATCAATTTGTTAAATTGCTGGGACTATCATACTAATAACATAGTAGTCCCCGTTAATTTCAGAGCTCTACCGTTAAATAGTAATTATTATTAATGTTATTATTTTATTTTTACGCTGTCTTAATTTGTAAATAATTATTAAGTATAATATGTATAGTATAGCGTCGTGTAAGTCATTTTTGGGCTAGACATTGTTTGCTTTATAGTGTATTGAATAATTTTTATTGCAATCAATTTATAATTCATTACAAGGAAAAAGTGGACCGTATGTCATCGCACACAAGACAGCTGATTGGATAAATATGATAGGCTGTTACGCCTACATTGATACTGATGTCCAATCGAATACCAGCAGACACCTGTCAGTAAAAACAAATTTCAAGCGTGGATAAATTAGAGATTTATTTGTGTATTCGATATTTGAAAAGTTAGTTAAACTACTAGTATTCGTTTAATCTTTTTTAGGTGAATTTCAAAAACTGTTTTTTTCACTTTCTTATAGGAAGGTATTCAAATATGAGCGTACCACATGTAACGGAATTTTACAAGCATTTTATATAGCGAATTGTGTTTTCCGGAACCAGAGACACTGCCGGAACGTACTATTTTCAATATTTCACAAACCTCTGAAAAAATTAGATCATACAGGTTTCATCTACCATGTGCATAAAAAGCACTATCAAATTTTATTTGTAAATTGTAAAAGATTAAGAATATTTTTGTATATGTACTAAATAATCTGAAATAAAACAAAACATATTTCTCTCGGCCTGAATTCAGTCGTAAGCAAATTTTCATACTTTTTTTTTTATCTATTTGCAAATGACGAAGAATTCTCCTTAAAGGGAAACTTCGCAAAAAAATCAAAAATTGATATTATGTCCATTCTGTATAAAAATGCTCAAATTTATAGATATTAAAGTTTTATTCCGCTAAATAAGAGATCACCATCGATTTTAAATTTTGAGTATCAGTTCTCTACTCTCCGCCATCTTGTCACCTTCTCCGATGAAAAATCCCGATATGTCAATAAACCACAAAGGAACAAAACTACAGTAAACGATGTAGTCGTAATTGCGTGTCGATATCTTGTCAATCGTACGGTTGTTTTATCTGACTGACTAACTTGATACGGAAAATGGTCTTATATTTTTAAATAACCATATTGTCTGTTATTTTTAAACTGATAATATTGTAATTAGTTAAAAAGTCAAAGTTCAAATATAAAATGATAAATAAGTGTTCCGTGGAAATTGTTTTCGAAAATCTAATTCGTTCATAATTCTTTCAAGTAATAAACTTTATTTAAATAAATTCGGATCTTCCCTTATCTGATCACCAGCATGGCTAAAGGTATTACTCCCAAAGGTATTGGAAGGGGTGTGAGGTGACACGTCCAGGTATTCAATCGATTTCCTGTCCGGCGGGCTTGCAAGTTCATGCATTGTTTCACTTCTGTAGGTATTGATCAGTGTACACGACCGTTACTTATAACTTTCCATTTTGAACTATCGGGAGAGATCCGTTTGCGCCAAAAATGCGTCCTTTTGCGCCACAACTTTTTTTCTCCAATGCTACGTTTGCGCCACATGTTTTATAATTACATGGTATCATTTGCGCCAAAAATAAAAGCTTCGATTGCGCCTATTAGAAGAAAAATGACTTTCCTACTCCTTTATTCGGATTAGAACCGGCAGTTTACATGGCAAATGTTTCCTTTTCTGGAACATATATCTTCTTACTGCTGATACATTGGTACTCCCCAATTTAATGTATGTAGTAGCTTGTAACTTCACTTCATTGTCCCAAAACACAAACATTGAAAGATGATATATGCATAAAACAGTTCATATTAATTCCTAATAATAATAAAGACCATACGCATGGTGGGAACAAAGCACTAAGTCATCAACATATGTGGCTAAATCATAATCAGCAAAAGCTTCTATTTTCTTCTCTATTGGCATATCTTTACTTATATTCAGCAAAGCATTTACGTTTTATTCTCTCTCTGTACACTGACTCTCTAATGCTTTTTAAGTCATTACTCTACAAATGCTCATGACTTCATGGTGAAATGTCTCCAAACATATGATACTTTTTAAGACAAAAATAAGACTAAATAAATATTAATCATTAATCTTGATAACAGATATGTGTACAGGTAAATTGGCGCAAATGAGTTCCGAATATTGGCGCAATTGATACATTTGGAAAACAAAATTTGGCGCAAATGATACCCCCGAAAAATAGTAATTGGCGCAAAAGGACTGCTGCCGAACTATCAGGTGCATGTGTAATATACATTTTTGTCTTGCATGTCCGAAAGTGATATAATATACTAGTCATTACTGAACTCATACGCTTGTTTATAAATAACATTTCTGGTGTAAAGAATATTATTTATAAAAAAAAAAATAATACAAAAAAAAAATAATTGAAGAAATACAAATCTATTTACATATTTTTCCAAGGGTTAATTTGGGAAAATGTAATATATACTCGTTGTCAATAGTTTAGGACAGATTGGAACATACCAGAATTATTGATCTAAAAAATGTGCGCACTTGTCGACGATTCGTGTATGCATACGCCTGGTAGAAAGTTACGGAACTATAGTCAGTAGCGCAATTTAAAATATGTATACATGTATACATTGAACATAAGAAAGAAACAAACATTTTGTGTAAATTGTGGTAAAAGTTTTGTAAATAGACTAGTCCATGTATGCCAACAGTATGTAATCAACGAATTCTATAGACTATTGTATACCAAAAGAAGAAGAAGAAAAAAAAAAAGAAACAATTTGATTTAAATACAGGTCAATTTATAACTTGCTTTGGTTCATCGAAGTTAAGAACATAGTAAACTCACAGATTTATATATCAATTAAATTGTTCTCGAATAAAGGACGAAATTCGTCATCATCACAATTGTTCCAACATTCATGTAAAATATATGCAACTGGACGTACACTAATAATCCCCAAGGAATGTGAATATTTTCTAGGAAAACTATTGAGTATCAATTTCGGGATTTATTTTCTTTCTTGATATTCAATGACAGCAATTTAAAGAATAAACTGCTTGTCGGATATTTGTCCGCTTTAGGGGTATTCTTGCAAGTTGAACAGACTTAAAAGTATATATATACGTTGGGAGACGACGATTATTATAGTTGTCTCAGATTTTAATAAGGACGTTCCCCATTATGAATAAATTTGGTTGACGTTTATCACACTTGAAAAGAATATCTATTCGTAATTTTTCGATTCCATTACAAAAATATTTTTTTCTTTATTCGTACATATTATATTCCGCTTCGGTAGAGTTATCTTCAGATAGTTTCATATATTAATTAATACATGGCTTTCAAAAGTCTAAATGTAAGTGTTCTCGTACATTTTTTCGCCTAATAAAGACAAATAAAAATGATTTTATTAGTAAAGCTATTTCTAATTTCTAAGTCCCCCTTTTTTATGAGACATCAATCAAGGACAAGACTTGTATATCATTTCATTCTGACATATGAATTAAGTTTCCCGTCTTTAACCGAAAATTGTGTATTTCTTAGTAAATTAACTTATTTGAATTCAAATAAATAATAGCACCAAATATAATTAAATAATTCCACGACGACCAATTTTTATTTGTCACCAACTTGAATATGTATTTTTAATGTGTGTATTAAATGCTACCACTGATCCGAATAGACAGTCACACCTGGCAAGGTGTGCCCTAGAGGCGTGGTTAAATACCGAAGTGCAAATAACAATTTACCTTTCAACAAGCCATCTACGAGTATTGCCACAGAACCGTGAATACACACAGCGTATAAACCTAGCCATAGCAGAGATAGTAAAAGGTCAATAATAGTACACCAACATATTGTCTTTACAGATTATTGTACTTTAATTTGTTCACCTTATCAGTCCGAAAATGCATTTATTAAAATTAAATTTATAACTTTTTGTGTTGTCTACAAAAATAATTCGAATATATACGTTTAACATAGATAATTTATCTCACGAATGAGTACAATTGAACGTCTGTGCGTTTTATTTTCTTATTATCGGATGGTTATTAGATAAAGCATAAGTCATCGACGCGCTTACGATTACGTTAAAATATGATTAAAAACCAAGACTTTTAATGATTGTATTTTAAATCCCGGCATGCAAAAATCAGGAGAAAACGTCACGACCTACAGGAAGTAGTTGATATTTTTTCATTAATTATTGAATTTCTCCTTTATTACTGCACATATAGCGATAAAACTTTGTGAATATATATTATGTCATAATGAACATATTTAAACCATAAGTAAAAAATCGTGAATTTTCCCTTTAAACTGTGATTCATTAATATTTAATATTACTTCCATGATTAAACCGACAGACTAACTTTAAAGGACAAAATACAAGCGTGTACTACCAGCCAAGGAAATGAGTTTAATTAAAGTAACTAATCTAAGTGGTCATCGATGTGTAATATTTGACACTGGGCATTATTTGTGGACCAATGCAATAAAAATAATGTATACTATCAATCAAAATTAAATACTTTTGAATGTAACAATATGCTACAAATTCATTTGATTCACTGAATTTTTATATTTTTTTTTATCTAAATGAAAATGTAATAAACTGCTCCCGTGTAATATAAATAAGAAGATGTGGTATGTGTGCCAACGAAACAACTCTCCGTCAAGTCGCATGGTATAATTTAATTAGAGGTCAAAAGTACGGCCTCAACACGGAGTTTTGGTCCTCATTGAACAGCAAGCTATAACGGTCCCTAAAATGACAATACAATTAAGATGGAAAACAAAAGTATAATCTATAAGTACGGTAATTTCGCTACGTTTATTCGTCAATTCCGAATTACAAGTAAGCGTCTCACTGTTTATCAAAATGAGTAGTAACACTTGTGCCTAAAAAAATCTGATTCGAAACTGAAATATAAACCATTAGATTTTATCCATCGTGTCTTAACTAACGTTGTTTGATATTTTTTCTATGATATGATTAACTCCTGTATTTATTTCGTGCTAAAAATATAACGATAAAAAAGATCAATGGAGTTATCGACATCGGTCTTTATATGTATATAATGGTCAATATAAACTGTCAATTAAATTTTTAAAATATACTTATATTGTTGTTGAATTTATTTTAAAAATAAAATGATGTTTTTTTGTAAATGTAATAATTCAACCCGGTTGAACCTTTTAAATTTTATATAAAAGATAAAACATGGAACTTCATTCATCATACATCCATTACGTTCACGAATGGGTAACTGATATTAGAGTATAAGGCAGCATATCATTCGTTAATAAACTTCAGAAAAAAAACGCAATTTGTAATCTGTGGTTTGAATTTTCGTCAGATGTGCCACTGACATAATGGCTGTATTATGGGTGAAATATTTGCCACTAGACGTTTAGTAAAACCCATTCAAATCCAAATCAAACCGCTCTATTTGATGCAAAAGAAACGTGACAGGCAGTGCTATCGAGGTATATGATTAGATTTTTTTCAGCCATCAGTGCACATGATAAATAAGTGATGCACGGAAAAAAGGAGATGTAAGATATACGCCAATGAGACAGCAACCGAACTACGGAAATAACCGAAAGCCATCTAAAGGGAGACGTGTCGACTTCAACAAAAGACAAATATTCCAACAGTATGTCTTATAAGTGCTATCAATTATTTATTTCGGACAGAACTCGGACATCGTAGAGTCTATACATTTGTAACATATTGGACTTTCATGTTACGTATCGCATTGAAACATGAACGCGGACCTCGATGAGAACAAATGGATTGAAAGTTTGCAAGTTTACTATTTTGTTTTCAACAGAATCACATTTTTTAAACCGTGCATCAATATTTTAATGTTTTTATTTAAATTTCTTTTAAAAATGTCACATCTATTGTTCATTCATATTTTAACAATTGTGAAGCATGCGACTTTACTAAGAATACACACATTTAACTGAATTCGATAAAATTGGATGAAAAAAAACCCGATAAATAAATAAAGTTTGTCTTGCTTGAGTGATTTACCTGTACAAAGCTCGGGTCTCAACGATGTTTAAAACGAATTGATGCCTGTTTGAAATAGTTTAACGGGGGCGTGGCCTAATAGTTGGACGTACATTACCAGCAACTTGATTTCAATTGATTCACCGCAAAGAAATCTATTTGACTGGCGTTAAAATGAATTGAAATGAATTGAAATGAAGTAAAAATATTTTTTAATTTTTGTCAATCTTTATCAAATAACAATTAATCTCATTTAAATAGCGTTAACACGTTTTTGTCCGTTCAAGCTAAATTCGGGTTACTAGTGGAAGATTAAAGGACTCGAAATTTGGTATAAGCCCTCAATACCCTCGTGAAATAGTCGAACGAAGGAGAAAACTTGTCCCTATTATGTTAAAAGAGCGGAAAAAGAAGAAAACGGCATATATTGTAGGTGACAAATTGTACGTTAACGGAGAATTGTGGGAAGGATAGGAAAAAGCAGAGTGTGATGAAAATGTGCCTGATTTACGAAAAGATGTTATTAGTATCTGTTCTTTGAATATTTCTAAAGGTTTAGTTCGAAAATTGTCTGATCCAGAGTTTCTACAAATAGTGCTTAAATATGATGTGTTGTGTTTTTATGAATGTTGGGTAAAGTGCTCAGAGCAGTTTGAAATAAATGGTTATAGTAAAAAGCACCTGTCTAGAGCGAAGTGCAATGGTGGGGGTATAGTGTTATTCTATAAAAAAATGGCTGAATCAATATATTGATATAATAAAATGTGAAGCAGATTGTATGATTTGGTTTAAATTTGATAAATGTATTATGCCAAATAGCAAAAATTTATATATATGTGCAATTTATATGCCTCCAGATAAGAATGTGTATTATAAAAAATATGATATAGACGTTTTTGACGTATTACAAGAACAGATCGAACATTTCTCAAACTTAGGGACTGTTGCAGTGATAGGCGACCTAAACGGGAGAGTTGGAAGAGAGAAAGACTTTATTGAAGGTGATAGTCTGAATAAACAATTAATAGATAACATACAGTTTGTTGATTATATAAGTGACAATTGTCTCCAAGATAGAATTACAGAAGACGTAAAGGCCCCTAATAGTTTCGGGCGGCGAATATTAGAACTATGTAAATCATCTGGTTTAAGAATATGTAATGGACGATATGGTGTTGATAGTGGTAAAATTACATTTCAAAATAAAAACGGTTCAAGTTTGATTGACTATTTATTAATGTCACATGATAGTATTGATTATTTGATTAAACAATTAAGTGTAAAAGATTTTAATACTTACTCTTGTCATGCTCCATTGAATATTGAAATTCACATAAAGGGTTTTAAAATTGTGAATGAAAAATGTACCTGTTCAAAATTTGTATATATTTGACATTACATTATTTGATTTCACGAGGATAATATTAAAAGTAATGATAAGTTTGTCTTAAAAAGATTTCATCTTATCAACAGTTTGAATAAATTAAAACATTTGAATTTGATCGTTTTAGAAAAGAAACAAATTTAAATCTCCTTCTTAAGGGCAAAATATTGAAATTGCTAATCTTAAGCATTTTTCAATTTGCCATAAAATATTGAAAAATGAACAATGCTAAAACGTGGAGCATTTTTCAATTTGCCTTTAAAAATTGAAAAATGAAAAATGCTCCAACGTAGAGCATTTTTCAATTTGCCTTCAAAAATCAAAAAATGAAAAATGCTCCAACGTGGAGCATTTTTCTATTTGCCTTTAAAAATTGAAAAATGAAAAATGCTCCAATGTGGAGCATTTTTCAATTTGCTTTAAAATATTGAAAAATGAAGAATGTTGAATTTTCATTTTTCATTTTTTTTTTTGTGTTGAGGATTTTTCAATTTGTTTAATCACAGTTTTGTATTTATGCTTTAAATATAATACACATATGTGTATGTGTGAACCCGTGTATACACATTTATTACCTTTACCCGAAAAGATAGGAGAACAACAACGCACCAGCAAAATTTTGTGATGTGGCGCAGGATTATTATGCAAAAAACTATTGTTATTTCCCGTGCTTAAAACCCTTAACTTGATATTTCCCTATTTTGTTATTCACATTCAGGTTAACTACACATTATCTTTATATCTGTTTAATGAAATTGATATTGGTTTGTTTAATTCATTGATAGAGATATTTATTTTTACTACAAAGTTTAGTATTTGCACCGTTGCAAAACATTTGTAAACTTCTTTAAAAAGTTAATATACATTTAAGATAACACCTGAGCAATAAGGACACGCATACATCAAGGCATATATAACCTTGCTCGTAACAACACGGTTCGGTGATTGCCATTAAATGATATAGCATAGCGGAAAGCAATTACAATATGCCCTATAACACCCTCAACGACAGAATAGCTTCACCAAAGCTACGAGCTATTCATCAATAAATAGTAAATGAAAAATATTGTAACATAAGATTTCGTACTTTCATGCAATGGCTACGGATTTGGTGATGCCCTCGTTGACAACCTAGAAAATATGTAAAGATAAAAACAACACCTAGGAAAGCTGTTCTGTTCCCAGTCTCTCTGTATAAGGTTGATTAATATGCCATTTTCCTTCTAAATACAGCTTATTTTGGAAGTCATTGAATGCTCCCTTTCTTAACTAGATAAAATGAATTAAATAATTTTTTCACTGGTTTATTTTTGAGGGGGAGGGAGGTAGCATTACTTAGCTATTTTAATACCAATAGTGCTTTAACATTTGGCATCCATCGTCTCTGTTTACAACTAGAACAAGCTGTGGTTTACATCTCCGAATCTCAATCGTACTTACTAATGCTAAATGTTGGTCCCGCGAGGTTGATGTTGAATTTTACAGCGATTTTTCTGTTTTTAACTGAAATACATTATTTTGGGAAAACTAATCTGAAATGAAGCAGACATTTGAGTCAGTGCTCGGTGGAATTAGATACGACTGTCTTTAGGAGACAAGTTTTGAAAATGTAGGTGTATAATTGTTCCTGTGGTCTTTTATTTTTATAGTATGGTTTATTTGGTACACTTTATGTCAATGTATAGTCAAACTATGTTTAATGTTGTCAAGACTGATATTGCTGATTACTTAAAGTTTGTTCATTTTGAGACAGATTTTCTTTTATTTGGAATGAATGTGCGGTGGCATTTTAGCTAAAATTTAACTTCAAATGTGAAGCTAATTTACATTTCTCTAGATATAAGAAGATGTGGTATGAGTGCCAATGAGACAGTTTACCTTCTAAGTCACGATTTTTAAAATAAAAACCATTATAGGTCAAAGTACGGTCTTCAACACAGAGTCATGGTTCACATAAAACAATAAGCTATAAATTGTTCCCCAAATGACTAGTGTAAAACGATTCAAGCGGGGAAAACAATGGTATAATCTATATACAGAACGAGAAACACTTATGAATCACATCAACTAACGACAACAAGGAACATTATAGAATATAAAAAAACCTGTTAAACAGACTTAGGAAGAAGGGATATAGTACGATTCTGTTGTGGTTGTTAGGTTATTAAAGTTTGCATATTTTGGTTTTAATATTGTTTCACTTATAGGGTCTTTACATCGGGATTAAACATATTTTTTTAAAAACCAGTTGTTGGCATGACACGGGATATGTTCTTCTCTTAAATATTTTATAATTTGTATAATACTGAACCCCTAACGGGAGTTGCCTGATATTCCTATGATGAAGAGACGTAATCTTAAAATCAGTTTAATTAAGGTCTGGAGCTGACATGTCAGTAACTTCTAGTAGTCTGTTGTTATTTATGTGTTATTATCATTTTGTTTATTTTCTTTTGTTACCTCTTCTGCATCGGACTCGGACTTCTTTTGAACAGAATTTTACTGGGTGTATGGTTATGCGTTTACTTTTCTACATTGGTCAGAGGTATCAGGGGAGGGTTGAAATCTCATAAACATGTTTAACCCCACTTATTTTGCCCCTGTTCCAAGTAAGGAGCCTCTGGCCTCTGTTAGTCTTGTATTATTTTTAAATTAGGTTTTTAGTTTTTAATTTGTTTAGTATGGCGTCCATTATCACTGAACTAGTACATGTATATATATATTTGTTTAGGGGCAAGCTGAAGGACGCCTCTGGGTGCGGCAATTTCTCGCTGCATTAAAGACCTATTGGTGACCTTCTGCTGTTGTCTGTTCTATATATATGGTCGGGTTATTGTCTCTTTGACACATTCCCCATTTCCATTCTCAATTGGATTGTCTATTCAAAAAAAATAGAACATACAACATTATTATGTCTGAAGCTGTCAGGGAGAATCATAAAACCCTTGACAAAAAATTATCCATATTTTGAGTCAGAGATGGGAGATCTTCCTATGATACCCGCCCAAACTCCCCCTAAAAAAAAGTAAACAACACTAAAATCTTATTCCGACATTACAGATGGGATTTCATTTCATTCAAGTGAATGAGGTTGGAGTAACTCGGTGTGCGCCTTTTCCTAAATTCATCTTTTTTGTTTGTTCTCCAGATCCCACCCTTGGTGTCCCCTTGATTTCATTACCCACATTTTAATAATCCTATATCCGACCATCCCTTTTTGTAACCTCAATAGCACCCCCTCTCTATATCCCACTTCTGGGGCTACTTGCAAAATTCATTTTGATCAAGATGGATTGTATGCTCAGAATTATCAGCCTGATATGGATCAGGATAAAGTTTCGTGATCCCTGTAAAAAAACAAAACAGTTGTGACTTTCTGTTTACATAAAGAATATAAAAGGGGAGCGGACGAGCTACAAAAAAATGTAATAGTATTAACAAAGAGGCAATTTCGATAAATGCTCAAATTATTTAAAATTTCTCAAATTACGAAAAGAGTGCACACGCTGAATTGTCTCGCCTTCTTTACTAATCATTGATATTATGTTGATCCAAAATCCTGGACTTCAAAACATGAAATCCCGAGGTCCTGAATGAAAAAAAAAATCCCGGGTCCCGAAAGGCTTAATCCCGACATCACAATCTTAAAAACATTCGATCCTGACGTCCTGAAAGGTCCTGCCCACCCTCTATGTTGATAGTCCTAAATATAAAGCTTTACTACAACTATCACATAAACTTGACATGGTCAAAGAAAATTAGGACAAGGTCATACATTGTATAAACACAACAAGAAATACATGTACACCTTACAATAAATCACTAAGTATAAATGACCCATGCTAATAGTTTCTAAGAAACAGACTTAACCGAGAAAACTAAACACATGAACCACGAAACTAAGGTCAAGGATCTGAACCATGGCAGGCAGAAGTGTACAACTTACAATTTCATACAGCAAGTAAAGTTAACCTATTTCTTATAGTTTAAGAAAATCAGAACAAAACTAAAAAACTGAATACTGTGCAATGAACAGTGAAAATGAGGTCAAGGCCAAATAAAACCTGACAGACTGACATGCACATCATTAAATATTTCCAAACACCAAACAAAGATTGCATATTGCATATATGGTTAGAAAAAAAAGACCAAATATCAAAAACTTAACGTTGGTCAAGGTTTGATAAGCACAACCATGCTTGACACATCTATATCATTTCCTCTATTGTTCAATAAAATATCGTCATTTGATCTCGATGGATCAGCATCGCGTTGTGATTCAGGTTGGATTGGTTGATCTGACATGCATATATGTCTACTGGATCAGAATTCGTATCAGACCCAGCAGGCACACAACGTTGATTTAACATTGAATCAATGTTTATTTTTTATGTTGAATCAATGTTGAATTATTATTAGATTTTGCAAATTTGTATCAACGTTGAAATCCTATGTTGAATCAACGTTGATGTTCAACATTGAATCTATATAGCTTAATAGTTGCTTCAACATTGTTTCAACCAATAGCTTAATTTGAATTCAGATTGAATTCAGGGTGAATACAATACTAGTATTCAACACAGAATCAAAATTGGTTGGTGATTGTGTTCAACTGTGTTTCCACCTATACTAAATATGTTTCATTCATCCTGTATTTTCTTTGTCTTGCAGTCCATAATTTTATACTGTAGCAATATTCAAGCTATTGTCTTCTCAAGGCGCTCAACATGCAAAATGCCATAGCAACATTCTGCCTCAGGAAACCTGATCCAATAACTGCTCCATTAGACCCAAGTTTGAAAAATAATCTCAAAACAAAATGGATTATCTTTAAATAAAGTTATTGTCTTGTTATATTTGACATGGTGTGGGCTTTAGCTCATTGTTGAAGATTGTATGGTGAGGTAAAGATATATAAATAATGTTCTTTGGTTGATGGTTGTATTGTTAATAAAAAGTGTTTGGGTGCACAAAACTTTGAATACAATGTAGATGCCATTGACTGCCAATTACTTGTAAAATATCAGTAAATTTCAACAATAAAACTGAGTGACCACATTCGTGTGATGAGAGCATGACTTGACCATGATGATGATAACAACGAATCAACTGAATAACACATATGGGTGTTGAGGGATTTCCTACGAACCATAATTTAACCACCAAGATTTTTGTAACATACATGTAACAACATGCTTACAACAACACAAATTATCATCCAAGAGAAATATTGATTTCGAAAGCACACAACCCTTAATACACATATTTTGCTCAATGTCTATTTGAAATATCTGAGTGATCAAAATATAAAACAAAGTTTACTGTTTGGACACTTCCTATCCCATGTATTCTAATGTCCAACCACTGGTTATAGAGAAATATTCAATACAATAAAATTAAAATAAATTTGTTTATTAATACTGAAACTTTTTATTTATTAAATGTGAAACTTCAACTTCTTTTTGCTCACACCTTGTCTTTTTTAGAGCCCATTTTTGAAAGTTTATTGTTTTTTCAGACACTTGAATTGCTGTTCCGTGATTCCATCTAGGTCTTCATGATGACATCTACAAAATGAAAAGTTATAACATTGTAAAGATTTTTTCTGTTCAACACATTTAACTATTTTAACTTCATAATGATAATATTTTTAAGTATAAATAAAACCGGTGAAAACTAAAGTAAATAACAGTTGTCCTTTGAAGTCTCAACTACATTTCCTTTTAGATAGACTAGAAGGACTTCGGTATAATCTGCAAGAAAATCCTAAATACTACATTTTAATTTGAACAAATTGAAGGTTTAACCACTTATGTCTTTTTCTGTATTACTTGTGCTGCAGCATGGATATCTGTCCAATTGACATATTCGAGGATGGTACAGGGGGTTCTTAACACGGAAACACGTGAAATAAAAATTTGAAAAAAACACTGCACTGAAAATAAAAATTTGGATAAAGGAAGCACGAAAAATTAAATTATGAATATTATTATGGAAAAAAGTACTAGAAGTTAATACTCAGTCGTTATTGGAGATCACACAGTCATGATAATGGACACGAAGACCCTGCAGTCACCTTTTCGCTTCCGCGTATTGCATCCGAATCGGGGGAAAAAAATATTTATAACTTGATCGCAATTAATATCCTGGGAACACATAATTTAAAACAATCTCCCGACTGGACTTCTAATTAAGTCCTGGTTTACTTTTTTTTTTTATCTTGAATGTTGGACTAGCTCGAGAAATTTAAGAGTACCCAGACGAAACACGGAAAATAAATAAGAGGAAACAAAAATAATGCATGTCGAACCAATTACGAGAAATAAAACGCCAAAAGACGTGAAATAAAAAGGCCAAAAAATGCAAATAACTTTTTACCACTCTCATATACCCTTTCTGTTTAATAACCTTGTCCAAACTCTACCTCAATTTTGACAGTAAAACTTGGTGAGTCATTATAATATAGCTTCTGACCTTTCCATCCCAAAGTTGTAAACAAGCCCCCCTTTTTTTTGCGATTAAAATTTCTGTTCACGTTTGATTCAATCATGATTTCAAATAGTCAATGATAAAAATTCATGAGACAATGCAAGATATCTTGGGAATGGTAACATGCTGTCCTGATCCTAAGGTCAATCCATAGATTGTCCTAAACATCCCCCCTTTTCACGTGTAAAATTTCAACTTTTGTACTGTACAGTTTCATAACAACATGATATGTTCACATTTCTAAAATACGATAACGTAATCACAACAATTAATATAAATACTTACGATAAAAATGTAAAAGCTGTATAGAGGAAAGATATTGATAAAAACTCTGCAGAAATCACTTGTGGTCTCGTTAGCGGATATTCAAACTTTGGCAACAAAAACAACTGCGCATGCGCATATCTGAATAGTCTTAAAATAGAAATGTTACAATGCCGCGAAAATTTAAATCGTTATTTAAATAGATCTATCCGTTGTTTATGTACTGATGTATACGTCTTTCTCTTTGAATTGATAAAAAGAATAGAAAAAAAAAGAAATGAAAACAAGATATTTGACATCAGAAGTCAAGGAAAAAGGTGGAGAGATCTTTTAAGGGGAAGGGGTTATTCACAAATATTCAATTTTATATTTACTGTATGATCCTGTATACACGCTGGTTCTTTTATTATGTTTTAGGGTGGGGTGAGTTTCTATTATTTCAATATTTGGGGTGCGAAGTTCATGATTAATTAGTAATGCTTATATACATTGAGATTGTTTCAAGACTGTTATGTGTTATTCTATTATTACCACAACAATTACTGATAAATCTACTAATATATAAATATTTTATTTAATGTGAATATCGTTGTCAATTTGAAAATAGTTGTGATGTGTCCAATACTTCTTTTTTGACAATTCTGGTATCCAAAACTACTGGGTTTTATATATTGTTTAGCCAACGTTGATTCAGTGTTGGTATTTCAACACAATGTTAATTCAACGTTGAAACAATGTACTAATTTCAACGTTGCATTGTCAACGTTGAATCAATGTTGAATATTTGTTGATCAATGTATAACCTAAAATCGACAAAGATTCAACGTTGATTCAACAAAGTGTGCCTGCAGGGGAGGCTCCTCTGATTCTACCTCTATCTCTACCATCACGCCCACTAGTTCTGGTACATTTTGGTGGTATGCCTGTGTTGTTTGCGAGAATTCTACGTATTTTAAATGACAATTAGAAGAATTAAAGGGAACAGTATGTATATGCAATATGATGTTGATGATAATGACGAGAGCGTAGTCAGATTACGTTTTGAAAGTGGAAAGGACTTAGACTGGTCGATGTAAGAGCGGTCTATAATCGCAGAAAAAGTGTGTTAAGATCGTGTTGCAATCGAATAAATCGTGCATGTATTGTCGTATTATGAAAACGTGATTAGCGTAATAAATCGTGATTATCGTATTGAAGACTCAGAATAGGCGTGAGGAGAACGTGACCCGTAGCGGGATCGTAGTAGCATCGTGAAAACAATGAAAATCCAAACTTTCATCCTGCTCGTACCGGGACCTCACCTTTTAGATCGCGGTGAGCGTGGTGCAATAGTGGTCTACTGTGACTTGGGCATAAAACATGCTCCGTGTTTCTCTTCCTTTCCTACTGATGAAAATGAGCAACTGGTTCTTGTCTTAAATTGTTGATACCGTACGTTTCCTGCTTTCATCGTGTCAGAATACATTTTTTAATAGAATGAAATTCAAAACAGTGTAGCTGTGGCCATTGATTGACACATTAAAATCATCCATTGACTGGGACAATTTTCGTGAACGTTTGTCTGTAACGACCACTGTTCACGACGTACCTACGACAGACATTTAAACTGTGGGGTCACCAAAGGTTTCTTAACGCCTTTAATTATAAAATAATTCGAAAAATTAATCAGAATAACCTCTGTGTTTTGATTTATATAATTGATATAAATCAAAATATCGTGTTATTTCTGATTAATTTTTCGACTTACTTTATTTAGGTGTTGAGAACCTTTGGTGACCCTATAGTTTAAGTGTCTTTAAAAAGTACATATTGAGCATTGGTCTTTACATACAAACGTTCACATAAATTGTCCCAGTCAATGGATGATTTTAATGTGTCAATCAATGGCCACAGCTACACTGTTTTGAATTTCATTCTAATCGTGAAATATATATCACTTATTGTTCAGTAATTTCAACTGTTGTTATTATTGTTATTGGTCGTAACGTCAATAAACATAATCAATACCGAAGAAACTGTGCTATCTTATTTTTTCTTAGGTAGCAAGTACAAAAAAACCCATCACCAATTGATACATGTACATTTATAAAAATTCATATAATTTTTCGAATTACTTTATTTAGGTGTTGAGAACCTTTGGTGACCCTATAGTTTAAGTGTCTTTAAAAAGTACATAGTGAGCATTGGTCTTTACATACAAACGTTCACCTAAATTGTCCCAGTCAATGGATGATTTTAATGTGTCAATCAATGGCCACAGCTACACTGTTTTGAATTTCATTCTAATCGTGAAATATATATCACTTATTTTTCAGTAATTTCAACTGTTGTTATTATTGTTATTGGTCGTAACGTCAATAAACATAATCAATACCGAAGAAACTGTGCTATCTTATTTTTTCTTAGGTAGCAAGTACAAAAAAACATCACCAATTGATACATGTACATTTATAAAAATTCATATATGTATAGCATGTATGGCACATGAAAATAAATAACGCTGCGCTCTTCATGTATTCATTTACTCAATTCGTAAATGGAATGCTCTGTAACTAAACTGACGAATACTAGTGATAAACTTTGTTTTATTCATAATTTCACAAAAAAAAAGATGTTGTATGATTGCGAGAGAAACAATTTTTTCCACCAGAAATTAAATGATGATGAAGTGAACAAGTTGAATTCATAGTACAGTCTTCAACATTGATGAAAACCATTACCGCACAACAAGCTATAAGAGAATCCAAAAATAAAAATTTAAAAACAATTCAATTCATTCGAGAAAAATTAGTTTTACGGCGCATATATAGGACTCTTAGTGATTAAACTCGTTTTATGTGCACAACCATCCCCTTAACATTGAACAGTGATAAAAAGCATATTATAAATACAGTTGAATCGTTTCACAAATGATATCGGATATGTTCCTTACGTCGTAACTACAATCCCCTTCCCTTTCATGAATGTTACCTACCGAATTAGACTATTTACCGGATTTGTTTTCACATTGGCAACACGACGGTAGCCACATGTGAAGTAGGATCTGCTTACCCTTGCGAAGCATCTGAGATCAACCCTAGTTTTTGGTGGGGTTCGTGTTGTTTATTCTTTAGTTTTCTATGTTGTGCCATGTTTACTATTGTTTGTATGTTTATTTTCTTCATTTTTAGCCATGGCGTTGTCAGTTTATTTTAGATTTATGAGTTTTACTGTCCCTTTGGTATCTTTCGTCCTTCTTTTGAATCGACTTTTCAAATAAATAAATAAAGACCTCCGCTGTAAGCGCATGGTACTCCTCTTGTCTTTATGCTTTAAGGGCATACGATACAATAGAGATCCCTCGTTGATTTTTTCTTAAAATTTTGATAGAAGGTCAATTTCAATGTGTACTTTTTAAAAAGCAAAGAAAAAAGTACCTTCATGACTTACTTTTAGATAATTTGGTTCGAAATTTGCATATTTGGAAGAATATCCCTGAAATTTAATAAATTATGACTTTTAAAAAAAGTAACAGTACTTTTGAACGAAAAGTCATAACTTAACCGGGTTTTTGTAAAATATTCCCTTGATCCATGACATCAACATGCTGAAACAAGTTGAAGGTTAAACCAAATCATCATGTTCCGGATTTAGATTGCTATATCCGAAATAAAAAATTGACCATACTTTTGCGTCTTTTCGGAAGTGCAGAAAAAATTTGATCGTTGT
Source organism: Mytilus galloprovincialis (assembly GCA_037788925.1). NCBI lineage: Eukaryota > Metazoa > Mollusca > Bivalvia > Mytilida > Mytilidae > Mytilus > Mytilus galloprovincialis. The sequence goes on from CM075336.1 coordinate 78,035,257, forward strand.
TTTTTTTCCTGAAATTTTGGCGGAGTGTTCTTGAAACAGTACTTGATTGATTGCAAAAGAAAACAAATGGGGTCCATGTGCTTGTTTTTTCAATAAAAGCCGTACATCTTTATTTTTTACGACGTTTGGCGCTAAATTACGTTAATTTAAGTTTTAATCGCAACAACGTCGAATAATCATTACCGCCGTACACGAGTTCGCTGTCAAGTTTATGCAGGTGTTTTTCAAAGCGTTGATACTTAATATAAATGAAGGATTCTAGCAGATTGCTTTTTCAGATGTAGATCTGCTAGAAGTATAAAGGTGCATCTCCGTCTGACATTAGTTCTAAATTGCTTGATGTACTGTAGGATGATAGACAACATTATTGACATGACAAAATGTGAACCAACTATAAATTAAGTGAGGCGATCATACCATATAACCGTCAACAATGACAAAACCGATACCGTATCGTCAACTTTAAATGGTCCCGACGTACTTTGATTTCATTTTTTTTTACACTCAAAAGATAATTAATGTTTCATAGGAAGTACTGCAGCTGGTATAAGAGAATTACATTGAAGAATGTCTTTATCAATTATTTGTTCGTCTGTCTGATCGTCTAACTATACGACGAGTTTTAACGTGTGTACACTTTCTGACCTGTCTGTCTGCAGTTAGTTTACATTTGCCGATACTTCAATTTTTATCTCTCAATACATTGAAGTAAAAAAATGTACAATAGGGACATGCTTATACAGATAAGAAGACAAATGACTGAACGACTATAGGACATCGGACGGCCTTCAACAAAGAGTAAAACCCATACCGCATAGTAAGCTATGAAAGGCACGTACATGACAAATGCAAATAAACTCAAACTTACGGCCTGTTTAAGTACAAAACAATGAACCAAATACAAATATGATGAACAATAGCAAAAGACACCGTTAATTACAAGCCTTTTTAACAGCATGTGAACGGGCGTTTTCTTGTTTTGGTCTATTACATCCAGTTTTATATACAAAAATAATACATGTACAACCAATTAAACAAACTAACGTGTGACAATGCTGCATCTATTGGTAATATTTTGCTTAAATTCAAACCAAAAACGACACCAATATATTTTTTGAAATCTTTTTAACGGATTTTTATTTACAGTTTTTCTTCATACACATACAATATTATATGTTTTTAAAATATCAATTAAAATCGGCTTTTTTATGTACCAATTTCAAGTCCAGAATAGGATGAGACACTCTCTTTACTTATTATTCTATTTACGAATAGAGGTGTTATACGACCTTGTCCACCAATGAGAGTCTCGCACATGCAGTCGGTTTTGTTATTTCATTGATACTCTGTTAAATTTGGCCTTACAATGACAATTCTCCGTAAAATTTGGAGGCTGCCAAATGCTAAACAAGGAAAGAATTCAAGATAGTCTTATTTACTTAGAATTCATTATCAATAAATGAAAATAACTGTTCTCGTCATGAAAAATATTGCACAGCTGTACAACACGCCGTAGTAATGACTTTTGTGTATGGATTTCAACACCAGACCAGATTCGGCTACCCTACGCGCCATAGATTTTGTTAATTCTCATTAAATACGGGTTCATACGTTTTCTCATTTCTTTAAGTTTCATTAAAATAACATTTGAATGTCATAAATGTGCAAAAAATATTTGCCGCTGTACGTTAAGCAGCTACCAATACTCATAATTAGCTATTGCAGGTCGTTTTGTTCCGAATTTTGTTTTTCAGCATGTAACAGTTTAAGCAACGAATAGAAAGATAGATCCCAATTCCTTGAAATATTTCTTTCTCTACGCTGAGCAGATTCCGCTGGGCCGTGCAGCGTTTTGCAGTTATTCAGTGCCAGACTTAAAAGCTCCACAATTCTTGTTCCGTCTTTCCATGTTATACTGTCAGTACTCTCTTTTGTGTCTATCACCATTTCTTCAATTTCGTCATGCAAAATTTCCTTGATCGTTTCCGACATTTTGTCAGAAGAAAAAATCCCCCAAAACTGTACAACATCAAATCAGAAATTATATAAAAATCAAAAGGGTACTTAGTTTAATAGATATATTAACTAGTCACCATAGTCTAATCATTAAATGCTGAAAGCATTTGTGATTTATTATCCGAAAAACTGGAAAAAAAGCCTCATTTTTTATGAATAAAAACTCCATAACTCCAAAAATGTAAATGTTTCATAAAAGTTGGTAAAAGCGTGTTTGAGTTATTGTCCAAAAAAATGGAAAAAAATCCCCTTTTTTCAATATAAAAATTCATAACTAAAAAACGTAAAATCTGAAATTTAAAAAAAAATTGAAAGGTAGCTTAAGTCAACAGATTTAAACAGTTCACTACACTGTCATAAAATTTTGTTTAAGTGTTTATGAGTGATTGTCCGAAAACTGGAAAATCCCCCCCTTTTTAAGCATAAAAATTCATGACATGGAAACGTAAAATCTGAAATTTATAAAAATCAGAGCATACGTCAATAGATTTAAACAATTCACCAAAGTCTCATTAAGTTGATGGAAGCATTTTAGAATTAGTCTCCGAAAACTGGAAAACTCCCCCCTTTTTAAGGAAAAAAAATTCATGTCCCGTTTTAGACGGGCGTATACAAACAAAGAAACAAGTTATAAAAAATGCTAAACATATAGTACAGATACAAGCGTGATCGATGTTTGTGATAGAGGGGGAGGGGTGTGAAATTGCTGTGAGTTTTGTTTATCCAAATCGATTTTACATATGTCCGTTTTTTACAATCAATATTTCACAAATTAAGTTAAGAATAAGGAATCAGTGAAAAAAACTATGTAAATTAAGTATTTTTTTATTATCCTGCATTGAACTTTTGATGTTGTCCCTTACTTTGGCTTTGTGGAAGCGTCGACCATGTGCATTATACGCTGCCATCATTGCAGAAGTTGAAACACTATGTATTTCCGTTGGTGCCCCCACCCTTTTGTGGGGACAATTTGGTTGATTATATAGGAAATCGCAGAAGCATGACTGGACCCCCTTAAGGTCATTCAGTGCCACCCCTTATGAAAAGTTCTGGATCAACCACTGCTGCTGTGGTAGCGAGGGTTAACTGTCGCGAATGCTTTACCAACTCTAGCTTCACACACGTTGATTCCTTTGCTTGATAAATGTAACTACTAGTATTTGTTCCATGTACGTGATGCATACGGTTTGAAATTCGATCATTTGTGTCGATCTGTGTCGATCTGTTATCTTTTCCTTTTTGTATTTCAAAAGAAGATTGTCACTGACTGAGACCCATTTTTTGTGTCAACATATTTGTCCTATAATACTCGTTTTGCTTTCACATATTGAAGATGTAAAATCATATTAAAGACATGATAATAGAATGTACATAATACAGAACCTCGGGGAACTGTTTCATGTTTGTTGAAATACTATTCACATAATTATTATATATTCTTTGCTACATTTTGTTTTCGGTAAAAGCAAATATAACATGTATAAGAAGTCTTTCATTCTTCGAAATATACATTTACCACACATCCATGCATGCAAGTTAATTTCATATTTTCTTTTATAAGATGATTGCTTATTTGAAATTCTGCGAATGAAATTGTGAATATCATAAGCTTGGGAAAAACTAGTTTGTATTAAACAGATTCAAAATTAGGACACGCTGTACAATGTAGAAAAATACAAAATTGAAAACATATACTAGCACAGTGAACAGAATAATTTAACATCTACACCCATCCCTCCCCATCCCTTTCGAATCGCGAACCCTGCTCCTTGAGTATGTACAGAAACTGACATGGACAATATCTAATATTCTAATATTTTCTCTTCTTTTCTAACATGTTTGACACATTCAGCAACGATATGGTTCAATGCTACTTCGTCTACTCCGCATCGCCTAGTAATTCCATTTTCAGAACAAAAACGACTTACGGAAAGAAAAGACAAAGAAAAACAAAAGTCAGATAGATAGACAGATAGCAAGATATATACAATGAATGACAGATTGATAGATCGAAAGATAGATATAAACACGTAGCTACAAAGACAGCTATATACATTGTATATAGATAAAAAGAAAGAATGATTCTTTGTGGTCATTATCGTACTTGTCAGTGTACCATTCTTGTTCGGAATTTGTTGATACCACACATAGGTCACACACACACACAAACACACCTTAAAAAGATCTTCAAGACATATTGCGCTTAAAACAAGACAAAAAAAAAACGGAAATAGTAAAACATTTAATAAAAAGGGACAACAATTTAAACATTTAAAACGCCTACATTGAAACAAATTACATTTTGTTCCCATTATTAGACATTTAAATAATGAACATTTTTCAAATTTGAATATTGCACATTAAAATGAAAATTGAAAAATCGGAGCATTTTTCATTTTTCAATATTAAACGTCAAATTGAAAAATGCTCCACGTTGGAGCATTTTTCATTTTTCAATATTTGAAAACAAATTGAAAAATGCTCCACGCTAGAGCATTTTTCATTTTTCAATATTGTAAGTCAAATTGAAAAATGCTCCACGTTAGATCATTTTCCATTTGTCAATATTGTAAACTAAATTGAAAAATGCTAAAGGTCAGTATTTTCAATATTTGCTTTTAAGAATGAGATTGAAATATGTTTTGTTTTCTAAAGCAAGCAAATACAAATGTTTTAATAATTTTAAACTTTATTTCTATAGGTTTTTGTTCCATTTTTCAAACCAACTACCTTTAAGATTTGCAGAGCAATTTGAAAATTTATTTTTCATTTTAAAACGAAAAATGTTTGGCGTAAATGTACACGGACGCTATGTGTATAGAGAGAGAATACAGAATGGTAAAATATTGGATAAAATTATTATGTACTGATAATTGCATATTGAAAAACTGTTATGATGAAATGTTTAGTAGCTGTAATACAAAACCAAATGATAAACAGAACTGGTGCTGTAAAATTAAAGATATTTTAGGTAAATATGGCTTTAACTTTATTTGGTTAAGTCAAAAGGTAGATAATGTAGATTTTTTTCTGAGACAATTAAAAGAGAGAATGGTTGATACATTTATATGCGAAGCAAATGCTTTCTTTGAAGTCTCAAACAAATGTCAATTATATAAATATATCTTTTGTACACTTAATTTACAATTTTACTTAGACAAACAAGTGAATTACATATATAAACCTTATATTTGTAAGTACCGTATTTGTGCACATAATTTGAATATAGAGACAGGAAGATATTATAATATTGATAGGAAAGATAGATTATGTATTTATTGTAATACAAGTTCCATTGAAGACGAATTTCATTTTTTATTGGAATGTAATAAATATGCTGACATTAGAGAAAAATATATCAAACAATATTATTGGAGACACCCCTCTACTTATAAATTGATACAATTGTTATCTGTACAGAATATTAAAGAACTGAACAATCTTGGTAAATACTTAAAATTAGCGAAGAAACTACGCTGCTAACTTTTATTAATTTTATGAATTTCATACTCTGCGTTATACTTGAAATTGTATTGTATACAAGTAATTTAATGTATCTCAATGTAGTTAACATTTTATTATTATATGTCTGTTTATTTAATATGGTGCATGTATAATTAAGTTGTCAAAAAATGAAGGTATATCCTATAAGCTGTACTTGCTTTTGGAATAAAGTATTATTATATTATTATTATTATATGTATACGTTCACAGAATAAATTTAAAATAAAACTGTTAAGAGAAAAGGTTAATCGCCGCTTGTTAAGTTTCTATTCAATCTCAGAGTAGATGCGTAATTTTGAACTATGATATAAATTATATGTTTTTAATGTTACAGTATAAAATGTGTTTTATGTTTTATTCTAGAAAGACAGACAAATTATATATTGTTTTTAATTGCAAGTCATTGTACACTTTTGTGTTTATGAAGGCTGTCCAATTAAGATCATTAAAGAAATTAATATGACAAAAACATTGTGTTATAAAAATTGTTACATGTATACTGCCAAAAAACAGGCAAAAGGAACCAGACATTATTAGTCGACAAAAAAAAGAAAAAAAATGTTGGGGCTAAAAAAGGTAAACAGACTACATAGACTACAATGTAACAGACAATAATAAGTAAGACAAAAAATATAGAAGAGGACGAAAGATACTAGGGGGATAGTAACACTCACAGATCGAAAACAAACCGACAACGCTATGGCTAAAAAAGAAAAAAGACAAACAGACAAATAAGAGAACAAAATACACATAATACACAACATATAAAACTAAAGACTGACCAACACTAATCCCATCACACATGGGGTTGATCTCAGGTGCTCCTTTGATGTCGAAAGAAACCTTTGTTGCCAGAATAAACAAAATATGTAGATGATCATGATGCTATAGATGATTAGCTAATAATATTACATTAAAAAGGCAGTTTTTTTTTAAAGAGAAACTTTCAAAACTATTTGGTGTAAGTGTGCATGTGTGTGCAATGTTATGTATCTAAACACTGTCTTAATTAACAAGATTATGGAAAAAAATATGACAGACTTTCTTTTATTGAAAAGTTATACTGCATTGTATAATAAATATTATTCCTTATATCATGTATACAATCATATTAACCACTTACTCATCGTATATACATGCATTGGATCGTCAAAAAGTTAAAATCACAAACATACTGTACTCCGAGAAAAAAAATCAATTGAAAAGGCCATAATCACATGGCAAACTCAAATGACAAACCACATCAAACGAATGGACAACTGTCATAATCCTGACTTGGTAGAAAATGATAAATTGAACCTGGTTTTATAGCGCTTAACCTCTCACTTGTACGACAGTCTCATCAAAATCTGATATATTCACAACGATGCGTGAACTAAAGACATACTAAATAAAATAGTAAGTAAGTCAAAATATGGGTACATCAGTCATCACTGTCTTAAATCTTAAAACAAACAATTTTACAAAAAAAACACAAACGCATCTATCAAATTAAAAACGCATTGACAGCTTCATGTGTCTGACGTCAGAAAATGTATGCGTCACATATTTTAGAAATACCAAAACACGCAATCTTTCTTAAACATGTTATGTCTTCATTAATCTATAACTTTTAAAGGTATTATAGTTAGTTTACATACTTCTTATATCTAATGAACGAGTAGACTTCGTGAAAAACACAAAGCACTGTCGACATGAACGTTACGCAATGTACTATTTCTTAAAAATACAAAGTTGTGTGACGTTGTTTATTGCATTCATATACACTATGTAACTTTGGAAAAGAACAACGAATACGGTCACTTTGAGTGTATGGAATTATTTAAAAAAAAAATGTAATATCCCTTAATTTTGCTGGCCTGATCTTTAGGAATTATATTCAATAGTCAACAGTTCTGGAACAATGGATATTCAATAATTGTCTTACATAATGATTTGACACGATTCTTAAACAAAATTCTATTCCAAAGGTCTTGCAATTCACAAAATTAAAACACAGAGACCTTATTTTTGCAAACAAAAATAGGATGGCGACACCTTTTCATGTTTGAAGTAAAAGCAGGACAATATTTTGTAACCAAGAGTCCTAGGTTTTTGTAAAAAATGCTTGAACTTTACATAGCAGCTACATGCATTTCCCATGTTACTTAAAAAAGGCCAAAGAAATTAAAGGTTGATCAACACAAATCGTACCAAATATAAGGTACACAAACCGGGTAATACAGAAGAAAAAGAGAGTAAATACTACTTCATTATCACTGTTTGAATAACAGTAGTATACCGCTGTTTGAAACTCATAAATCGATTAAAAAAAAACTAATCCGGGCTACAAACTAAAACTAAGGGAAACGCATCAAAAAAAGAGGAAAAGAAACGACACAACAGAAACACACCATTCAAATGTAACACACACAGAAACGAACTAAAATGCTACATTTTCCCGACTAGGGTACAACAACTTTTTAGAATAAAAAAGGTGGGTTGAACCTGGTTTTGTTGCATGCCAAACCTTCCGTTTTAATTGCAATGTTAAATATAACAATAAAATGACAACACAATATGACAGGACTACAATACAATTAAAAAGGAGAACATATAAGACATAGAAACACACGAATAATAGCTAACAAAAGGCACCAGGTTTAAAATCTAATACGCCAGACGAACGTTTCGTCCACACAAGACTAACCAGTGATGCTCAGATGAAAAACGTTCGAGAGCCAAAACTAGTACAAAGTTGAACAGTATTGAAGACCAACAGTTAAAAAAAGTTGTGCTCAATATGGCTAGGGTTTTCTATCTGGGATAAGAACATTCCTATTATTTGGAAAAATAAATACTTTTGCAAACAGTACATTTGAAAATGACTATATAATATATACACATGGAAAAAAGTATTGCAACACCTTGATTTTTTAAAATTTGAAAAATTAGCCTCTTTTTTGGGATGAAATATAATAAAATATGTGTACAATATTATTGAAACATAGTTTATGATAACATTGGCATTGAAACGAACAAAAAATGTTTGAAAAAAAATAATTTATATAACCACAATTTTAATACCAAAATGGAGTGTTTTTTGTACCAAAAAATGCATTTTACAACTTTTACTTTAGTCGAACTTTACAATGTCAGACATTTCAAAATTAATCCTTAGATGACTGTTCATATCATGGTTGATCGTTATACGCCAAAGAATTAGTACTTTGTGCGCAGCCTCCATTCAAACGGATAACCGCATCTAAACGTCTTCTGAATCCTGCCATAAATCGACTAATTTGTTGCTAAGGTAGCAGCAACCATTTCTGATGTGGGCATTGTTTATTTCATGATGTGTTTGAACTGGGGTGTCCTTTCGCGCACTTTCCGCCCAATAGTGTCCCAAATATGCTCGATATGGTTGAAATCCGGGCTACGATCGTGTCATGGAAAATAAACCGAATTCCATTTGAACATTGAATCTTCCTCCACGATGCTAATTTCCAACTTTGGCGAGCGCTGCACTACATTGGATACGGAAAACTGTGTGTCTGTTCGTTACCAAAGGTCTTCGAAATGGTCTTATCGCACGTTCACCAGTAGCGATGAGTCGATCTCGAACAGTTCTTGTTAACAAGCTCCTGTATGGCCACCACTCTCTTTTTAGGATTGTCCTGTATGCAATGGGTTTCCTTCTGACCAACCTTCATTATGCTTGATTTTCCTTAGCAAATGGTATTGGGGGTCTTCATTATCTTGAAATGTCTTTAACAGCGTTTATTGCCTGATTTATTCTCAAAACGACTTATAGTGAAATGGTGATGACCAACAATACGTGCAGTTTTTACATCGACATCCCTGCTTCTCTTGTGTTGATAATCTGCCATCTGGCTGCAGTTAAGAGTTGTCAAGGACCCATTATAAGGTGTCAATCACATAACTTTAAAAATTTGGTTATTTAAAGGGTTGAAAACAAAGAGGATAAAAACAACTGTTTTGCTGTTTACGGGTACAGTAGCTGCATGTGCAGATAAAAAAATATCGAGTCGATATGTATTGATTAAACTCAGGTGATACTTAAATAATGTTTAACTAGTTCTATTTTACCAAATTATATCCCAAAAAAATGAAAAGTGTTTTTTTAATTTCAATTTCAATTTGGTGTTGCAATACTTTTTTCCAACTGTTCGAGAGCCAAAACAAGTACAAAGTTGAACAGTACTGAAGACCAAAAGGTAAACAAAGTTGTGCCCAATACGGCTAGAGTTTTCTGTCTGGGATAAGAACATTACTATTATTTGAAATAATTTATACTTTTGCAAACAGTAAATTTGAAAATGACTATATAATAGATATATATGATGAAACCGAAGTGTTTACTAGCTACAGAATTAAAACGGATATGTTTGATGCATATCTTTTATTTTGTTTCATTCTAGTGGTTAGCGGACTGATGGTAGAGCTGATTTTTTTTGCTGCGGAAATAGGTTTTTGTTAGATAAAATAAGAATAAATTTACATGAAGCAATTACTGCTACTACACCTTCTTGAAAGGATAAATATAACAGTCAATAATTACACAATGAAATTGTGTTTGTATCTTCCTTTCTTTTAATGTACATGTATGTAGAACGGCAAAACACATGATGAATGAAACTTATGTAAAAACATATGAACATCAGTTCAAATCAGTGCACAATGGGGTAACGGTGGATGCATTAATGGACTAGGATAACAGATAAAATAGATGATAATGTATTTTGGAAAAGAAATACAACCGACAAAAAAAAATGTAGTTTACACGTGATTTTGTCATCCAGTTAGGCGAAGGAGGATTCAGTTTTATATAAAACTCGAAGTTACCCACATGTCTAAATTAACATTATTTAGTCAAACTCAAACCTCAATTAAAGGAAAGCAACATATTTAATAATAGAATCAGATCGAAAATCCAAAATATAGTTTATGAAGTTCAAGAGTAACTGTATTTGTCAATTTCGTTCACAAATTATTTTTAGAAGGGGTAAGTTATGAGATTAAATGATTTGTCTACCGAATCAGCAGTGGGGTACTCGTTGTAAGTTGGGTAATGTCAGTTAAGGATGTTTACAACGTCATTTGTAACAGACTTGATATTTACGACAAATATTTTTCTGAAGCTTGATAATCGATAGGCAATTTAAGACATTGAAATTCCATGAGATATTTAGGTAATTTAAATTTCTAAAATTGTCCTGTCCGCCACTTCACTATTATTTCAAGATGAATGGGATAAATGCATTCAACATAACCCCAAACTGTGAAACTTTAAGTGATATGACATTGTCTTAATAGCGGAAAGCTAAATTCTTCACAAGAAGCTCCTTTGTGAAATCAGTCTCATATGAATAAACGAATAAATCGAAAATGAGAGGATCGACCCCTATTGGAATATCGAGTCTTTGTTGAAAACAAAAAAAAACCGTTTACAATAACTTTCTTTTAAGGATGTTCGCTACTCTGTTTCAAACTAGCAAGTTTTTATAAAGACTGTAATGAATTGATTGTTTGGTAATAAAGGAACTAAAAAAGCATGAAAAAATATAGGATGAATGTACTTGTTTTCGAGGTATACACCTCTGAAAATTTGGCGGGAAATAATTATCTCTAGATTTTTCAAAAAATTTACATTGGTGCCTTTTTCATTTCAAAAATGATGAAACAATACGGATTTTATAAGATTTTCACAGAAGACCTTTTAAATTATATTTAATCAAATTATAAAAAGACAAGTAAGGGTCGGTGGGCAAAATCTTTTTAAGGTAACACGATACCGAATGGCATATCTCCCGATTTCCAAAATGTTTGGCATACGTGTACTTTGAATCGAGTTACATCGGAATATGTAATAAAAAATGGGGGTCACCATTTTTGTTTTTTTGTAATTTTCGTAGGAAAACGTCAATTTTGGCGACAAATTTACTTAGGTATATAGGGGAAATGCCTTGTATTCGGCTTACCTTTTTAGATTTTCGAATGGATGGCTATTTTCTTATATACGGAGAAAAACAAAAAACTAACATATTATCCAGGATTGCATAGTGAATCCATACACGTATAGAAACTCATATGTCACCATCCTTGTTTTTGAAATAAATGGCTTCAAAGTTGATCGATAGGCCTAGAATTTGACCAAATACGTGTGACGTTATGGTGTACTGAATCTAACGTTATTCCTTCTCAGAGAAATGGAGAAAAAAGTATGTGTCGGGATCTGAATGAGTATATTTTATTTTCATTTCCCCTGTCGACTGTCGTAAAGTTCCTAGTAATGCAATATAAAATTCTACTGAATCAGATATAATGTTATTTCGTCCTGCACATGGAATTTCACTCATATGAATTAATATCAATATCGTCCGATTTTCACATCAAACGAGCATATCATGACTTGAAACTTGCGTGAACAGGTTCCATGTGAATCTTATGATAATAGTTCATGCATAAATCACCGGAATTTTGTACACGTTAAATTCACGTAAATATTTGAAATAAAATTATTTAAATAATATCTTTATTCTAAAATTTGATTAAAACCATAAAAAATACCTTCAGATTTTTGTTAAGTTTACGTGAAAATTAAATGAATCATTTCACGTGAGATTCATCCGAATTACTGATTTTTAACTCCATCATATTAGACAATGGTGGTATCATCACTTCATCCTGTGATGCAGAAATATAGTATTTAGATAAATTGATTCATTTAACAGTTTTTAAATTGTTCGGTTTGATGGTTGTTTAACGTTCAGTGGCAAATAGTTCATGCATGTTCGGGACGATACAATACAATTTTGAATACAGTTGTTTATAAAAGACACATTTGATGCACCAGTCAAGAAAGATTTTGTAGAAATTATGAGGAAAAATAATGATCATGATAAAATACACATTCCAAAAATTAAAATAACAAAACTCCAAGAAAAAATCAAAACGAATAAACCCTTATCAAATGACAAAATCAAAAGCTGAAAAACATCAAAAGAATGATAAACAGCTGTCATATTTTTGACTTGGTACATACAATACATGTAGTATAGTGTACTCTGCGTTGTGTAAATGTGTTACTTGTTTGCTCAGCAAGTCGGACAAACTTGCAAACTGTTAACCAGAATAATTCAGTCGTTATAGGATTCCGCTTACTACATTACGTAAGTAGGAGAGATCGATTACGGTGAGGGACTGAATTATTCGGGTTAGCAAACTGTATGCAAAATTTCACAAATTCTGTCATTTGTGAAAAATTATTTACATAGCAAATCTTGAGATCATATATGCATTCTTTATATAAGTAAAACAACTGCGAAATTTAAAAGTTCCAGCTTGAAACACTACACGAAAAGGCAGATTTACAACAATTTGGGTAGTCATGTAAATGTTTGACAAATGTAACTACTTTTCTGCCAGATATATTTGCGGACCTACTAATGTATATGTATATGTATTATTCCTTTGCCATTAATTAGGACGTCCTCAAAGATATGCTAAAGATAACTATTTTATTTCCATAGCTTTATTCATATTCCAAAGATATGTACAGATAAGCCTTATCTTTGCATGCACTTTCCAGGATAGGAGATGTATGCAATGTTTAAATTTTGCATAACTGTTTTACAGAGGTGTGGGCAGTTTTGAGAGACCGCGGTTTATAAAACATTTACAACCAATGTAAATGCCGTCAAATGTGTGTGTTATATTTGCAAACGTTTGTGGATATGGTTTATATATGTAAATAAATGTATTTTATTTACTAATACTTTTAAGTATCATAGTTATTATGATAAATATTGGCATTTGCAACATATCTTTACGCAGGTATGCAAAGTTTTGAGAGACCGCGGTTTATAAAACATTTACAACCAATGTAAATGCTGTCAAACGTTTGTGTTATATTTAAAAACGTTTGTGGATATGGTTTATATATGTAAATTAATGTATTTTATTTACTCATACTTTCTAGTATTATAGTTATTTTGATAAATATTGATATTTACAACATATCTTTACGCAGGTATGCAAAGTTTTGAGAGACCGCGGTTTATAAAACATTTACAACCAATGTAAATGCCGCCAAATGTGTGTGTTATATTTGCAAACGTTTGTGGATATGGTTTATATATGTAAATAAATGTATTTTATTTACTAATACTTTTAAGTATCATAGTTATTATGATAAATATTGGCATTTGCAACATATCTTTACGCAGGTATGCAAAGTTTTGAGAGACCGCGGTTTATAAAACATTTACAACCAATGTAAATGCTGTCAAACGTTTGTGTTATATTTAAAAACGTTTGTGGATATGGTTTATATATGTAAATTAATGTATTTTATTTACTCATACTTTCTAGTATTATAGTTATTTTGATAAATATTGATATTTACAACATATCTTTACGCAGGTATGCAAAGTTTTGAGAGACCGCGGTTTATAAAACATTTACAACCAATGTAAATGCCGCCAAATGTGTGTGTTATATTTGCAAACGTTTGTGGATATGGTTTATATATGTAAATAAATGTATTTTATTTACTAATACTTTTAAGTATCATAGTTATTATGATAAATATTGGCATTTGCAACATATCTTTACGCAGGTATGCAAAGTTTTGAGAGACCGCGGTTTATAAAACATTTACAACCAATGTAAATGCTGTCAAATGTTTGTGTTATATTTGAAAACGTTTGTGGATATGGTTTATGCATGTAAATTAATGTATTTTATTTACTCATACTTTCTAGTATTAGTTATTTTGATAAATATTGATATTTACAACATATCTTTACGCAGGTATGCAAAGTTTTGAGAGACCGCGGTTTATAAAACATTTACAACCAATGTAAATGCTGTCAAATGTTTGTGTTATATTTGAAAACGTTTGTCGATATGGTTTATATATGTAAATAAATGTATTTTATTTACTCATACTTTCTAGTGATATAGTTATTTTGATAAATATTGATATTTGCAATATATCTTTACGCAGGTATGCAAAGTTTTGAGAGACCGCAGTTTATAAAACATTTACAACCAATGTAAATGCTGTCAAATGTTTGTGTTATATTTGAAAACGTTTGTCGATATGGTTTATATATGTAAATAAATGTATTTTATTTACTCATACTTTCTAGTGATATAGTTATTTTGATAAATATTGATATTTGCAATATATCTTTACGCAGGTATGCAAAGTTTTGAGAGACCGCAGTTTATAAAACATTTACAACCAATGTAAATGCTGTCAAATGTTTGTGTTATATTTGAAAACGTTTGTCGATATGGTTTACGTATGTAAAGAAACAGAACAAGATATAATTCATAGTATTTAAAAATAACAGGATGTTATTTAAATGTCGGATCGATTATATTTTTTTCTATTTGAATGAATAAGAAAATATCCAAAGCTTTACTCCACAACCACGGAAAATAGTGAAAAGGTTAATGAAGATTTTGTCTTAAGATCTTGTTTGTATAACAATTGCTTTTAAATATTCATAACTGTCCGTGTAGCATTGTTTACAATTCGATGTGCTTGTAACAGAACGGAAAGCTCAACTAAGACGATTATCTGTTAAATGATTTTTTTAGCATATATAGATACATAATAATGGGTTGACGGATTGATTTGTGTAAACACATAACCTCCTTGTGTAAACGTACAGTTGCAAATACATTTGTGTACTACATGAATTTCGGGTGTAGGAAGAGGTTCTTTATTACGATAGCACTGTACTAAATTGTAAGCATCAATAATTTTTTAACTTCAAAATACGAAAACAACCGTTATGATTTCGTTCAGGAATGAACTATAAACTCAAATAGATTTGGGAATGTGTAAATAGCAAAACCAGAAACTAAGAAACCAGAAATCAGAAACAAGAAACAAGAAACAAGAAATTAAAAATTATCTAATATTGAATATGTTTCTAATAACTAATTATAATTGACCTGATATAAATACACATGTATAACTGATAAGGACTCTGATCTTTATGCACCTGCTGTAGCTGAAAACCTTATCAATTGTAATAAAACTTAATTATATACAAAAAAGTGTCAGTTCAGTGTTGGATTTTTAATTGTGTTGAAAGGTTGACATTGTTTATAGATGTTTTAATCGTGTGTTTACTTTATAATAAAGGGTTGCTGATGTACAGGAAATACAGCGTTTTAATTCTGATCTATATGGTTATTTGTAAACTCTTCACATTGTACAAATCATGTTAACTAAGTGTTTTGTAAATTAGGATAAAATACCCTTATTTCTGTTGATTTTTCGCTTAACCCTAATGGTCACATTGACATTTGAATCATCTCTTCACTATTTTTTTTTTCATTTTTGTGAATATGTACATATGCTTGAATTATAGTCATTTTATACACAGTTGAAAATTGTGTCATTTTTATACGCACGTTTACAGGACGTATAATGGTATACCCTTGTCCGTCTGTCCTTCCGTCCGTCCATCTGTCCGTCTGTCTATCGTCAACATGTCGGACATTAACTCAAAAATGCTTTTACCAATTTGCAAGAAACTTTGGTGAATTGTTTATATCTATTGACGTGAGCTCCCTTTCGATTTTAATAAATTTCAGATTTATGTTTCCGAGTAATGGGGTTTTATTCTTTAAAAAAAGGGGGATTTTCCAGTTTTCGGACAATAACTCAAAAATGCTATCAGCAGTTTTCATGAAACTTTGGTGAATTGTTTATATCTATTGACGTAAGCTCCCTTTCAATTTTTATAGATTTTAAATTTTATATTTCCTAGTTATGGGATTTTATTCATAAAAAGGGGTGATTTTCTAGTTTTCAGACAATGCCTTTATTGCTTTGAGCAGTTTTCATTAAACTTTGGTGCCTGGTTAATATCTATTAAGATAACCTCCCTTTAATTATTCATAAATTTCTGATATGACATTTAGAAGTTATTGAACCTTATTTTTAGAAAATGTGACGGGCGTATCATGCGCTCATGGCGCAGCTGTTTATTCTTTTTTTACTCATTTTTACATAGAAACTATGCAAACAGTGTAACTGATTTTTTTTTTCCCAATTTCACTTGTGGTATTCTGATCACTATTTATCTAAATGATTAAATAACATGACACAATTTGTACTCAAAATGCCACTTGAAAGATATGTTTACAGCCAGAATATAAAACAATATTAAAACATCTATAATCAATGTCATCCTTTCAATGTAACAAGTTAAGTATGCAGTCCAACACTGAACTGACACTTTTTAAGGTCTTTCCCCTACATGGGAAAGACCTTATTGTTTTTCTAATGTTTTTTCTTTTTCTTTTTTTTCTTTTTTTTCTTCCAACATTTTTTTGACATGCCCGCCTCTTGTTTCTGTTGAAGTTATTAAGACCAAATATGGACCATCGCTAGACCTCACCAAGATGTATTATCAAATGACCCTGTTAAGGATTTCATCATCCCCTTTAGGAGTTATCTCCCTTTTATTGATTTTTTTCAACATGGCCCCCCCTCGTTGGTTTTAAAGATATCATGACCTTAATTGAACATAATGTAGATCTCATCATGATGTATTACCATGTGAGGCTGAATGGGATTTCATCGTCCCCTATGAGAGTTATATCCCCTTGAAACAATTTCTTTCCTTTGCATTTTTCTCAAAAAGGATAAGAGATAGAATCGATTTGAAAACGGCAACATGTACAGGAACAGATGGCAATGTTAATGAACATGTACAATCATTTGTTATTACCCCTTATAAGGAGTTGTTTCCCTTGAAAAATTGTACTTAATTTTTTTAAAATTCTATTTCGAGAACCGGAAGTCATAGAGACCTGGAACCTTCACCAATAATCTTTAATTCATGTGACCTTTAATATGCACCCAAGGTCAAAGGTCACTGAGTGCAAAAAAAAATTACGCTGCAATTTCAAGCTTACATATTAGGAAAACGATAAGACTTTGCTGCATACATACAGCGTATAAATTGTTCCTCTCGACGAGCTCTACATTTTATGCAATAAGCCCAAACATGTCCGACCGTCTGTTGAAAAGTTACAACGGGATGATTCTTAAAAGTATAGTATTTTGTGTATATCTTTTTAAAGGTAACAGATATCAACCTACTATAAACTGCAAAGATGATAAGTAATTCAAGACCTTCAATTTGAGGTCAATATCAGGTCATGATGAAATTTCACCTTGACCTTCAAATATTACCATGACCTTGACCTTGTGATAGTTGAAAGGTCAAGTGGTCCTGAGTTGAATGGTGCTAGTCCCATGTCTCTACGACTTCCGGTTCTCAAGTTTGATATTGCATCATATATTTGATGATTAATTGTGACCTTGGTGAACTTTGAATTTGTTCCAATTCTTTTTCTATAATGTTGATCTTTAACTGTAGATCATTTATCATTTAACAGATTTGAGATATCTATTATCGTTAAAGAGATAATGCAGTTTGAAGTTTTGCGAGCGGAGGCATGTATTTCTGAATCAACAAGAGCTTACCAATTAAAATGTTTTATAAATTGAACAGGTTAACATAGTTATATGATTGACCAAATACTAAAAACATTCCATGGAAAAAAAACACCAAAAAATCAATTTGAAATTTTCAAGTTTTGCATTGACTTTGTAAGTTTCATAACTTCTATTTATATAGTTGATATTGCATCATTTTTTGCACTTTGTCAAATGGGGTCATCTGATATATCAAATTGAAGGTCTAAATGTACTCTACTTAAAAATGAAATTTTTAAACCACCTTTTCATCCCAGGGGGACGGGTGGGGTCATTTAGTGCAAACAATCACATTTCTCAGATGGTAAGGTTGTCGCATATCAAATGAAAGAACATAAAGTGTACATTTCAAATCAAATTGACGTCTCCCAAAAATGGGTTGGATGGGGTCATTGAGTGCAAAACATAAATTTTCTTTTAAGATAGGGTTGTTGTATATCAAATGAAAGGTCATCTACTCAGTGTTATATATATCATAATTCCGATCTCAAAAATGTAGGCGGATGAGGTCATTAAGTGTTAAAAGTGGAAAGTTTCAGAAGGTATGCATGTCGTATATCAAACGAAAGGTCGTACAAGCTACATTACGAAAACATCACTTTTACAGGAAAGACCTTTCAATTGTTTTACAAACAATTGAGATACTAGTTTGTATATAAGTTTTGTTTGATCTGATAAGGTTTTCAGCTACAGCAGATGCATAAAGAACAGTCCTTATCAGTTTAATATAAATGTGTAATTATATTATGTCAATTATATTTAGTTATTAAAAAAATAATATTCAACATTACATATTTTTTATATTTTTTGTTTCTTGTTTCTGGTTTCTGGTTTCTGATTTCTGGTTTCTTGGTTTCTGGTTTTGCTATTTACACATTCCCAATAGATTTAGATCAAACCGATAAAAATGGTACGTTTTCTCAACCAAAGCTTAAGTAAAACAATCTTTAGTAAGATAAGTTTCTGCTTATTTGTGTTTTTTCTTATTTTATACAAGAGAATATTTTTAATCATTTTGATATATCTTGCTTGAGCCAAGGCGTGTGTTTTGCATGATCCTATAATTTGAAAACACACGAGTACGCACATATATGTTTGTTATCAATCTGTTTATGTCTATGTACACAAATACCAAACCGCATGAATCAACTATCCCTCAATAGGTGATGAATGTGTCACTAATATGTAAATGGAGAGATTTTCCAGACTTTGAAATTGGTCCATCCTTTAGCACAACAGGGTTCCTTAAAAGGAAGACCGTGGTAATTTATTAACAAAATTGACAAAATAACGCTAATTGCGTACACAATAAAATCAAAACGTTCTAAAGACATTGACAATATACAATATACCAATTACGCAAGCCAATATGCCAGATAAAGACATCGAGATCATTTCTGCTTTATTGCCTAAACATATGTTGAAATTGTAATCAAACAAAATCTTTTTAAATAATTATCTTTTTTTTTATAATAAACATCCCCGTTTCTTCGCTTCTCATATCAAATATCACTCCTCAATTTTATGTTTTTAACAAGAATAGAAATAACAGTGAAAAAGACAATGTACATCAATTTTTAAAATCTGACTGCTTCTATATTAGTTTTATTCATATATCTTAACAATTCAAAATTTAAATAAATATTTTTGGTGGTTTTCATCATAATAATAGAACTATATACACCTGAAATGCTTTCTAAAATAAGTTAAACATTTATTGAATAGAAGTTTGCAGTGTTCGGCAACATTAGGTCCACGTCACACTAGACCAAGACGATGACAATCCCATTACGATCTATAAAAAATATATGGACCCGGTAAAATCGTGGTACCACGACCTTGCTATGATCCTGATAATATTTTGCTACGATTCCACTACAACAGTAGTACATTCAAGCAAGGAGGTCATATAACCTCCTTGATTCAAGTAACGATATTGTCACGTTCTTGCAACATCTTACAAGACCTAACCACGACTTACGCGATCTCTGTATGCTTCAACTAAACTTCCTGATTGCAATAAAGTTTGTTATGTTGTGTGGACCAAGTTAACGTGTTGAAAGCAGAACATTCACCAGTATAGTTGCCTACAATATTGACTTATGATCTTGGATTGCGAATAGTCTCATTGACAATCATACATGTACCACATCTCATTGTCGTATCATATAAAAATGTGTCTATGTTTATGAAATAATTCCAAAATGTTGCCGTAAAAAATTAACCGAATTCAATTCAAACAGGAAATCAAATTAATCTTTTAGAACTAAATGATGCTGATTATTTTGGCATACAAAGCATACTTATTCGATTGGTTAGATGGTAGTTGATTAACCTTATGATGACAAACTAAATGCAACAAACTTTAAACCATTAACACAATAAGTACAGGAGTCTTGTGTCAATTTGCTTAAACAACATGACATTTAAGCTGGTTCCTACAACAATTTTGCGTTGGTAAGACCTCTTATACAGTTGTTGTAATGATTCTTAAACTTCCGGGGCAGTGTGACCCTTTCTACACAAGTAGTTGTATTTACCTCTCTACTATTCGCAGATGTTGCTTAGAACCTGTTCATCCCTTCAAGCTAAACGAACACCCAATTTCATGAAGTTTTGTTTCTATCGTGTGAAAAAAGATCATTGTCAAAGATGTCCATTTTAGAAAATCCTTCCGGTCAAAAGGATTTTAATGCTGCTTTTTTTAAGGTAATTAAGAACTCAGACTATCGACGGACGTAAAATTACTGCAAAAGCTTAACTATGTTTTGTGTAAAAAAGAAGTGTCAACTCCATATATCTAACAAGTTTGAGATAAATTACCGACATCCAGTCATGCTAGAAAAATAACTGCAAATGCAACTCATTTCTCTTTGTTATTCAACTAATTACAATATATACACACAACCATATTACCGTCAGAACCAACACAAAATCATCATGAGTCTTTCGAATTTGTTTATCGCCTCGTTTTCGATTTGATGGGTAGGTTAAACTCTGGGCCGAAGTTAGGAGGGGGAAGGGGGCATCTTATGTTTTGGTTTTTCCTCTCGTATCAACTGATGCTGGTTTTCCCAAATAAAATGGTCATATATTAAGACCAAGTATGACTTTCTTTCCAAAGAAGAACCAATTTTGTTATTTGATTACCTATATATACACGGAATGTAGGACAGAAAGTCACAGACAAAAAGTCACGGACAAAAAGTCACGGACAAAAAGTCACAATTCATTTTTTTCTGATTATTTTCTCTGAATAAAACCCGCTTATTTCTACAAAAATATTTTTGTATTTTTCTTGAACTATTGTATATAAACCAACTTTGTACACAAAATTTATCAAAAAATATCAAAGATGATCAAATAATTGTTAACAAAAAACAAAAGGTCAAAGTAGTTTGGCACTTAGGTGGATTTATGGTGCCAAGAAATATATCTTTTGCATGATTGAAATTAAATAAATCTTGACACATTTTCTTAACTTTAATAAGAATATATGTATTGAAAAGTAAATATTTCAAGATATTTCTTTTATATATACAAACAATTATCAATAGATTAATTGTGACTTTCTGTCCTGTGACTTTTTGTCCTACTAAATTTGTGACTTTATGTCCTGTGACTTATTGTCCTTTGACTTTCTGTCCGTTTACCTATACGCAATCGCAACCGACAGATTATTTTCCTATATGCGTTACTGACAACAGATAATGGCAATTCATCATAGTACCAATTATACGAATTGAATGACTCGGCAGCATTTCACCATCGGATTTAGAGGGCTTAAGAGGGTTTTTTGGATCACTGCCTCGCTTCAAAATTTCTCGCTTCGAAATGTGAATGAAATGAGTAAAATTATGAACACAGGTGGAGAGGAGATAGATTGATAAACTTTATTAATCTAAAAAATGGCTTGCAATCAAAATCGAGATGCCTAATATAATCGCCCAATAATTATTTCATCCGAATTCACAATATCAGCAAATGTACTGTTCCAAGTTGAAGGTCACAACTGATTTTTAATTACTACTATACCTACTTCTATAGGCCTTGGAAAGATGACCCATTGGCGAGCATACCACAATTTCTTATGCTCATATAAACTGTTATTTATGCATGTAATTTCAACAAGGATTTCCTCTCCAACATTACAGTTGACCCTTTCTTTAAAATTCATACATTTCAGTTTACGTCTATTGAAAAGTTCAATCGTTTAAAAATGTCGCAGATCGATTAACATGCGCTTGTAGTGTAGACTCCCCCCCCCCCCCCATTTGTTGGCCCTCAATTTTTTGTTGAACATACTTTACTTTTCATATTTCAAATAATTGCACTTATAAAGTGTTACAGTTAAAGTTTATAGTTTAAGATAAAAAAAAAAAAGGTATGCACTCCACTGGTGTTTTTGTTATTAATGTCGACAAAGAGCTTTGAGAATTTTAAAAACCCGATTTAAAAAAAATCTATTCTTTTCTATTCTACATGTAGCGCATGAGGACATCAAAACACACGGAAGGTTGCTGATCATATGAAGTTTTTTTTCGGTATTTATAGATTAACAAAAATAAATTTATTGAATATATCCTTTTATCAAAATAATATATTTGGTGTTATAACAGAAGTACACAAATACAAAATTTATTTAAAACATATCATTGATGACTTTTTATATTACTTCAACAAACAACAAACACTAATTTGGCTTATGAATTGTCTTGGCAATATTTAATCAAAATTCAAACAACAACATTACACAACAAAATTATTTTTCACTCAAAATAAATCTTGACGATTAAACTAATCATTGTATCACAGCTTCGCGATCCAAAGCTAGTGAACTAGATGGTGGTCCAGTCGGCAACATTTCACAAGTAGCAGTTCATCATTTTCCAGCAACCAAATTTCATGACCGGCTATGAATTAATGTTTTGTTTTAGTGTCAACATAAATTGTATTTTTTTGTTGTTTTATGATGTTTTCTATCAATGTTACAATTGCCAAACGTCAAAATATAAAACATATGTCACGGTCGTCTAAGCAGGATACATTACCACACATCCTCCATACTTTAATATGTAAGCTTAAGACCTGCCCCCTCCTACGTTAAACTCACATGTTAGGGTGATAATTTATAACGCTAGGAACGCCGCGTAATAATGCTTGACCATATAAGTGAACATTTCGGAAGCATACGAGATTATATGCCTTTTAAATTTAAGTTATAAAGGAGAACACCACACGGAACCTTTCCAATGTCATACCAAGAACATTGCAATATTATGCACATTTTGACTAGTTTTGAGGTTTATAGCAAGTTTGTTGTCCCTGAGATACCAACTATTGCTCGATGCGAAGCCGAAGGCAATAGTTTGTATCAAAGGGACAACAAACTTGCTATTACCCCCATTAAGTGTTTTAATATACCGAACAAAACAACTTTCTAGTTGGAGCAATGGTAGTTGTCCTTGATATTTACTTGTAGAGAACAGAAAGCGAATGGGTGTGCTAATCCACATTTTGAGGTTGGTATAAAACAATTGACATGCCCCTTAAAATTCTATTTCAATCATGTTCGATTGCCTTTCAAAAAAAAAAACAGGTTGCCAATGAGACAACTATGTTCACCAAAAACCAAATGGCATATAAGTACGTCTGAGCAAGTGACATCTCTACAACAGATTTATCCATCGCATCACCAGCAGTGATTGTGGTACATGGCTGTGTACATTATGTATATACAACTCGTCTAAACATCAATCCAACAATGTTAGATCTGTACATCTTGTAATTTTACAACTATAGTTCACCGTATAGCTTTCAACAATGAGCCCAACCCATACAGCATATTCATCTTTAAAAGGTCCCGAAATAACAATTTAAAACGATTCTTACAAATAGTTTTTACGGCCCAATTTTTTTCCCATAAAAAAACTTATTTTTATTCATACACATTTCAGTATAACTTTCGATCATTTCAATCTTTTTTTCAACATTTTTTTTGTGAAAAGAGTCACTGAAATATATACAAAACAATGGTAAAAAACCAACAATGACATGCAACAAGAACCAGCGACAACTAAAGTTAAGGCTCCTGACTTTGGGTAGGCATGTACAGAATGTGGCGTTGTTGATACACTTGTCTTCTGACTTTTATTACTACTTTGTCAAGAATTTGATTCCCTATTTGCTATAACAGTGTACCATAAAATGCCATATATAGACAAATGATAGAGGACCAAGATCTGATAAGATTGTTTGCAATTCTAAACCTAAATTGCTGATCATAATAATAAATATCAAAGCTACTAGTAACCCGTGTGTTATACCTCTGATAATTGACAGACAAGTAATTATTCATATAATTATGAAATGCATTGGTCCAAGACTCAATATTTTGAATGGATTTAACTTTGTTGGGTTTTTTTTTTTGCTTACACAAATGACAAGTGAACCGGCGGTGTTATAATTTATTACATTTATAGGCATTTCATTTTGACTGACGAAACAATAATAATCGATAAGTCATGAATTCCTTAATCCCTATTTGTTTAGGCTTTGTATAAAAGATAACATTCTGATTGAAAAGGTATCAGCGTATTATCACTATTTATCTGATCATTTTGCCTATGCACAGTACAGGCGCTGTAATCTCTACTTGCGCTAATGACGCTTTCGCGTTTTTAATACTGCTTCTGCAGGCCCTTACATGTGATGTTGTATTTGTATTTGCATGAGATAGAATTGAGAATGGAAATGAAAAGGTATTTAGACTTTGCCTGCAGCTACATGTACCATTTTAATATGTTGATTTTTTTTTATCAGCGACATAACGGTTCCTCTTTTCATGTCGTCTATCTGTTAGTCGAGCTTCAACTGTAGACACTCATCCATCCTAATTTTGACTTAAAATTCTAGGCATTTGTTAATCTAATCAAGATGTAGATCTCTGATTTCGTTATACTACATACTGTATTTATAAGCTGTTTTATAGGGATTTACTGAAGCATGACTATTCCGCACCCCCTCTCTTTTATGCAGTCAGTCTTTTATGCATTTGTGCAAATTTAGGATCCACCACTGATACTTGTTTATTTTTGTTAATACAAATGTCTCAATCTAATTAAAATATAAATATCTGATTTCGTTATACTACATATGAGACCTACTGAAATGTTTATGACGTGTTGTTTCTGATTACTGATGCGGACATCTGAAATATAGAAAAGGTAAAGCTGAGAATTTTCAATAAGTTTAAAAATGTATTTGGGAGGCTTTATATTAAAGTCTCCAATATGTATTCGTAATTAGTGAAATAATTGTCTTAAATGTGGTATAACTGCTAGAACAATTTCATTCCTGACTTTAGTCTGTGTACATATAGCTTTTCCATGGATCCGCTGTACGGGTAGAAAACTTGATGGTCCCTCTGGTTCAAACATTCCTCTGCTCCACAAGCTGACAAAACGGTTGTACTCATAAGGTACACTTGTAAACCAGTGTACAAAGGCAAAGTTGACAGGCTTGTACTGATCATCTGTTTTAATAAAAAATGTTATGAAAAATCTGATGACACCCGGACGAAGTGTAAACTCATTTTTCAAGATGCCCCCTTCACTTCCACACCATGAGGCAAGTATAACTGAAGATCTTGATAGTCGTGAATTGCTGCTTCCGTATTTCTCGCCGCACATCTCCATTGCAAAATATTTGCTACAACTGCCACTGATTTCATATTCATTTATATCAAGAATACACCGTACTGATTCTTGTAGAAAATCCAAATAGTGGTCGTTCATAAAGGCATCATGTCGTACTCCGTTGAAGCTGATGTCTGCATTACAAAACCAGTCGTTCGAACGGCTGATATCTCCGGTTGATAAAGATATCAAACGTTGCACAACTGCTGTATCTTTTGTTTCTGAATGGGCTGTATTTTCGAATTTAAACGAGGAAGAAAAAAGGTCCGAAAGGTGATGTAGTTTTGTAAGTCCATGAACAAATTGGATTTCTGATATTTTACGCATAAACTGAATCTCTGGAGATCGCTGATTTGTACTAAAGGATCCTAAAACACCATTCATTCTTTCGAATCCGAAGAGCCAGTATCCGTGGTGAAAGGGTCCATAGTCTAATATGCAATCAACAAGATGGATATGTAAGTGCATGTTTGGTGTTACCATAGCTGACCCATAAATGCTCTCAAATGTACGGCAGAATTCAACAATTTTCTCGTGGCCTTTTCTTAAGTCCTGGATTGTTATTGATGATACGCATAGTAACCTGCATGCCTCAACAAATAACAACCAACAATCGAAGTCTTTTTTCGGTAGATGACCTTTCAGTGCAATCGGTGAAAAATATAAGGTCCAGTTTTTCCATTGTTCTGAGGTAAAACTGGAAAAAGAGGATTTGATTTTTCGCGGAATTCTTCCAAACGATGCAGGAACAGTAACATTATCGACTATGTCTTGAATTTCTTGGAGATCTTGGCCTGTTAGTTTGTCCTTCCATATAGTCTTAAACATATATTTTGCGGTCCCTTGGAATAGATTGTGCATTGGATCAACAACAAAGGATGAAATTGCATTGAAATATGGAAGTCGTAAAAGTTCTGTGTACCGCACACCGTGTTTACTTTCTAATTTTTGTTTTGCTGCCATATTGTTTTGCTGTCTGATTTCCTCTGCAATCGACCTATGTTCATGATCTTTTCGTGGTTCGTCTGTTGAAGTGAAACCTCCATAGTCGGTTTTATCACCAAATTTTCCTGAAAGAACAATACGTGTTATTATATCTATTTCTGCTATTGTTATATGCACATAAATGAGGAGGCATGTCAATTATTTGCCAACAAGCATTAAAGATGCTATTTATACCAGAAAATACACACAAAAAAAACAACAAAAAAAAACAAAGAAAATCTGTCATTTCGATCTAATATCAAATGAATAAATTCCTGATTTCACCAACCTTTCAGTAAGATAAAAATATTGAAAAAATGTTTTTATTGATTCGTGATTCGTTACAGTACACTTGTTCGTATGTACAGTTGAATTCACTCAGACTGCACCCAAAATGGTAAATACAATATAAGAACCGTACTATTGTCTGGCTATTGATAATCGTGTATATACTGCCACTTTAAATTATGCAGTATTATTTGATGTTTTCAACGAATGTTTTAATTATATATACCAGTTTTAAAATTCTTTTTGCACTTAGAACATCCGGCTTTCGCAGTATGCCCCAAAAATCCACCAATTTTTCTGGTTGCAGGTATATCGCAAGAGCAGCAGATTAGGGCGACATAGTATTCCTCCTCCTAAGGAAAATTGATAAATGCATATAAATAGATAATAAATGTATTTTATATATATCTTCTATAATAACCCAATTTGATCAAAGAAAAATAGGCAAAGGAATATAGCTGGCATATTTAAAGTCAGAATTAAGAAATACAAAACAGACTTTTAAAAGTTGTTAGAAATAAGCCTTAACACTAGTTTTTTGTAAGCGAAGGTAGCCATATTTTAGTTTCCGATTGGGACAAATAAACAGTAGAATTGTTTTTCTTTTTTGATCTTGAATATTTTATATTTGTAATCAATGTTTTAAAACCGAGGAGATTTTTTTTTCGTATCTGGAGAATACCGGTTTTATAGCCGAGCATTAGTCTTCAATTTGTTTCTGTTTAATCAATTTGCATCTTTAATATTTCTGAACGCAAAGTAAGGCAAATGGTACATTGCAACTGTTGACCATCTGAAAACTATATGATTATATTGTTTTGTATGTGTCGTTGCGTTGCTGTATCATTGAGGTTAATTCGTTAATTCCTTTTATTTCCAATTATCATGAACAGATTTTCTGTTCATGTTTCAAGCAGCATCAATGTAAACTACATGTAAGAAGTCCATTGAAGCAAAGATAATATGTTGTTCATTAAAGCAGTATATATCATTAATTTCCACTTTGTGACCATTCTATAATGACATATGTTACGTATTAGGAGCAGTATTTCCCCCAATGAAATTGTGATTTTTATTTGTCTCAGTTATAGTTTCATTGACCCACAGTTCATACATTCTTTTATCATATACTTAGACTAGATAACATATACATTTTACCGTATGATAATAGCATTAAATTGACGTAAATTCCATATTTTTCGAATTGGTGCTTAGCGGGCTGATATGAAAAGTTTATCACATGCTTTGATTGTTATCACATGCCTTTCCGTAACGTTATCACACGGCATTCCGGTAATACTCGGCCAATTCCGGAAAATACACCTAAATGCTACGTGTTCAGTGAAAAACATTACAAAGTAGTGTACAAAACAATTACTTGAATACTGGAAAGTATATTGTGTAAAATTATAAAAACAAAAAAACAAAAAACAAACAAATTATGCAATAAATGCATTCTTTAAGTTTTTCTGAAACATAATTTAGAAAGTTTCTTTAAAAAGTTGACTTTTCCAAACAATGATCATTATGTATAGTATTGAATTATTTTTTTGTCGATTCGTCCATATTAAAATGTTGTTTTTTTCTCTCTCTGTTGAGGCATATGATATTAAGATTTCATATTGAATGTATCAAATTTTGAGTACGACGGCCGTGAACTTTTATACTCGTTAAACTTCGGAAACCACGTAAAAGGATCAATATGTGAATCTGTTATTTTTCTCTACTGTTGAAGCATATGATAAAAAGATCATAACATGTCATTTTTATATCGCATGTATTATCAGCCCTCGGTCAATATCAGCCGTTGAGCCATGCGGCTCTTGGGCTGATATTGAACCTAGGGCTGATAATACATGCGATATGAAAATGACATGTTATGTCAACATCTTGTTTAACAAATGACGAGATAAGCGTTGTATGAAACTGGAATAAATGAATAATTGTCAGATGTGTATTTCTAGAGTAATATAAGTCTAATTTTCTACATAGAAACACTTAACGTTTTTGGAAAGCTTAAATTAAATGCTTTTATTGTATTTCAGAAGAAAACAATTCAGTGAGCCATAATTTTAAATATGGGAACGCATAGCTTTTATTCAAAAACTATGCTTTTATAGTGTGTTTTGCATTGGTGCAAATTGTTATTCGACTTTTGTGCCAGTTTTTCTTTTTTAAATACAATGCATCGCTTCTTACTTGATCGTCATCCCTTGCTTTATACTTGAATCCATTACTCCACAAATCAATCAATTCGTCAACTAAAGGTCTAAGGTATGTGTTTATTGACAACGAAGGTTCGTCTGGTCCCGGAATAACACCAGCAGTGATAACATTCTCTTTCTTTAACCTTTCACTTCTAGGTAAATTCATTAAGCTTAGGTAGATTCCTCCACTGCTGTAAGGAGAATGCTTATATGGCTGAAACCAGTCGACATTGAGCTGCAGAGCATATCTCCTTGGCATTTCTAAAAATGGTCTACCTGCATGCGTCATGAATGATTTCCAGACCCTTCCATCATAAACATCTCTGAGAGTACCCTTTATTTAAAAGAAGAAGAAGAAGGAATACACTTCTTGAAAGATAAAGAGTGTTAACTTGGTGATTTTTTGTTGGACTACGTTTTTTTAATTAGTATGTTATAGAGACTACAGATGCAATAAAGTGTTTTCTTTTTAATTCTATAATTTTATGTAAAAAAAACATTCGTTGCACATTTAGCAAAAATTGTAATGCAATGAAGAGTTTCTGTTCAACATGATCATTATTTTTCTCGTCAATTTGAAACTACTTAAGAAAATATCATAGAATATAAAAGGAGCAGAACTTTAAACAAACATATGAAAATTATTCGATCAATAACAAAACTAAACACAATTAAAACTACATGTATGTATAGTCTTATATTCAAATTTCAAACCTAAACGGACTAATATAACTAGTTTTGACTTGTCTGCACCTATATATTCATTAAAAAAAAACTCATTAACATGCAACTTTCTTATGTTTTGTTACAAATGTATTATGCATACCGGTATACTAGTTCGCTGTCTCCAGTCTTCACATCGCTGTTTCAATCCAGGACGATCAAGAAGATTCTGTATCGATTTCATCACTGAGCGGTAACAGTATATTTTGATAGGATAGTGTTTTCTACTGCCATCTTGAAGAATAACCTCTTTCAAAAGTTTTTCTCCACACTTCTGTCTAAATTTTCTTTGTGCATGATTCGGATATTTGATAAAAGTGCATGTTCTGCATTCTTCGGCTTCCGACAGTGTATATAGTTCATTACATTTTGAACAGACGACATACTTTAGAAAATCATCTTCGAGGATGCCCTGTGTTTTTTTAAGTGTATACACAGATCTCGGGATGGAATTCGATAGAATAAGAAGATATGGTGCGATTAACCCACAGGCCGACAGAAATGCGTGAAAAAATGTCAAAAGGTATCCTAAAGCAGTTGCTGACACATTATAAAAGACTGACCACGAGCTTATGAAGTGTACTGTCCATCTTGCAATTACTTCTACATTTGTATGATCTTCATTTCTGTGTCCTTGTACTCTATTCACATTTCTTCCTTCGGATAGATCTGCATTTACGTCTTCTAAAAGAACATCTTCCCATACTTCTTGAACTGATGACTCTATGAAGGGCAATACATGATCTAATTGTATACTTTCGAGGTCTTCTTCTTCATATACTGGTCTTTGTTCTTTTACATCGAGGAAATGGTTTTTTCGTTCCTGATCTTCATATTCATCTATAAAAGGTGGACATGATATTTTGGTTGAACTTTCTGTTACGGTCGTTACATGCAATGTTTTCTTTGGTGGTGAACAACATTCGTTGTGGATGCTTCTTATCCATGTGCCCTTTGAAACATCGTAAAATTCACTTCTATGTCGCCTGTACGTTCTGTCAGCCACAAATTGTTCACAATGCGGACAGTATAGCTGACTTGAATATGACATATTTTAAAGCATCTACAAGATAATATTAAATTTATATATTCTGTATGTACAAAGTGGCACAATAATGAATTGATCAAGAGGATAAAAAGGAAGAGTACCATAAGCGAGAAGGGGACTTAAAACTATTGTGAAAAAAACAACATTAGATAAAGTTTTAGAGAAAAATATGTGGAATTAACTGTGAAGCACGCCAAGTGTCATAAGCTCACGTTACCATTTGACCCATGTGAGCTAAAACTTTTAAAACTTTCTATATTAATGGATCTTTTGACGAATTTGTTATTTTTTGCTTAACTTTATAAATGAAAAATTCAGCGTTTAATAGTTTCTACATCTATGATTGTATAAATATATTTTGGCAAAAGGTCACGGAACGAAATTTAAGGTGTAACCAGGGGTCGAATTTAAGCTTTTTTGTGTACTGGCCAGCCGAACCAGTGGACTAAAAAGTCTACTGGTCAGGCTCCAAATCTACTGGTCCGTAAAAAATGTCGTCCATTCGACAAACACTAATATAAATAGTAACCCAACCCCCACCCCCAATACGGGTAATTTATTTCGCAGATATTTTTTTTAGTAAATAAATTGAAATTGCCAAGCAATCAGTGATTTTTATCGACAATTCTCTACTGGTCCACCGGACCACCAGCTGTCAAAGTCTACTGGTCTGACGAAAATTCTACTGGTCTCGGACCACCGGACCAGCGCTAATTTCGACCCCTGGGTGTAACAAAATCTTACATTGTATAGTATACAGAATAGAGTCAAACCTATTTTAAAAGAGTTTTTAATTTTTGTTTTGTCTTGTGTTGTACCACCACTGTCCCATTTAAAAGAGAACATCAGGGTAAGAATCCAGCAATAACTATTTATTAAGAACCTGTCCCAACTCAAGAGCCTGTTATTCTAGTGGTTGTAGAATGTGTGATTTTGGTTTTCATTATTGTTTTTTTTTTTCGCTTATTTTTTAATATAAATCTGGCAGTTGGTTTGTCTATTTTGAATTTCCTTCACACTTGTCATTTTGAGACCCATTATACATTATTTTCCGGTATTAGCCGATTTTACACGGTGAAGACTTAACTTTGACCATGGAAGTATAATAAAATATAATACTTCCATGCTGTGACCAGCAGACTGTATTTGAAATCGCCAACAGTCACATTTTATAATGCGAATTAAGCCTATCACAAGTATTGCCTCTCAAATATTTGAAAATATGATAGTAATGTCTTTTAACAAATTGTATCTAGCATTTCTTATGAAAAAATAATTAATCACGATACAACAACAAAAAAGCATATAAAGATATATGAATGATTAAATGTCTGGAGAACATACGTAAGATTTTCATTAAAATGTATGAAGTCTACATATCCTTGCTTCATTAGGACATGAACCCAGCAACTAATTTATCTCAGGATAAAAATTTTTGGATAACCTCGAGTCAAAAGAAACAAGAAAATGAAGAAACCTGTATTTTGGGTGGGTGTACAAAAAGGGGTGGGGGTGGGGGATGGTGGTACAGTTTCTGAATTATATATAATTTAATTTCAATTGTAACCCTATTTTTATCAAATGCCAGGGAAGCATAAAAAACAACATTTTTTCCGGTGTATACGTTAATATAGGTTGATATAATTAATTAATGCTATTTTCAAAATTCATAGCAGAGTAATAGCCTAGTTTTCAGTAGACTATAAAAAGTCTACGCAGTTGTTCTTGTTTCATTGTTCACAAACGAAGTTTGTTCTCGTCCTTGAATATGCTTGAAATATCTACCCCTTGATTATAAGTACAACACTGGCAAACAATCACATCTTTAAAATTAATTAAATTTCCATAGTTAAAATTTAAAGTCATATGAAACCTCAAATTAAAAAAAAAATGCATATGTTTTTTTTTATAACAAAAGGGATAGTTGTCGTTATTAAACTTCTGCACATATAATTTTTTATCGGAAGAAAATTTTTTGATTACTCCACATTTAAAAGAATTTTACTGTTTTTTTAATTGATTGCTTCGAGGAAGGAATTCGCCGACATGTTTTCTGTATTTAAAGTGACCTTAGCGTGACCCTCTCGTAAAAGACCGGTCATTGCAATACACATGGATCTGTCACTGAAAAAAAACAGTATCTGATTGTACACGTTAAACATGTGCTCAATGTCCATGATTTTTTGTTGATTGTCTACTATAAGGTGTCAATCGTTAAACT
The DNA here is from genome assembly GCA_037788925.1 of Mytilus galloprovincialis. NCBI lineage: Eukaryota > Metazoa > Mollusca > Bivalvia > Mytilida > Mytilidae > Mytilus > Mytilus galloprovincialis. The sequence continues at coordinate 78,068,480 of CM075336.1, forward strand.
ATGGCTTTAAAACACAATTAATGAGCCGCCATATTTTCACTTCATAACAGACAGAGAAAAAAAATCGATATTTTTGGGTAAAAAATTATAAAATTGTGCACAGAAGTTTATGATATAGTTATGCATTGGTTCAAGAATTGGATAAACATTATTTTTCACCAGTCACTCGTTCCATATGACTTTAATTTCGATACTAATTTAACTGGCTTGTGTTATACTACCTATCGGTAAATATCTATAAAAGTAATACTGACCTTAATATAAGAACATCGTGAAGAATTTATTACTAGCTGCTTGCCAAATAGTTAAATAATGCCTGTTGATTGTTACACTTCTATCCAAAAAGTAATCCGATGTACAAAATTGAGAGTCAAATACTAAAAATATGCAATATAAATAGTTCTACTAATACACAGTGTCATATGTCATTGGTTGTCAGCTGGGTTCATCAAAAAAGAATAAAATGAACACGTACTTAAAATATAACATTAAAAAATGTTTTTCGACTAAACACTTAACAATTTAAAGGTATTGAACTTTTTTTTTTTTCATATTTACAAAAATAAGAAATTTAAAAGAAATCAAAATGGTCTTATTTCTAATTATGTTTTTTTGAAATTTGTTTATAAGTAAACACACACACACACACACACACACACACACAGTTAACAATTTGACCAATAGATATAATGAAAAAATACATTTATTTTCTTTGATGTTTGTTATAGAATAATGTGTGTTATCAATATTTTATCAAGGAACTGTATATTTAAATATACAATTCCTTGATTTTATTTCTTTTTAAAAACGTTGTATATAAAAAAAGAAGATGTGGTATGAATGCCAATGAGACAACTATCCACAAAAGACCAAAATGACACAGACATTAACAACTATAGGTCACCGTACGGCCTTCAACAATGAGCAAAGCCCATACCGCATAGTCAGCTATAAAAGGCCCCGATAAGATGTTTGAAAGAGTTGTAGACTGTGGCCTTCACTTTTCGTTTTGTTACTTTTTGTCTGTGAATTTCTGTCCTATATATATTACAAGATACACACCAAATTATTAATAAATATCAGTTTGAATGAAAAGTTACTGGTAAAATATCATAGATAAGAAAGTCACAGTGCATGTAAATGAATGTAGAAAAGATATATGTTGCATAAAGGTCTGCACTTATATATTAGGAGAAAAAGTCTAAATTCGTAGTATATATAAAAATGGGCATAATTAACTCAAACAAGTACAATACATGTTTGAGTAAAATAATTTATCAGAAGCACCTTTTTCTTTGCTGTGACCTTAATATAAGAACATACATGTTTGTGTAAAATTATTTATCAGAAGAACAGTTTTGCTGTGACTTTTTCTTGTAACTTTTTTCCTGGGGATTTTGTGGAATTTCGCCAAGAATTTATCATTAGTATAGTCTTGTATTTCGCCGTCTAAAATATTGAACTTCAACCAGGCGGGCGGATAAATATTTCATAAAATTAGTTATACATTATATATGATAAACTGGTCTGCAATTCCGCGTGGAAGTGTAGGGATAAGTGAACAAAACAGAGGTCCACAGTTTATATATGAAACATAAATGTACAATAATGCAAATATTGAGGTTTAAACCCAAGTGCACTAGATTCGTTCTACTATGCTCAGATTGACCTTTACAAGAAAAACCCAAGCACTAATAATAAACTACAGAAAGATTGTGTTTCGTCTATCAAATTCGTTCTAGTACTTATGATATTGAGGTATGGGATTTTTTTTAGAAAAAAAATAAAAAAAATATATAGAACCAGTGCCATATTACCATGCTAAATATAATCGCATATACTAGATACATTTCCCTTAAAATAGAATGCTTAGGAACAAATCAAGAAATACACCATCATGGCAAAGCACCGCAACAATTTCCTGATATAACACAAAAATGGGAGATGAGGTTGAGAAGGTGCTGGTTCTTAAGATGCAATCGGATAAAAACATTTAGATGGGAAATTATAAACTTGCGCTGCATTTAAAGTTAATAATGAATTTGAAAACTATCTATTTTAAGTAAATCATTCTAAATGTAGTTCATGATTAAAAAAAGTTTCGGCATACATGTTATTTCTCCACTTTGTAGTCAATGTTACTCGGTAAGTCGGTCGGGAAGAGGATTATATACCGTGATTTAGGAGGAGGTGTCTGTTTTTATAGTTCACAGTATGGCATTTATCTCTGTAAAAGAAATGTCATGCAATTAAATGCAAGGTTTTGAATATTGAGGAAATACATCAGTATGTGGTCTGACAATATACAAACCTCGAGAGACATGTATGATATAATATAATTTAGTCTTCTGATGTTGAAAAAGGGTCATGCAGATGAATTATATTTGATTGATTTATATATGGCATCTTTTTTTTAACCATAAGAAAATGAAATCAAATGTATCATATACACGTTTATTGAATTAAAATAATTTGTTTCGTGGCATGTAAATTGTTTTAAGTAATCATTTGCAAGGTGTCTAGCTTGAAAACATTTTTTGTATTTCTCCCGTTTCGGAAGGGAAACATTTTCTCTTAAATATTGTAGAAAATTCAGCCACAGTGGCACTAGATCAGTTAAACACATTAATTATCATAGCATTTGTGAAAAAAATATTTCAATTAGTTGAACAAAAATGTACAAATGTAAAAACGTGGAAAATATTAGAGGATGTAAGTGTCTTAATAAAAAAAAAAAATAGTAAGTCGTTAGAAATAATGGTATGTAAGAGGAAAGGTTACTGGTGTCATTGTGTACACCCGACACGTCTTACATATGGGACTCAGTCACCAGTCATCTTTAAAGTATGATCGAAACAAATTAAAATTTAAAAAACATGAAGGATCAACAATTCTTTAAAATTTCACAAATACAGCCGAGGATTTATTCTATATATCTAGGCAGTTAATCCTAAGTTGATTTAACCGAATAAATCAAAATTGAATAAGACGAAAAAAAAAAAGAAAAGAAAAAATGGGACAAAAATTAAAGAATAGAGAAAAATGAACTTCCATAATTTAAGGAATACAGAATTATTGTTAAACTGATTTTTTTTTTAATAATAAATATCAAAGAAGACGTGTTCAGACCACGGTAAACGGACAGAATGTCACAGGCCATAAAGTCACAAATTTGGTAGGAAAAAAAGTCACAGGACAAAAAGTCACAAATAATATGTTGACAATTGTTTGAACATATGTATAAGAGAAATATCTTGAAATATTTACTTTTTAATACATATATTCATATTTAAATTTAAGAAATGTGTCATTTTACTTGAAAAAAAAAAAAATTATTTCATTTTAATCATGCAACAGAAAGATTTCTTGGAACAATGAAGCCATTTAAGTGCCAAGCTACTTTGACATTTTGTTTTTTTAACAATTATATGATTTACTTTTATATTTTGGGCGATATCTTTTTGCGCCAAAAAGTAATTCGTTTGCGCCACAACTTAATTGCCCCAATACTTCTTTTGCGCCACCTTATTTTCAAAACTATAGGTATCATTTGCGCCAATAAGATAATCACCTAATTGTGCCAATTTTATCTATTTCTATTTATTATATATAACAACTAAATGATTGATATTTTTTTGATAATTTTTGTTTTCAAAGTTAGATTTTAAACAATAGTTCAAGCGGCCCAGTTGAAGAAAAATACAAAAATATTTTTGTAGAAATTTCAAAGATAATAGTCAGAAATAATGAATTGTGACTTTTTGTCCTGTGACTTTTTGTCCGTGACTTTTTGTCCTGTGACTTTCTGTCCTACATTCAAGACCACACGTTGTCATATATGTCTTTTTTTTATTATCAAAAGACTATGATTCCAATAAATCTGTATTTCTAAACACATCAATTAATTTCTGCACAGAACAAATATATTTGAATTTTTTTTCTTTTAAGACTTAACGTCAGTCCGTTTACTTATTTCTATATCTACAAGTTTCACAAAATTATCTATCACAATATTTATAAACGACTTATATTAAATCTACGTAAATTGCTTATTAATTGAGAATTTTATCAACATAAAAAAAACCAATGTAGAGTACTAGTAGTGGAGTCATTAAAAAATCAAATGATATTCATCATCAACTACCACTGACCCGATGATTGCAGTGAAATTGTAAAGCGTAAAAAGTTTCATTTTCTTGTGTACTGTCACCTAACAGAAATTATTCAAACAGTTTACCTTAACAGAGACATATAATAAAATCTGTCTATAAAAAAATGATTTATTTTTGTCATAAGCCATATCCAAAGATTTGAAGTATTTGATTGCAAGAAACTAGTGTCAAAATTTATTAAAAAAAAAAAGACACATCAATATATTTTCTTCAAAATGAATATCACTTTTCGATATGGTCATAAAAATCATAAAAAAAAGGCTGATCAACCAATCAGTTGCAAGTTACCTGTTGGTAGGAAGTACTTTCCGCCCCTCGCTTATACCCGGGCCAACCAGGTGTTTAGATATGAGAAGCAAGAAGACCCCCCTTTGAAACAATCAATACTTAAATATCATGATATTTTGAAATTGATCATTGTACCTTCAAAATGAACACTCCAAAAAATTACCATAGTCAACCGTCAACAAGCAGAATATGTACACCAGAGAATGAACCTCTTGTAAGAAGAAATGTACTGAGATCATTAGATGGTAGCCAGAATGGTAAGTTTCAATTATCTTACTCGTCCTTGCAAACTTTAAAAAACGTAAATTAAGTGACTTATGTTTTAAATATATATGATACATTTTAGGTTACGTCTACAAATTATTAAAAATAACCATTAGGGTCAACTCGAAATCAGAGGAAAACCATAAAACGCATTGATTATTTTTAATGAAAAAAGTGCGAAAATGAAAAAGAATGTGCTTATCCTTTATTTGCTGATCAAGCATACGTGCATATAAAACCGTATCTTAAAACCGGATGTTCTGTTCTCAGTTCGATCTCGATGATATAAAAAAGAATGTTATTATAATTCGTATATTCTTTGCAGAAAAAAAAAATTCATGTAAAAAAGAATCACGGATAGCAAAATTCCATGATCACGAAGGACAAAAATAATAATAGAAATATATATTCCATTATAAAAAAAAATTAAGTCCTCTTCATCTACAGTGGCCGATCCAGGGGTTTGGGTTCTAGCCTTTTTAGAAACCCCCTTTTTTGACGATCAATGCATTTGAATGGTGTACATATGCCCCCAAAAAATTTTTAAATTGCCGCAGATAGATCCGTCCCTGAAAACATTGGTAGACTTTCCATCCACGAATAAGTCAATTGTTTTACTGTTTAAAAACACTGTATACATTAACATTCAGCAATAACTTACTTGATTTCACATTTTAGATGAGTCACAGGTCTTGTCAATAACAGTTGGACAATTGAAATCCATTATAAAAGAAACTGTGATGGAGGCTAGTACCACAAAAAAGTCTACCATAAAAGACACAAAAGTGGACGATAGAATTAAGGTACTGAATCATAAAGGTTTGCCTTCGATATACTGTCACTCATTCATCGATCATTACAATTATTTTGATTTTCCGTACAAATTTCTGCAAATTAATTAAAAGCAATTACCCCCCCCCCCCTTTTCCCCCCAAAAAAGTTAAAATGCCCAAGCCATGTTTTTTTTTCTGTGCACGCGAAGTGGTTTATTTGTCAAAAAAATAATTTATTTCAATCTCTTTTCCACCAGTTATTACATTACATGTAATTTCTGTTCAGCGGATCGATTTAAATTTATTGGATGTATTTCAAAGAAATGTATTTGAAAACATTGTTTTATTCTTAATGTATGCTTAAAACAAAACAAATGATAATACGGACCATTTACTTATCTTTCAGAATGGCGTACACAGTGCAGTCAATGATTTAATGGAGGATGAAAAAACATGGGATTTTAGCAAAGGGTAGGTACATTTGTACAATTTTTACTATCCCATTTTCACACGACAAAAATTATAAATATAATATTTATAAAGGTTTAAAAAGCTTTATCGTTTAAACACGAATTATTCTGTAATTCATTATTTATAACAAACACCATCCAGAAGGAAGTATGTTTCGTATTATCACAGTGCATGCCCTCCACAAATATTTAGTGTTTGATAACATGAAAATATATTCTGTGTATCGCAGAGCTAAATATATCGAAAATACTGTATATTTAATGCTTAATCATTTTAATCATGTCATATTTACTATGACAAAATGTCCTTAAGTATGTAACCTGTCTCGCCTCCACTTGTACCCGCATACATGAGCAATCATGGGTTAACCTTGTCAAAATAAAAAAATAGTCACAGAAAAGTATGTCATTATGATATTATAACTTATTCGTCATTATGATATTATAACTTATTCGTCATTATGATATTATAACTTATTCGTCATTATGATATTATAACTTACTCGTCATTATGATATTATAACTTACTCGTCATTATGATATTATAACTTACTCGCACTATCTTATGTTCATATATACTGGTTAACTAAAAGTCGAACGAACGCAATTAGGCAGCAACCATTTGATTTTCTGGGGGGGGGGGGGGGGGGGGGCTATGGTTTTTTTTTTTTCTGTACAAACTTTTTTTTTTTCGCGACAAGTCGAAAACAATTTTTTTCTTTCAATTTTAGCATTACATATAGTGGCAGCTGAGGGTGAAACAAACAATTTTTTTTTTCTTGGAATCAAAAACAAATTATTTTTTTCCCCAAAACTGGAAACAAACTTTTTTTTCCAAAAAAAACCATAGCCCCCCCCCCCCCCCAGAAAATCAAATGGTTGCTGCCTTACCATTAAAAAAACAATGATGCCCTTTTCCTTTAATTAAGGCATTAATCAACTAGCACAAACATGGTACGAATACATGTATGTTTTGCATGTCGTTTTACAGCTTGTAAGACTATCTTCAAATAACTGTACTTTGTAAATAAATATTACTTATATGACTTACAGATTTAAAGAAGGAAGAAATTCAACACACACACGGGAAGTTCTCGTCGCTCTTGGAAATAAAATTGGCAGTTTTGATAGAGACATGGCATACAGTACGTATTCTTGATAAAATCTTTTAAGTATCTATAAAATAGCATACTACTTGAATTAAAACTGTTGTAAATGTTTGCTGCATTACAATAAAAATTGCTGCACTCTTTCATTTATTCAATAAACATGATAAACATACTTGATTATTATACACGGCCAAGGTATAAAAACATTTTTATCTATACATTCCTTGCTGGCTTGGAATGGCTGAGTCTGCCCCTGTATACGATATAAGAATACAGATAAAAATATATTTATGAATGTCAAGTTCCTCTTTTTTTGTAATTCATTAGTTCAATACATAATGTGCCATATTTTGTAGAGGGATGCAGAACTTATTTCCACACCCTCAAGACAAAGTCCAGAAAAACCAAAGAAAATACAATAGAAAAGTCCAGAAAACAGCAAAGAAAAAGACAAAGAAAATCATCAGTGAGTAAAATTAATTACATGGACAATAAGTCGTGTTTCTGAAGAAAAAAAAAACCCTTAAAGGTTGTCGATTAGAATGTCAGGTTCAGACTTCTTTTAATGACATGTTTATGGGAATACAAGAATGGCGAGAGAAACCAAAAAGATTTTTCATCCTTATTAGTAAAATAAAACTGACAACGTTATTATAGCAAAAAAAAAAAAAACAATTAACAAGAGTTAAATGTAAATGTAAATCAATGTTATAAAAAAACAAGACTTATTGAGTTGGGAACATTTATCAGTTATAAAGAGTGTCTAAAGGAAGCGGTCGTTATAGAACGTATGGTAGCCAACTTTCGAGTTATGCGAAGTCCATTCGGCAATTATGCTCGTCTGTGTAATGTCATTTCCATGATTGAGGGACCGCCTGTATCCATGCAATACTTTATCATGCGCCTTCGTGATCGTCATTATACAGGATTAATCAGAAATAGTGTTTGTTCCGTAGGTACTTAATCACAAGTCCCCAAATGACAGCAGTGCTGATTATTAATTATAAGAATTTTATTTGCCGAATAATTCGTACACTACACATTATAGCATTTTTTTCTTTTAAACCCATAGCTCAACATGGGAAAGGAAGTGACAACGCCCCTAACCGCAGGAATGATCTTCACTAAAACAAATCTGTTCGACGGAAATGCGTCGGTCTCGAAAGTGGCCTATTGGTCTATAAGATAATCAAAATAATATTTTGTAAACAAATTACTATAAACAATTGATGAAAATAACAGATGATAAAAATCTTTAGCAACAAGTCTTTCTGATAAAAGATGTGAAAACCATTCCTTAAATATAGCTAGCTTAATATTTATTAAGACTTTAACTTGAAAATGAAATATTACATATTTATAAATTGCTAACGGAGAATCTTAACATTTGCTTTTTATTATGTATATTCTCAAAAAATTAAAATATTTCGAGCATTGAAATTAGTGAAGCGTTGCAAAATTTATATACATGTATAGTAATGTGGAATTGATAGATATGCAACCATTTGCAAGATACATATAAAAGTATAAAAAAAAATGGAATTTTCGACATTAAAATTTTATTCTTTTATTACCACAAGTTCTATATATATATTTTTTTTATATTTACCATCATGCATAACCGTAAAAAAAATAATTGCAAAATGTATTATATATTTCAGGCAAGAGTAAGGCGACGTGCAATCTTAAATGTTAGTACAGCAATTGCAGATGTTGATAAAGAAAATCTGTTAACTGTTTTGGAGAATAATGACTATATGTCATCAGAAGAGAGCGAGGAAGTCAGTTGTTCGGACTCTGATGACGATTCAGGAAAAATTCAATTTGTGAAAAGGAAACTCATGTGGAGGTCGGATTATTTGAACAATTGGTTTCTACAATTGGATAAGAAAAGTGCAAGGAAAAAACAGAGTAGTAAGAAAGGAGGTGCAGCTCTGAGACCAAGAGCTGCAACAAAAGGGATCAGTGACAGAGAGGAACCATCCAGTCCACCGTCCTTTGCTATTCAGCCATTTGAAGAGCCGGACTCAAGTTAGATAGCAAGTGTCATAAATTAACAATAATGAAAGATGTTAATGTGAACATCATTATACAGAAGAATTTTTAACTCCTAATGAATTTGAAATAGATCAGTAACATTTATGTCATTTTTTTTCTTTCATAACTGTTTTTTTCTCTTTCCTCTTGTACAATTAATCATTGCTATGATGGCCAATCGAAATTAATTTCAGATCTATGTTAACATGTATATTTGAAAAGTTTTGCATCGTTGTATTTTGTTTCACATAATATATTTATTAAAGTTTTATTCACACCACATGCATACTTGTGCTTAGCATCCCTTTCATTGGTGTACTTGTTATACGACCGGTTTTTTTTTTTTGGGGGGGGGGGGGGTCTCGTATAATGGTTTGATGTCTGCGTCGTCGTCTGCATCGTTGTCCAAAGACACATTGGTTTCCAGACAATAACTTTAGTTTTTGTGAATGAATCTCTATGAATTTTTTTAAGAAGGTTGAAAAAATACAAATCCTCAGCAGGGCCTGAGGCACTTCGTTCTATAGCGACTGCGTATATACACGTAACTAAGTAACTGTAAAAAGTCCCAGTTCAATTTATTTGAGTTTCGGAATACGTTAACTAATAGATTTGGTATCAGGAGTCGGTATCACCAAAAAAAAAACCTTACACCTAAGATTGTTCATTATTAAGGCAAGAACAATTCAGTATACTAACGACCAATCTTAGCCGTAAGCTTTGTTTGTGAAACTGACTCTAGTTGTCGTTAAGATGTGAAATTTGTGAATTCGATAGTGTCTCATTCTATACTTTTCTTATATCACATTTTATAAAAATCTATGAAAATATAATTTTCTTCTTACAATAGTTAAACCAGTATAATTATACATTATAAATGCAAAAGTCTTGATTTGAATTGTCTCTATCAATTTAAATATAAGAGGATGTGGTATTAGTGCCAATGAGACAACTCCCATTTTTTCAAGATACAATGTAGTAAAAGTTAGCAATTGCATCTTGGTTCGCACCCAACAAACTATCTATGATCTCAATATAACCAATGTAAAACAATGCAATCGAGAAAAACGGACTAGTTTATTTACAATACGCCAAAAAAAAAAACACCTATGAACAACACTCTTGTGGTGATCAGTACATACCAAAGGCAACGAGTTTAAACGCCTATGCTCGTCGACAACCATACCCTTACGTAGTCATTAGTGCAACATTACGACAAAACAAGACTATACAGAGAACTAAGTCAAATATGCTTAACTTATTACATCAACACAATACAAACAAAACAAGGTTCAACGAACAAATAAGGCGAGATTCATGACACAATGAACGTATAGGATGCAAACGTGCATAATGCCATTTATAAAATTATGAAAGTAAACCAAATGTGGAATAAGAATAAAACATTGCAGTAATATTAATAAATCACATCCGATAAAGAAGGCGAAACACTATACTGTTACAAACTTGACTACAATATAAAAGACAGACATTTTGACAACATCTGTAGTAAAACAGAAAATAATTTGAGTAAACTGGTATCACAACCAACTCAACCCTAGTCTGTAAGAGTACAGGTATACCCGAAAGTAGCAAAATGTGTCGTACTGATTAATGCAAGTTTTAAAATATGTAAATAAGTACTAGTACCTAATGTATCGAATGAAAGTTGAAAATCTCTTAAACAGCTTCGATTGATGATTTATAGTAATATTAAAAATTCAAAAGAAAAAAAAAAAACATATTTCCTGTTTCTCAGATCTCAGTTTAACAATTCTGTGGTTCCGGTAAGCAATCATGCAATTATGAGGTAATGATGCCCTCCCCCTATTATCTGTTCAATAGTCGGGATTACACGATCAATTCATTGATATGTTTATTTAATAAGCTCTTGATAATTTTCCAATTATATACATACAGAAAATTACTGAACAGATGGTTACAGCCTAGTCTTAAAATAGATAGATAGATATCTTTCAACTTAGTAAAAAAAGTCTTTATACACATTGTTAATTACCTAGAATCTAGAGGGAATTTCGTAAAACTTCGCTTGTACATGTAGATGCAGCACAAGATGGATGTGTTTCACATACCTTCTATATAACAAAGTTACAATTGGGGTGCCACTGACCTCTCTTACAATTTTCTGTAAAGTGTTCAGTCAAAAAAGAATGTTGACACATAATGTACTAGTCAACATCAGTAAAGATACAGAAGTTTGACCTCCAGTTGATCATTTCATATAATAAAAAGAAAGAACTATTACATTATTCAACAAAAACATTCATTTGCATGGCAGATTCGCATGATAAAAAAATCTAACCAAATTGGAAAAAGAGATAATATTGTGATATTGAACACAGGGGTCAAATTTATTTTGCAGAAATCGGAGATGAGAATTTGGTATTCAAACATTTGCAAAAAAAAGCATTGAAAATTTTAGGCACATCACGTTTTATTAAATAGAAGACCAATTGAGCAATATTTAACAATGTATCAAATCATCTAACTCTAACACTGTTTGGTGTAATTTTCAGACTTATATATACAAGTACGTCTGAGTCAGTTATATATGCTATGTGACTATTCAGGTGGATTAGATAAAACAAGCAGAGTGTTCCGAGAAGGGTAAAGAGTACTCTAAGAGTGGAAAGCTCAACATAAGTTTTTTAGGCTGTCAATCCTTTTAAGATTGCTTCTTGATACACTCTTTGCAGATGCGATTGATTTTTAACACTTTTACAGATGTGATATACAGATTGACCGAAACTACTATCAAGATATTTGCAAAAGCTGTAATAAAAAAAAACGATAAGTAACTGGGCTATATATGACATGTGACTCCCAATGCTAGTCAATATGTATCCATAGATATAGGAAGATGTGGTGTGAGTGCCAATGAGACAACTCTCCATCCAAATAACAATTTATAAAAGTAAACCATTATAGGTCAATGTACGGCCTTCAACACACCGAACAACAAGCTATAAAGGGCCCCAAAATTACTAGTGTAAAACCATTTAAACGGGAAAACCAACGGTCAAATCTATATCAAAGAATTGTATATTATTTCTTGTCTATATAAAATCGAGAAACGAGAAACACGTATAAATTACATAAACAAACGACAAGTACTGTACATCAGATTACTGATTTAGGACAGGTGCAAACATTTGACGCGTGTTTAAACGTTTTAATGGTACCAATTGCAAACCTTCTCCCTTTTTCTGAATCAATAGCATAACATCACAACATAGAAAAACAGACGATAAAATACCAATAGTCAGGCTTTATTCAATAAAAAAAAAAGGTAAATTAACACCAGTTCATAAATTGTGTTGATTGGAACTTAATATGTTCTCAAACTCGGTACTCGGTAGATACAATCATGAAATGAAAGTGTTCCCGTTTCGATAATCAATTTAATTTAGAATTTCTTTTACAATTGAGCTACCCAACTGTGATTTTTATTTTATTTTTGGAAGCACAAGGACAAACATTGCATAAACTAGCCTTACATTTTGAATAGTCACCAGGGATTTGCATTGATAGATTCTACCAGATTTGCAACTTGTTATAGGGAGGGGCATCAATCCCGATATGCAGACAGCTCTAGTCTCTAATCATAACTAATAAGGTCACCTTTGGGAACCAAAAGAACTACAATTTCAAAAGAATAAACCTTTAAATTGAAGTTTAAACTTCATAGGTCGTGTAATAGCCAACGAGACGGATACTTTTATCCACGAGTGAAACAATCACATAGATATCAACATTCAGCGTGATGCAAGTAAAAAATTGCAAAAATTCAGAAATGTAACTGTATATATGAATTCAGGCGCTTGTGTTTTTTTTTTATATATTTTTGAATATACTCTTTAATATTTTTATCTTGTTTATTACAGCTTTCTTACTCTAATCAATGTGATTAAACAATAATGGTATTTTATAGATTTCCTTTGCCTCTGTGGAAATGAAGGAGAAATCAAATATCAGGGCCGTAACTACATCGAGGCAAATGCCTCATGTTGGAAATTTAAAAAAAAAAAAAACCTGAAACAAAAGACTACTTTACATCAAATTGTTTTCACGGAAAGGCTTGCAAGAAGCAAGTTCTCTCCACTCTCTGAGGTAGCCCCTGCATGGTTTTCGGGATTCATGTTTCTATTTTCTTTTAGTTTTCAGAGTTGATGGTCTATTGTTTGTACTTCTGTGTCCCGGGTTTGTCTTTTGTTCATTTATCGTCCTACTTTATGACTATAGTCTGAGTGTTGATTTTCATTTGTAAACGTGTGGTTTAGCAATGTTGCATGTCGACCGATGTCCAGACATTGTGCGAGAAAATATTTTAAGAACATACGATATGCTACTAGACACAGAAAACACCGTACAGAAAACAATGTTAATTTTTGCATGGAGAATTGAACTTGATATCAAAGAATACAAAATTGGCTCTCTTTTTTTTGTAAATAAAACTAAAGAGCTGACATGGTTTAAAATAAAGTAAGACCGGCAATTTCCCGGTACCAAATCATGTCTAAAATAACATTAATATATTGCCATATGACCTTTTACATTGACCGGTTAAACTTGCATTAAGTCGTGTTTAGACCGTTCAACAGAAAATAAAGGAATAATGAGTAAACGTGCAGGAGACCTAATTTCACACAAAGTCAATGCATATAGAAAAAATACAAATGATCAATTGTCAAAGTATTTATTCCTGTTCTTCGTATTGATAGTTGCTGGAGGGTCTTCAACAATATACGAATCGTTAATACCGTGAAACAAGGTGAAGATAATCCTTAGTGTCGACTTAAGCAGTACTAGTACTTAAAGTATAATACTGCATTGTCACTATATTCAAATCTAGTCATAAAAAATCATCACAGTCTAAGCACATTACAAGGCAAGAACAGACAGACAGACAGATCCGGTTTTAATGATTATGAGAATAACGATTTTTGCTGTATATTACATATCGGTCTACTTTTAATGTTGTCCCCTTAAAGTCTTAAATTACAATGAATCTATTTTTTTTTACTTTGAGACTAGATTATTGTAAAAAAAATTAGCTAAACATTAATTGCGTTTCAATGTTACAAAGAGTCCGAGAAACGCGCTCATATCAGTCCCATTGGCTTATAATAGTGCATTACTTTAAAAAAAAACTCAGATAACCTATTTTGGTTTTTACGTATATTTAAAGACAACACAGTCAAATGACAATGGGAGCATTGTTTTATGACAGTTTATAAATCACAAAGCAATGATAATTATGTGTGCTTTATTATTTTAATGGATATTGATATTATATAGCTGTGGTTTTCTATTGATCTTTTCGGACCAGATCTTTCCGTAAAAGGTGATAATTATTACACTTAACTGCTGATAAACCCCGTCGATCGGAGGAGGGGCGATATCCCGTCGTTGGAATAATATTATCTATCGTTTTTATTTTGATTTCATTGGTAAATTGTGTGTGAATTATGACACGTGACTCACTGGTTCTTTGTTTGTAATTTTTAACCTTTCTTTTGCACACAGAAGAAAGTTTAAGCAGAGGACACTACATGAAGCACACGGAGTTCAACATCTCGTGACTGATCTTAATGGATTATTGGAAAACAAATATTCGTCAATAGATTTAGCGTTTATATATATATATATGTGTGTACAAACAAGCCGATTCTTAAAAAAAAACAAACATGCGCTCAAGAAGTATTTTGTGTCAAATATTATGTGGCAAATAATCTACCGATACAGGAATATTTCTAGACTATTTTAAAAAACTAGGACTTTTTATAATAAATTGATAAATCGCTTGATAGCTTTCCGAGTGCTACTGATTTTAAAATTTAAATTTGATACTGAGGCCGTATATCTAGTATTGTTTTTGGATTTTTTATATGTGTATTCTTTCTTACAGTAACATATAATACATATTGTAGTTCGTGCAATTCCAGAAGTTTTAAAGAGATACTCAAAGGACACGATCGTTTTATGATATGCGAATTAACCATCATTACTTCCTGAGAATACAAAATTTTGATGGATAAAGAAATTTACGCAGTACATCAAACAGAGAAGAGACCAAGAACCGATTTTGTAAACCCGATTTGTTTTATATTTACGAAATTATAAAAATACATGAATAATAAATGAGTATACCAATATGCCAAAACCAATCCCAAAAGCAGCTTTATTTGTCATGACATTACTTGATCAGTAGAGCTATGGCAATATTCGTCCATTTTATCTGCACATTTCAAATATATAAGCAAATTAAATGCAAATATAACTATTTACCATACATTTCTAGCTGTGTTAAATATCTTTCTTTATCATATCTTTGCATACATATTCAAAGTAACATATGCCCAATATAATTACACATACATTTCTAGCTGTCTGAAATATCTATCTTTACCATATCTTTGCATATGTATTCAAAGTTACATATGCCCAATATATTTACACATGACATTGATATTATCATTTGACCACATTTCTTCATTAAACAAATCGTCTGCAAATCTATGTATTTACCGTACATTTAGGACTATGTTCAAAGACTTTTGATACGTTCTGATTTGACATGCATTTCAGCCGACTATAAAGACTAACAAAAATATTCCTTTACAATACATTTGACAGGTCTCTGCATATTAAAGGAAATGATGCTTTACACCCCTCTATAAAGTTCTCGTTTTGAATTGATTTACATACCAGGAAATGTAGATGCACCTTACTCTTTATAACCCCAATAAAATTACTTGAATGATGATGCTTTGCCACCTAGACAAAGATACACATTTGCGGATAAATTTACATCATAGAAAAATACATGACAAAGATTTTCATTTGCAGAGGTATACAAATACATAAGTTTGTGAAAGTTTTGAGATGGTCATAAATAAATATAAATTCTAAACTTTAAAATGGTTTGATGAGGTGTTAATATATTTTATAAACCGCGGTCTCTCATAACCGCCCATAGGAGGGTAAAGCATAATAAATGTTAATATTTACTTCATGCAAAGACTATATAAACTAAATGCAGTGGTTTATAAACATATGTAAATGTCGGTCTCTGAATACATTTACATAACATTTGCATACCTCTTCAAATCCGGGATTTCGTGTAGTGAAATTCAACCTGTATCAGATGTAAACCGGAGTCTGTACTCTGTGTGCCTTTGTATTTTTATCAAAATGCCTAATCCAGCAGCCTGTCATGAAACAAAAAAGAAACTCCAGACGATATGCGCACCTATAATATGAGTAGTAACACCAGGTACATAGTTTTAAAGCTGAAGCAAAACTACTGTAGTTCTAAATAATTAGCCGAATTAACTATATATACACTAAGTGCGGGATTAACGGTCGAACGGACAAATGTAAAACAATATGATGATACGTGCTCTATAAGTAATTTGGTGACAATGCATATTTTTGAATATGCAGTTCATATAATGGAATGGTAATTTGGAGATCTGAAATGTAGTAGCAATGTAAGAAGGATAGCATTTCCGACATTTCGTCTTTGGTGGAAACTTGACTAATTGGAAATTTAACCGCATCTCCTTATATAATATTTCATAATGGTTTGAATTTTCTAGAGAAGAGCAAAAGTTTTAAGACTTAAACTAATATTTACCAAAAAACTGAAATGATACTGTGACAATTATACTACACATACTCAAAATTTTCCAACTTTTACTAAAACTACAAATAAGAAGTGTAAAGATACTATTCCAATTAGCATTAGTCACGATTTTCTTGATGTCTTCAAGGTGTTGATGTCAATTAATTAATGCCCAGCTGTTGCTATCTTATAAATTGCATATCACATATCTCCATTTATCATTCTATCAGCCAACTTTGTACAAATAACATGTACATGTACACCATTTTTTTTATTTGTACTTGTACTTTTACAAATAAAGTCTCATGTTACCCCACTTCCAAAATGAGCAAGCGGTAACGTAGATATTTAGTTTTGCGTAACTGTTCAATTTTGGTCTTCCTCGCGGTTTGCGTTTAAACTTTGTCGATTTTTTTGAAAAAATTAGAGGCAATGATTTAAATTTTAACAACTAAAGTTCCAAGTGACGGGGGGAAATTGTAGGATTGATTGCTTTGATAATTGGTTGGTTAACGTCCAGTGGAAATAATTCATGCATGTTCAGGACGAGAACAAGTTAACAATAAATACAATAGGTAGGTTTTGCAATAGAGTCAGGGCATCCGCGATGATGGTCGGGAAAATTTAAACTGACGCTATACATGTATATAATATACTTGTATACTTGTTCTAAAAACTAATTTTAAGAAAGAAACTTTCCGGGCCTTTTCCGATGCCTATTATGCGAGCAGTATGGCCCGCAGAGCCCTAAAAGGTAACTTAAAGTTTGTTAATTTTCTTTCATTCGTTTTGTCTCCCAACTTGTACATGTACATTACTTCAAACTCAAAACTAAAAAACACCGAATACCCATGCAAGCGTAAATTAACACGAATATAAAATCTAAATGAATTCAAGATCTAGCTTTTATACAGTCTCTTGCCGTTTGAATAATAAAAAGTCAGCCGTTTGCATGTAAATTTCGAGAAAAAAATTATACCGGAATCAGGGAACACGGAACCTGTTTGACTACAGCCAGCCCCAATTATCAACTTGTGTTTGTAGACGCAAGTGGATACTCGGGGGCTGGCTTTATTTAGACTGTACCGGAACCTAAATTTTGTTATTTTATTTCTGCCGAATCAAGTGCCCATGTATTTCTCAGCCTTCGTTAACTTTCTAATGCTTCATTCCGATGTTGCTGTCCATCCTGAGTAGACGTGGTTTAAACGATTACAATGCTGGCGATGTATTTTAAAATATTTCCACAACTATATCGAATTTACTCTGTACAGACCAATGAATTTCAGAGACTGTTTACACATGGAACACAGGAAAAGTTATTCGGCTAAATAACCACTTTTTTACATTCCATACAAACAAACTATTTTCTGTATGATTTTCAACGTCTGCTTGTATTGTGCTTTCCCCCCTAATTATATCCATATTCTCATCCAAATAAATTTCAATTTTGTCCGAGCGGTGTTTTTGATGACCATTTTAAAACGAATTAATAGTTGTAAAATTCCCCGTTTTTTTCACACATCATCCTAAGCTTCTATGAATTACATTTCTACCTCCAAAACAAAATTTCATGGGGATACGGCGTGAATCATGAATAAGTACTTATTGCAAAAAATAAACCAAGGTTTACTTTTATAAATTGTTTTTTGGATGGAGAGTTGTCTCATTGGCACTCACACCACATCTTCCTATATCTATACCAAGGATAAAAATAAAGTGATAAAACTGTGTCTGTTATGCATAAGAACATATATAGATAAAGAGTGCAGATGCTTGAATATCAAAGAAACAGAATATTTAAAAAGTAAAGTAATACTTTTTAAAGATTAACAATGAGCAGAATGATTGCCGGAAAACGATAAAACAATCTATGTCAAATAACCGCTACGTATTGCATAAAAACTCTTGGCACTCTGCATATAGGGAAAGTTACTGTTGAAAATGCTACACAAAACCCGCTGCATTGGCTTATATGTGTGAACGTTATTCGATAACGTCAAGAACGATAACTCATGGCGTAACGTCAAGAACGATAACTCATGGCGTAACGTCATTCGGTATCGTGTTACCTTAATGGTACTACATGGATAAAACCAGAGGATTCCGAAAATCTGGCAAAAAAAAAAAAAAAAAAGAGGAGAAACCATCCTAAATAAAAGGATTATTAGCAAATTGAAATCACTTTTTGTTTTAAAAGATGATTGACCTCATAGAAAAAAGTCGAAAACAAACTGACAAAACTTTGGCAAAACGAAAAAACAAATCTAAACATTTACAACAGAATACAAAACACAACATAAAAACCTAACGACCTAACAACACGACCTCAACCAAAGCCAGTTCTCAAATATTTTATTAATATATAAGTCGTATAGCTTTGCATAATCTCCATTTTTCTGTTTGAACTTGCCATGGACTTAAAAGAGGGACGAAAGACACCAGATGGCTTAAAATGAAAATGACAAACAGACAAACAATAGTACACATGACACAACATACAAAACTAAAGAAGTAGCAACACGATCCCCACCAAAGAATAAGGGTGATCTCAGGTGCTCCGGAAGGGTAGGTAGATCCTGTTCCACATATGGCACCCGCCGTGTTTTTATTTAATTTGCCTAAAACAAAATATTTCTGAAGACAAATATTGTTTATTCATCTATCATTAACATGAACAATCTTACAATGCTTACGATATGACAAAATATACACATTATAGACAACAAACGAAACATTATCGATATAAAGGAAGAAATATGATAACCAACACAACATCAAAACCCGACATATTAATTTGGGGTACCGTGCCACGTCTTAAAGCAATACAAACTCACACTCAGCAAAACAGCCACAGGACAACATGGACAATATTCAGACTTCACGATCATCCAATATTTCATTTAGATGTTAAGATCCTTTTTATAGGAAACCTTTTCCCCATATGAAAATGAGAGCTTGTTGAATCATTGTAGTGTTGTTGGTATATAGTTATTTGATTCCTTACTATTAATTAAAAGTTGTCATGCATTGTGTCGCTTCTCTTTCTCCCTCTGTGTCATAAAGGTACCATGCATAGTCGCATTTGTCATTCTCGCTTATGAGTATTTCTTCTGGGTTATTTTGGAAAGACAATGAAAAAAAAGGCGTCCGTATTTGTTCCCGTTATTGGACGGACTATTAAGTCATAAACATGACTCCCATTCGAAACTGTTCGAACACTTAATTTTGGTAGATTTCTCAAGCCCCTTTATTCCTAACTCGATTACACACAATGTTTAGACGATGAATGTATATTCATTGAATATTCTACAATAATAAGTAGATCTATTGCTTAATATGTGAAAGGGCTGGAGGATTGATGGAGTGATTTATATCAGTTAAGTTACATCACCACGATGTTTGCGTAAAAAAATATCAGCTGATTATGTAATAATTAAATTTGTTTGCACTTGCTGTTTTTAAATCCTATATTTATTAAAATAAATCAAATGTCCTGAACTATCTATGTGAATTATTATCTTCAATCCATAGTTTGTCTTTACTTGTTTAGTATGAAACAAATTAATATCCATTTTTACTTTTTCACACAGGTAAACTAATTTGGCTATAAATAGATCAAAGCAAGTCTGTGTAGAATCTCTATTCTAAAATCGTTATTGTTATAATTTTATTTCTTTAAATAATCAAACTTAAATTTATGAAAATAATCATGATTGATAAAAAAGTATTGCATACAGTTTACGTTTTCGGAAGCATATTTATGTTTAGGTCATAGTTCTAGAGGCTTCTTCACAAATATGTAAACAAACCAATATGGCTGCCACACGTGATTAGGTGTAAAGAGGGTAAAGATCCAGAGAAGAAGAAGATTACCTTTGCACACGTGAACAAAATATTTCTGACAAAAGTCATATTTCTCTTGTCAAAAGGGATTTATATTTATATTGCAATAAATTATTCAGAAGGAGGTAAATTCAATTTAGATTATATTTCTTATTCTATGAGCATTTAGAGTTTAATCAAAATTCTCCCAACATCAAAGTAGAACGTGTACTGCTCTTGTCAACTGAGTCATATACACATACACGCGTATATTGACTGGTACCCGATCGCAATGTAACACATATATCAAATAGCTTATGCCCGGAACGTAGTAGCGGGAACCAGGATAATATGTAGACAACATACACAACTAACGAAATTGAAAACGCTTACGGTTTCTCGTTCATAATCCGAATTCCGCTTTGAATTATAGAAAATGCAATATTAATCATGTTCAGTCGACCTTTCATTGTTATATCAACGTTTGAACTGATTAAAAAATCTTTAGACTTTAGATGTCAGATAACACTCGAAATTGACCCGACTTCTTTCCACACGGACTACAAATAATGATAGTTTGTAATCAGGTTGACTGCTTATAATGCAAAATACACATTAATAACAAGTTCTTTAAAACGAACAATACACACTGATCGTTTCTTTATTTCACAATGTAAATGAAAGAAACAAAAACCATATCATACCATAAAAAGGAGAGGAAAAAATTGAACATTTCCGGATCTATTTCTGGCCAAATGACCCCCTACATAGATTTGTTGGACGTTGCGTATGAAAAGATGTACCTCATGACTTGAAAGTCAGGCCTTAAAACACTGTCTTTAAAAATTGAATCATGCTGAACTTTGTGGAAAATTCAAACTGGAAAGTCCCTAATCATATGACAAAATCAAAGGAACAAACACAACAGACGATCAAGGACAAAGTGCATGTTATGTTATATCATCTAACTGTCTATACACATGACGATATATTGATAACGATACAACTGATTCAAATCTTCTGCATTGTTAATGATATTCTATTAGGTGAGTATTATTTTACCAAATCTAGAGAAAAAAAAAAACACCAAGTGCAAACGAATCTTTAAACATATGATAATTTGGTCTTAACCATTACAGCAATCATTAAATTAATAGTGTAACCGTAAGTACACAAATCAAAAATAGAAACACATGATACAACTCATTCAAAGAGATTTGCTGTATGTGGGAAAGACACATGTCACATGACAATGCCTGTGGCATGAATACTGTTCCTTCTAAAGGTCAAATTTTATAAAGAGATGTCTTAAAACATCAGGATTAGTTTGTGCAACCAT
The DNA here is from genome assembly GCA_037788925.1 of Mytilus galloprovincialis. NCBI lineage: Eukaryota > Metazoa > Mollusca > Bivalvia > Mytilida > Mytilidae > Mytilus > Mytilus galloprovincialis. The sequence goes on from CM075336.1 coordinate 78,090,405, forward strand.
TGTAACTAAAATTGCTTCATAATATTGCAATCAGAAAAAAATAAGAATTTAGAAAAAAAATCCTTCTATTATGATTCGAGTGTCAGTTGTCTAATCAACTGCTTGAACGGTGAACGCAAATAATTTGATAATTAACAATGTATATCAAGTTCGACAAACTTACGATCTTCCCTTAACAGGTTTTTTCTAATGTTTATATTGAATGAGATCCTATCCATGCATTTATAACGACAATTTCCATATATATAACTCGCCTCCGGGCGGTTATTTGTTTGTTCAATCAACAAGAGGTTCCATCAAAATATTTAGAATTGGCTAACGCTGATTCTGATAATCGTTTGTTGCATATAGAAGTCAAACCAACAACTTAGGTTTTAATTTGTTGTTTTTTTTGGTAATCCACCTGGACATTTTTTTATTTTTTAGTTGATTGTTTCCTTAATCATCTAATTTATTTTATATTAAAATATTAAATGTTTCTCGTTCGATATGACATACAACATGTTAAAACATGCTATTTACAGTACACATTGCCTTTGGTTATTAATTAAATATTGTGCAGAAGTATATAAGGTAGAATAAAATTATAAATCATACCAGACTAATAAAGGCCAGAGGCTCCTCACTTGGAATAGGCTCCAAAACGCAGCGTAGTTATATGTTTTTTTTTATCACAATCCTCCCTCTATCCATCTAGCAAATGTAGAAAAAACACAAACCAATGCGCACAGTAAAACTCATTTTAAAGAAACCCGATTTTAATGTCAAAATAGTAAACTAAAGGTAGGTCCGTTTCTGTTTATGACATATTGCCGTGTTTTATACATACAACAGCAGTATTCCGCTAATCATATATAGATTAAGCAAAAACAAATCCGGATAATAAACTGAAACCGAGGGGAAAAAATCAACTATAAGAGTAAAACAACAGAACATCACAAAAGCACTGAACTACACAAATGAAAACGCCAACATACAAATATAGGGTCGTGTGATAACAGCTGTCATTTTCCTGCTTGGTATAGCTAATTTTTTTAAAAGAAAATGGTGAGATGACCCTTGTTTTATGGCTAACCAAACTCTCGATTATATGGCAATGTTAAAAATACAGCTAAAATGACATCACTACAAGAAAGCAATAAAAACAAACACTCAGCAGAATAACACCGAAAACCTCGCATGAATCTACGACAGCACACCAGGACATTACAAACTAATTTTAAACTGCGTGTCAGAGGTATGGATTTTGTGTGACATTTATATCATCACAGGTTTATGTTTAAAAATTAAACAGATTTATAAATTTATGTATGTATAAAGAATATAAATTGGGAAACTACTGATTTATTTATGAAGCGTCATTATTTTAAATAAAAACAGGACATTTGGACACTCTAAAACAATACATACAAAATATCTGAAGTTATTGTGTGTCATCAAGAACAATATTCAATTGACAATTTATTCAAATATTGTTTATTGAGCAGTTATTGGGATACCGATCAGCAAGCAATTGTTTTATATTTAATTGTTGTTTTTTCCTTCAGTGATCAAATGTCAACAAGGTTTAGCATGTTTGCCAGTTTGTTGATGTTTGGTGTATTTTTTTTTTAAATCATTGAATAAATGGCATGACAAATATTTAGCTAAATTTCAAATCTAGATTTGTTTGCTGTTGATATTATTCATTTGGAAGAAAGGAAACAAAACACATATGTAATAGTACATGTATATGCATTACGCATATTGAATATGCAATAAGTGAGGACTTGATGGCATTTTGAATTGATGCGAACAAATTGTTCTCCTTTGAAATGTTTAATGTGGTAGAATATGTTTGTTATAAGAAACAGTTTCAGATATTAAAAGTACTGAGTTTTGTTTACGATTCAATATTTTCATTAAAAATAGAACATGCTGGCACTCTAAAAAGTAGTAATGTGGGTACTAAATTAAATTCGACCATTAATAGAACGAAATTCATAACAGTGTGGTCGACAGTAAAACGTTTATTAGTAATTGTACTGAAAAGTTTACCTTTAACTTGTTTGTCGTGGGCGATGATTTTATGCTCACTCAGTCTATCGGAGGCCTTCAAGTGGGGATTTAAATAATCATTTGTTAAGGTTCATGTGGACCCTATGGCTAAAATGGCCATATTTTCACCTCAAAATTTAATCTGAGTACAGGCAAACCTGTGCATTTTGAGAAGTTTTAAGGTATAGCATGCCCTAGATAAATAGAATTCAAATGCATTGTATGATTTAGAAAATTCATAACTTAACTGAATTTTACCGTACACTTTTTTTCGTCCCTGCAGAAGATGATAAAATTAACAAACAGTTGAGTTTACCTTGATATGGTCCACTCAGGTACACAGTTTAAATAACCAATTATTGTCAGGTATCTATCGTCCATCTCATGTCCATGTCAAACAAAACAGCTCACTTCAATAATTACCTGTGGGGAAGTTCTCAAACCTGTTTCCCAACTTAGTTAATTTTGGCACCTTCTGGAGGAATGAAAAAAAAGTGCACGGCAAAATCCTGGTAAGTTTTTATTTTTCTAAAACACAAAACATATTTGAAATTTATTTATCTAGGGCATGCTATGCCTGAAATTTTTTACAGATGCACAGGTTTGTCTGTACTCAGAGTAAATTTTGAGGTTAAAATACGGCCATTTGAGCCATAGGGTCCACATGAACCTTAACACATTTTGATACATAAAATGAAACTTTCTTTTCACAAATCATTTAAGGAATTTATTTTAAATAATTGTTATACCATCACTTACAACAGTTTCACTTTTAAGAATATTAATGTCCAGAGCTAATATCAATACATAATGGTAAAAAAAAACAAAAAAACTTTTAAGTTAATAGGAACCCGCGTTATTTCAGAATATATCTTATTGATTAAGAGAACAAAAACTTCTACGTTGTGATCATTTAAGAGTGGCCTTCTATTTATTCAATGCTAACCATGTGGGCTTTGTTTTTTTTTTATATACCATAAATCGATTCGTTCATTCAGATATTTGTCAGTTTGCCTTGGCTCTTCAAGTCCAACACACAACTCCTCACGAAATTGGTATTTTTCTTACAAAAATTACATCCATGTGATGTATTTTTTTCATGGAGAATGAATGTTGCACCTTATTTTATTTGTTATCGGTTTTTTTTGTGTGTATCATTGACGTACAAGACAATCTGAATCTTCTTTATTCAAATTTAAAACATACGAGATGGCAATTATGACACAAAATAAATAAATTAAACTTACAGCAGAAGAAAGATAATGAACATCGCTTTTATAGTCTTCTAAATATCGAAGACGCGTGGTCTTTTTAAAAATGATGTAAATTTATAAAGGAAACAACAAACAAAATAGTTCGAATATTTATATTGGAAAAAGTAACGGTGTGTAAATCATAACAATTATTTTATTTCAATGAAAATCAAACTGTTGAATTTTTTCCGCTGCGAGCAAATTTTTAATTTTGGTCGCATTTTGAAAATCAATAAATCTTGTATTCTTGTTGGAAGCTGCACTGTGTAGTTTATACCCGTTTTTTCAATGCCACACAAATCCAATACAGACAAAAAAAATGGTAGGTTCAAGAAATACTTGATGCAAACTATACTTTATTGTAGTTTTAACATGGGTAGGCATTATATTCGTGATTATTTTTGCCCGAGCGATATCGAAAACTATTATAAAAAGTGTCCTAGTTCAGTGAAAATGTACGTCATACTTATTTCCTAAACAAATGAATAAACAAACATTACTTAACATACAACACTACCAAAGGCCAGAGACTCCTTACTTGTATGATTTTGTAAAAAAATCCTTTAAAACAGTCGAAAACAAAATTGTCTGTCCAATGGAAAAGTTGAAGCCCAAAAAAAGATGAACAGTGCATTATAGAAACATAGAAGCTGGTTGCAAAAGTTGACGACAAGATCTATTTTATAACTTGAGTATGGCCTAATACCACTGGCGTCAACGTGATGATCGTAACTGCAGTTACGATCATCCCAATATGGTGGACACAAATAAAGGGAAATTTTATAAGGCTGATTACTCCACTTTAACAGGTTATTTTCAGATATGTATTATTTCAAGAAACATCTTTATAAGCATTGCCAATGAAATATTTTTTTCGGACTGGATGGAAAATTAACAAGAAGAATGAAAATCGAGATACAAAAAATCACGATGATGATCGTAACTTTTATTTATTTTTATAAACGATGATCGTAACTTGTACTTAAGATGATCGTAACTGTTTGTTCCAACGGAGCATTTTCTGATAAATAAGGACAAATAAAGCTGTCTAGTATGCGACAAAATGTACGTTATCAGCTGATATTGTTATAATAATGACGAACGATCATAGAGGGGAGGATAACGTCCTATTGGTATAAGTGCACAAATGGTTATGACTTCGCGAGATTTGGTATTTCTTATTTATCTAGTTCAATATTAAAATGCATTGGGGGTTAACACAACTTTATATTGATTTCATATGTTTTATATAAATAAGGTATTGGACAGTTCATAGTAATGACCAGTTTGTTAAAATTGAAGTTTTTATTTTATTTTTTTCCCTACACTTTTAGGGGCAATAGTACCTTTCGAGGATCTGGTATTTTTGGGGAATTCAGACTTTATAATTCTTTTATTTAACAGATTTACGATTTTTAAGGGAGAGGTTGGAAAAATAAAGCATTAAGAAGTGAAATCATATCTGTTGAATAAAAAAAACCCAATGAAACCTTCAATAAAGGGAGCTACTATTTGATTTTTATTTAGGGGGAGGGGCTAGGATGAACAATTTTGTCCTGCATTTTTTTGTTGAACTCTCTATCCTGTGTTTTTATTTTTACTCTATTCGGTCCTCCTTTTTTTCATCCTGATTTTTTCTACATAAATTGTCATCCTGCCTTTTTGTTTGGCCAAGATGTTCATCCGGCCTTTTTTTTAACTCAAATCTCCTGTCCTGCCTTTTTTCAAACATCTCCCCTTATCATAGATCCCTCATTGATACGTTTGGCTCAACACAACTTCTTCGACCAACTTCAATAATACGTGTCATATACCGTATAAATGTAATAATTTGTAGCTTGAAAAATCTAATATGAACGTGTATACCATCTATTTCAACTTTTCCTTCTTTACATAGATAGTCAACCCATGGTAAATATAGGCAACAGTAGTTCGGTGGCGTATTCAGAAATTTTCAAAAAGGGATTGGGGACTGGCTGCCTAAGAGTAGGCCCGCTACAGTCATGCTTCATTGATTCCCTATACAATCAACCAAATTTCCCCTACAAAAAGGTGATGCGAGCACCTTGACCCTCCCTCGAAGTCCACCTCTGTAGTCTTCCAATTTTTAATAGTGTGTCATAGTTTGATTAAGAAAAACCGAGACCAGGCAACAATTTAAAACCGATAGAAAGTAATCAAAATAATGTAACTTCATGCCCTCCTTTACTTTATTCAGTGAAAGTTTTGGTCTGTATTCTTAAACTGTATTATGAGAATGATATTTATATCAACTTCATATCCACGTAAATCCATTTTGAATGTTAACGTAATTACTCATAATGTTGGGGACATTTGCATATAAGTCTGCTAATCCCCCTTATGTCTTTTCTTTTTAGAATAGCGGTTTTCGTTTATTCTTTGTTTGATTTTAAAATAATATGTTTTGTTTATCGTGACTGCTAAATAGGGTATTCATTTAGTGGGAAAAAAACATTCGTAAATTTTGAGTTACGATCATCTTTTTATAAAAACAAGTCAAAATTATGATCATCTGTAGACGAAGTTACGATCATCATCGTGATTTTTTGAATCTCGATTTTCGTTCTTCTGTTTGTTTTTCTGTAACTTATGAAAAACACATTCAACGGCAATGCTTATAAAGATGTTTCTTGATATAAAACAAATCTGAAAATAAGCTGTTAAAGTGGAGAAATCAGCCTTCTAAAATATCCCTATATTTGTGTCCGCCATATTGGGATGATCGTAACTGCAGTTACGATCATCACGTTGACGCCAGTGTAATACTATTAACCTGAAATAAATATACTTATAGCAATTCCCTTGATACGAAAGATCTACATGTTGCCTTGGGGTTTTTTTTTTTCTTTTTTTGTTTTGCTCTTTGGTTGGGTTTTTGTCTCAATGACAATTCAATTTTCATTCTTATCATAGATATAACTGCATGTTAAAATAAGAATATGAAGTGTGATAGACAATCAGACACATTCTTTCCAGGGACCAACAGGCGTTATCAAGCTATAGGTCCCCGTATGACCTTCGACCATTAGCAAAATACACACTTTATAGAATGAAAGCTCCAAGAGGTCTTGGGATGATAAAAACAAACATAAAAGATGAGCGAGAAAAAAAATAGGGATACCGCATGGAAATTGGAAAATGGTCCTCAACATTAATTTAGTCAACTCACTTAGTTGAAATTAAAGACCTGGCGAATTTTAGCCTTTTGCAATGGATGTGATGTATGTTTAAAAAAATCATGGTTTGTTTGGACATTTTTATAAATCAAGTCTTGTTTTTAAATTATTTGCAAGTAAGTTTTAAGTCATGAACAAATAATCACTCACAGAAAGACGTCAAATCCATCAACAAAAGAAAAAAAAATAATAGACGACCGACAACTCACAGAATATCATGTATGTGTTCCGGACCATACGCATATATCATGACCATAAGGGTATATTAATATGGTCCAACCATACACGTATGGTCCAAATGCTCATAAGGTCCGGAACATATTTTATTTGCGATCACAAATGCACGAAGACGTCCATTTCTATGTAAATTGGGTCGATTTTTTTATATAGATAAGATGAATGCGTTTCTGTTGCCAAGTGTTTTTCACAAGTATAGTAGCAGTATAGCAGAACGGTTTAAGTTTCCTATATACACCAAATGATACATTTTGCCAATACAATAACGTAAATGCATGAAAATTGCACAAGGTTTAATCCAAATAGCTTTCTTACTATCCAATAACTTTTAAGTACGAAAAAGACAGGGCAGAAGTATATTTTGTCTTTATGTTTCGTATTTGCACAACTTTTATGCATTCGTTCTAAAATAAAATTATACCAGATAAAAGTTAAAAGATTACATAACTCGACAATCGCAATTGTTAAATCCGAAAAAGATAATCAATCAATACATGCATTCAGTAAGTCATTCTTTTTTCTGAAAGAACATGGCTTTGCGATATCTTATTATGAAAATTGATTGTCGAAACATAACAAAAACACAAGTAAAGGACGTTTAATTAATCAATATAAATCAAAACACAAGTTCCTGATTAGTATTTCGAATTATTTTATATAGGCGTTGAGAACCTTTGGTGACCCCACGATTTAAATGTTTATATTAAGGACGTCGTGAGCAATGGGCGTTATAGACGAACGTTCACCTAATCTGTCCCAGTCAATGGGATATTAAAGTGCGCCAATCAATGTCCATAGCCACACTGTTATGAATTCGATACTATTAGTTACTGACATCAATTTTGCTTTCATTTATCAAGATTATTTTATACATTTGTTTGTACTCTACGTTATTGTCATAGGTAATCGATTCAATTATATAACGAAGTTTTTAAGTTTTTTTTTACATTTTAAAACAGATAAAAGCTTAAAATATTATACAAAACATGCAAAATGTAAAATACTTTTCACAAGAATTTGATAGTTATTGATATAATTTGTAGGATCCTTTACTATATATAATTGAGCTAATCTGTAACAATAACATCTCCATGCCTTATATATCATGTACTGTAGTACGAAGCTAGATTAAAACTGACGAGGAAAGGTATCACACGGCCATCGAAAGATTTATTATTGTGAAGCCCAGGTGGTCGTGTGGTCTAGTGGAAAGGCTACAGTGCAGGCGATTTGGTGTCACGATATCTCAGTAGCATGGGTTCGAACCCGGCGAGGGGAGAACAAACAATTTGCAAAAGCAGATTTACAGATCTAACATTGTTGGGTTGATGTTTAGACGAGCTGTATATACATAATGTACACAGCCATGTATCACCTTCATTACTGATGATCCGATGGATAAATCTGTTTTCACTGACTCAGACGTATATATATATACATGCACACGTATAAAAATTGCGGTTTTTATCCAACTCAATCATAGGCTTAAACGTAGTTTTCAATTTAGATTCGTATATATATATTATTATAGTATTTGCATGTTAGCGGTGTAATAAATGACTAAAACAGTGAAAATGATTAACAATCTAATGTTTAGACTTTGATTTGTCACTGACTCAGACGTACTTATTAATATAATTATTTTCTGTGACTGTATCTTGCATTAATTTGTAGGATCCTTTACTATAGATATTTGAGCTGATCTGTAACAATAACATCTCCATGCCTTATATATCATGTACTAAAGTACGCCGCTAGATCAAAACTGACGAGGAAAGGTAACACACGGCCATCGAAAGCTTTATTATTGTGAAGCCCAGGTGGTCGTGTGGTCTAGCGAGACGACTACAGTGCAGGCGATTTGGTGTCTCGATATCTCAGTAGCATGGATTCGAATCCCGGCGAGGGAAGAACAAAAAAATTGCGAAAGCAAATATACAGATCTAACCTGTTGGGTTGATGTTTAGACGAGTTGTATTTATATGATGTACACATCCATGTATCACTATCATTGCTGGTGATCCGATGAATAAATCTGTTTTCACTGACTCAGACGTATATATATATACATGCACACGTATAAAAATTGCGGTTTTTATCCAACTCAATCATAGGCTTAAACGTAGTTTTCAATTTAGATTCGTATATATATTATTATAGTATTTGCATGTTAGCGGTGTAATAAATGACTTAAACAGTGAAAATGATTAACAATCTAATGTTAAGACTTTGATGAGCAATTTCAGTCAAAATTGTCATTTATAACTGAACTTGGTTTGCTAGTGTATAAGACTATAGATACTAAAATATGTTTTTGTGTTCATTAAAAAATGTCAATGGATAGAATGTGCTTTGTATTCATAAAATATGATGAATATGAAAGATAAGGTGCTACATTGTGTTTGCATTGTTTAATATTTCTTTTTTTTTTTGATAAAAATTCATGCACATTCTTTGGTCGTCTAGTGTTCAATGGCCTCTTGATAAGTTCGTTTTCACAAAATTAAAAAAAAAAAAAACAACAGAAGAAACTTAAATGTTTGCTTGTGTTATATAAGGTTGCAATCATGTCTACGTTACAATGGAAAAGATGAACGATCATTGTATATATTAAGTACTTTTTGTACATAACGTTAGATTTTCTATCAAAATATTTCAATAAAAAAATGTCCTTTTCCGTGATGCCATTTTAGTGAAATGAAACACAAGTACCTTTGATTTACACCACTGGGTCAATGCCACTGCTGGATGACGTTTCGTCCCCGAGGGTATCACCAACCCAGTAGTCAACACTTCGGTGTTGACATGAATATCAATAATGTGGTCATTGTATTAAAAGAAAACAGAGGATGTTATTATCCCAGGCATAGATTACCTTTGCCGTATTTGGCACAATTTTAGGAATTTTTATTCTCAATGCTCTTTAACTTTGTACTTGTTTGGCTTTATGAATAAATTGATATGAGCGTCACTGATGAGTCTTATGAAGATGAAACGCGCGTCTTGGCGTACTAAATTATAATCCTAGTACCTTTGATATCTATTTTCAAAAATATTGACGCCTTAAGTTCCAGTATTGTAGTTCAATTTTTGTAATATTTCTTCAACTAGTATATATTTGTATTCATTGTTTAATATACTTGATAAACGTGTGATATGAATAGGTTTGATACCTGTTATATTTCGAATAATTGTTAAAATTACATCGTATGACAGGACTCACTTATGTCATCAGTCATATTTACTTGCGATACAGACTTACAAGTTACTTGTACATATCTCAACATTTTTGATGAGTTTATCAATATAAATCTGTAGTAGATCAAAAGTATATGTTTTTAGTGATAGTATTTTTGAAAATAGAAAGGCTTACAACAAACTGTGGTGAACGGTAATACTATTCATATAATATTGTATTTCTAAAAAAAACGTTTGAACGCTTACGATTCAAACAAAGTGTATGTTCCAAAACGAAGGGAATCATATGAGTTGTCCGAATGTAGTGCACTACATTTTAGTTGATTTTGAAGTTTTGAATCAGAAAACCTTTTTTGACAGCAACTAAAATTACATGTAAGCATGTTAGAGGATTTTCTACAGTTTTTAGATTTATTAGTAGTGTTGAGCGTACTGTTAACTTAGCATTTATATGTTTATTCTTAATGACGGCAATTCCATGAGACACACTCACTTATAACAATTGTAATCTTAATTTGATATCATCAGATTTAGTATACCTTGTATTAAAATCAGTAAGTTTAGGTTCTTTTTTTAACCAATATTAGGTCGAGCTATGTATATTTTTCTAAAAGAAAAAAATGTGACTAATCAAACTTTTTTAAAATGCGTATGCATTGGCAAGTACAAACAATTAGTTCATTTTAAAAGTGTGTTTGTCTAATTGTTAATTTTAGGATTTTATCTCTACATGTGGCACCCGTCGAGTTATCTATGTTATAACAAATCCGGTAAATAGTCTTATTCGTTAGGTCACAGTTGTGAAAAGGGAAGTATATTGTAGTTACGACATTAGGAACATATCCGACATCATCTGTGAAATGGTTATTCCATAATGGTAAACCCAAGATGGCATCTGTAAAGTTTATGAACAGATGAATTCAACTGCACCATTTGAAACTCTAGGTTTGATAGCTTCTTTGTGAGCAACAATCCTCTATCAAGGAAATCATGATAGGAAATACATCCCGGGAATATCGTATTATTTTGGAGATATAATTATATTCCGTATGCAGACGCTGATGGAATGTTGCTACATAGAAATGGAAAGTTCACAATTCCTATATTTATGTTATATTCAAGACAAGAGAGACATACATGTGGGTATGGATTGGGGTTTCAGAATAGGGTATAATGGGTGAAATTATAAAGAATGGGTCCCAAAGAATATAAAATAATTGAGTGATTACCTGTTTCTATTTTTCATATACCTTATAATGTGATATCTTAGTTCAAGGTATTCAGGATACGAGGACAATCGGCGTAAATGTGCATTTACTACAAACAGTACATTATCATCAAGCGGTAGAGGGGGATGTCATTAAACCATGTTTTTCCTAAATATGTCATGCATTAAAGTCTTATAAAGTGTCATTCGAAATGTGTTTTTTATTGAACACTATATAGTATATGACCTTGAAATTTGTTTTTAGTGTGGAGCCTGGAACACATTACCTGTATGTATTGAACTAGCAATGATAATTGAGAAAAAAATGTGATTGTAATTTTTTCATTATATTTGAATTGATAGCTGTAGTGTATAAACTGTGCTACGTTTAACACAACTACTAATCATGTATTGGAAATAATCCCGCCTACTAACCTAATATGGAATATTCACGGTTTTTATGCATCCGTGTGGCTGTAATAACATAATAGTTTCGGGCCACAATCGAATACTAAATTCAAGCCCTGAATTTCTAAATCGTATCAACTACGCCAAAAGGACATGTATGACTACAGGGTTAATATAACAGCACCCAATTCATTTTATAGTATTAGTATTACAAGAGGACATGTATTGTCATATCTTTTTTACTGCTTTTCTAATTTTATATCAAATGATTCATATTCTTATCCATATTCTATATTGTGCTGTCTTTTTCAATTTTGGAGGAATGTAAGTAATGTATGCGTATTGTGAATCAGTAAAACACATGCTAAAGCGTCAATACATTTTAACACAGACGTTAGTATTGTAAAAATGATAATGAACAAATACAGCAACAATTGCGAAAAAAAAACATGGAATTAAAATGGTGTACTAAAATTCATGCATGATTAAATGTCTTCATCGACATAGATATATATGTTTGTAGTGATCAATATTTAATAACAATGTTGTCTCTGACATTTTTCATTATTTACAAAACCGTATGTCTGTCTGTTGTGTTTACCCTTTGTTATCAATATAATAATCTTACAACTTAGAGGTATAGCTAGCTATAAAAATAGGTCAAGAAAGACATTTCTAAAACTATACAATTTAAAAAAAAATGTAAAACATCAAATATGTTAAACGGTAATACTATTCATATATTATTGTATTTCTAACAAAAACGTTTGAACGCTTAAGATTCAAACAAAGTGTATGTTCCAAAACGAAGGGAATCATATGAGTTGTCCGAATGTAGTGCACTAGTTGATTTTGAAGTTTTGAATCAGAAAACCTTTTTTGACAGCAACTAAAATTACATGTAAGCATGTTAGAGGATTTTCTACAGTTTTTAGATTTATTAGTAGTATTGAGAGTACTGTAAACTTAGCATTTATATTTTTATTCTTAATGACGGCAATTCCATGAGACGCACTCACTTATAACAATTGTAATCTTAATTTGATATCATCAGATTTAGTATACCTTGTATTAAAATCAGTAAGTTTAGGTTCTTTTTTTAACCAATATTAGGTCGAGCTATGTATATTTTTCTAAAAGAAAAATTGTGACTGATCAAACTTTTTTTAAAATGCGTATGCATTGGTTAGTACAAATAATTAGTTCATTTTAAAAGTGTGTTTGTCTAATTGTTAATTTTGAGATTTTATCTCTACATGTGGCACCCGTCGAGTTATCTATGTTATAACAAATCCGGTAAATAGTCTTATTCGTTAGGTCACAGTTGTGAAAAGGGAAATATATTGTAGTTACGACATTAGGAACATATCCGACATCATCTGTGAAACGGTTATTCCATAATGGTAAACCCGTGATGGCATCCGTAAAGTTTATGAACAGATGAATTCAACTGCACCATTTGAAACTCTAGGTTTGATAGCTTCTTTGTGAGCAACAATCCTCTATCAAGGAAATCATGATAGGAAATACATCCCGGGAATATCGTATTATTTTGGAGATATAATTATATTCCGTATGCAGACGCTGATGGAATGTTGCTACATAGAAATGGAAAGTTCACAAAACTAGTCACTTCAGTGATGTTCGATGTGATTCCGTATTTTCAAACCAAACACGAAGTACTGGGTACTGTTCTGGTCATGGCCGCTAAAACTAATATTCAAGCAACCGAGGAATCAAAAAAGTAAAATTACAAAAATACTGAACTGAAGATGTATAGCATAACAGGCGGTACATCGTCACGAACTTGTAAGCTGTGTCACAATTCAATGGCGGTATACAGTTTGATGCAGACCATGTATCACAAACAGTTAACGCACGTTAACATCGCTTGCACATTTTTTGTGTGTTAATTTTTATTTTCGCGTTTACTATGATTACGTTATCGCGGGCAAAATTGAAATTTAAACTTGCTACCCTGGTCAATGGGTGTGTATTGATAATGATTGTTATATTTTATTTTCATTAATTAAGACAGTTAGTTTTTTCCCGTTTAAATGGTTTTACACTAGTCATTTTTTGGAACCTTTTATAGCTTGCTTTTCGATGCGACCCAAGGCTCTGTGTTGAAAGCCGTTCCTTGACCTATAATGGTTTACCTTTTATAAATTGTTACTTGGATGAAGTTGTCTCATTGTCACTCATACCACATCTTCCTATATTTATGTTATATTCAAGACAAGAGAGACATACATGTGGGTATGGATTGGGGTTTCAGAATAGGGTATATTGGGTGAAATTATAAAGAATGGGTCCCAAAGAATATAAAACAATTGAGTGATTACCTGTTTCTATTTTTCATATACCTTATAATGTGATATCTTAGTTCAAGGTATTCAGGATACGAGGACAATCGGCGTAAATGTGCATTTACTACAAACAGTACATTATCATCAAGCGGTAGAGGGGGATGTCATTAAACCATGTTTTCCCTAAATATGTCATGCATTAAAGTCTTATAAAGTGTCATTTGAAATGTGTTTTTTATTGAACACTATATAGTATATGACCTTGAAATTTGTTTTAGTGTGGAGCCTGGAACACATTTCCTGTATGTATTGAACTAGCAATGATAATTGAGAAAAAAAAATGTGATTGTAATTTTTTCATTATACTTGAATTGATAGCTGTAGTGTATAAACTGTGCTACGTTTAACACAACTACTAATCATGTATTGGAAATAATCCCGCCTACTAACCTAATATGGAATATTCACGGTCTTTATGCATCCGTGTGGCTGTAATAACATAATAGTTTCGGGCCACAATCGAATACTAAATTCAAGCCCTGAATTTCTAAATCGTATCAACTACGCCAAAAGGACATGTATGACTACAGGGTTAATATAACAGCACCCAATTCATTTTAAGTATTAGTATTACAAGAGGACATGTATTGTCATATCTTTTTTACTGCTTTTCTAATTTTATATCAAATGATTCATATTCTTATCCATATTCTATAGTGTGCTGTCTTTTTCAATTTTGGAGGAATGTAAGTAATGTATGCGTATTGTGAATCAGTAAAAACACATGCTAAAGCGTCAATACATTTTAACACAGACGTAAGTATTGTAAAAATGATAATGAACAAATACAGCAACAATTGCAAACAAAAAACATGGAATTAAAATGGTGTACTAAAATGAATGCATGATTAAATGTCTTCATCGACACAGATATATATGTTTGTATAGTGATCAATATTTAATAACAATGTTGTCTCTTACATTTTTCATTATTTACAAAACCGTATGTCTGTCTGTTGTGTTTACCCATTGTTATCAATATAATGATCTTACAACTTAGAGGTATAGCTAGCTATAAAACTAGGTCAAGAAAAACATTTCTAAAACTATACAATTTAAAAAAATGTAAAACATCAAATATTTTAAATTATATATTACTCTGGTTACATACTGGGAAAATATTTATACTGATTTATGTAAAGTTATGATGATTATACGTTTCCTTAAAACACAAACCTGCACTATACGCATGCCTTGTTCATATTTGATAATATGTGATTATCTCTTATTTGGAATAATTAGATGACCGATGACTTGTAAGATCTACCACGACCCATACTAATAATTCCAAGCCGATACATTGCTTTTCTTTCTTTAAGTAATTCAAAGATTAAGTAACACTGACATTAATAAACTCTTATCAACCAACACTCTCATGGCAGACGCAAAAATATGCATCGCTTTCACAATTCAAAACGAGGTATGTCTCAGGTTTGTTTTTCTATACCGAACCATGAAACAAATCGAAGTAAACAGTATGCAATTAAGAAGATTTACAATTATTAATGAAAATCAAAGAAAAAAGATATAGTAGCGTAAACGGTTGTTTTGAAATTAGAAAATATTTCCTGATTTGAAATTTCTGTTTTATTCAATATTTAAGCATTCAGCATTCTTTCTGTTCATCATTTATAAATAATGTTATTCTTCTGGGATTAATATGTGGAAAGAAGTTTTATCTTTTGCTTACGACCTCCACGCATTTTTTAAATTGACATTTGTTACATTATTCTGTGGTTTACTACCTGGAATATTCCGTGATAATAGGCTTTGGCATGGTAGGTTGCAACCTGCAATAACGAACAGAAATAAACACGATAAAGAGAAAAAAGGAGTAAAATTTAAAACGAAATATGATCTTTGGCGGGGAATAGATTATCATGTTATTTTGTAAGACCAAATATTATTCCACAATTTAAAGCTTATAAATGTAACAATAAATGTCCGCCGCATGTATAAGAAGTTCCGGAATGTGCTCCAAAGGATAACACTTTCTAATTTTGTGATTTTTCAATTGATTTACGGTTGAATCACGTTCTTTTACTGAGAAATATTTAAAAGGTTTGCCAAATTACCAATATGATAACTTGGGTGTAAAACAAACGATGCAGTTTAGTGTTGGTTAATGTCTTGTGGTATATAGTATAAGAAGATGTGGTATGATTGCCTATGATATACCTATCTCCACCACTGAATTAATGATGTAGAAGTAAGCAAATATAGGTCACCCAAGGTCATCAACATTTAGCAAGACCTACAGTAAGCTATAAGGGAACCAACAATAACAAATGTGAAAAATTCAAACACGAAAATAACTTTCTGATTCATATATAAAACAATTAACGAAATGCAAAAAACAATCAACAAGCACTGAATAAATAAAGGCAACAGTAGTATTCCGATGTTCGATATTCATAAATCGATAGAGAAAAAAAAACAAACTAAAACAGGCTCTTGAATTAGGACAGGCAGTTACTGAACATTGCACAGTTCAACACATTTGTGGGCGCCAAACCCTCCATTCAACATGAGACTGGGGTTTTAATGCATACCATAAAAACAATTTATAAAAATCATTTGTAAAGGAGTTATCACATCAGATCGATACAAAGCAGAAAATAACAACAACATATCTGGAAATGACAAAAAAGTGAAACCATGAGTCTCAGTATACTCACAGTTACTGTAACTAAATAACAGCTAATACACAAATCATGTATCTCCGACTAAAATGTTCTTTTATCATGTTTATTAATGGTTTGTAATTTCCCGCTTGTTATCCGGCAGGTTAAAGGAAACGAAAAATCTGATTACATAATTTCCGTCAAGATCTCAAATTTGTAGACCATTGCAGTTCATAAGTTTCGTTAGACGATGAACATAATTTGTTGCAACCATCACATGACAACTATTGTAGTAATCTAATGAATACATGTTTTGTCATACTTAGAATACAGAGGAAAGTCCCCACTTCTGAATTTAAATTTAACGCGGTGTTTGCTCATTGTTGCTTATGAAAATGAAAAGCATTGACGTAATCAAAATAGTTACGTGGAAAATCACAACGAAGATAATTCAGGGCTAAGGACTAGAAATATACTGCGCAGCATATGCAATCCGTCTCATATAAAGATCTAGACTATGATAAAGCTTAATGTCTTACATCGTATGGAGTTTGTTAGACTCCCAATATTTCATCCACGTGTTTGTGCATTTATACTTTGTTTTTTATACGTGAACATACATCAACATAAGTTACATACTAGATAAAGGCAACAGTCGTATACCATATATACCGCTGCTCGAAATTCATATATCGATTCAGAAGAAAACAAACCTGGTTACAAACTAAAACCGAGGGAAACACATCAATTATCAGATGAAAATATTGAAACAGAAGAAGCACTGAAGGGATGACATTAACAATTCAATGTAGGATAAAAAACTTAATTCACATAGTTTTTTAACTGACCCCCCCTCCTTTTCTTAACTTAATTTGGGAAAAATTGATTTACCTTTATGGATATATGTAAAATCGATTTTGGATTAACAAAACTTGCAGCAATGTTGACCCCCCCCCCAAACTATTTGATTTAAGTTGTTTATCCTACATCAATATTTTGATGTCGTCCCTAAGTGCTACAAAACAATAAACGAGAATGCAATTAACACATATAAAACGGAGTTAAACACGTAATTGCTGTGCTTAAATCGTCAATGGTCGCAGTGCAAAAATTGTCAAATTTTAACAAACAATCATTGATTTATTACCTTATCCATTACACGTGATTCAAAATGGAAAATAGAATTCCTAACACACTTAATAAACAGGCTTACGAAAAGGCAATCCCAGTAATACATAAATAAAACCACATAAACAATGACCAAAATAATAAAATTACTAAAGAACAAACGCAAACTGTGGGACCTGTGAAGAGAACTAACATGTGAGAATCTTAAAACCCACCAACAACTGGAGTAGTTAAAAATCATAAAGATATTCGGCTTATTTATTTGAAACGT
The DNA here is from genome assembly GCA_037788925.1 of Mytilus galloprovincialis. NCBI lineage: Eukaryota > Metazoa > Mollusca > Bivalvia > Mytilida > Mytilidae > Mytilus > Mytilus galloprovincialis. The sequence continues at coordinate 78,108,334 of CM075336.1, forward strand.
GTTTCCACAACACATTCATCAGTTGCGCTCGATTTGACAAGTAGGAAAACCTCATTAAACATGTTAAAACAAATATTAAACAATGTGTAAAATTGTTAACTGTTATGCAATGTAATGCAAAAACAATTTATGTTTGTTATTAGCTCAGTGTAATATTTTTCAAGCTGTGTCCATTAATGACAACATCAGCTATTCTAACCTTATTTTATATTGTCGTTCTCCAAGTTAGGGACGACATAAAAAGATCGATGTAGGATAAAAAACTTAAATCAAATAGTTTGAATATCTAAAATCGATTTTTACATATATCCCTATTGGTAAATCAATTTTTCCCAAATTAAGTTAAGAGGGCGGTGAGGGTGTCAATGAAAAAACTATGTGAATTAAGTTGTTTATCCTACATTGAACTTTTGATGTCGTACCTTAGGGGAACATTCAAACGTAGGATAATCGTGTTACGTTTCTCTAAAAATGGTTTACATTTGTTTTTATATATTCCAGGAAGTGCTATAGCTTAACATGTAGTGGGGTAGTACTTGTTTGTAAAACATTGAAAGTAAACAAAAACTAAAATAACACACTCAGAAATGCCGTCATAAATAAACAAAAATCAGCTGATAGACACTTTAGATGTTTAGTTAAAGTTGCTTTCTCTGTAACAATAAACTCACCATAGATACCAGGACTACATTTTATATAGACGCGCGTTTCGTCTACAAAAGACTCATCAATGACGCTCAAATCCAAAAAAGTTATTTAAGCAATAACTATCAAAATGTAGTATATAATTCGTTCAACTAGATTAACAGTATTTTTTAAACGTCTGTGGTTGTTTGAGCTATCATCATAAGTGCAAACATACCAAGTAAACTATTATGTTCTCACAAAATATACATTGTATTAACGTTCACAACTTTAAAACAATTCAAATGTCTGACATGTCTGATAAGTCAGCGATTGCCTTTATAATTAATAGTTTCTTGTTTGAGGCTTCACATAACATTAACAGGCATTATTGAGATTATAATATCAATATTAAACAAAAAATATAAATATATAGAATATAACATCTATAATATTGTTATATCAATATTAAAGTTGAGCAACACTTACAAAGTTATATCGTAGTTCAAACGAGATGTAAATGCATATAAACATGACGTCATAGGCGGATCCAGGGGGGCCCTGGGGGGGGGGGCCGCCCCCCTCCTTTCGTGGGAAAAAAATTGGTTGATTATTTAGGGAATCATTGAAGCATGACTGGAGCGCCCCCCTTTTGGTCAGTCAGATGGCCCCCACTTAGGAAAAGTCCTGGATCCGCCACTGAAAATTGTTTGTGTTATGGCTTTTAATTTGTCATCTGTTTCTTTTCTTATGGACTTTTTTCTAAACCAATTAGCACTAATCTACCCTGAACCTTACACTATCGAAATAATTTAAAAAAATAAAATTGATGATTTTATCTATTTTAATAACACATTTATTAAATTCAAGTTTTTTATTCGTGTATCGACTTTTCAAAAACATAAATAGCTTGGCTTAGCACATTCAAGTGACGAATGTAAACATGCAGTTATCAAACTTGGAACGTACATGTGTATGTTAAAGTAGAATTATGCGTTGGTTGTCATTGATAACTTAAACTAATCACCAAGTATGCAAAGATGAAACTGTTTATGAAGAAGAAATATACCTATATCATTGTTATTCAAAATTTACTTTTCAATGAATTTGTTTTGAAAACTGAGGATAAATGCGCTTCATAGTATACTCAGTGACGATTTCCAGAAAACCAAATGTTATTTATAGTGCTGCTTGTCTTCCAAAGGTAATGATTTCATAGAAGACTTTCATGTCCAATTTAGGATGAACCTTATTTCTATAGAGTTCTGATTTCACTCCCGGTTTTTAGTGGAGTTCGAAATTGTTTCTTATTTATTATATGTAACTGTTGATGTGAAAAATATTTTGGTTCTATGAGTCTTTGTTAACTTCTTGATTTTGATTGTTTTATATTTCCCCCAGGACTAGAGATTAAAGAAACAACAGACACGGCTTCCTCCGCCTCATTTTTAGACTTATATCTCGAATTTGACTTACACAGTCATCTCAGTACCCGAATCCATGACAAACGAGACGATTTTAGTTTTTAGTTATAACTTTTCCCCACCTTAGTAGCAACATACCATCTTCACCTTCATATGGGATATATATTTCCAAACCTTTTTCGATTTTCAAGGGCTTGCAGCTCCTACTCAGACTTTATAGAACGTCATCAGTGTCTGAGTAGAAAGTTGATGAACCAGGGGTATGTAAAAGAACGTCTCGTCCTTTTTCTAAAAAAAATCATCGGGAGGTACCAATCCCTTGTTGACAAATATTCCGTATCTACTTCACAAATAATACACGAAGTTCTTGATGTATAGATTCTGCATACTGATGTTGTTTATTATCTTAACAACGTACGTGTTTTATAGTTTTTTCATTTGACTTTGTTCTATTATTAATATTACTTTTACTGATGAATGGTTTTATGTGATATCCGTTTGACGTGGCTCGGTACTTAAAAATCCCGTCAATGTGTTTGATTGTCTTTCATTTTTTGGTGGCGTGTTTTGTATATGCGACTTTTTGTATTTCTTTGGTTCCTATTACGTGACTCTGTACACAAAAAGATCCAGTTAGTATGATATTGCTCTATATTATGTCATTATGATATATTTTTATTATGAATTACAAAATATGTTGAACCATAAACGTCAAAATCATTCAATCGCGTAGTGGAATTAATTATTTGTGGATTATTATCAATTCTATATATAACGTTTTGACTTTCTTTAATCTCGGTCTATTTCTGAATTTTATTCTTACATACAGATGTTTTAACCCTATATGCTAACATTGCCTATGTAAGTTTTAAAATTGTTTGTATGCACATTGAACGACAAATCTATGTGAGGTATATTTCATGACGTCAGACACACAAAACAATGAATGTGTTTGTAGATAAATGTTATTGTGTTCTGTTAAATTGTTCCTTTTAAAATTGTTATACGATGATGACTGATGTACCCATATTTTGACTATTTTATTTATTGTGTCTATTTAGTTAACGCATCAATGTAAATATAACGAAATTTGATGAGACTGTCATCGAAGTGAGAGGGCTAGAGCTATAAAACCAGGTTTAATTTACCATGTTCTACATTTGAAAATGCCTGTACCAAGTCACGAATATGACAGTTCTTGTCCATTCGTTTTTGATGCGTTTTGTTATTTGATTTTGCCATGTGATTATGGACTTTCCGAATTGATTTTCCTCTAAGTTCAGTATTTTTGTTCTTTTACTTTTTTTTTTTGCATTAAATCTAAAATATTTTGAAGCTAAATTAAAAATGTAACTGAAAGAAATAAAAAAAAAAAAACACCACATGGAAAAAGAGAAAGAAAGAAAACATATTACAAAGCATACGCTTTAATCTACCGCATACAAGCTTTAAATGTATACACACATTTGTAAAAACTGCAGAATTATGAAAATGTTATGTTACACTGTCAGTAAGTGACAGTCACACATATTCTTAAATTCGATGAAAACATTAATCTGTTTTTAACACGATTTAAATTTACTATGTTGATCTGATTGTTACAAACAAGACTTTAGTAGTAACTTGAAACGTCATGCGTTTGTTGCTTATTATAAGTAAAGGCTTCGAGAAGCATCTCACGTCTCTCTTGCATTTTTACCAAATTATAATTCTGCTATCTTTGACTAAAATACATTTAGATGAAGACAATTTAGATTTTAGAAGTTAAGACACAATAACAACGGAACACGTAGCAATATAGTAAATAGTAACAAAGGTACCAGAATTATAATTTAATATGCCAGACGCGCGTTTCGTCTACACAAGACTCATCAGTGACGCTCAGATCAAAATAGTTATAAAGCCAAACAAGTACAAAGTATTGAGGACCCAAAATTTTGAAAAGTTGTGCAAACTATGGTTAAGGTAATCTATTCATGGGATGAGAAAATCCGTAGTTTTTCGAACAATTCACAGTTTTGTTAAAAATTGTTAAGGAATTGTGTTAGGAAGATTAAAAAAATTACCATATGATTAATATTCATGTCAACACCGAAGTGCTTACTACTGGACTGGTGATACCCTTGGAGGCAAAACATCCATCAGCAGTGTGAATAGTTATCAAAGGTACAAGGATTAAAATTCAATACGCCAGAGGCGTATAGCAGAGGAATTAAAAAAAAAGAAATATATTTATGTGTTAGAAAAAGAAATTAGAGAAGAGGTTTAACAGCATTGCTCATTTTTCATTCAATCTCAAATTATATATGTATTCGTATGATGGTGGTAGAACGAACGTTGTTACATATAGTACACAAGTTATGAATGTTATTGATCAATGGAGCCATCTTCTCATTACGAACAAGGCAGTTCTTATTTTGAAATTTATTTTCAATTTAAAATGAAATTAAGCAGTGAAGAACAATTAATAATTATTTTAGCTTTATCCTAAGATAGGTCAAATATAATTTGATATGCATACATGTAGCAATACAGAGTTGTTGAAAAGAACAATTAGCTATCTGCTACAACATTCAGAAATATTGAGTGAGAAAACATCATCTACATATTGGAAAGTAAAGTTACAGGATACCTCTTATCTCTTTTATTTCTTCTTAGAACTTACTGTCGAGAGTCAACCTTATAGGAATAAAGTTACTAGCTGAGAGGGACATCCTTTGTTTCCATTGGAATGCCATTAAAACTGTGGAAAAAAACACGGCCTATAAAGGTATCAGGTATGCTGTTTATCAAGAAATCAAGCATATTCATAATGTGAGTTTCAGAAAATTCGTGTTGTTTTGCAAATTTTGATCTTTCCCTCTCTTAGAGAAGGTATTACATGTAGTACCTACGTTGGTCAAATTTTATATACGAAACAAAGCAGAACCAATATTTTCAATTTGTTGTTTAGTTTGGAATACGGAATACGTGCGTAATGTAAAGAAAAATAATATGTTTGTCTACTGTTTGGAGATGAAAGAGTGTCAGATAATATGAGCTCTTAAAATATCAAAACTAATGATTTGTTTTTTGATTATGTTTTGAGCTGACTCGCGAAACCTCTAAATTAGATTGTTCACAATTACTTTGATGCGCGGCTTTGATGATTGATAACATTTATGTTAATAATCTAGAAAGATATTTCTACATACGTAACGATACTATTAATGTGGAAGAAAGACGTATTCTAATTAAATGTGATCTGTGTTTTTTTGTCTGCTAATCTTCCTAACGGTAAAGAATTCATTTTTTACCACGGAGAGGGTTGGGATCCCGGTAGCATATTTAACTCCACCACATTTTGTATATATGTTCCTGTCACAAGTCCGGAGCCTGTAATTCAGTAGTTGCCGTTTGTTGATGTGTTACTTATTTGTTTTTCGATAATACTTTTGTACATGAATTTTTTTTCTGGTTTGAATAGTTTTACACTTGTTATTGTTGTGCCATTAATAGCTGAATATGTGGTATGGGCTTTATAAATTGTTGAAGGCCGTCTGGATACTTATATGTATTTTTTTTGTGTGTCATTGATTTAGTGTAGTGAGTTGTCTCATTGGCGATCATACCACATCTTTTTTTTTTTGACATATAATATTTTAAACTAAAAATGTAATTTTTGTTCTTTGTTTTTATATCCATTCAATCTAAATATAGTTTAAATTGTCAACATAACATAAAATCGACAGCCATTTCGCTTAAAAAAAAAACAACATAAAAATAAAGATCCGCAGTAATTTTACCAAATTCTCAAAAAAGAATAGATATTTAAATATGTCTTTCGAACGTCGGATATAATTTTAATACAATGACATATTTACTACAGCAGTTTTTATACTCTCATAATTACAGTCAGGTTTACTCAAACCCTCACCTTAACCCTAACCATGTAACGATATATTCATATACAAATACATATAAAAGAACAGACAATTACAGAAAGAAAAAAAACTTGACGTGTAAAAAACATATCAGAAACACAACTAATAATAGCATAAGGAGGCTCACGGGTCTAAATCAGTTTTGTTTCTTTATATAGGATTTCGCTATATATTTTCTATAAATGAACTTTATCTTATACTTAATTGAAAAATAAAATAAAAACATGGGGTTCACAGTTCATTAACGCTCACAATCTGGCTTCGAAAGAAGCATACATTTTTGTAAAGTACTTTTTGTTGTTGAACTAAAAGGAAAAATAGAGGTTATATCGAAATAAAAAAAAAACATATTACAGAAATCGCTCAAATTTTACAATAGTTAAGGTTATAAAAGGAAGGTTTGGCATGCCACAAAACCAGGTTCAACCGAAACTATAAGACGTGTCACCGTACTTATCTATTCAAAATTAATGTATTTGTTTTTGATGTTATAATTGTTATTCTCATAGGATTTTGTCTAATGCTTAGTCCGTTTCTATGTGTGTGTGTTACATTTTAATGTTGTGTCGTTGTTCTCCTCTTATATTTAATGCGTTTCCCTCAGTTTTAGATTGTTGCCCCGATTTTGTTTTTTGTCCGTGGATTTATGAGTTTTGAACAGCGGTTTATTAAGTACAGATTATTTGAAAATGATAATAAAAAATATAGGGCACGGATCAGTTAAGAAAGATATTTGAATTTTAATGCCAAAAATGACATTTTTGCACGGAAGGGAGATAATTTGGAGCTTTTTCAATGATTTGTACATTTTAAAAGTCATCTGGGGTCAAAACGAATATATTTTGTTTGATGGTTATTGTACCATAGGATAAAGTAACAACTAATAAAGCAATGAATAAAATTTGTTATGAAAAACATTTTTTTTTTCTGAAATATTTATACCCTCGAGCCTCCTAAAATAGGCTTACATGTATCTCGAGCCAGAACGTAGGTTTCGTTTAATTCAAGTCATTCTTTTACGATCTATGAAATACAAAAAGATTCATCTTAAACATGTTAAATAAGGGCAACAAAAGTATAAAATTGTTCAAAGGCCTTTAATCGATTGAGTAAACGCAAATCTGGACTTACAAACTAATACATGTTCCCAAGGAATTCGACTAAATAATTTAAAAGAGAAAACAATGGAGCAATAGAAACACTGAAGTGCAACAAAACCAAACGCCAATACAATATGCATCAATCTAATTTGATTCTCGACCACTTTGAAAAATCTTTTTGTTGGTTGTTCAACTTTTATGGAAGTTTTAAATTAAGCCATAACAAACTGTCATGCAATTTGAAAAAAAAACGACTTCCTAGTTCTTCTTTAATTTAGCTCAAATGCCATAACTATTACATATTAAGCGCAGTAAAGTATGACATACTTTTCTACATTGAAAATAACAAAAATGTATTAACATGTTACAATATAATTCTATACAAGAGATACTCATGACAACAATTTAGAAACATTCAGTATGTGGAAAAAGAAATAACACTTTTGGAATTCATAAATCTATAAAGTGTTGTTTGTTAACATAAGGTTACACTTCAACCACATTAAAGATCACTTTTTGAATTAGCATTGTATTAAAATACGCCTTTAACTGCATCATGATCGTCATTTACCTTGTATCAATTGCTTATTAGTTTTGTTGTCTGGTATTGAACATACGGGCATTATCATTACATATATGTCTGTTTGCTTTATTAACATATCGTTGTCAATATAATGGAATTGCAAGCGACTGTCATATCAGAAAGAGGTTAAGCTACCTATAAACAAGTCAGAAAAATGACAGTTGTTGTCCATTCGTTTGGTGTGTTTGAGGTATTGATTTTACCATTTGATTAACATGATTAAGGATTTTCCTTGTTGATTTTTTCTCAGAGTTGAGTGTTTTTGCAATTTAACTTCTACATCTTTATTAATAAAATTAACGGTACCAATTTTCTTGCACCAGATGTACTGATGCAATACTCAAAATGCAGAAAGACATATATTGTGGTTGATATCTTATTGTTCCAAATCGTTTTTGCTTTTAGAAAGAAAAAAACTAAATTTACATAAGTCATGACACATAATTTTCTCATTTAGTCTAATCAACAAGCAAATAATCACCATTATTGTATAGATATAAAATAGGACACAATATTACGAACTATACAGCATGTATAGATTAGTATTTGATTAGTATTAGTTGATATAGATAAGTCATATATTTAGTTATTCTTTCCTATATTGGACTTCCATCATTTTCATATACTAAACCTCATTCAGTTTTGGAGGGAAAGTTCTGTGCATTTTGTAGGTCATTTGTAAGTGTTTTTGGGAGAATAAGGGATATTATATATAGTTTTTGCTTATGTTCATTATTCATTATACGGGTCAGATATATCCTTTTTTTCAGACAGGCACTAAAATGTATAGTAATGTTTAAAATATTGACTTAAATATGAATGCATGTGTTGATTGAAAGTTTGCAATTGAAAGTGGTGCATATTAATGACACTTACATTTAAATGCAAACCGTTATTAGTGACACAAATTTAGTAAACGCCAAATATTATGAATAATAATTCTGTACAGTATATACACATAAAAATATTCTCTATATTTAAAAGTACATTAGAACAGAAATATTAAACTCGTAAGCATCTTATTGGGTACATTGGGTTTTGATTAATGTAAAAGTAATGTCCAAGTCAGTGGACTATGAATGAAAAACATATTGTATTCCAGTAATGATATAGAATTCTAGCAGACAGTATACATGTATCTTTCATTGTGTGCTGGTTCCGTTCATACCACATATTAAACGAAAGAGAATGTATTGCAGGTGTTAGTTTACGGTTGTCTTGTCTTTGTCGTAACTTTGTAATGTTTAAATGTAGTTTGCCTCTGCATAGTATTGCATTCATATGCATATGTTGGAAAAGTATCATTGAGGTTTGGTTGTGTTTATTTATTATACTTTATAGTACATGATTATGAGAGTGTATAGTTACATCTGAATTTAAGTAATAGATTCGATGTATGTTATTTATTCCCCTTTTCTATCCATTCTATAGTTCTGTTTTATGTTGTTTTACGTTGTCTATGTATGCTGTCACTATTATTGTTCTACATGTTGTAGGTTTGAATAATTATATGCAGTTAGTGTGAATAAAATCACCAAGAACCCTACATGGTATTAATTGCACTTGTTTGAGCCTCTGTGACCTGCTATAATAGAGATCAATAGCAGACAGGCTTTACAAAAATATTAAAATATACTTTTAGGCCTTTGTTTATCTTGTGTTCTTTTTAATTTTAGTTTCTTGTGTGTAATGTTGAGTTTAGTATGACGTCCATTATCACTGAACTAGTATATATTTGTTTAGGGGTCAGCTACAGGACGCCTCGGGGTGCGGGAATTTCCCGCTGCATTGAAGACCTAATGGTGACCTTCTGCTGTTGTCTGTTCTACGGTCGGGTTATTGTCTCTTGGACACATTCCCTATTTCCATTGTCAATGGTGTTGTTATCTCTTTGTCATTTTCCTTATTTCCATTGTCACTGTTATTGTTATCTTGTTGACATATTCCTTATTTCCATTGTCTATTTTATAACCATTATCAGATTACTTAGTTTAAACTAACATGTGATAGATATTTTTACTCAAATCACTACATGTAAATATATACAATCAGTAGCGGAAGTTTACTTTCTTATATTTATCACACATACAACTTAAACATAGTATACCACTGTTCGAATTTCATAAATCGATTGAGAGAAAAAAAAAACAAAAAAAACCGGGGTTACAAAGTAAAACTGAGGGAAACACATCAAATATAAGAGGACACAAACTAAAAGTTAACCTGGTTAGATATGGTGAACATTGACGCACATTTTTATGAGATTGTTAGTATCCATTTCACTTGTTTTAGCCTTTTTGGCTTCCTATAGTGGATATAAATAGTAGACAGGATTTATAAATAGATTAATACGCGTATGTATTGATCACATACAGATTACTTACTTTTAATCATCATGTGACAGACATAGTTACTCGTATCGCTACAGGGAAGTGTATATAACCAGTAGTGAGAGTTTACATTCGGATATTTATCACACAAACAACTTAAACAAAGTAAGAGGTGAGTTATGACTAAAAGAAACGGTATTAACAATGGAAACACACATTACTGAACAAAAGTTTATTTAGATTTGGTGAACATTGACGCACATTATTAAGAAATTGATTGCACTGTTGACATATGAACTTACCTTTGTCGATTAGCTTTAAACAGTCGCTACAAAAATGTAAAATAAACAAACAAGTCAACTTATTGAATAACATCAACATGATAAATTATTTCAATAATTCAAGTGTATCTACGTTTAATTCTATTTTTAGACTATGAAACAACCTTTTCTTTAATGTCTGGATTGTTGATCACAACTACGCTTGACAGATACATGAACTTACCACAGGTGACTTATATCTTGATATAAAAATGGCTCAACCTGCTGCTTCCACTTGTGAAATTTGTACTGCTGGACCTGGTGAATATTATTGTCAACAGTGTGACCAGTCATTTTGTGGAAGCTGTAAATCATCTCATTTACGCACGAAGTCTTGTAAAAACCACACGTTTTTAAGTGGACCAAATATCAACAAGGAAGAAAAACTCCTTTGTACAGAACATGAAGAAATTTACTTTTTCTACTGTCAAGATTGTGATACTCCTGTGTGTAGAATTTGCTCCGTAGAGAAACACAGCCGCCATTTGATGACAGATCTTACTAAATCAGCTGAAAAACTCAGATTCGAAGTTGTCAAGAACATAGAAGCAAAGGTAACAACATCCAAGGTAAACCTTAGCAAAATAGAGAAAGAAACAAAAACCTACCGTGACGAAGTCAAAGCAGTCATCAAGACCATTACAGAGGAGGGGAACTACTGGAAGAATTTGATTGATAAAAAAGTAGGTAGTTTTGTTAGACTATTGCATGACGAGGAACAGAAAACTATACAAAATATAACTGCACTAACCAAAGTTTATCGTAGAGATATCGAAAACTGTCAACAATGGGAAAAGAAAATCAATGAAATGGAAACAATGGCAGACGTTCTATTGTTTGAGAGGCTGAAGAAACTTAAAGTTGATGTAGACAACATAGATTTAAAGCCAGTTCCCGAAGGGTCTTATGTGTCATACAGAAACAAAAAGCCTTCAGGCACAGAAATAGACCGCCTATTCGGAGAGATGCAGTTTAAGTAAGTAACCGATTCAAATAAAAGGGATAATTATGGTAACAATAATTGCATTGGTATACGAAATGATTTCGCGACTACTGGATTTCCGTGTAAGTTGTAGGTGTGGCATGTTGCAATGCAATAGGAGCAACAGATACCAAATGGGTCGATGAACCTACAAACATTTTTAAAAGTACAAACAATATTAAAAAAAAAGTCAAACAAAACCACGCAAGATAAGAATACACTGATACCATTTCGAGCTTTTGTTTGAAAAAAACCTTCTCTTCAAAGGCAAACATATAAAGTAGGTTTTAGAAAGGCTAAAAGATAATAATAACGGACTATCTTTATGATTGATACTACAAACATAGGAAAGAAAATGTTGATATTTATTGTTTCAAACAGACTAATTTCGTACACTCATTTTGATACGACGAAGGTTTAGTTTTGGTCGTCATTGTATGCATTGTTATCCAACATACAATGTATTAGGATGGAGAGTTGTCTCATTGACACTCGTACCACATCTTCCTATATCTAGTACCTCAATTATAGCGGACAACACGGTTTATAAGGCCATCTATACAACAATAAAAGCAGACAGTTTGATAGAACGACACAACGTGATTAAAGCATCTGGTACTGAAGCTTCAGATTTAGAATTTGTAAAAATAAAAGAAAAATATTAAAAAAGATTTTAACATTGTAAAGCAAAGTTAAAGTGATTGATTTTGATTATCGGTACGTGGCCTCGTATACTTACACAGTCTTTCGGCATCGTAAGATGTAAGCGTTCCCTTTAAATGTAGACTATTAACATATAGAAGAAGCATCAACTGTTGAAAAACAAAACTATTGATATTTTTCATACACTTCGTTGAGTCACTTATGTTGGACATTCAGTTACTGAAAGATTTACAGTTTTGTCGCCAACGCTTTATTCATAACGACAAGTTTGATAAACAAGCTACCGCCATTACCGTTCATGTTGTATACTAAAGAATGTTGTCTGCAACTGATTCGACCATTATTGTTATGATTGTGATATATTTTATAATGTATATAGGGCATCACATACATGTACTTAACCTATAAAACATCTCCATCTTTTAAATCTCTTAGTTGTATATTTCCTCATTATGATTAAGTATATCAAGTAAAATCACAAAAATAGTGTACCCCGAGGAATATTTCAAAACGGGAAGTCCTAATCAAATGGCAAAGTCAATGATAAAACAGACAACAACTGTCATATTCCCGACTTAGTACAGGCATTTTCAATTGTAGAAAATAGTGGACTGAACCTTGTTTTATAGCGCTAAACCTCTTGGTTGTATGATAGACTCATCAAATTCTGTTATATTTTCATCGGTTCTTGAACAAAACAGACATAACAGGTAGGATAGTCAAATATTGGTGCAGAAGTCATTACTGTGTCTCATAACTAACAAATATTTAAAAAAAAAGCTCAAAAAAACATCTATCAGATTTAAAAACCAAATTTATTTCTTCGCGTGTTTGACGTCATAAAATGTAAACGTAACATAGGAAGAACTTTTGTCGTTCAAAAAAGTTATAATTGGACAAGGGGAATTGTGGTATACAGGGTTAAAAATAAAAAATTATGTTAAAAATTATTTAATATAAAAGGTGCTTCTGAAAATTTATCTAAAAACTGTTTCCATCTATTATGAATTTCTGGTATATATAATCATTTTCTTTTAGGGAGGGTAAAGCGATAACGGAAAAATCTGAAAGCCAACAAAATTCCAGGTAATACAAATAATGTATTGTTTAGTAAGGTAAATATCAGTACATAAACCTTATTCAACCATCGAACACTACTGATTAAAGAATTATAAAAGTAACCATTCACCATTGAATATGAAGACAAAGCTAAAAGCACAACACAAATACTAGATAGTAGACACAAAATTTGCAGTCCAACTGTCCGTCATTTAAAGTCAATATCAGAGCTTGTGGAAAACGAACAATAATATGTTGATCACCAATAGATGGCTGGATATTTGTAAAGAAGCGGTGAATTTCTAGATCCTCTTTACAAAGATAACACAGTAAGATGTGTTAGGGGTCATCCATAATTGTCAACCATTTTACAAAGTGTACAAAACGTACACTTGGGGGGAGGGGTTTTAAAAATCAACATTTTTACCGTTCGCTTTTTTTTTCATTTCCGGAATTTATTTCGTTTCCGTAGGGACAGTCGATGTATAAAGTTGAGAATTGGCTTGGGTGTGTTTCTCTTCTTATTTCTTCTTTATTATGTTCACTTGATGGTATTTATTTCGATATCATAATTCTCCTCAATCCGGATTGAACGATTAAAAGATCAATTCATATGAAAGCTAAATCTTTCAAACATGTGAACCAGTAAAATTATTTCAACAAAAAGTTTGCAAGCATTTCTCAGTACACCCGATTGTCAATTTCACCTGCATTGTTATAGATCGTTATCATGTTACTCTGTTTAATAAACAAAATCGATCGAAACACTAAATTCTTTGAATGTTTTGAATTTGACAAGACGTCATTTTGTGAAAAGATTTTAAACTGATCCTTCGATTAATGTCCTTGTAATGCATTCCAAAATAGTAAACCAGTAAACCAGAAGTAAACTTATTTTTCTTAGTATAAGCCTCCTTTAATTAGGAGCACCTCCATATGAAGTTTAACCTTAAGTTCCGGACCATATGAGTATTTGGACCATACGCGTATGGTCATGACATTGCTGCAAGTTTTGTTAATCTAAAATCGATTTTACATATATCCCTATTGGTCAATCAATTTTTCCCAAATTAAGTTTAGAGGGGGATGTGGGGGTCAGTGAAAAAACTTTGTGAGTTAAGTTTTTTATCCTTCATTGAACTTTTGATGTCGTCCCTTACTTGTCAAAACTATAATAAACACATTTTATACCGATGGTCATTACCGATTTGTTTTTACGAGTGAATGGCAATATGCCGATTTAAAAAAATAAATTCCAAAAATTTCGTTATGAACTGTTACACAAAAAGTCACTGGAAAGTAACATAGTTTATTTAAGTTATCTTGTGGGTATGGTGTATTGCAGTCATGATACGATATTTGAGATCTAGACCTTTTTAAAAAGGTATCACTGTACGCAGCTACAACAAGGCTAGCTTTTCACTCGCAAACAAAAGGTGTAAATGAAAAGGAATAAAAACAACCAAGACTTGCAAATGCAAAACAGCTATGATACCGGTTAGAAGTAAATGTCACCCCAAATCTACGTGCAAGAATGTAATTAGCGATGTAAACTAACTATGGCATCAATATTTAATTTTTACGTAGTATTTGAATTATAAAAATAATACATTGTCATGTAACCATCATTGTTTTTTAAGATTAACTTTTTGTATTATTGAAACTTGTATAATGAATTTAAAAAAAAATACCTATATGGTCCAAATACTCATATTATCCGGCCCGTTAATAACCAAACGAGTGTTATACTCATATGGTCCGACCATACGCGTACGGTCGGACCATATGAGTATACGCATATGGTCATGACCATACGCGTATGGTCCAAATACTCATATGGTCCGGAACATGTACACATTACCAATGGTATGACTTTAAACAAACTATTGTGGTTTAATAGAATAAATAATTAAAAAAACTTAAATGATCGAAATGTCGTATTCAGTTTATTATTGTTTAGAAAACTTTTTTTAAACTAAGGCAATTTTTACCTCACGGATAGCTATATTTTGCAAGACTTTAAGGAATTTTTGATCGTCGATGCTTTTCACATTCGAACTTTATTTGGCTGTTAATTTTTTTTTTTAATTTGAATTTATTTTGAAGGTTGTTAAATTTCTGCTTTCTACACTTACATTAAAAAGCTTCCAGTAGGGGTGATCAAATAGAACCCTCTAGGAAACCGACTGTCTATTGACATATTTATCCTCCAAAACATTCCCACTTTTATAGAAACTCTGTTTAATGAGAAGGTGAAGTCGATTTTTTAACTGAGCATTTGTAATGTATCTGCAGTGGAAAGGTTTGCAAATTAAAGAGAATTAGGTTTTCAGATAAGGAAACAAGTTGTTTTGAGTTTTAATTACATTTTATTGAATTAATTGAATTCGATTGACCAACAAACAAAGCCAACATAGGCCTTCGTAGTAAGGAAATCAAATAAGCATAAATAGTTTGTTTAATGGATATGACAATGATTTAGTTGTATTAGTTGTTTCAAGTAAACCCTTATAAATATCAGTACACTGGTTAAATTCATCTAGATTGACCAGGTCTACTAGAATCTGGTTCACAACTCTGACAGAAGTTGCGTGTGAACTAGTAAAATTATTTAAACAAAAAGTTTGCAGTTTTTCTCAGTACCCCCGATTGTCAATTTTACCTGCTTTATTATAAGTCGTTATCGTTTTACTCTGTTTAATAAACACAATCGATGGAAACACTAAATTCTTTGGATGTTTTGATTTTGATGAGACGCCATTTTGTGAAAAGATTTTAAACTGGTCCTTCGATTAATGTTTTTGTAATGAATTCCGAAGTAGTAAATCAGTAAACAGGAAGTTAAATTATTTTTTTTTAGTATAAGCCTCCTGTAATTAGGAGCGCCTCCATGTGAAGTTTAACCTTAACTTAAAAATATCAAATATATGTACACATTACAATTCGCGGATTCAGTCGGGGAGGGGAGGGGCGTTCCGGGGGTTGGAACCTCCCTTTTTTAGCCGATCAATGCATTTGAATGGGGACATATAGTTGGAACCCCCCTTTGTCCTGGGTTGGGACCCCCCTTTTAAAAGGGCTGGATCTGCCAATGACATTACAGTATATATACACCAACGATAGAGCATATTAACAGGGACCTTTTTGAATAGAAATACAGGCTTGAAATTTGAAAACTTAAAATGTTTTGAAACATTACACTTTTATTGATTGCTGTCTTGAGCTCTGATTCCATCAACAACTGTAAGTCCATACTTTACCAATGCAACATAACCATGCATTTCCCTTTCTTTGATTCTTAGCATAATTTATGTGCCTTCCTGTTAACCTTTTGCATGATCTAGATGCCCTTTTTCATTTGAGTCACCATTCCCACTGTGAGATAGGGGAAACAATAATCTTTGTACTCTTTCTTCTGACAAAACACAGGCATCAGATAGATGTCATCAAATAAAACAGTCAGATATGTTATAGTGTATTTTCAATGCAAATTTCTATATTAAACTAAAATATAATAGACAGAATCTTCTTTTTATTAAGAATGATTGATTCTTCTCTTGAAATCTGAAAATGGTTGTTGTACGCTTTTTGTAGAAGGTGGGGTTTTAAAAAAGCGTATGTTTTGTACACATTGTAAAATAGTTGAAATTTATGGATGACCCCTTATGATTGCCAATAAGACAAATATTCACTAAACTTCTAATAAAAAATATGTTATCAATCACAGGCAGCTGTACGGGTGTCAACTAGATATAAAAAAGATATACATATGTAGGACTCAAATCTATGGCGGGTTCCAAATCTATGGCAGATTCCTAATTTATGGCAAATGTGACGTGACAAACGCCAAACAACTCAAATCTATGGCAGATTTTTGTTTTTTCCAAATCTATGGCAGATTTGGGGGAAAGAGTAACATATAACGTCACAATTGAATAACGCCGCCATATTACATCCTTGCCGCCACTTACGATGGCGGAACCCATAGATTTTAACACTATTCAAGATGAAGGTATTTCCCAGACAACAATTTGTGGGTGGTTTCATCTGGGTGGTTTAAAGGAAGATGTCATCTATTATCCTGAAGAGGGACAAAATATGCAGTACCAGTCGAAGTCCGTGCTGAAAAAGGGTACCGCTGTTTTCAGTACCGCATATTTTAGAAAAGGAGTTTTAGCAGTAGTTTACTGTCTACGGCTGGCACAGTTTATAAAGTGAAAGATAAAATTAACAGATACAAATTTGATTTAAATCATCATGATCCATCATCGAATAAAAAGATGGATTTACGATATCGCTGAAATAAATATTATTTGAAAATTCAAACTGTTCATTTTATTTGTTACTTTTTTAATTTTTGTTTTTATAAAAAGCGGCCTTTTTGTTTGTTAAAGGACTTATTAGTTGGTTTAATGAATGAGTTAAACAGGTACCATGCACAGATTAATAAATGTTTATTTTTACAGAGCACAACATTTTAATCTTTAGTCTGTATTAAGGTATATGAATTTATCATTTCAATGATGATTTTTTTTGGTTGACCATTATGGAATGTTTATTTAACAAATGTTTATAGACATGCTCCCGTTGTCGTAAATTTCAACTTGCTTAAGACAAGTCATTGGTCGAAAATGTACAGTACTGCATTGTTTTCTATTTGCACAAAATTTGCAATAGATTTGGAAACAACATAAATTCGCCATAGATTAGGACATTACACAACTTGCCATAGATTAGGTTGTAAAAAATCTTGCCATAGATTTGGGATGACATGACGTCACATTTACCATAGATTAGGAATCTGCCATAGATTTGGAACCCACCATAGATTTGAGTCCTACACATATACCGTATAGTTCATCATAAATATACCTATGTTTTCGTTGTACATGTTGTAGATATTAACACGTTTTTTGGCAATATTACAGTTGTGTCATATACTTTTTTTCCACTCGCAGTTTGCAAATATCTGCATGCTTATTTAATGATAAGAGTTACACTCTGGTTAATAATATTTCAGGCCTAAACAATCACAAAAGAGATACAAATATACCTGTGAATTTTGTGGGTAAGTTTAAAAAATGTACACATGGAAAACATTGTTTTTATAATTGTCTGGGGTGTTTTTCTGACTTATTGAAACGTTATTTCGAGTACGATGGGAAGTTTGGATGTAATATAATAGAATTTTTTATTACTGACATTCTTATCTATTATGATATATCATAGTAAAGAGAAAATATTTCCCATGATTAATAATATCAAAGTAAATAAAGATATGGTCAGAATAAGTCTCTCGATTAAGGAGTTTTGTTCAATTTAAGCGATACAACACCATAGCAAACTATCTTAAAAGTTTATATACAGTATTATATTGACTGTTAGCTAAATGACAAAAAGAAATATTTAAACTAACGTGACTCACAATTTTATGTTCAAATATTTGGATGATGTTACTTTCCTATTGACCGTGAAAGATTATTAATAAAATACTACTTTTCATATAACAGACACTATATCAACCCGAACCAAAACATATAACGAACATCCAATATGTGTCCGATGATGCGTTTAACATGCTTAAATTTAAAATATATCAAAGCAATGTATTTACAATATTCAGAATATTGTTCAGTTTATCTGGACAGCGGCAATGCATTTGTATTTCGTAACTGCAGACACGTTTCCCTCTATAAACTACTTGGTTTTAGTTTTGAGGATTTCTATTAAAACTGTTTAGTTTTTTAAATTTAACCTGATATGAATTTCTAACAAATACGTGTATCTCGAATTTGTACTAAAATAAAACATTTTGAATATCTTATACTGTATTGTTATTTTGTAAAGATTATTGTATTCTTTTTACAGGAATGAGCAGGTTTTAACGTAAGTATATTGTACTAAATAAACTACATGTATTACAGAACAAAAAAAATATATGAAAATGGTATTGATCAAATTATTTTGAGATGGAAAATGTTTATTCATGGGTATGCTTCAATCATACCAATCTTAATTTTCTGAATTGTCTGTAGGTGTGAAGTAAAGTGTGTGGTCAGCTAAACACTTATCAATTCAAAACTCGGGAGGGGGTAATCAAATTTTATATTTTTGGAAATGTGATAAAAAAATATATATATCAAAATTCTAAATCTTTTAGAATTTTTGAAATTCAATTTTGTTTAGCAAAATAATTGAAGTTAGTAAATGTGATAATATGAAATTGCCCTGTGTAAAAAAAAAACTGTTCATTCTATATCTTTCACTTCTTTTAAAGTAGAAAATATTGAAAATTAAAAAGTAAAACGCAAATACACACGAATGCTAGACAGATTAGATATCAGGGTATCAAACTTGAAGCATTCGAACATTCAAAATCAGAGACAACACCAAGACCAAAAGTAAGAAGACAAGATATTCATACCAATATTCAAAAATAAAACATTATCATTTGCCTATGCGTTGGAAGTGTAGTTATTTTAGGACATGACATAGCACAAGGTATACCCACAATAGTGTGTTTCCAATAT
Source organism: Mytilus galloprovincialis (assembly GCA_037788925.1). Lineage (NCBI taxonomy): Eukaryota > Metazoa > Mollusca > Bivalvia > Mytilida > Mytilidae > Mytilus > Mytilus galloprovincialis. The sequence goes on from CM075336.1 coordinate 78,127,872, forward strand.
TCTTTTGTAAATAAAGTCGGAAGATTAGATTCCGAATGTAACGCAGTCTCGAAATGTTCATTTCTAATTGTATTGAACCATTATTCCGGTAATATATATAAGAATACAACGTACATAAAATGCATCTCTTTTTTCTAAAGTAAAGATTTGCGACTTCTCAAAAACACTTAGTAAGACACAAGTATGTCATTTGTTTTACAGGAATGAACCTCAAACAAAGTGGAACGTGTATGTATTAAAGTAAAAACTCTTGTCAGTGCTTAAACATTATAAAGATTGTTTTATTCACATACAAAACTAAATAGTTCGGTTGTGATCTTATTATTCAGTCTTTGTGTAATTTTTTATATTGATGAAACTCCAGTAACTGATGGTACACAGTTTAGGGAATCTTCAGCCTAACAAGATAGCTCATGTAGTTATATTCATTACTTAAATAATGTAAATAATTCATTAAACATAGACCGTTCAATTCGATTAGTTTTAATTTCTTTTTTTGCATGATTCTAAATCAGCATATTTATTTTAACTTTGAACAGCGGTTAATTTTGAAATATTTAATTTTCATTGTTGCATATATTACGACAGATTAAGATTTTCACAAATAGTTCAGTCGCACTTTAATTGTGAACGCATCATTTGAATGCACCACTGAATTAAGTTCAATTATAATTATATTTTGTGTCTTATATTAGAGCAAACGTTTCCATTACACAGTATGTGATAAGGATCATTAGATTATATATATAACAGACACAGTATAAATGTTTGTTCAGCTAAAACTTTTCTTATGTAATTTTTTTATTGCAGTCCACGTTTTTCGATAAAATTAAAGCGAGAGAGAATATGCTGCGTGTGTTGCTGTTATTGTTTACTCTCCGTTAGATAAAACTCAAGCATTCTAATAAATATAGCTTGCATGTGTTATTTCGTGAATAGCCGCTAGAAAAAAAAACTGTTTAAATCTTTTTATCCTCCAATTCAACATTTGTCACTTTTAATTTACATGTTTTTCTCGTAAGCTATCGTCAAATCCAAAGTTGACATTTCAACTACGGAGCCGCCATGTTCTTGCTGAAATCAGTATAATAATGAAAACAACACGTTTATATACTGGACGACTTAAAATACGCAACACTAATTTTTTTTTAACCAAATCATGTTTGATTCTCTTACAACTACTTTTCATCCTTATCATACTTCTTTATCTTTACAAAAAATCTGACTTACCTGTGGGTTTTAATCATACCGAATTTTTGAAGTCGCACGAATTTCTAAATGCGAAATGTCGGACCCATGAAAGATTGTTTGAGTTTTCTTTTGCTTTGAGAAACAGTTCTTTCAATCCTTTGCCTCACTTAAATCAGTTAAAAAATGTTACATCTCCATATTGCAAAGACTAAGAAATAAAAATAAAAATGAATTAGCCCTTAAGAATACTGCAAACATGAACACATACACGTGGAGCAACCATACTGTATGACTTCAGAAACTCGTCTTACTGTCCTTCCAACAACGATACAAGTAGACAAGATTTGTTGCTGGCCATCAATGAACGGATTAACGTGTAGTGAAAATGAAACGTCAACAGAATTTGATTACGCAACGTCATTTGTCAGACATGTTTGCGGCCGCAACGTTAACTGCTAATCAAATTACCGAGTGCCATTGTGTACTGATTCATGCCATAAATGTTTCTAATCAACTGAATTGTTAAAGAATCGACTGAGGACAAACTTTTAAAGCCCGCAAGTTCCAACTGCATAATTGCCATAACCAATAAATGAGTTAAACAAATGCAAAATCAGAAGGTGTAAAACAGAACTCAAAACTTGTCAGACAGAATTTGTTGACCTTTCTGAAACTCATTTTGACGTTTGAAACATGCAATTATTATTGCTTTTCACGGTGACACATTCATTCAAAAAAAACAATAAATTAGTCTAATATTGCGTTTCTAAAGTCTGTCAGTATATATGGGAATAATACAATACAATAGAAAAGTAAACAAAAACCTACCTTAAAATCAATTTAAATATAGTATTGTACGAATTTTGATTGTTCATGTAACAGAAAACTTTCAACTCTAGCGTTTTCATTTGTATGACGTCATGTTTTGAAATGACTTAAATGCGCCAGAACCAGTTATAGACTTTCGTGGAATCTTGATTTATTTTGATTTTTCTGACTTCTTCGAGCTCTAGTGCATTACTTCTTTTTTTATTATGCATCCGAATGAGAAAACAAGTTATTTTTCTTATTTTTAAATGCAAGTTTTCAAACAATAAAAATGGGCAAAGGATTTGTAAAAAGGTTCCAGTACATATGGATTAACATGGGAAGTGTTTTGTACCAGCCAGTATTGTGTATATCTCTGAGTCGATATATCGAAAATGGTATCACGGTGTTGTTTACAAAGCAAATTGCATATACATATATATATATATTAGAATTTAAATTTTCTTTTATTTTAGTATACTTTAGATCATCTTCAGCTTAACAAGAGAGTTCATGTATTTATATTGATTATTTAAACAATGTAAATAATTCAGTAAACATGGACGTTCAATTATGTTTGCTTTAGTTTATTCGTTTGGGATTCATAGTATATTGAAATATTAACCAATAATTTTTTATTAGTGCGTATATTACGACAGATTAAGATTTTTACAAAAAGATCAGTCGCACTCTAATTGTGAAAGAACTATTTGAATGCACCACTGAATTAAGTCCAATGAACAATATGGATACTAGAGCAAACGTTTGTTTTTTACAGTATGATATTAGGATCATTAAAAGTAAATAATTATACCAGACTCAGTAAACACATTGTTTTTAAATGTTTGAAAAGCTTACCTTTTTCTTATTTCTTTTTTTTTTTTGCAGTCAAGGTTTGAGGATGTAAGTAACACAGATTTACCTTAATCCTATCACAATCATGTATTTTTTTAGATGTTAATGTATGAAAAATGTAACTTCTATCTCATATCAATTAGTTTCCCTTGAGACTAGACACACTAGTCATGTCGTTAGATATTGCAATATGTCTTGTTGAAGTTAACGTTAGTTCTTTTATTCTCTTAAAGTACAGCGCAACTTATCCGGTGATACTTATATATAAATTAGTAGTTTGGTATGTGTAAAACACATATTTAGATAAACTCAAACACATAACTTAAAGTACAAATAAAACATAACCAAAGCAATTTGACATGATTATAGATTTTTTATTGCGGTCGTATAAAACATTACAGAGAAAATTATAGTGGTCACCAGTTCCACTTGTATACATTTGTTGTCATTTACAAAGAAAATGAAACACTGTTTTGTCTGGCGTGCATGAATATGCAGTCAAATGTTTTGTTTTATTTTACTATAATTGTAGAGGTGACTGTCTAAAAAATCATTGGTTTATTTTGATATTACAAAAGTCAGACGAAAGGCCAGATGCCTGCAATAGAAGGTTCATCAATTGCATACAGTTTAAATTTAAAACCGTGTCTCTTTTATGTTTTGCGAAACCGTATAAAATTTGTAAATGTATATTTGTTTTGGTAATGAAAAAAGATATTTGATCGATCATGTATAGCATAAGAGACACAATTTTTCACAACAGTAGCGATAAATTTGTTTGATTATTTTTATTCGTATTAGCTATTTTTATTGCCCTTTGATATACATCTATATCACTTCTTTAAAGTAATGTAGATAAACAACAATAGTTGTATAGTATAGTTCTAACCATTTTTACGGGTGTTTTATTTATCTTTTTAAGTGGGTGCACTAACAGTAACAGTAATTGTGGTTGGTAAGTATTTTCTCATTTCACTGTTAAACGAAAAACGAAAGTCGATCATTTGAAACTACCTGTAAACTATACTTTCAGTCAACCTACCATTACAAACAAACAATGAACATGACATATTAGCCTGTGTGGTGTAAATGAAGAGTAAAGTGTGGCTTTAAAATGTGGTTTAAGCCAGTCCTTATTCATTTCACTGCTAACCAGTGACCGTCTGAAACTGGTACTATTTGAACATGACCATTCTATGTAGTTCTATTGTTTTTTGTATGTTATTCGGATAGTTTAAAAAATTCTGTCTATATGTACTCTTTGCGAGCGACCAACTTGTGATCGATTTTGATCTGCAGAATACTAAACATTATGAAATAGTACTTCAACATACTGATACAATTTAGACCTGTGGTCATCTTATGCTTTGACCAATTATGTCCATCTTTTTATTTCTGATTCATAACCAATAATCACAAAAAAAGTGCAAACTGATTCTATTTTATCAATTATGAATTCTAATGCAACAATGTTTGTAACGTTCATTTTGATTGAATTTTATCAATTATGAATTTCCATGTTACTACAGTTATACAGTAGTTCAAATTGCTATGTTTTGATTTTGTATTGCAATTTCTACTGTTTGTTTAAGATAAACACTCATTCATTTGAACTAATTGTCGATATCAAGGTTTCAAAGGTATATAAAGAATCTTTCCTGTGAGCAAAAGGTCAAGATTGTAATGGGTTTCTATATATACAAAAATGCAATTTGCTACACCTAAGGATATTGAAAGTAACATAGTACATGTAAAGTTCTACGAATTGATTATATAAGATGGCATTCCTTGATTCAAATAAGGGTTGAGTAAGGTACATACTTGATCAAAGTATGGTTCTGACTCGATCCGCGTTTGATTCTGACTTGACATGTTAAACTTGAGTGTTAGTTACATTATATAAAATATATAAGAACTTCTCAAGTAAAAATAAGATATAAATTCAGACTGTTAAATATGAACTAATTGTACGTCGAGTAAAATTAAATTAATTAACGACCCTTTGATAAAATTGCTTACAAAATGCATGCATGCTAATGTAAGACTGTTCCTTACGTTGTAAATACAATAAGCTTCCCTTTCATGAATGTAACTTACTGGGATAATATAATTGAAAATGGAAATGGGGAATGTGTTAAAGAGACAACAATAGTTATCAAAGGTACCAGCATTATAATTTTGTACGCCAGACGCGCATTTCGTCTACATAAGTGACGTTCATATCAAAATATGTATAATGCCAAACAAGTACAAAGTTGAAAAGCACTGACGATCCAAAACTCCAAAAAGTTGTGCCAAATACGGCTAAGGTAATTTATGCTTGGGATAAGAAAATCCTTAGTTTTTCGAAAAATTCAAAGTTTTGTAAACAGGAAATTCATAAAAATGACACCCGTCCATAAAACAGACAACAGCAAAAAGTCACCAACAGGTCTTCAATGGAGCGAGAAATTCCAGTACCCGAAAGACTATTTACCGGATTTGTTATAACATGAGCAACACAACGGGTGTCACATGTGGCGCAGGATGTGCTTACTCTTTCGGAGCACATCATATCACCACTAGTTTTTAGTGGGGTTCATGTTGCTTATTCTTTAGTTGTCTATGTTGTGTCGTACGTACTATCGTTTGTCTATTTGTCTTTTTTCATTTTTAGCCATGACGTTGTCAGTTTATTTTCGATTTATGAATTTGACTGTGCCTCTTTTACTGGATTGTAGTAATGTATTATATTTATAAAGCGGATCGTTCATGCCTTTGTTTTTAACTTGCGCATTCAGTCAAACATATTACAAAGCTCCATGTACGTATATCATTTAACTTCTGTTTAGGTTTGAATTAGATGTCTCTGTATCGTTTGAAAATGAGTTTCATCAGTGTGAAAGTATAAAAAATATGTTGAGGCCTAGTAAGGCATGATGTATCTAGCAATATCACATTAATAATACATCTCCGTATAAATTCTGTTAACAAAAAATTATCACGTTTCAATTCAAAGCAGACGTGTATACAATCATTTAATAATCATTGTAAGTTTGAGACTGTGGACTTTACACATGAACAATCTAGCCAAACATTAAACACAATCATCAGTTAATTGTTATGTGCTACAATTTATGATTACTATTTTGAAATGTGCTATTGATTGGTTTAAGAAATTTTTGCAATAACGTGGTGTTTATGTTTATGTTTTAATGTGTTATCATATGTTATTTTAGCTACACTATGTCATGTTGGCATATATTTATTGGAGAAGCATAGAACAGCTGACAACCCAAGGACTATAAGATATCATAGTCATTTGTATACAGAGTACGTTTTAATGCAAACAACAATTACCGTCATCATATGATCCATCTGCCATTTAAGTGACATTTGTTTTTTTGTTAATTTTACCGAAAGAAAGGTAGATTCTTATTGACCACTTAATCGTTTTTCTGACACATTATCATCTATATTATATAGCACACAACTTTTTTTTCAAAAACATTCATATACATTTGATGTATTTGTAATTATATCTTTATATAATAAAACGTTTATGTGTAGTCAAGCTTGATTATGTTTAGAATATCGTTTGAATTAGAAAAAAAGAAAACAATATATGGCACAATAGAAAAAAAAACTTCCCACACAAAACAAGGTAAAAACACAAAAGATTATTTGACCATTGTCTGCCACTTTAACTGAAATGTAGATAATCCTAAATAATATACATATTATGTCACATTGTCAGTTTGCTTATTAGTAAAATCAGTCAAATCCTCAAATATACTGCTGTATAAATCAAGTTGTAAAAAGAAGATTTGGAACGATTACAAACACTTAACAAATGACCAAAGAACACAGAAATCAACAACGTTAGGTCACCGTACGGCTTTCAACTATGAGCAAGGCCAATACCGTACAGTCAGCTTTAAAATGCCTCGAAATGACAAATGTTAAACAATTTCTACAATAAAACTAACGTCCTAAATTAAGTACAGAAAATGAACGAAAAACAAATATGTAAAACATCAATAAACGACAACAACTGAATAACGGGCTCCTAGCTTCGGATAAGCACGTACATACAGAATGTGGCGGGGTTAAACATTTTAACGGGATCCCAACCCTCCCCTAACCTGGGAAGTAATTTAACGGTAAACAAGTATGTTTTAACACAGTATTCTTTTGTTTATGCTGACTTCCAAGTTTAACAGATATTTATCCTTTAAAAGCATGGTCCAGCATGATCCTGCTCCACATGTTGCACCCGTCGTGTTGCTTATGTGATAACAAATCCGATAAATAGTCAAATTAGGTAGGTCACATTCATGACAGGGAAGGGGATTGTAGTTACTACGTAAGGAAGATATCCGATATCATTTGTGAAACGGTTATACCATAACGGTCAACCAACTCGTGATGGCGTCCGTAATGCATGCAGACTTCTTATACGTTCAGGTATTTCACATCCAATTTTGTATATATATTCCTTATAAAGCACAAAAATGTCAGTGTATACCCCAGGAGCTACAAAAACCTTTAAGGAGGCTCGAGGGTATATAAATTTCAGAAAAAAATCAAACATTTGTTTTTCATTACAAATTTTATTTATTTCCTTTTGTAATTGTTACTTTATCATATGGTACAAAAATCTTTCAAAACAATCAATTCGTGTTGGCCCCAGATGACTTTTAAAATGTATACATCATTGAAAAAGTTCTAAATTATCTCCCTTTGGTGGAAAAATGCCATTTTTTGGCTTTAAAATTGAAATATCTTTTTCATCTCATCGGTGACCTATCTTTTTTAATATAATTTCCATATAAGCTGTACTTAAACTAAATTATTGTAAAATTTGAGCGATTTCTGTAATAAATTTCTTTTTTTATTTCGATATTACCTTTATTTCTCCTATTACTTCAACAGAAAAAAAAACCGCCTTTACAAAAATGTATGCTTCTTTCGAAGGCAGATTGTGAGCGCAAATGAACGGTGACCCCACTTTTTTATTTTATTTTTCTATTAACTATAAGATAAAGTTTATTTATAGAAAAATATAGAGAAATCCTATATAAATGATTTAGACCCGCGAACCCCCTTAAATAGACTAATCAAGAAGGGATATAGTTCCGATACTGTTGCCAGGTTATTAAAGACTGCATATTTTGGCATTAATATTGATTCACTTATAGGGTCTTTGCATCGGAACTATTTTTTTTATAAATTTTAGTTCATTAAAATGTTTACGAATTTAGTATGATTCCATTTGTTACGGACTTAGAACGTGTGTTTGTTTAGGGAACAGCAAAAGTATTTGTGGCTTTCGGCTGTTTAATGCACTTTGGTGGGGTTGTTGTCTTTTAGACAAATTAAAAAAGTCCAATTCTTAATTTTACTTTTATCGAAGTGTAATTGTGTATATAAGAAAACCTTCAAAAACTGAAGATAATTGGTAGTTTAGTTTTATCGTCTATATATGTACAATGTAAAAAGAAATATATGCAAAGGAAATACATATTTGGTGGATATATTTCGTGTTTATGTCATTGAAATCATTATATCTGGCAACATAAGGTTTATTATATCAAACAAAGCCAATTATACTTCAAAGTGTATTCAGTATTCTAAGTCAACTTTAAATGAATATACATTATGTATCTTAAGTACAATGATATTAAAATACATCAATGCGTAAACTAAAATTAAAAACGTATCTTTCCTCTCTTCAGTGGAGGTAAACAGGTAAAGACATTGAATTAATTATCCGATCATTGTTTGATTGTTAATAATGAAATATTCTGATGATATTAGTAGTAGAATCATTTAGAATCAGTAATTGACTTATTAAGTGACATAAGGAATATATTATTATAATAGTTTATATTAGATACAGATTAAACATTATAAACCTTCTTAACCATTGACGTTCTACTGTAAGTATCAACACTTTAATACAACTTTTATTTTAACTTCTATTTTAAGGAATGTTTTAAAAAATTCAGCAGAAATACAAATTATTTGATTTAAGACATAGTAGAGCTCAGTGTTTTCCATTAGGCATTTGAGACGGGTCTGCCGACCACCGTCTTTTGATAGCCGACCACCTTTGTTCTTATCTCAAACATAAAAAACATTGCCGTATTTGACACAACCTTTTTCAACTTTTGATCTTCAGTGCTGTACAACTTTGTACTTTTTTTCGCTTTCCATCTTTTATATCTGGGCGTCACTAGTGAGTCTTGTGTGAACGAGGCGCGTTTTTGGCGTATTAAATTTTAAACCTGATGCTTTTTGTTATTCATTAATCATGTGTTTCTTTGTCTAATACGTTCTCCTATTTATTTGTATTGTAGTCCTGTAATATTATGTTGTCATTTCAATGTTATATTTAACATTGCCATTAAAGTGCGAGGTTTGGCATGCCACAAAACCAGGTTCAACCCACCATTTTTTCTTTTAAAAATGTCCTGTACCAAGTCAAAAATATGGCCATTGTTAGATTATAGTTCGTTTCTGTGTGTGTTACAATTTAACGTTGCGTCGTTTGTTTTCTCTTATTTTTGTGTGTAAATTGACATTGCGATAAGACGTGTCACGGTACTTGTATATCCCAAATTCTTGTATTTGGTTTTGATGTTATATTTGTTATTTTCGTGGGATTTTGTCTGATGCTTGGTCCGTTTCTGTGTGTGTTACATTGTAGTGTGTGTCGTTGTTCTCCTCTTATATTTATGCGTTTCCCTCAGTTTTAGTTTGTTACCCCGATTTTGTTTTTTGTCCATGGATTTATTAGTTTGAACAGCGGTATACTACTTTTGCTTTTATTTATTAGGAGGTGGTCGACATTTTTTTTCAAATTACGATTTTTTTTCGGTCCCGTACCGTTAAATTTGAATACTAATCGCACCTCGCTGATTTTTTTTCATAAACAAAGATGACGTTCAATCGTCAAATTTCAATGTTTTCATTTATCAATCGGAACGGTCGAATATATTACTTCTTTTCTGTTCATCGTATATTAGATAAATATGTTGTATTCCACGATGGGAAAGTCTACTACATACTACACTTTGAAGATAACAGACTGAGCTAAAATGTTACTGTAAGTAGTCACTAAAATATATAAAATGGCCCAAGCTGCAGCTTCGACTTGTCAAATATGTACTGGTGGACCAGGTGAACATTATTGTCAGCAGTGTGATCAGTTATTTTGCAGCTGTAAATTATCTCATTTACGCACAAAGTCTTGTAAAAACCACACTTTTGTAAGCGGACGAGATATCAACCAGAAAAAAACCTTCTTTGCACGGAACACAAGGAATGTTTCTTATTCTACTGTCAGGATTGTGATACTTCTGTCTCTAAAATTTGATCCGTCAATAAAAGCAGTCGCCATTTGATGACAGACCTTACTAAAACAACTGTAGAACTTGCTAAGGATATTGAATTAAAGGTATCAACAAACGTAAACAAAATTGAAAATTACACAAAAGTGTACCGTGAGGAAGTAAAAGCAGTCATCAAGACCATTGCTGAAGAGGGGAATAACTGGAAGAAAATAATTGATAAAAAAGTTGATGATTTGTTAAGCAAGTGCAGAACGAGGAAAAGAAAGCTTTTTAAACTTTGACTGCACTGACCAAAGTTTATCGTGGAGTTTACGAAAACTATCAAACATTGCAAAAGAACATCAAAGAAATGGAACTCAGAGCAGATATACTATTGTTACAAAAGCTGAAGAAACTTAACGTTGATTTGGACAACATAGATTTAAAACTAGTTTGCGATAGATCGTCTATATCACACAGAAAGAAAAAGCCTGCAGACACAGATATAGACAACCTATTCGGAGAGTTGAAGTTTCGGTAAGTTATCGATGTTGAGAAAAAGAATAACTATGGTGCTCAAAATCGGTATGATAAATGTGTCCTTAACTACATAAATTCCCTCTAATTTCGAATTGTAACAAAAAAAAGTAAAAACACAACAATACTGAACTCCGAGAAAAATTCAAAAAGGAAAGTCCCAAATTAGACACAAACAACAGAAACCATAGGGAACATTGAAACGCATACGTCAAAAATAAACCAACTACAGCATGGCAACCATACTTATAAAACACCAAAAGACAAACAACACTATAAAAAGCAAAATATTTATACACTAGCATACACATGTTGATTATTAACGTATATATCAAATGCAGACAGAGCATGTGTTTGAATTGATGTGAGATAACAGTGGTATATTTTCATGATTGATACTATTGACACCAGTAAAGAAAAGGTTGCTTGAGATTGTTTAGCAAGGACTAGTTTCGAACACTTATTTTGAGATAAGAAATGTTTTGGTCTGGTATTGGTTTAGCAGTAGCTTACTTAAAATATATATTACTCATATGATAGGTAATGGCAAAGAGCGGAATTCTACAAAACTGTCAAATTTGAAAAACACAGATAGTCATTCAATGTTTATTAAATTTGTATTTTGACCACAGTAAAGTGCTGTCGACTTAAGGATGTACGTAGGTGAAATTCAAAAAATCAGGATTTTAAAATTGAGACTTTTAATCGGAAGAACATAAGTTAAGAAACAAAAATAAGCTAAATATATTAATAGGTCATGGAGGTCCTTTACGAGATATTCGATTTTTAAAATATGGCGGGAAAAGATTGACTCGGACTTTTACCTTATACTTGCATTGGTATTATTTGGGTCTCAGATCAAAAGAAAATACATAAAGAATTTGCTTAAATCATGAGCTATTAAGTTTTATATAAAAAGATAAATGGGTGCTATCGGGCTAAATATTTTACCTTGCATCATATGGTAAAAAACCTAGGATTCCGAACAGCTAACACAAATTCCAAAACCTCATCTAAGTACATCCTTAATTTAGATTTAAACCTCAGAAGCAACATGTTGTTTGTACTCTGATTTGCATCAGACACGTATTTATGTCACGGTCTGTAAAAAATATTTTTGCCAAAAGCTTTATTGGCATCCAAAACACAAATATGTTGTTAAACCTCTTCTGAATTTCTGTATATTTCAACATATGGCATTATGTATTTAGGTTCAAATCTGTTCATTATAAAACTCAATGGCAATGATTTCGAAGAAATATTTGCTTTTGATGTGTTTCTTCACCTTATTTTGTTTTCTTTTTTTCAGTGACAGTAAGGCTTAATTGAAACATCTGACAAGCTACCAAATATAAGGTAATAATATCTATGTATTGTTTAGCAAGGTACATATATGAACATATACCAAATTCGAGATAGAAAGCAAGTGTTTAATGAATAATATTAACAATTCAATGAACAATACAGATCTTGAAAACGCAAAAGATCCAACACAATTGGAACATAGACGATCGGATCTCGTAATTCGAACATTCCGTCATTAACAGAGTTTTAAAAACAAATATATTTATATAACGGATGTATGGCATGCAGACTCGTCGAATGAATTTCTAGTATATGTATATAAAAAGAGATTTAGTAGCGTTTACAAATATCTATCAAAGTTTTCAAAGGTGAATATCAACATTTATAAACAACGATAAGGATTTCAAAAATGAGAAGACACCAATTCGATATCGTCGGTTTTAAAAGCTAAACATTTTATTAGCAAAAATGTGCTTGGAGCTTAACTTTACATCCTTGTTTCGTTGTTCATCTTTTCACATTTTGTTTCCTCACAAACCTCGGTTGCGTCATTTACGTCTTGTCTAAGCCATAGTGTACAAATACCAGTATATTGTTTGCAAAGATATTGGTAATAGTCTGAATAATCATATTTCAGGCAACCAGAATCGCAAAAGAAATAAATATACGAATGCAATTATTGTAGGTAAGTTAAAATGATTACCACATTGAACTCCTTTTTATACTTGTATGAGGATTGTTTACTCAATTATTCAACCATCATTTCTAGTGTTTAAGTAAATGTGAAATGAATTAGTTTGAACTTGTTATTACAGAGAGTTTGATTTGTTATATTAATAATAGGATATGCTAGTTGTTATTTATTGTTATTACAGAGAGTTTGATTTGTTATATTAATAATAGGATATACTAGTTGTTATTTAATGTTATTACAGATAGTTTGATTTGTTATATTAATAATAGGATGTGCTAGTTGTTGTTTATTGTTATTACAGAGAGTTTGATTTGTTATATTAATAATAGGATAATATACTAGTTGTTGTTTATTGTTATTACAGAGAGTTTGATTTGTTATATTAATAATAGGATAATATACTAGTTGTTGTTTATTGTTATTACAGAGAGTTTGATTTGTTATATTAATAATAGGATATGCTAGTTGTTATTTATTGTTATTACAGAGAGTTTGACTTGTTATATTAATAACAGGATATGCTAGTTGTTATTTATTGTTATTACAGAGAGTTTGATTTGTTATATTAATAATAGGATATGCTAGTTGTTGTGTATTGTTAACAACGCACCAGTATAACAAATTGTCTTAAAAACTAAAAAAGGGAGAGTATCACAGTAGCTGCTGTCAAATGACGGAATACGATATTTAAACTATAACTATATAAATGTGATTTACAGTTTTGGGTTTAAATATTGTGAAAGATGTTATTTTCTAACTGACCAAAAAGATTGATAACCATGTTTTAGTGTATACAAAATAGTGATACGACAGTGAAATGCATTTAAACACATAAGACACACGTAATATGTATCCAATGGTGTTTTTAACATACATTGACCTATAATGGTTTACTTTTATAAATTGTGACTTAGATGGAGAGTTGTTTCATTGCCATTCACACCACATCTTCCTATATCTAATTAGTTTTTATTTTAAGCAATTTAGTTTTAATTTTAAGAAATTTAGTTTTAATTTTAAGAAATTTAGTTGTAATTTTAAGCAATTTAGTTTTAATTTTAAGCAATTTTTTTTAGTATTCAGAATGCAATTACATTTATTTTAACAGGGACAAAACATCCATGTTTCTCAAATGAACAAAGGCTACATATACATTAGTATACCGCTGTTCGAAAGTCATGCATCGATTGAAAGAATACATACTTGATCTACAATATCTTTTTTTTAAACGTATATTTTGTATGTTATGGTTATTTGATAATTGTTATTACAGGAATTGTCAGGTTTCAACGTAAATATATTGTACTAAAATGAAACAGAAAACAAATACATAAATAAACATATTTTGACATGGAAAACGTTTATTCATGTGTACGTTCTTTTAATACATGCCAGTTTTTAGTTGTCTAGTAGACTTTGCTTTCATAAAAAAATGTCTTTATCTTTTATTAATATTATACTAATAATACATACATCCATTTGACTGGTATGTCGACAATGTTTACATGTGATTATAATTGGCAATCAAAATACGCTAATATGTATACGACCAATAACATTTTGACTCGTCTATTCACAATACATTAATGTGTGATTTTAATCTGCAATCATAGTAATCAAGTATGTTCAATTTTAAGATTTCATATAAAAAAGGGACGGCATATTCCAGGGGACATTCATACTCATAGATCGAAAATAAACTGACAACGCTAATAACGCTGATAACGAAAATGACAAACAAACAAATAATAGTACACATGACACAACATGGACGACTAAAGCCTTAACAAAACAAACCCCACCAAAGGGTAAAATGATCCTGCTATTTTTAATCAGTATTCACATATAAAAACATGGACTCTTCAATTATATGTATTAATATTGTCATACCTCGAAAAAACGCAATCATGAAAAGTACATTTTATTTTGAAGTGAGAAGCCAAAAACAGATCATATGTACGGGTATGTATTAAATTTCATTAACATTGTGAAAGGATCTTTCTTATATTCAGAATTAAATAGTTGCAGTGTTAAAATATGCTTTTGAGATATTCAAATCCATGTGCAATTTATTTTTTTATTTGAAAACAAATAGCAAATTGTTGAACCGTTAATGTACAATACATTAAATTACATATTTCAGAGCACATTTTGTTCAAGAAATTGTGACTCTGTGATTGGTGTTATATTTATCATTTCAGATTATTACTGTATTTGATTAGGATTATTAAACATTATTAATTAAACAAGTGACAGCTAAAATTGTTTTACAGTGTTTGTCTAACTAACACTTTTCTTACTTCATATTTTTTGCAGTCAAGGAGTGTCTATGTAAGTAGCATAACTTAGTACTATCATCCTACAATCATCTCCGAATCATTCAATCTTTGAGATGTTACTGTTTAAATAAAAAAAATCAATCTCACATCAATTAGTTGTCAGTTGTGTTTGAGATTGAAGCAAACTAATATTGACAATGAATATTGCAATATATCTTATTGAATTATATTTTAGTTTTTCTATCATTTAAATAAACAACGAAAATCGTCCATATAGATTTATATTTAAAATAGTAGGTTATTGTCTATAAATATACATAGAACGCTTCAAAATGTATTTTGATATGCTTTGAAAAAAACAAAAGATTTCATGCAGTTATGAGCCCTGGTTGTTCTTCAACTTATAACAGATACGAGGATTATCATTGTGTACATGCGCGATTCGTCTACAAATTATTCAAATTCAATAACTATTGCTTTTCGTTAATATTTGGCACTTAAAGGTTAAACATTATTTATTCGTTTCTGCATTCGAGTAAAAAATAAAATACTGCAACAAGTAAGGTGGAGGTCTGACTTGTTTTGGTTTGTTAAAGAATCAAATGATTATTCTTTTGTTTTTTATTGTTTATTCTCAGTTTTTGATATTTTAACTGATATCAACAAGACTTGTATAACAAGTTTCAACGACTGTGTAACCTTCCAAAGCATACACCACATTTTTACATTTTACAATACCTTTAGTTTATTTCAATTGTGTTTTTATAAGTAATATGGAATGAGAACCAAGTAAACCGTACACCAATACATTTTGTATCATTTATTAAAAACGACACTCAACGGAAAATATTATAGGTAAATTTGATGTACAACCACCTCCTGTAAACATCATTTATAATTCAAAACTAGGAACTGTCTCATAAGAAAATATAAAGCAATTGTTTTGAAAACAATTGTTAGGCAGTCTTTCCCCTCTGATGAATGGATAATTGGGGTTTTTTATTGATTGATTTGGAAAAAAAAGGGGGGGGGTATTTGTTTGTTTGTTTGTTTTTGTAAAGGGTCTATATTATTATGTTACCGGAGAAGTTTCATGTTTAGTTTGGAAAGTTTTTCTTTTATTTTAGATACAGCGCGCGCGCAATATTGAGGAGACATCACGTGACGCGGGTTTATATTAAGAAAAACTTAGTCTTTTAATTTCTTTTTAGGTCGGGACCTTGAACAGACAACATGTCTAGAGATGGAATGTACACAATGTAATTTCTTTTGTCATTGTAGGAAATTGACATTTTGATCACAGTTCACCAGCAGTGCATGTTTTGGATTTAATTGTTCCGGTGTAACTTTAATACACATTTAATGATTATTTTTTGATAATGTCCATTTTTCAGCACCTGTTTGTAACACAGATTAGTATTTCAATCTCGGAGCGGACATTTTATTGTAGGTTTTTACTGAGATTGACGGACCTAGCAAGCGATTTTTACGGCATTGCGATTTCTTTTTTCTAGGAAAAGTCTTGAGAGATATCTGCAAAAGGTTTTTTTATGAACCTTCAGTACATGTATGCCCTGCTGACTGCAAATTTTCAGGTCGATTGGACTTGTAGTTTCAGAGAATATGTGGATTTTTTTTCAGAAGAGACGTAAGAACAATAATAAAATAAAAATTTTCTTGAATAATTGAGAGTTTGTTCCTTCAATAAACTGTCATAAATAAACAGTCATACATATTGATTGATTGATTAGTTGGTTGATTGATTGGTTGGTTGGTTGGTTTGTTGGTTGGTTGATTAAACACGTTTGATAGGGTCACTTAGAACAAGGGGAAAAAGACCTCAAGAGACCTTGCATCCCGTATTAAACGCATGACACGGAAACATACATTAAGTGATTGATTGGTTGGTTGGTTGGTTGGTTGGTTGGTTAAACACATTGGTTAAACATGTTGGTTTAACACGTTGGTTAAACACGTTGGCTGGTTAAACACGTTTGATGGGCTCAATTTAAACAAGCGAAAAAAAAACATCTTGGATCCCGTATTTAACACATGAAACGGAAACATGCATTGATTTATTTATTGGTTGGTTGGTTGGTTAAACACGTTGGTTAAACATGTCGGTTAAACACGTAGTTTAAACACGTTGGCTGGTTAAACACGTTTGATAGGCTCAATTTTAACAAACGAAAAAAAACCATCTCGGATCCCGTATTTAACACATGAAACGGAAACATGCATTGATTGATTGATTGGTTGGTTGGTTGGTTAAACACGTTGGTTAAACACGTTGGTTAAACACGTTGGTTAAACATATTGGTTTAACACCTTGGTTAAACATATTGGTTAAACACGTTGGCTGGTTAAACACGTTGGATAGGCTCAATTTAAACAAGCGAAAAAAACCATCTTGGATCCCGTATTTAACACATGAAACGGAAACATGCATTGATTGATTGATTGATTGATTGGTTGGTTGGTTAAACATGAAGGTTAAACACGTTGGTTAAACACGTTGGCTGGTTAAACACGTTAGATAGGCTCAATTTAAACAAGCGAAAAAAACCATCTTGGATCCCGTATTTAACACATGAAACGCAAACATGCATTGATTGGTTGGTTGGTTGGTTGGTTGGTTGGTAGGTTGGTTAAACACGTTGGTTAAACATGTTGGTTAAACACGTTGGTTAAACACGTTGGCTGGTTAACACGTTAGATAGGCTCAATTTAAACGAGCGAAAAAAACCATCTTGGATCCCGTATTTAACACATGAAACGGAAACATGCATTGATTGATTGATTGATTGATTGGTTGGGTGGTTGGTTGGTTAAACATGTTGGTTAAACACGTTGGTTAAACACGTTGGCTGGTTAAACACGTTAGATAGGCTCAATTTAAACGAGCGAAACAAAAACATCTTGGATCCCGTATTTAACACATGAAACGGAAACATGCATTGATTGATTGATTGATTGATTGGTTGGTTGGTTGGTTGGTTGGTTGGTTGGTTGGTTGGTTGGTTGGTTAAACACGTTGGTTAAACACGTTAGTTAAACATATTTGTTAAACATGTTGGTTAAACACGTTTGATAGGCTCAATTAAAACAAGCGAAAAAAAAGAGACGTTGAATCCCGTATCAAACACATGAAACGGAAACATTGATTGATTGATTGATTGATTGATTGATTGATTGATTGGTTGGTTGGTTGGTTGGTTGGTTGGTTGGTTGGTTGGTTGGTTGGTTGAAATTCAAACACACATAAAACTGTTTAAATAGTGCCAAAACCACATAATTTGATGACCTTGACCTTTGACCTTGTGACCTTCGTCAAGGTCATTGCTCCACAAGGTCATTGCAAAAGACCCTATGGGTCAAGGACCTTTGTTTAAGAGTTTTGCCTAAATATGGCTTTTTAAAAACCATCGATGGGAGTTATGTCCCTTACATGATGGTAAAATCAATATAGTCATAATGTAAAAAAGTTGCCCCTTGAAGTACTTAACATTTTTCACTGCTTAAATTTTCTGTATCTATAACCATTCAAGAATTATAGGGAAATCAAAGACATATGAAAATCTAAAATATGACCTTGACCTTTGACCTTGACCTAATTTTCTAAGTTAGGAATCAGGGGACTCAAATAAAAACATTCCAGGGTTATACGGTTAACGGTTTATGAGTTAAAAAAACATACCGACAAATTTATTCCGTAAAGATAGATAACTCCTATAAAATTTCATCGAATCGCTTCGATCCAAATTAGCCAAAATTTTCTGAGGATGTAACGAACATTTTGTAAAAAGAATTTTGTCGCTATCTTTTTTTGTTACGAAGGAGATGCACACACATGATAAACAGTGAATAGGGAGATAACTCTTACAGAGAAAATTGTTCGTCTTAGCAGGGTGAAATTTAAAAGCGCATAAACTATACGATACAATATGAGAAATATCTAAGCGACATATTGCGAAACAAACATTTATCGCAAGAACAAAAGTTGGCGGAAAAAAAAAATAATAATAATAATAATAATAATAATAATAAATATAAAGCAATTGTTTCAAAAACAATTGTTAGGCAGTCTTTCCCCTATGATGAATGGATAATTGATTTTTTTTTATTGATTGATTTGGAAAAAAGGGGGGGAGGGGGGGAGGGGGGTATTTGTTTATTTGTTTGTTTGTTTGCTTTGGTATGGGGTCTATATTATTATGTTACCGGAGAAGTTTCATGTTTAGTTTGGAAAGTTTTTCTTTTATTTTAGATACAGCGCGCGCGCAAGATTGAGGAGACATCACGTGACGCGGGTTTATATTAAGAAAAACTTAGTCTTTTTATTTCTTTTTAGGTCGGGACTTTGAACAGACAACATCTATAGAGATGGAATGTACACAATGTAATTTCTTTTGTCATTGTAGGAAATTGACATTTTGATCACAGTTCACCAGCAGTGCATGTTTTGGATTTAATCGTTCCGGTGTAACTTTAAAACACATTTAATGATTATTTTTTGATAATGTCCATTTTTCAGCACCTGTTTGTAACACAGATTAGTATTTCAATCTCGGAGCGGACATTTTATTGTAGGTTTTTACTGAGATTGACGGACCTAGCAAGCGATTTTTACGGCATTGCGATTTCTTTTTTCTAGGAAAAGTCTTGAGAGATATCTGCAAAAGGTTTTTTTATGAACCTTCAGTACATGTATGCCCTGCTGACTGCAAATTTTCAGGTCGATTGGACTTGTAGTTTCAGAGAATATGTGGATTTTTTTTCAGAAGAGACGTAAGAACAATAATAAAATAAAAATTTTCTTGAATAATTGAGAGTTTGTTCCTTCAATAAACTGTCATAAATAAACAGTCATACATATTGATTGATTGATTAGTTGGTTGATTGATTGGTTGGTTGGTTGGTTTGTTGGTTGGTTGATTAAACACGTTTGATAGGGTCACTTAGAACAAGGGGAAAAAGACCTCAAGAGACCTTGCATCCCGTATTAAACGCATGACACGGAAACATACATTAAGTGATTGATTGGTTGGTTGGTTGGTTGGTTGGTTGGTTAAACACATTGGTTAAACATGTTGGTTTAACACGTTGGTTAAACACGTTGGCTGGTTAAACACGTTTGATGGGCTCAATTTAAACAAGCGAAAAAAAAACATCTTGGATCCCGTATTTAACACATGAAACGGAAACATGCATTGATTTATTTATTGGTTGGTTGGTTGGTTAAACACGTTGGTTAAACATGTCGGTTAAACACGTAGTTTAAACACGTTGGCTGGTTAAACACGTTTGATAGGCTCAATTTTAACAAACGAAAAAAAACCATCTCGGATCCCGTATTTAACACATGAAACGGAAACATGCATTGATTGATTGATTGGTTGGTTGGTTGGTTAAACACGTTGGTTAAACACGTTGGTTAAACACGTTGGTTAAACATATTGGTTTAACACCTTGGTTAAACATATTGGTTAAACACGTTGGCTGGTTAAACACGTTGGATAGGCTCAATTTAAACAAGCGAAAAAAACCATCTTGGATCCCGTATTTAACACATGAAACGGAAACATGCATTGATTGATTGATTGATTGATTGGTTGGTTGGTTAAACATGAAGGTTAAACACGTTGGTTAAACACGTTGGCTGGTTAAACACGTTAGATAGGCTCAATTTAAACAAGCGAAAAAAACCATCTTGGATCCCGTATTTAACACATGAAACGCAAACATGCATTGATTGGTTGGTTGGTTGGTTGGTTGGTTGGTAGGTTGGTTAAACACGTTGGTTAAACATGTTGGTTAAACACGTTGGTTAAACACGTTGGCTGGTTAACACGTTAGATAGGCTCAATTTAAACGAGCGAAAAAAACCATCTTGGATCCCGTATTTAACACATGAAACGGAAACATGCATTGATTGATTGATTGATTGATTGGTTGGGTGGTTGGTTGGTTAAACATGTTGGTTAAACACGTTGGTTAAACACGTTGGCTGGTTAAACACGTTAGATAGGCTCAATTTAAACGAGCGAAACAAAAACATCTTGGATCCCGTATTTAACACATGAAACGGAAACATGCATTGATTGATTGATTGATTGATTGGTTGGTTGGTTGGTTGGTTGGTTGGTTGGTTGGTTGGTTGGTTAAACACGTTGGTTAAACACGTTAGTTAAACATATTTGTTAAACATGTTGGTTAAACACGTTTGATAGGCTCAATTAAAACAAGCGAAAAAAAAGAGACGTTGAATCCCGTATCAAACACATGAAACGGAAACATTGATTGATTGATTGATTGATTGATTGATTGATTGATTGGTTGGTTGGTTGGTTGGTTGGTTGGTTGGTTGGTTGGTTGGTTGGTTGAAATTCAAACACACATAAAACTGTTTAAATAGTGCCAAAACCACATAATTTGATGACCTTGACCTTTGACCTTGTGACCTTCGTCAAGGTCATTGCTCCACAAGGTCATTGCAAAAGACCCTATGGGTCAAGGACCTTTGTTTAAGAGTTTTGCCTAAATATGGCTTTTTAAAAACCATCGATGGGAGTTATGTCCCTTACATGATGGTAAAATCAATATAGTCATAATGTAAAAAAGTTGCCCCTTGAAGTACTTAACATTTTTCACTGCTTAAATTTTCTGTATCTATAACCATTCAAGAATTATAGGGAAATCAAAGACATATGAAAATCTAAAATATGACCTTGACCTTTGACCTTGACCTAATTTTCTAAGTTAGGAATCAGGGGACTCAAATAAAAACATTCCAGGGTTATACGGTTAACGGTTTATGAGTTAAAAAAACATACCGACAAATTTATTCCGTAAAGATAGATAACTCCTATAAAATTTCATCGAATCGCTTCGATCCAAATTAGCCAAAATTTTCTGAGGATGTAACGAACATTTTGTAAAAAGAATTTTGTCGCTATCTTTTTTTGTTACGAAGGAGATGCACACACATGATAAACAGTGAATAGGGAGATAACTCTTACAGAGAAAATTGTTCGTCTTAGCAGGGTGAAATTTAAAAGCGCATAAACTATACGATACAATATGAGAAATATCTAAGCGACATATTGCGAAACAAACATTTATCGCAAGAACAAAAGTTGGCGGAAAAAAAAAATAATAATAATAATAATAATAATAATAAATATAAATCAATTGCTTTAAAAAAGCAATTGTAGGGGGTCTTTCCCCCTTTAAAATTAATTGAATTGGGGGGGGGGGTGTTTGTTTGTTTGTTTGTTTCTGTATGGGGTCTATATTATTGTTACCGGAGAAGTTTTATGTTTAGTTTGGAAAGTTTTTCTTTTATTTTAGGTACAGCGCGCGCGCCACATCACGTGACACGGGTTTATAATAACGAAAAGATAGTCTTTTTATTCCTTTTTAGGTGGGGACTTTGAACAGACAACATGTATAGAGACGGAATGCACACAATGTAATTTCTTTTGTCATTGTAGGAAATTGACATTTTGATGGCAGTTCACAAACAGTGCATGATTTGGATTTATTTGATCCGGTGTAACTTTAAAACACATTTATTGATTATTTTCTGATAATGTACATTTTTCAGCACCTGTTTGTAACACAGATTAGTATTTCAATCTCGGAGCGGACATTTTATTGTAGGCTTTTACTGAAATTTACGGACCTAGCAAGCAATTTTTACGGCATTGCAATTTTTTTTCTCTAGGAAAAGCTTTGAGAGATATCTGCACCAAATTTTTTTACAAACTTTTAGTACATGTATGCCCTGCTGACTGCAAATTTTGAGATCGATTGTATTTGTAGTTTCAGAGTAAATGTGGATTTTTTTTTCAGAAGTGACGCAAGAACAATATTAAATTTCAATTTTTCATGAAACATGATTGATTGATCATGAAACATGATTGATTGATCATGATCATGATCATGATTGATTGATTGATTGATTGATTGATTGGTTGGTTGGTTGGTTGGTTGGTTGGTTGGTTAAACACGTTGGATAGGGCCAATTGAAACAGCGAAAAAGAAACAAAGAAGATCTTGGACCCTATATTAAACACACGAGACGAGACGGAAACATGATTGATTGATCATGATTGATTGATTGATTGATTGATTGATTGATTGATTGATTGATTGATTGATTGATTGGTTGGTTGGTTGGTTGGTTGGTTGGTTGGTTGGTTGGTTGGTTAAACATGTTGGAAAGGGTCAATTGAAACAGCGAAAAAGAAACAAAGGAGATCTTGAACCCTATATTAAACACATGAGACGGAAACATGATTGATTGATTGATTAATCATGATCATGATTGGTTGATTGATCATGATCATGATTTGTTGATTGATCATTATTGATTGATCTTGATTGGTTGGTTGGTTGGCAAACACACATAAAATTCTTCAAGTCGTGCCCCAAATCACATATGTACATGACCTTGACCTTTGACCTTGTGACCTTTGTCAAGGTCATTGCTTCACAATGTCATTGCAAAAGACCCTATGGGTCAAGGACCTTTTGTTTAAGAGTTTTGCCTAATAATGGCTTTTTATAAACCATCAATGGGGGTTATGTCCCTTACATAATGGTAAAACCAATACAGTCATAATGTAACAAAGTTGCCCCTTGAAGTACTGAACAATTTTCACTGCTTAAATTTTCTGTATCTATAACCATTCAAGAATTATAGGGAAATCAAAGACATATGAAAATCTAAAATATGACCTTGACCTTTGACCTTGACCTAATTTTCTAAGTTAGGACCCAGGGGACTCAAATAAAAACATTCCAGGGTTATACGGTTAACGGTTTATCAGTTAAAAAAACATACCGACAAATTTATTCCGTAAAGGTACATAACTCCTATAAAATTTCATCGAATCGCTTCGATCCAAATTAGCCAAAAATTCCTGAGGATGTAACGAACAATTTGTAAAAAGAATTTTGTCGCTTTCTTATTTTGTTACGAAGGAGATGCACACACATGACAAACAGTGAATAGGGAGATAACTCTTACAAAGAAAATGGTTCGGCTTAGCAGGGTGAAATTTAAAAGCGCATAAACTATACGATACAATATGAAAAAAATCTAAGCGACATATTGCGAAACAAACATTTATCGCAAGAACAAAATTTGGCGGAAAAAAAAAATAATAATAATAATAATAATAATAATCAGAACAAATACAATAGGCTTTCCACAGAAAAGTGGAAAGACCTAATAAATATAAAGCAATTGTTTCAAAAACAATTGTTAGGCAGTCTTTCCCCTATGATGAATGGATAATTGATTTTTTTTTATTGATTGATTTGGAAAAAAGGGGGGGAGGGGGGGAGGGGGGTATTTGTTTATTTGTTTGTTTGTTTGCTTTGGTATGGGGTCTATATTATTATGTTACCGGAGAAGTTTCATGTTTAGTTTGGAAAGTTTTTCTTTTATTTTAGATACAGCGCGCGCGCAAGATTGAGGAGACATCACGTGACGCGGGTTTATATTAAGAAAAACTTAGTCTTTTTATTTCTTTTTAGGTCGGGACTTTGAACAGACAACATCTATAGAGATGGAATGTACACAATGTAATTTCTTTTGTCATTGTAGGAAATTGACATTTTGATCACAGTTCACCAGCAGTGCATGTTTTGGATTTAATCGTTCCGGTGTAACTTTAAAACACATTTAATGATTATTTTTTGATAATGTCCATTTTTCAGCACCTGTTTGTAACACAGATTAGTATTTCAATCTCGGAGCGGACATTTTATTGTAGGTTTTTACTGAGATTGACGGACCTAGCAAGCGATTTTTACTGCATTGCCATTTCTTTTTTCTAGGAAAAGTCTTGAGAGATTTCTGCAAATTTTTTTTTTATAAACCTTCAGTACATGTATGCCCTGCTGACTGCAAATTTTCAGGTCGATTGGACTTGTAGTTTCAGAGAATATGTGGATTTTTTTTCAGAAGAGACGTAAGAACAATAATAAAATAAAAATTTTCTTGAATAATTGAGAGTTTGTTCCTTCAATAAACTGTCATAAATAAACAGTCATACATATTGATTGATTGATTAGTTGGTTGATTGATTGATTGATTGGTTGGTTGGTTGGTTTGTTGGTTGGTTGATTAAACACGTTTGATAGGGTCACTTAGAACAAGGGGAAAAGGACCTCAAGAGACCTTGCATCCCGTATTAAACGCATGACACGGAAACATACATTAAGTGATTGATTGGTTGGTTGGTTGGTTAAACACGTTGGTTAAACATGTTGGTTAAACACGTTGGCTGATTAAACACGTTGGTTAAACATGTTGGCTGGTTAAACACGTTGGATAGGCTCTATTTAAACAAGCGAAAAAAAACCCATCTTGGATCCCGTTTTTAACACATGAAACGGAAACATGCATTGATTGGTTGATTGGTTGGTTGGTTGGTTGGTTGGTTGGTTAAACACGTTGCTTAACCATGTTAAATACGTTGGTTAAACATGTTGGTTAAACACGTTGGCTGGTTAAAAACGTTTGATTGGCTCAATTTAAACAAGCGAAAAAAAAACATCTTGGATCCCGTATTTAACACATGAAACGGAAACATGCATGATTTATTGGTTGGTTGGTTGGTTGGTTGGTTGGTTAAACACGTTGGTTAAACATGTTGGTTAAACACGTAGTTTAAACACGTTGGCTGGTTAAACACGTTGGTTAAACACGTTTGATAGGCTCAATTTTAACAAGCGAAAAAAAACCATCTCGGATCCCGTATTTAACACATGAAACGGAAACATGCATTGATTGATTGATTGGTTGGTTGGTTGGTTAAACACTTTGGTTAAACACGTTGGTTAAACACATTGGTTAAAAACATTGGATAGGCTCAAAATTGGATCCCGTATTTAACACATGAAACGGAAACATGCATTGATTGATTGATTGGTTGGTTGGTTGGTTGGTTGGTTGTTTAAACACGTTGGTTAAACATGTCGGTTAAACATGTTGGTTAAACACATTGGTTAAACATATTGGTTAAACACGTTGGCTGGTTAAACACGTTGGATAGGCTCAATTTAAACAAGCGAAAAAAAAAACATCTTGGATCCCGTATTTAACACATGAAACGGAAACATGCATTGATTGATTGATTGATTGGGTGGTTGGTTGGTTGGTTAAACACGTTGGCTGGTTAAACACGTTAGAGAGGCTCAATTTAAACAAGCGAAAAAAACCATCTTGGATCCCGTATTTAACACATGAAACGCAAACATGCATTGATTGATTGGTTGGTTGGTTGGTTGGTTGGTTGGTTAGTTGGTTAAACACGTTGGTTAAACATGTTGGTTAAACACGTTGGTTAAACATGTTGGCTGGTTAAACACGTTAGATAGGCTCAATTTAAACGAGCTAAAAAAACCATCTTGGATCCCGTATTTAACACATGAAACGGAAACATGCATTGATTGATTGATTGATTGATTGGTTGGTTGGGTGGTTAAACATGTTGGTTAAACACGTTGGTTAAACACGTTGGCTGGTTAAACACGTGAGATAGGCTCAATTTAAACGAGCGAAAAAAAACATCTTGGATCCCGTATTTAACACATGAAACGGAAACATGCATTGATTGATTGATTGATTGGTTGGTTGGTTGGTTGGTTAAACACGTTGGTTAAACATGTTGGTTAAACACGTTAGTTAAACATATTTGTTAAACATGTTGGTTAAACACGTTTGATAGGCTCAATTAAAACAAGCGAAAAAAAAGAGACCTTGAATCCCGTATCAAACACATGAAACGGAAACATTGATTGATTGATTGATTGATTGATTGATTGATTGATTGGTTGGTTGGTTGGTTGGTTGGTTGGTTGGTTGGTTGGTTGGTTGAAATTCAAACACACATAAAACTGTTTAAATAGTGCCAAAACCACATAATTTGATGACCTTGACCTTTGACCTTGTGACCTTCGTCAAGGTCATTGCTCCACAAGGTCATTGCAAAAGACCCTATGGGTCAAGGACCTTTGTTTAAGAGTTTTGCCTAAATATGGCTTTTTAAAAACCATCGATGGGAGTTATGTCCCTTACATGATGGTAAAATCAATATAGTCATAATGTAAAAAAGTTGCCCCTTGAAGTACTTAACATTTTTCACTGCTTAAATTTTCTGTATCTATAACCATTCAAGAATTATAGGGAAATCAAAGACATATGAAAATCTAAAATATGACCTTGACCTTTGACCTTGACCTAATTTTCTAAGTTAGGAATCAGGGGACTCAAATAAAAACATTCCAGGGTTATACGGTTAACGGTTTATGAGTTAAAAAGACATACCGACAAATTTATTCCGTAAAGATAGATAACTCCTATAAAATTTCATCGAATCGCTTCGATCCAAATTAGCCAAAATTTTCTGAGGATGTAACGAACAATTTGTAAAAAGAATTTTGTCGCTATCTTTTTTTGTTACGAAGGAGATGCACACACATGATAAACAGTGAATAGGGAGATAACTCTTACAGAGAAAATTGTTCGTCTTAGCAGGGTGAAATTTAAAAGCGCATTAACTATACGATACAATATGAGAAATATCTAAGCGACATATTGCGAAACAAACATTTATCGCAAGAACAAAATTTGGCGGAAAAAAAAAAATAATAATAATAATAATAATAATAATAATCAGAACAAATACAATAAGTCTTTCCACAGAAAAGTGGAAAGACTTAATAATAAATATAAAGCAATTGTTTCAAAAACAATTGTTAGGCAGTCTTTCCCCTATGATGAATGGATAATTGATTTTTTTTTATTGATTGATTTGGAAAAAAGGGGGGGAGGGGGGGAGGGGGGTATTTGTTTATTTGTTTGTTTGTTTGCTTTGGTATGGGGTCTATATTATTATGTTACCGGAGAAGTTTCATGTTTAGTTTGGAAAGTTTTTCTTTTATTTTAGATACAGCGCGCGCGCAAGATTGAGGAGACATCACGTGACGCGGGTTTATATTAAGAAAAACTTAGTCTTTTTATTTCTTTTTAGGTCGGGACTTTGAACAGACAACATCTATAGAGATGGAATGTACACAATGTAATTTCTTTTGTCATTGTAGGAAATTGACATTTTGATCACAGTTCACCAGCAGTGCATGTTTTGGATTTAATCGTTCCGGTGTAACTTTAAAACACATTTAATGATTATTTTTTGATAATGTCCATTTTTCAGCACCTGTTTGTAACACAGATTAGTATTTCAATCTCGGAGCGGACATTTTATTGTAGGTTTTTACTGAGATTGACGGACCTAGCAAGCGATTTTTACTGCATTGCCATTTCTTTTTTCTAGGAAAAGTCTTGAGAGATTTCTGCAAATTTTTTTTTTATAAACCTTCAGTACATGTATGCCCTGCTGACTGCAAATTTTCAGGTCGATTGGACTTGTAGTTTCAGAGAATATGTGGATTTTTTTTCAGAAGAGACGTAAGAACAATAATAAAATAAAAATTTTCTTGAATAATTGAGAGTTTGTTCCTTCAATAAACTGTCATAAATAAACAGTCATACATATTGATTGATTGATTAGTTGGTTGATTGATTGATTGATTGGTTGGTTGGTTGGTTTGTTGGTTGGTTGATTAAACACGTTTGATAGGGTCACTTAGAACAAGGGGAAAAGGACCTCAAGAGACCTTGCATCCCGTATTAAACGCATGACACGGAAACATACATTAAGTGATTGATTGGTTGGTTGGTTGGTTAAACACGTTGGTTAAACATGTTGGTTAAACACGTTGGCTGATTAAACACGTTGGTTAAACATGTTGGCTGGTTAAACACGTTGGATAGGCTCTATTTAAACAAGCGAAAAAAAACCCATCTTGGATCCCGTTTTTAACACATGAAACGGAAACATGCATTGATTGGTTGATTGGTTGGTTGGTTGGTTGGTTGGTTGGTTAAACACGTTGCTTAACCATGTTAAATACGTTGGTTAAACATGTTGGTTAAACACGTTGGCTGGTTAAAAACGTTTGATTGGCTCAATTTAAACAAGCGAAAAAAAAACATCTTGGATCCCGTATTTAACACATGAAACGGAAACATGCATGATTTATTGGTTGGTTGGTTGGTTGGTTGGTTGGTTAAACACGTTGGTTAAACATGTTGGTTAAACACGTAGTTTAAACACGTTGGCTGGTTAAACACGTTGGTTAAACACGTTTGATAGGCTCAATTTTAACAAGCGAAAAAAAACCATCTCGGATCCCGTATTTAACACATGAAACGGAAACATGCATTGATTGATTGATTGGTTGGTTGGTTGGTTAAACACTTTGGTTAAACACGTTGGTTAAACACATTGGTTAAAAACATTGGATAGGCTCAAAATTGGATCCCGTATTTAACACATGAAACGGAAACATGCATTGATTGATTGATTGGTTGGTTGGTTGGTTGGTTGGTTGTTTAAACACGTTGGTTAAACATGTCGGTTAAACATGTTGGTTAAACACATTGGTTAAACATATTGGTTAAACACGTTGGCTGGTTAAACACGTTGGATAGGCTCAATTTAAACAAGCGAAAAAAAAAACATCTTGGATCCCGTATTTAACACATGAAACGGAAACATGCATTGATTGATTGATTGATTGGGTGGTTGGTTGGTTGGTTAAACACGTTGGCTGGTTAAACACGTTAGAGAGGCTCAATTTAAACAAGCGAAAAAAACCATCTTGGATCCCGTATTTAACACATGAAACGCAAACATGCATTGATTGATTGGTTGGTTGGTTGGTTGGTTGGTTGGTTAGTTGGTTAAACACGTTGGTTAAACATGTTGGTTAAACACGTTGGTTAAACATGTTGGCTGGTTAAACACGTTAGATAGGCTCAATTTAAACGAGCTAAAAAAACCATCTTGGATCCCGTATTTAACACATGAAACGGAAACATGCATTGATTGATTGATTGATTGATTGGTTGGTTGGGTGGTTAAACATGTTGGTTAAACACGTTGGTTAAACACGTTGGCTGGTTAAACACGTGAGATAGGCTCAATTTAAACGAGCGAAAAAAAAACATCTTGGATCCCGTATTTAACACATGAAACGGAAACATGCATTGATTGATTGATTGATTGGTTGGTTGGTTGGTTGGTTAAACACGTTGGTTAAACATGTTGGTTAAACACGTTAGTTAAACATATTTGTTAAACATGTTGGTTAAACACGTTTGATAGGCTCAATTAAAACAAGCGAAAAAAAAGAGACCTTGAATCCCGTATCAAACACATGAAACGGAAACATTGATTGATTGATTGATTGATTGATTGATTGATTGATTGGTTGGTTGGTTGGTTGGTTGGTTGGTTGGTTGGTTGGTTGGTTGAAATTCAAACACACATAAAACTGTTTAAATAGTGCCAAAACCACATAATTTGATGACCTTGACCTTTGACCTTGTGACCTTCGTCAAGGTCATTGCTCCACAAGGTCATTGCAAAAGACCCTATGGGTCAAGGACCTTTGTTTAAGAGTTTTGCCTAAATATGGCTTTTTAAAAACCATCGATGGGAGTTATGTCCCTTACATGATGGTAAAATCAATATAGTCATAATGTAAAAAAGTTGCCCCTTGAAGTACTTAACATTTTTCACTGCTTAAATTTTCTGTATCTATAACCATTCAAGAATTATAGGGAAATCAAAGACATATGAAAATCTAAAATATGACCTTGACCTTTGACCTTGACCTAATTTTCTAAGTTAGGAATCAGGGGACTCAAATAAAAACATTCCAGGGTTATACGGTTAACGGTTTATGAGTTAAAAAAACATACCGACAAATTTATTCCGTAAAGATAGATAACTCCTATAAAATTTCATCGAATCGCTTCGATCCAAATTAGCCAAAATTTTCTGAGGATGTAACGAACAATTTGTAAAAAGAATTTTGTCGCTATCTTTTTTTGTTACGAAGGAGATGCACACACATGATAAACAGTGAATAGGGAGATAACTCTTACAGAGAAAATTGTTCGTCTTAGCAGGGTGAAATTTAAAAGCGCATTAACTATACGATACAATATGAGAAATATCTAAGCGACATATTGCGAAACAAACATTTATCGCAAGAACAAAATTTGGCGGAAAAAAAAAAATAATAATAATAATAATAATAATAATAATCAGAACAAATACAATAAGTCTTTCCACAGAAAAGTGGAAAGACTTAATAATAAATATAAAGCAATTGTTTCAAAAACAATTGTTAGGCAGTCTTTCCCCTATGATGAATGGATAATTGATTTTTTTTATTGATTGATTTGGAAAAAAGGGGGGGAGGGGGGGAGGGGGGTATTTGTTTATTTGTTTGTTTGTTTGCTTTGGTATGGGGTCTATATTATTATGTTACCGGAGAAGTTTCATGTTTAGTTTGGAAAGTTTTTCTTTTATTTTAGATACAGCGCGCGCGCAAGATTGAGGAGACATCACGTGACGCGGGTTTATATTAAGAAAAACTTAGTCTTTTTATTTCTTTTTAGGTCGGGACTTTGAACAGACAACATCTATAGAGATGGAATGTACACAATGTAATTTCTTTTGTCATTGTAGGAAATTGACATTTTGATCACAGTTCACCAGCAGTGCATGTTTTGGATTTAATCGTTCCGGTGTAACTTTAAAACACATTTAATGATTATTTTTTGATAATGTCCATTTTTCAGCACCTGTTTGTAACACAGATTAGTATTTCAATCTCGGAGCGGACATTTTATTGTAGGTTTTTACTGAGATTGACGGACCTAGCAAGCGATTTTTACTGCATTGCCATTTCTTTTTTCTAGGAAAAGTCTTGAGAGATTTCTGCAAATTTTTTTTTTATAAACCTTCAGTACATGTATGCCCTGCTGACTGCAAATTTTCAGGTCGATTGGACTTGTAGTTTCAGAGAATATGTGGATTTTTTTTCAGAAGAGACGTAAGAACAATAATAAAATAAAAATTTTCTTGAATAATTGAGAGTTTGTTCCTTCAATAAACTGTCATAAATAAACAGTCATACATATTGATTGATTGATTAGTTGGTTGATTGATTGATTGATTGGTTGGTTGGTTGGTTTGTTGGTTGGTTGATTAAACACGTTTGATAGGGTCACTTAGAACAAGGGGAAAAGGACCTCAAGAGACCTTGCATCCCGTATTAAACGCATGACACGGAAACATACATTAAGTGATTGATTGGTTGGTTGGTTGGTTAAACACGTTGGTTAAACATGTTGGTTAAACACGTTGGCTGATTAAACACGTTGGTTAAACATGTTGGCTGGTTAAACACGTTGGATAGGCTCTATTTAAACAAGCGAAAAAAAACCCATCTTGGATCCCGTTTTTAACACATGAAACGGAAACATGCATTGATTGGTTGATTGGTTGGTTGGTTGGTTGGTTGGTTGGTTAAACACGTTGCTTAACCATGTTAAATACGTTGGTTAAACATGTTGGTTAAACACGTTGGCTGGTTAAAAACGTTTGATTGGCTCAATTTAAACAAGCGAAAAAAAAACATCTTGGATCCCGTATTTAACACATGAAACGGAAACATGCATGATTTATTGGTTGGTTGGTTGGTTGGTTGGTTGGTTAAACACGTTGGTTAAACATGTTGGTTAAACACGTAGTTTAAACACGTTGGCTGGTTAAACACGTTGGTTAAACACGTTTGATAGGCTCAATTTTAACAAGCGAAAAAAAACCATCTCGGATCCCGTATTTAACACATGAAACGGAAACATGCATTGATTGATTGATTGGTTGGTTGGTTGGTTAAACACTTTGGTTAAACACGTTGGTTAAACACATTGGTTAAAAACATTGGATAGGCTCAAAATTGGATCCCGTATTTAACACATGAAACGGAAACATGCATTGATTGATTGATTGGTTGGTTGGTTGGTTGGTTGGTTGTTTAAACACGTTGGTTAAACATGTCGGTTAAACATGTTGGTTAAACACATTGGTTAAACATATTGGTTAAACACGTTGGCTGGTTAAACACGTTGGATAGGCTCAATTTAAACAAGCGAAAAAAAAAACATCTTGGATCCCGTATTTAACACATGAAACGGAAACATGCATTGATTGATTGATTGATTGGGTGGTTGGTTGGTTGGTTAAACACGTTGGCTGGTTAAACACGTTAGAGAGGCTCAATTTAAACAAGCGAAAAAAACCATCTTGGATCCCGTATTTAACACATGAAACGCAAACATGCATTGATTGATTGGTTGGTTGGTTGGTTGGTTGGTTGGTTAGTTGGTTAAACACGTTGGTTAAACATGTTGGTTAAACACGTTGGTTAAACATGTTGGCTGGTTAAACACGTTAGATAGGCTCAATTTAAACGAGCTAAAAAAACCATCTTGGATCCCGTATTTAACACATGAAACGGAAACATGCATTGATTGATTGATTGATTGATTGGTTGGTTGGGTGGTTAAACATGTTGGTTAAACACGTTGGTTAAACACGTTGGCTGGTTAAACACGTGAGATAGGCTCAATTTAAACGAGCGAAAAAAAAACATCTTGGATCCCGTATTTAACACATGAAACGGAAACATGCATTGATTGATTGATTGATTGGTTGGTTGGTTGGTTGGTTAAACACGTTGGTTAAACATGTTGGTTAAACACGTTAGTTAAACATATTTGTTAAACATGTTGGTTAAACACGTTTGATAGGCTCAATTAAAACAAGCGAAAAAAAAGAGACCTTGAATCCCGTATCAAACACATGAAACGGAAACATTGATTGATTGATTGATTGATTGATTGATTGATTGATTGGTTGGTTGGTTGGTTGGTTGGTTGGTTGGTTGGTTGGTTGGTTGAAATTCAAACACACATAAAACTGTTTAAATAGTGCCAAAACCACATAATTTGATGACCTTGACCTTTGACCTTGTGACCTTCGTCAAGGTCATTGCTCCACAAGGTCATTGCAAAAGACCCTATGGGTCAAGGACCTTTGTTTAAGAGTTTTGCCTAAATATGGCTTTTTAAAAACCATCGATGGGAGTTATGTCCCTTACATGATGGTAAAATCAATATAGTCATAATGTAAAAAAGTTGCCCCTTGAAGTACTTAACATTTTTCACTGCTTAAATTTTCTGTATCTATAACCATTCAAGAATTATAGGGAAATCAAAGACATATGAAAATCTAAAATATGACCTTGACCTTTGACCTTGACCTAATTTTCTAAGTTAGGAATCAGGGGACTCAAATAAAAACATTCCAGGGTTATACGGTTAACGGTTTATGAGTTAAAAAAACATACCGACAAATTTATTCCGTAAAGATAGATAACTCCTATAAAATTTCATCGAATCGCTTCGATCCAAATTAGCCAAAATTTTCTGAGGATGTAACGAACAATTTGTAAAAAGAATTTTGTCGCTATCTTTTTTTGTTACGAAGGAGATGCACACACATGATAAACAGTGAATAGGGAGATAACTCTTACAGAGAAAATTGTTCGTCTTAGCAGGGTGAAATTTAAAAGCGCATTAACTATACGATACAATATGAGAAATATCTAAGCGACATATTGCGAAACAAACATTTATCGCAAGAACAAAATTTGGCGGAAAAAAAAAAATAATAATAATAATAATAATAATAATAATCAGAACAAATACAATAAGTCTTTCCACAGAAAAGTGGAAAGACTTAATAATAAATATAAAGCAATTGTTTCAAAAACAATTGTTAGGCAGTCTTTCCCCTATGATGAATGGATAATTGATTTTTTTTATTGATTGATTTGGAAAAAAGGGGGGGAGGGGGGGAGGGGGGTATTTGTTTATTTGTTTGTTTGTTTGCTTTGGTATGGGGTCTATATTATTATGTTACCGGAGAAGTTTCATGTTTAGTTTGGAAAGTTTTTCTTTTATTTTAGATACAGCGCGCGCGCAAGATTGAGGAGACATCACGTGACGCGGGTTTATATTAAGAAAAACTTAGTCTTTTTATTTCTTTTTAGGTCGGGACTTTGAACAGACAACATCTATAGAGATGGAATGTACACAATGTAATTTCTTTTGTCATTGTAGGAAATTGACATTTTGATCACAGTTCACCAGCAGTGCATGTTTTGGATTTAATCGTTCCGGTGTAACTTTAAAACACATTTAATGATTATTTTTTGATAATGTCCATTTTTCAGCACCTGTTTGTAACACAGATTAGTATTTCAATCTCGGAGCGGACATTTTATTGTAGGTTTTTACTGAGATTGACGGACCTAGCAAGCGATTTTTACTGCATTGCCATTTCTTTTTTCTAGGAAAAGTCTTGAGAGATTTCTGCAAATTTTTTTTTTATAAACCTTCAGTACATGTATGCCCTGCTGACTGCAAATTTTCAGGTCGATTGGACTTGTAGTTTCAGAGAATATGTGGATTTTTTTTCAGAAGAGACGTAAGAACAATAATAAAATAAAAATTTTCTTGAATAATTGAGAGTTTGTTCCTTCAATAAACTGTCATAAATAAACAGTCATACATATTGATTGATTGATTAGTTGGTTGATTGATTGATTGATTGGTTGGTTGGTTGGTTTGTTGGTTGGTTGATTAAACACGTTTGATAGGGTCACTTAGAACAAGGGGAAAAGGACCTCAAGAGACCTTGCATCCCGTATTAAACGCATGACACGGAAACATACATTAAGTGATTGATTGGTTGGTTGGTTGGTTAAACACGTTGGTTAAACATGTTGGTTAAACACGTTGGCTGATTAAACACGTTGGTTAAACATGTTGGCTGGTTAAACACGTTGGATAGGCTCTATTTAAACAAGCGAAAAAAAACCCATCTTGGATCCCGTTTTTAACACATGAAACGGAAACATGCATTGATTGGTTGATTGGTTGGTTGGTTGGTTGGTTGGTTGGTTAAACACGTTGCTTAACCATGTTAAATACGTTGGTTAAACATGTTGGTTAAACACGTTGGCTGGTTAAAAACGTTTGATTGGCTCAATTTAAACAAGCGAAAAAAAAACATCTTGGATCCCGTATTTAACACATGAAACGGAAACATGCATGATTTATTGGTTGGTTGGTTGGTTGGTTGGTTGGTTAAACACGTTGGTTAAACATGTTGGTTAAACACGTAGTTTAAACACGTTGGCTGGTTAAACACGTTGGTTAAACACGTTTGATAGGCTCAATTTTAACAAGCGAAAAAAAACCATCTCGGATCCCGTATTTAACACATGAAACGGAAACATGCATTGATTGATTGATTGGTTGGTTGGTTGGTTAAACACTTTGGTTAAACACGTTGGTTAAACACATTGGTTAAAAACATTGGATAGGCTCAAAATTGGATCCCGTATTTAACACATGAAACGGAAACATGCATTGATTGATTGATTGGTTGGTTGGTTGGTTGGTTGGTTGTTTAAACACGTTGGTTAAACATGTCGGTTAAACATGTTGGTTAAACACATTGGTTAAACATATTGGTTAAACACGTTGGCTGGTTAAACACGTTGGATAGGCTCAATTTAAACAAGCGAAAAAAAAAACATCTTGGATCCCGTATTTAACACATGAAACGGAAACATGCATTGATTGATTGATTGATTGGGTGGTTGGTTGGTTGGTTAAACACGTTGGCTGGTTAAACACGTTAGAGAGGCTCAATTTAAACAAGCGAAAAAAACCATCTTGGATCCCGTATTTAACACATGAAACGCAAACATGCATTGATTGATTGGTTGGTTGGTTGGTTGGTTGGTTGGTTAGTTGGTTAAACACGTTGGTTAAACATGTTGGTTAAACACGTTGGTTAAACATGTTGGCTGGTTAAACACGTTAGATAGGCTCAATTTAAACGAGCTAAAAAAACCATCTTGGATCCCGTATTTAACACATGAAACGGAAACATGCATTGATTGATTGATTGATTGATTGGTTGGTTGGGTGGTTAAACATGTTGGTTAAACACGTTGGTTAAACACGTTGGCTGGTTAAACACGTGAGATAGGCTCAATTTAAACGAGCGAAAAAAAAACATCTTGGATCCCGTATTTAACACATGAAACGGAAACATGCATTGATTGATTGATTGATTGGTTGGTTGGTTGGTTGGTTAAACACGTTGGTTAAACATGTTGGTTAAACACGTTAGTTAAACATATTTGTTAAACATGTTGGTTAAACACGTTTGATAGGCTCAATTAAAACAAGCGAAAAAAAAGAGACCTTGAATCCCGTATCAAACACATGAAACGGAAACATTGATTGATTGATTGATTGATTGATTGATTGATTGATTGGTTGGTTGGTTGGTTGGTTGGTTGGTTGGTTGGTTGGTTGGTTGAAATTCAAACACACATAAAACTGTTTAAATAGTGCCAAAACCACATAATTTGATGACCTTGACCTTTGACCTTGTGACCTTCGTCAAGGTCATTGCTCCACAAGGTCATTGCAAAAGACCCTATGGGTCAAGGACCTTTGTTTAAGAGTTTTGCCTAAATATGGCTTTTTAAAAACCATCGATGGGAGTTATGTCCCTTACATGATGGTAAAATCAATATAGTCATAATGTAAAAAAGTTGCCCCTTGAAGTACTTAACATTTTTCACTGCTTAAATTTTCTGTATCTATAACCATTCAAGAATTATAGGGAAATCAAAGACATATGAAAATCTAAAATATGACCTTGACCTTTGACCTTGACCTAATTTTCTAAGTTAGGAATCAGGGGACTCAAATAAAAACATTCCAGGGTTATACGGTTAACGGTTTATGAGTTAAAAAAACATACCGACAAATTTATTCCGTAAAGATAGATAACTCCTATAAAATTTCATCGAATCGCTTCGATCCAAATTAGCCAAAATTTTCTGAGGATGTAACGAACAATTTGTAAAAAGAATTTTGTCGCTATCTTTTTTTGTTACGAAGGAGATGCACACACATGATAAACAGTGAATAGGGAGATAACTCTTACAGAGAAAATTGTTCGTCTTAGCAGGGTGAAATTTAAAAGCGCATTAACTATACGATACAATATGAGAAATATCTAAGCGACATATTGCGAAACAAACATTTATCGCAAGAACAAAATTTGGCGGAAAAAAAAAAATAATAATAATAATAATAATAATAATAATCAGAACAAATACAATAAGTCTTTCCACAGAAAAGTGGAAAGACTTAATAATAAATATAAAGCAATTGTTTCAAAAACAATTGTTAGGCAGTCTTTCCCCTATGATGAATGGATAATTGATTTTTTTTATTGATTGATTTGGAAAAAAGGGGGGGAGGGGGGGAGGGGGGTATTTGTTTATTTGTTTGTTTGTTTGCTTTGGTATGGGGTCTATATTATTATGTTACCGGAGAAGTTTCATGTTTAGTTTGGAAAGTTTTTCTTTTATTTTAGATACAGCGCGCGCGCAAGATTGAGGAGACATCACGTGACGCGGGTTTATATTAAGAAAAACTTAGTCTTTTTATTTCTTTTTAGGTCGGGACTTTGAACAGACAACATCTATAGAGATGGAATGTACACAATGTAATTTCTTTTGTCATTGTAGGAAATTGACATTTTGATCACAGTTCACCAGCAGTGCATGTTTTGGATTTAATCGTTCCGGTGTAACTTTAAAACACATTTAATGATTATTTTTTGATAATGTCCATTTTTCAGCACCTGTTTGTAACACAGATTAGTATTTCAATCTCGGAGCGGACATTTTATTGTAGGTTTTTACTGAGATTGACGGACCTAGCAAGCGATTTTTACTGCATTGCCATTTCTTTTTTCTAGGAAAAGTCTTGAGAGATTTCTGCAAATTTTTTTTTTATAAACCTTCAGTACATGTATGCCCTGCTGACTGCAAATTTTCAGGTCGATTGGACTTGTAGTTTCAGAGAATATGTGGATTTTTTTTCAGAAGAGACGTAAGAACAATAATAAAATAAAAATTTTCTTGAATAATTGAGAGTTTGTTCCTTCAATAAACTGTCATAAATAAACAGTCATACATATTGATTGATTGATTAGTTGGTTGATTGATTGATTGATTGGTTGGTTGGTTGGTTTGTTGGTTGGTTGATTAAACACGTTTGATAGGGTCACTTAGAACAAGGGGAAAAGGACCTCAAGAGACCTTGCATCCCGTATTAAACGCATGACACGGAAACATACATTAAGTGATTGATTGGTTGGTTGGTTGGTTAAACACGTTGGTTAAACATGTTGGTTAAACACGTTGGCTGATTAAACACGTTGGTTAAACATGTTGGCTGGTTAAACACGTTGGATAGGCTCTATTTAAACAAGCGAAAAAAAACCCATCTTGGATCCCGTTTTTAACACATGAAACGGAAACATGCATTGATTGGTTGATTGGTTGGTTGGTTGGTTGGTTGGTTGGTTAAACACGTTGCTTAACCATGTTAAATACGTTGGTTAAACATGTTGGTTAAACACGTTGGCTGGTTAAAAACGTTTGATTGGCTCAATTTAAACAAGCGAAAAAAAAACATCTTGGATCCCGTATTTAACACATGAAACGGAAACATGCATGATTTATTGGTTGGTTGGTTGGTTGGTTGGTTGGTTAAACACGTTGGTTAAACATGTTGGTTAAACACGTAGTTTAAACACGTTGGCTGGTTAAACACGTTGGTTAAACACGTTTGATAGGCTCAATTTTAACAAGCGAAAAAAAACCATCTCGGATCCCGTATTTAACACATGAAACGGAAACATGCATTGATTGATTGATTGGTTGGTTGGTTGGTTAAACACTTTGGTTAAACACGTTGGTTAAACACATTGGTTAAAAACATTGGATAGGCTCAAAATTGGATCCCGTATTTAACACATGAAACGGAAACATGCATTGATTGATTGATTGGTTGGTTGGTTGGTTGGTTGGTTGTTTAAACACGTTGGTTAAACATGTCGGTTAAACATGTTGGTTAAACACATTGGTTAAACATATTGGTTAAACACGTTGGCTGGTTAAACACGTTGGATAGGCTCAATTTAAACAAGCGAAAAAAAAAACATCTTGGATCCCGTATTTAACACATGAAACGGAAACATGCATTGATTGATTGATTGATTGGGTGGTTGGTTGGTTGGTTAAACACGTTGGCTGGTTAAACACGTTAGAGAGGCTCAATTTAAACAAGCGAAAAAAACCATCTTGGATCCCGTATTTAACACATGAAACGCAAACATGCATTGATTGATTGGTTGGTTGGTTGGTTGGTTGGTTGGTTAGTTGGTTAAACACGTTGGTTAAACATGTTGGTTAAACACGTTGGTTAAACATGTTGGCTGGTTAAACACGTTAGATAGGCTCAATTTAAACGAGCTAAAAAAACCATCTTGGATCCCGTATTTAACACATGAAACGGAAACATGCATTGATTGATTGATTGATTGATTGGTTGGTTGGGTGGTTAAACATGTTGGTTAAACACGTTGGTTAAACACGTTGGCTGGTTAAACACGTGAGATAGGCTCAATTTAAACGAGCGAAAAAAAAACATCTTGGATCCCGTATTTAACACATGAAACGGAAACATGCATTGATTGATTGATTGATTGGTTGGTTGGTTGGTTGGTTAAACACGTTGGTTAAACATGTTGGTTAAACACGTTAGTTAAACATATTTGTTAAACATGTTGGTTAAACACGTTTGATAGGCTCAATTAAAACAAGCGAAAAAAAAGAGACCTTGAATCCCGTATCAAACACATGAAACGGAAACATTGATTGATTGATTGATTGATTGATTGATTGATTGATTGGTTGGTTGGTTGGTTGGTTGGTTGGTTGGTTGGTTGGTTGGTTGAAATTCAAACACACATAAAACTGTTTAAATAGTGCCAAAACCACATAATTTGATGACCTTGACCTTTGACCTTGTGACCTTCGTCAAGGTCATTGCTCCACAAGGTCATTGCAAAAGACCCTATGGGTCAAGGACCTTTGTTTAAGAGTTTTGCCTAAATATGGCTTTTTAAAAACCATCGATGGGAGTTATGTCCCTTACATGATGGTAAAATCAATATAGTCATAATGTAAAAAAGTTGCCCCTTGAAGTACTTAACATTTTTCACTGCTTAAATTTTCTGTATCTATAACCATTCAAGAATTATAGGGAAATCAAAGACATATGAAAATCTAAAATATGACCTTGACCTTTGACCTTGACCTAATTTTCTAAGTTAGGAATCAGGGGACTCAAATAAAAACATTCCAGGGTTATACGGTTAACGGTTTATGAGTTAAAAAAACATACCGACAAATTTATTCCGTAAAGATAGATAACTCCTATAAAATTTCATCGAATCGCTTCGATCCAAATTAGCCAAAATTTTCTGAGGATGTAACGAACAATTTGTAAAAAGAATTTTGTCGCTATCTTTTTTTGTTACGAAGGAGATGCACACACATGATAAACAGTGAATAGGGAGATAACTCTTACAGAGAAAATTGTTCGTCTTAGCAGGGTGAAATTTAAAAGCGCATTAACTATACGATACAATATGAGAAATATCTAAGCGACATATTGCGAAACAAACATTTATCGCAAGAACAAAATTTGGCGGAAAAAAAAAAATAATAATAATAATAATAATAATAATAATCAGAACAAATACAATAAGTCTTTCCACAGAAAAGTGGAAAGACTTAATAATAAATATAAAGCAATTGTTTCAAAAACAATTGTTAGGCAGTCTTTCCCCTATGATGAATGGATAATTGATTTTTTTTATTGATTGATTTGGAAAAAAGGGGGGGAGGGGGGGAGGGGGGTATTTGTTTATTTGTTTGTTTGTTTGCTTTGGTATGGGGTCTATATTATTATGTTACCGGAGAAGTTTCATGTTTAGTTTGGAAAGTTTTTCTTTTATTTTAGATACAGCGCGCGCGCAAGATTGAGGAGACATCACGTGACGCGGGTTTATATTAAGAAAAACTTAGTCTTTTTATTTCTTTTTAGGTCGGGACTTTGAACAGACAACATCTATAGAGATGGAATGTACACAATGTAATTTCTTTTGTCATTGTAGGAAATTGACATTTTGATCACAGTTCACCAGCAGTGCATGTTTTGGATTTAATCGTTCCGGTGTAACTTTAAAACACATTTAATGATTATTTTTTGATAATGTCCATTTTTCAGCACCTGTTTGTAACACAGATTAGTATTTCAATCTCGGAGCGGACATTTTATTGTAGGTTTTTACTGAGATTGACGGACCTAGCAAGCGATTTTTACTGCATTGCCATTTCTTTTTTCTAGGAAAAGTCTTGAGAGATTTCTGCAAATTTTTTTTTTATAAACCTTCAGTACATGTATGCCCTGCTGACTGCAAATTTTCAGGTCGATTGGACTTGTAGTTTCAGAGAATATGTGGATTTTTTTTCAGAAGAGACGTAAGAACAATAATAAAATAAAAATTTTCTTGAATAATTGAGAGTTTGTTCCTTCAATAAACTGTCATAAATAAACAGTCATACATATTGATTGATTGATTAGTTGGTTGATTGATTGATTGATTGGTTGGTTGGTTGGTTTGTTGGTTGGTTGATTAAACACGTTTGATAGGGTCACTTAGAACAAGGGGAAAAGGACCTCAAGAGACCTTGCATCCCGTATTAAACGCATGACACGGAAACATACATTAAGTGATTGATTGGTTGGTTGGTTGGTTAAACACGTTGGTTAAACATGTTGGTTAAACACGTTGGCTGATTAAACACGTTGGTTAAACATGTTGGCTGGTTAAACACGTTGGATAGGCTCTATTTAAACAAGCGAAAAAAAACCCATCTTGGATCCCGTTTTTAACACATGAAACGGAAACATGCATTGATTGGTTGATTGGTTGGTTGGTTGGTTGGTTGGTTGGTTAAACACGTTGCTTAACCATGTTAAATACGTTGGTTAAACATGTTGGTTAAACACGTTGGCTGGTTAAAAACGTTTGATTGGCTCAATTTAAACAAGCGAAAAAAAAACATCTTGGATCCCGTATTTAACACATGAAACGGAAACATGCATGATTTATTGGTTGGTTGGTTGGTTGGTTGGTTGGTTAAACACGTTGGTTAAACATGTTGGTTAAACACGTAGTTTAAACACGTTGGCTGGTTAAACACGTTGGTTAAACACGTTTGATAGGCTCAATTTTAACAAGCGAAAAAAAACCATCTCGGATCCCGTATTTAACACATGAAACGGAAACATGCATTGATTG
Organism: Mytilus galloprovincialis; assembly: GCA_037788925.1. Classification (NCBI taxonomy): domain Eukaryota; kingdom Metazoa; phylum Mollusca; class Bivalvia; order Mytilida; family Mytilidae; genus Mytilus; species Mytilus galloprovincialis. Next base: position 78,171,178 of record CM075336.1, read on the forward strand.
ATTGATTGGTTGATTGGTTGGTTAAACACTTTGGTTAAACACGTTGGTTAAACACATTGGTTAAAAACATTGGATAGGCTCAAAATTGGATCCCGTATTTAACACATGAAACGGAAACATGCATTGATTGATTGATTGGTTGGTTGGTTGGTTGGTTGGTTGTTTAAACACGTTGGTTAAACATGTCGGTTAAACATGTTGGTTAAACACATTGGTTAAACATATTGGTTAAACACGTTGGCTGGTTAAACACGTTGGATAGGCTCAATTTAAACAAGCGAAAAAAAAAACATCTTGGATCCCGTATTTAACACATGAAACGGAAACATGCATTGATTGATTGATTGATTGGGTGGTTGGTTGGTTGGTTAAACACGTTGGCTGGTTAAACACGTTAGAGAGGCTCAATTTAAACAAGCGAAAAAAACCATCTTGGATCCCGTATTTAACACATGAAACGCAAACATGCATTGATTGATTGGTTGGTTGGTTGGTTGGTTGGTTGGTTAGTTGGTTAAACACGTTGGTTAAACATGTTGGTTAAACACGTTGGTTAAACATGTTGGCTGGTTAAACACGTTAGATAGGCTCAATTTAAACGAGCTAAAAAAACCATCTTGGATCCCGTATTTAACACATGAAACGGAAACATGCATTGATTGATTGATTGATTGATTGGTTGGTTGGGTGGTTAAACATGTTGGTTAAACACGTTGGTTAAACACGTTGGCTGGTTAAACACGTGAGATAGGCTCAATTTAAACGAGCGAAAAAAAAACATCTTGGATCCCGTATTTAACACATGAAACGGAAACATGCATTGATTGATTGATTGATTGGTTGGTTGGTTGGTTGGTTAAACACGTTGGTTAAACATGTTGGTTAAACACGTTAGTTAAACATATTTGTTAAACATGTTGGTTAAACACGTTTGATAGGCTCAATTAAAACAAGCGAAAAAAAAGAGACCTTGAATCCCGTATCAAACACATGAAACGGAAACATTGATTGATTGATTGATTGATTGATTGATTGATTGATTGGTTGGTTGGTTGGTTGGTTGGTTGGTTGGTTGGTTGGTTGGTTGAAATTCAAACACACATAAAACTGTTTAAATAGTGCCAAAACCACATAATTTGATGACCTTGACCTTTGACCTTGTGACCTTCGTCAAGGTCATTGCTCCACAAGGTCATTGCAAAAGACCCTATGGGTCAAGGACCTTTGTTTAAGAGTTTTGCCTAAATATGGCTTTTTAAAAACCATCGATGGGAGTTATGTCCCTTACATGATGGTAAAATCAATATAGTCATAATGTAAAAAAGTTGCCCCTTGAAGTACTTAACATTTTTCACTGCTTAAATTTTCTGTATCTATAACCATTCAAGAATTATAGGGAAATCAAAGACATATGAAAATCTAAAATATGACCTTGACCTTTGACCTTGACCTAATTTTCTAAGTTAGGAATCAGGGGACTCAAATAAAAACATTCCAGGGTTATACGGTTAACGGTTTATGAGTTAAAAAAACATACCGACAAATTTATTCCGTAAAGATAGATAACTCCTATAAAATTTCATCGAATCGCTTCGATCCAAATTAGCCAAAATTTTCTGAGGATGTAACGAACAATTTGTAAAAAGAATTTTGTCGCTATCTTTTTTTGTTACGAAGGAGATGCACACACATGATAAACAGTGAATAGGGAGATAACTCTTACAGAGAAAATTGTTCGTCTTAGCAGGGTGAAATTTAAAAGCGCATTAACTATACGATACAATATGAGAAATATCTAAGCGACATATTGCGAAACAAACATTTATCGCAAGAACAAAATTTGGCGGAAAAAAAAAAATAATAATAATAATAATAATAATAATAATCAGAACAAATACAATAAGTCTTTCCACAGAAAAGTGGAAAGACTTAATAATAAATATAAAGCAATTGTTTCAAAAACAATTGTTAGGCAGTCTTTCCCCTATGATGAATGGATAATTGATTTTTTTTATTGATTGATTTGGAAAAAAGGGGGGGAGGGGGGGAGGGGGGTATTTGTTTATTTGTTTGTTTGTTTGCTTTGGTATGGGGTCTATATTATTATGTTACCGGAGAAGTTTCATGTTTAGTTTGGAAAGTTTTTCTTTTATTTTAGATACAGCGCGCGCGCAAGATTGAGGAGACATCACGTGACGCGGGTTTATATTAAGAAAAACTTAGTCTTTTTATTTCTTTTTAGGTCGGGACTTTGAACAGACAACATCTATAGAGATGGAATGTACACAATGTAATTTCTTTTGTCATTGTAGGAAATTGACATTTTGATCACAGTTCACCAGCAGTGCATGTTTTGGATTTAATCGTTCCGGTGTAACTTTAAAACACATTTAATGATTATTTTTTGATAATGTCCATTTTTCAGCACCTGTTTGTAACACAGATTAGTATTTCAATCTCGGAGCGGACATTTTATTGTAGGTTTTTACTGAGATTGACGGACCTAGCAAGCGATTTTTACTGCATTGCCATTTCTTTTTTCTAGGAAAAGTCTTGAGAGATTTCTGCAAATTTTTTTTTTATAAACCTTCAGTACATGTATGCCCTGCTGACTGCAAATTTTCAGGTCGATTGGACTTGTAGTTTCAGAGAATATGTGGATTTTTTTTCAGAAGAGACGTAAGAACAATAATAAAATAAAAATTTTCTTGAATAATTGAGAGTTTGTTCCTTCAATAAACTGTCATAAATAAACAGTCATACATATTGATTGATTGATTAGTTGGTTGATTGATTGATTGGTTGGTTGGTTGGTTTGTTGGTTGGTTGATTAAACACGTTTGATAGGGTCACTTAGAACAAGGGGAAAAGGACCTCAAGAGACCTTGCATCCCGTATTAAACGCATGACACGGAAACATACATTAAGTGATTGATTGGTTGGTTGGTTGGTTAAACACGTTGGTTAAACATGTTGGTTAAACACGTTGGCTGATTAAACACGTTGGTTAAACATGTTGGCTGGTTAAACACGTTGGATAGGCTCTATTTAAACAAGCGAAAAAAAACCCATCTTGGATCCCGTTTTTAACACATGAAACGGAAACATGCATTGATTGGTTGATTGGTTGGTTGGTTGGTTGGTTGGTTGGTTAAACACGTTGCTTAACCATGTTAAATACGTTGGTTAAACATGTTGGTTAAACACGTTGGCTGGTTAAAAACGTTTGATTGGCTCAATTTAAACAAGCGAAAAAAAAACATCTTGGATCCCGTATTTAACACATGAAACGGAAACATGCATGATTTATTGGTTGGTTGGTTGGTTGGTTGGTTGGTTAAACACGTTGGTTAAACATGTTGGTTAAACACGTAGTTTAAACACGTTGGCTGGTTAAACACGTTGGTTAAACACGTTTGATAGGCTCAATTTTAACAAGCGAAAAAAAACCATCTCGGATCCCGTATTTAACACATGAAACGGAAACATGCATTGATTGATTGATTGGTTGGTTGGTTGGTTAAACACTTTGGTTAAACACGTTGGTTAAACACATTGGTTAAAAACATTGGATAGGCTCAAAATTGGATCCCGTATTTAACACATGAAACGGAAACATGCATTGATTGATTGATTGGTTGGTTGGTTGGTTGGTTGGTTGTTTAAACACGTTGGTTAAACATGTCGGTTAAACATGTTGGTTAAACACATTGGTTAAACATATTGGTTAAACACGTTGGCTGGTTAAACACGTTGGATAGGCTCAATTTAAACAAGCGAAAAAAAAAACATCTTGGATCCCGTATTTAACACATGAAACGGAAACATGCATTGATTGATTGATTGATTGGGTGGTTGGTTGGTTGGTTAAACACGTTGGCTGGTTAAACACGTTAGAGAGGCTCAATTTAAACAAGCGAAAAAAACCATCTTGGATCCCGTATTTAACACATGAAACGCAAACATGCATTGATTGATTGGTTGGTTGGTTGGTTGGTTGGTTGGTTAGTTGGTTAAACACGTTGGTTAAACATGTTGGTTAAACACGTTGGTTAAACATGTTGGCTGGTTAAACACGTTAGATAGGCTCAATTTAAACGAGCTAAAAAAACCATCTTGGATCCCGTATTTAACACATGAAACGGAAACATGCATTGATTGATTGATTGATTGATTGGTTGGTTGGGTGGTTAAACATGTTGGTTAAACACGTTGGTTAAACACGTTGGCTGGTTAAACACGTGAGATAGGCTCAATTTAAACGAGCGAAAAAAAAACATCTTGGATCCCGTATTTAACACATGAAACGGAAACATGCATTGATTGATTGATTGATTGGTTGGTTGGTTGGTTGGTTAAACACGTTGGTTAAACATGTTGGTTAAACACGTTAGTTAAACATATTTGTTAAACATGTTGGTTAAACACGTTTGATAGGCTCAATTAAAACAAGCGAAAAAAAAGAGACCTTGAATCCCGTATCAAACACATGAAACGGAAACATTGATTGATTGATTGATTGATTGATTGATTGATTGATTGGTTGGTTGGTTGGTTGGTTGGTTGGTTGGTTGGTTGGTTGGTTGAAATTCAAACACACATAAAACTGTTTAAATAGTGCCAAAACCACATAATTTGATGACCTTGACCTTTGACCTTGTGACCTTCGTCAAGGTCATTGCTCCACAAGGTCATTGCAAAAGACCCTATGGGTCAAGGACCTTTGTTTAAGAGTTTTGCCTAAATATGGCTTTTTAAAAACCATCGATGGGAGTTATGTCCCTTACATGATGGTAAAATCAATATAGTCATAATGTAAAAAAGTTGCCCCTTGAAGTACTTAACATTTTTCACTGCTTAAATTTTCTGTATCTATAACCATTCAAGAATTATAGGGAAATCAAAGACATATGAAAATCTAAAATATGACCTTGACCTTTGACCTTGACCTAATTTTCTAAGTTAGGAATCAGGGGACTCAAATAAAAACATTCCAGGGTTATACGGTTAACGGTTTATGAGTTAAAAAAACATACCGACAAATTTATTCCGTAAAGATAGATAACTCCTATAAAATTTCATCGAATCGCTTCGATCCAAATTAGCCAAAATTTTCTGAGGATGTAACGAACAATTTGTAAAAAGAATTTTGTCGCTATCTTTTTTTGTTACGAAGGAGATGCACACACATGATAAACAGTGAATAGGGAGATAACTCTTACAGAGAAAATTGTTCGTCTTAGCAGGGTGAAATTTAAAAGCGCATTAACTATACGATACAATATGAGAAATATCTAAGCGACATATTGCGAAACAAACATTTATCGCAAGAACAAAATTTGGCGGAAAAAAAAAAATAATAATAATAATAATAATAATAATAATCAGAACAAATACAATAAGTCTTTCCACAGAAAAGTGGAAAGACTTAATAATAAATATAAAGCAATTGTTTCAAAAACAATTGTTAGGCAGTCTTTCCCCTATGATGAATGGATAATTGATTTTTTTTATTGATTGATTTGGAAAAAAGGGGGGGAGGGGGGGAGGGGGGTATTTGTTTATTTGTTTGTTTGTTTGCTTTGGTATGGGGTCTATATTATTATGTTACCGGAGAAGTTTCATGTTTAGTTTGGAAAGTTTTTCTTTTATTTTAGATACAGCGCGCGCGCAAGATTGAGGAGACATCACGTGACGCGGGTTTATATTAAGAAAAACTTAGTCTTTTTATTTCTTTTTAGGTCGGGACTTTGAACAGACAACATCTATAGAGATGGAATGTACACAATGTAATTTCTTTTGTCATTGTAGGAAATTGACATTTTGATCACAGTTCACCAGCAGTGCATGTTTTGGATTTAATCGTTCCGGTGTAACTTTAAAACACATTTAATGATTATTTTTTGATAATGTCCATTTTTCAGCACCTGTTTGTAACACAGATTAGTATTTCAATCTCGGAGCGGACATTTTATTGTAGGTTTTTACTGAGATTGACGGACCTAGCAAGCGATTTTTACTGCATTGCCATTTCTTTTTTCTAGGAAAAGTCTTGAGAGATTTCTGCAAATTTTTTTTTTATAAACCTTCAGTACATGTATGCCCTGCTGACTGCAAATTTTCAGGTCGATTGGACTTGTAGTTTCAGAGAATATGTGGATTTTTTTTCAGAAGAGACGTAAGAACAATAATAAAATAAAAATTTTCTTGAATAATTGAGAGTTTGTTCCTTCAATAAACTGTCATAAATAAACAGTCATACATATTGATTGATTGATTAGTTGGTTGATTGATTGATTGGTTGGTTGGTTGGTTTGTTGGTTGGTTGATTAAACACGTTTGATAGGGTCACTTAGAACAAGGGGAAAAGGACCTCAAGAGACCTTGCATCCCGTATTAAACGCATGACACGGAAACATACATTAAGTGATTGATTGGTTGGTTGGTTGGTTAAACACGTTGGTTAAACATGTTGGTTAAACACGTTGGCTGATTAAACACGTTGGTTAAACATGTTGGCTGGTTAAACACGTTGGATAGGCTCTATTTAAACAAGCGAAAAAAAACCCATCTTGGATCCCGTTTTTAACACATGAAACGGAAACATGCATTGATTGGTTGATTGGTTGGTTGGTTGGTTGGTTGGTTGGTTAAACACGTTGCTTAACCATGTTAAATACGTTGGTTAAACATGTTGGTTAAACACGTTGGCTGGTTAAAAACGTTTGATTGGCTCAATTTAAACAAGCGAAAAAAAAACATCTTGGATCCCGTATTTAACACATGAAACGGAAACATGCATGATTTATTGGTTGGTTGGTTGGTTGGTTGGTTGGTTAAACACGTTGGTTAAACATGTTGGTTAAACACGTAGTTTAAACACGTTGGCTGGTTAAACACGTTGGTTAAACACGTTTGATAGGCTCAATTTTAACAAGCGAAAAAAAACCATCTCGGATCCCGTATTTAACACATGAAACGGAAACATGCATTGATTGATTGATTGGTTGGTTGGTTGGTTAAACACTTTGGTTAAACACGTTGGTTAAACACATTGGTTAAAAACATTGGATAGGCTCAAAATTGGATCCCGTATTTAACACATGAAACGGAAACATGCATTGATTGATTGATTGGTTGGTTGGTTGGTTGGTTGGTTGTTTAAACACGTTGGTTAAACATGTCGGTTAAACATGTTGGTTAAACACATTGGTTAAACATATTGGTTAAACACGTTGGCTGGTTAAACACGTTGGATAGGCTCAATTTAAACAAGCGAAAAAAAAAACATCTTGGATCCCGTATTTAACACATGAAACGGAAACATGCATTGATTGATTGATTGATTGGGTGGTTGGTTGGTTGGTTAAACACGTTGGCTGGTTAAACACGTTAGAGAGGCTCAATTTAAACAAGCGAAAAAAACCATCTTGGATCCCGTATTTAACACATGAAACGCAAACATGCATTGATTGATTGGTTGGTTGGTTGGTTGGTTGGTTGGTTAGTTGGTTAAACACGTTGGTTAAACATGTTGGTTAAACACGTTGGTTAAACATGTTGGCTGGTTAAACACGTTAGATAGGCTCAATTTAAACGAGCTAAAAAAACCATCTTGGATCCCGTATTTAACACATGAAACGGAAACATGCATTGATTGATTGATTGATTGATTGGTTGGTTGGGTGGTTAAACATGTTGGTTAAACACGTTGGTTAAACACGTTGGCTGGTTAAACACGTGAGATAGGCTCAATTTAAACGAGCGAAAAAAAAACATCTTGGATCCCGTATTTAACACATGAAACGGAAACATGCATTGATTGATTGATTGATTGGTTGGTTGGTTGGTTGGTTAAACACGTTGGTTAAACATGTTGGTTAAACACGTTAGTTAAACATATTTGTTAAACATGTTGGTTAAACACGTTTGATAGGCTCAATTAAAACAAGCGAAAAAAAAGAGACCTTGAATCCCGTATCAAACACATGAAACGGAAACATTGATTGATTGATTGATTGATTGATTGATTGATTGATTGGTTGGTTGGTTGGTTGGTTGGTTGGTTGGTTGGTTGGTTGGTTGAAATTCAAACACACATAAAACTGTTTAAATAGTGCCAAAACCACATAATTTGATGACCTTGACCTTTGACCTTGTGACCTTCGTCAAGGTCATTGCTCCACAAGGTCATTGCAAAAGACCCTATGGGTCAAGGACCTTTGTTTAAGAGTTTTGCCTAAATATGGCTTTTTAAAAACCATCGATGGGAGTTATGTCCCTTACATGATGGTAAAATCAATATAGTCATAATGTAAAAAAGTTGCCCCTTGAAGTACTTAACATTTTTCACTGCTTAAATTTTCTGTATCTATAACCATTCAAGAATTATAGGGAAATCAAAGACATATGAAAATCTAAAATATGACCTTGACCTTTGACCTTGACCTAATTTTCTAAGTTAGGAATCAGGGGACTCAAATAAAAACATTCCAGGGTTATACGGTTAACGGTTTATGAGTTAAAAAAACATACCGACAAATTTATTCCGTAAAGATAGATAACTCCTATAAAATTTCATCGAATCGCTTCGATCCAAATTAGCCAAAATTTTCTGAGGATGTAACGAACAATTTGTAAAAAGAATTTTGTCGCTATCTTTTTTTGTTACGAAGGAGATGCACACACATGATAAACAGTGAATAGGGAGATAACTCTTACAGAGAAAATTGTTCGTCTTAGCAGGGTGAAATTTAAAAGCGCATTAACTATACGATACAATATGAGAAATATCTAAGCGACATATTGCGAAACAAACATTTATCGCAAGAACAAAATTTGGCGGAAAAAAAAAAATAATAATAATAATAATAATAATAATAATCAGAACAAATACAATAAGTCTTTCCACAGAAAAGTGGAAAGACTTAATAATAAATATAAAGCAATTGTTTCAAAAACAATTGTTAGGCAGTCTTTCCCCTATGATGAATGGATAATTGATTTTTTTTATTGATTGATTTGGAAAAAAGGGGGGGAGGGGGGGAGGGGGGTATTTGTTTATTTGTTTGTTTGTTTGCTTTGGTATGGGGTCTATATTATTATGTTACCGGAGAAGTTTCATGTTTAGTTTGGAAAGTTTTTCTTTTATTTTAGATACAGCGCGCGCGCAAGATTGAGGAGACATCACGTGACGCGGGTTTATATTAAGAAAAACTTAGTCTTTTTATTTCTTTTTAGGTCGGGACTTTGAACAGACAACATCTATAGAGATGGAATGTACACAATGTAATTTCTTTTGTCATTGTAGGAAATTGACATTTTGATCACAGTTCACCAGCAGTGCATGTTTTGGATTTAATCGTTCCGGTGTAACTTTAAAACACATTTAATGATTATTTTTTGATAATGTCCATTTTTCAGCACCTGTTTGTAACACAGATTAGTATTTCAATCTCGGAGCGGACATTTTATTGTAGGTTTTTACTGAGATTGACGGACCTAGCAAGCGATTTTTACTGCATTGCCATTTCTTTTTTCTAGGAAAAGTCTTGAGAGATTTCTGCAAATTTTTTTTTTATAAACCTTCAGTACATGTATGCCCTGCTGACTGCAAATTTTCAGGTCGATTGGACTTGTAGTTTCAGAGAATATGTGGATTTTTTTTCAGAAGAGACGTAAGAACAATAATAAAATAAAAATTTTCTTGAATAATTGAGAGTTTGTTCCTTCAATAAACTGTCATAAATAAACAGTCATACATATTGATTGATTGATTAGTTGGTTGATTGATTGATTGATTGGTTGGTTGGTTGGTTTGTTGGTTGGTTGATTAAACACGTTTGATAGGGTCACTTAGAACAAGGGGAAAAGGACCTCAAGAGACCTTGCATCCCGTATTAAACGCATGACACGGAAACATACATTAAGTGATTGATTGGTTGGTTGGTTGGTTAAACACGTTGGTTAAACATGTTGGTTAAACACGTTGGCTGATTAAACACGTTGGTTAAACATGTTGGCTGGTTAAACACGTTGGATAGGCTCTATTTAAACAAGCGAAAAAAAACCCATCTTGGATCCCGTTTTTAACACATGAAACGGAAACATGCATTGATTGGTTGATTGGTTGGTTGGTTGGTTGGTTGGTTGGTTAAACACGTTGCTTAACCATGTTAAATACGTTGGTTAAACATGTTGGTTAAACACGTTGGCTGGTTAAAAACGTTTGATTGGCTCAATTTAAACAAGCGAAAAAAAAACATCTTGGATCCCGTATTTAACACATGAAACGGAAACATGCATGATTTATTGGTTGGTTGGTTGGTTGGTTGGTTGGTTAAACACGTTGGTTAAACATGTTGGTTAAACACGTAGTTTAAACACGTTGGCTGGTTAAACACGTTGGTTAAACACGTTTGATAGGCTCAATTTTAACAAGCGAAAAAAAACCATCTCGGATCCCGTATTTAACACATGAAACGGAAACATGCATTGATTGATTGATTGGTTGGTTGGTTGGTTAAACACTTTGGTTAAACACGTTGGTTAAACACATTGGTTAAAAACATTGGATAGGCTCAAAATTGGATCCCGTATTTAACACATGAAACGGAAACATGCATTGATTGATTGATTGGTTGGTTGGTTGGTTGGTTGGTTGTTTAAACACGTTGGTTAAACATGTCGGTTAAACATGTTGGTTAAACACATTGGTTAAACATATTGGTTAAACACGTTGGCTGGTTAAACACGTTGGATAGGCTCAATTTAAACAAGCGAAAAAAAAAACATCTTGGATCCCGTATTTAACACATGAAACGGAAACATGCATTGATTGATTGATTGATTGGGTGGTTGGTTGGTTGGTTAAACACGTTGGCTGGTTAAACACGTTAGAGAGGCTCAATTTAAACAAGCGAAAAAAACCATCTTGGATCCCGTATTTAACACATGAAACGCAAACATGCATTGATTGATTGGTTGGTTGGTTGGTTGGTTGGTTGGTTAGTTGGTTAAACACGTTGGTTAAACATGTTGGTTAAACACGTTGGTTAAACATGTTGGCTGGTTAAACACGTTAGATAGGCTCAATTTAAACGAGCTAAAAAAACCATCTTGGATCCCGTATTTAACACATGAAACGGAAACATGCATTGATTGATTGATTGATTGATTGGTTGGTTGGGTGGTTAAACATGTTGGTTAAACACGTTGGTTAAACACGTTGGCTGGTTAAACACGTGAGATAGGCTCAATTTAAACGAGCGAAAAAAAAACATCTTGGATCCCGTATTTAACACATGAAACGGAAACATGCATTGATTGATTGATTGATTGGTTGGTTGGTTGGTTGGTTAAACACGTTGGTTAAACATGTTGGTTAAACACGTTAGTTAAACATATTTGTTAAACATGTTGGTTAAACACGTTTGATAGGCTCAATTAAAACAAGCGAAAAAAAAGAGACCTTGAATCCCGTATCAAACACATGAAACGGAAACATTGATTGATTGATTGATTGATTGATTGATTGATTGATTGGTTGGTTGGTTGGTTGGTTGGTTGGTTGGTTGGTTGGTTGGTTGAAATTCAAACACACATAAAACTGTTTAAATAGTGCCAAAACCACATAATTTGATGACCTTGACCTTTGACCTTGTGACCTTCGTCAAGGTCATTGCTCCACAAGGTCATTGCAAAAGACCCTATGGGTCAAGGACCTTTGTTTAAGAGTTTTGCCTAAATATGGCTTTTTAAAAACCATCGATGGGAGTTATGTCCCTTACATGATGGTAAAATCAATATAGTCATAATGTAAAAAAGTTGCCCCTTGAAGTACTTAACATTTTTCACTGCTTAAATTTTCTGTATCTATAACCATTCAAGAATTATAGGGAAATCAAAGACATATGAAAATCTAAAATATGACCTTGACCTTTGACCTTGACCTAATTTTCTAAGTTAGGAATCAGGGGACTCAAATAAAAACATTCCAGGGTTATACGGTTAACGGTTTATGAGTTAAAAAAACATACCGACAAATTTATTCCGTAAAGATAGATAACTCCTATAAAATTTCATCGAATCGCTTCGATCCAAATTAGCCAAAATTTTCTGAGGATGTAACGAACAATTTGTAAAAAGAATTTTGTCGCTATCTTTTTTTGTTACGAAGGAGATGCACACACATGATAAACAGTGAATAGGGAGATAACTCTTACAGAGAAAATTGTTCGTCTTAGCAGGGTGAAATTTAAAAGCGCATTAACTATACGATACAATATGAGAAATATCTAAGCGACATATTGCGAAACAAACATTTATCGCAAGAACAAAATTTGGCGGAAAAAAAAAAATAATAATAATAATAATAATAATAATAATCAGAACAAATACAATAAGTCTTTCCACAGAAAAGTGGAAAGACTTAATAATAAATATAAAGCAATTGTTTCAAAAACAATTGTTAGGCAGTCTTTCCCCTATGATGAATGGATAATTGATTTTTTTTATTGATTGATTTGGAAAAAAGGGGGGGAGGGGGGGAGGGGGGTATTTGTTTATTTGTTTGTTTGTTTGCTTTGGTATGGGGTCTATATTATTATGTTACCGGAGAAGTTTCATGTTTAGTTTGGAAAGTTTTTCTTTTATTTTAGATACAGCGCGCGCGCAAGATTGAGGAGACATCACGTGACGCGGGTTTATATTAAGAAAAACTTAGTCTTTTTATTTCTTTTTAGGTCGGGACTTTGAACAGACAACATCTATAGAGATGGAATGTACACAATGTAATTTCTTTTGTCATTGTAGGAAATTGACATTTTGATCACAGTTCACCAGCAGTGCATGTTTTGGATTTAATCGTTCCGGTGTAACTTTAAAACACATTTAATGATTATTTTTTGATAATGTCCATTTTTCAGCACCTGTTTGTAACACAGATTAGTATTTCAATCTCGGAGCGGACATTTTATTGTAGGTTTTTACTGAGATTGACGGACCTAGCAAGCGATTTTTACTGCATTGCCATTTCTTTTTTCTAGGAAAAGTCTTGAGAGATTTCTGCAAATTTTTTTTTTATAAACCTTCAGTACATGTATGCCCTGCTGACTGCAAATTTTCAGGTCGATTGGACTTGTAGTTTCAGAGAATATGTGGATTTTTTTTCAGAAGAGACGTAAGAACAATAATAAAATAAAAATTTTCTTGAATAATTGAGAGTTTGTTCCTTCAATAAACTGTCATAAATAAACAGTCATACATATTGATTGATTGATTAGTTGGTTGATTGATTGATTGATTGGTTGGTTGGTTGGTTTGTTGGTTGGTTGATTAAACACGTTTGATAGGGTCACTTAGAACAAGGGGAAAAGGACCTCAAGAGACCTTGCATCCCGTATTAAACGCATGACACGGAAACATACATTAAGTGATTGATTGGTTGGTTGGTTGGTTAAACACGTTGGTTAAACATGTTGGTTAAACACGTTGGCTGATTAAACACGTTGGTTAAACATGTTGGCTGGTTAAACACGTTGGATAGGCTCTATTTAAACAAGCGAAAAAAAACCCATCTTGGATCCCGTTTTTAACACATGAAACGGAAACATGCATTGATTGGTTGATTGGTTGGTTGGTTGGTTGGTTGGTTGGTTAAACACGTTGCTTAACCATGTTAAATACGTTGGTTAAACATGTTGGTTAAACACGTTGGCTGGTTAAAAACGTTTGATTGGCTCAATTTAAACAAGCGAAAAAAAAACATCTTGGATCCCGTATTTAACACATGAAACGGAAACATGCATGATTTATTGGTTGGTTGGTTGGTTGGTTGGTTGGTTAAACACGTTGGTTAAACATGTTGGTTAAACACGTAGTTTAAACACGTTGGCTGGTTAAACACGTTGGTTAAACACGTTTGATAGGCTCAATTTTAACAAGCGAAAAAAAACCATCTCGGATCCCGTATTTAACACATGAAACGGAAACATGCATTGATTGATTGATTGGTTGGTTGGTTGGTTAAACACTTTGGTTAAACACGTTGGTTAAACACATTGGTTAAAAACATTGGATAGGCTCAAAATTGGATCCCGTATTTAACACATGAAACGGAAACATGCATTGATTGATTGATTGGTTGGTTGGTTGGTTGGTTGGTTGTTTAAACACGTTGGTTAAACATGTCGGTTAAACATGTTGGTTAAACACATTGGTTAAACATATTGGTTAAACACGTTGGCTGGTTAAACACGTTGGATAGGCTCAATTTAAACAAGCGAAAAAAAAAACATCTTGGATCCCGTATTTAACACATGAAACGGAAACATGCATTGATTGATTGATTGATTGGGTGGTTGGTTGGTTGGTTAAACACGTTGGCTGGTTAAACACGTTAGAGAGGCTCAATTTAAACAAGCGAAAAAAACCATCTTGGATCCCGTATTTAACACATGAAACGCAAACATGCATTGATTGATTGGTTGGTTGGTTGGTTGGTTGGTTGGTTAGTTGGTTAAACACGTTGGTTAAACATGTTGGTTAAACACGTTGGTTAAACATGTTGGCTGGTTAAACACGTTAGATAGGCTCAATTTAAACGAGCTAAAAAAACCATCTTGGATCCCGTATTTAACACATGAAACGGAAACATGCATTGATTGATTGATTGATTGATTGGTTGGTTGGGTGGTTAAACATGTTGGTTAAACACGTTGGTTAAACACGTTGGCTGGTTAAACACGTGAGATAGGCTCAATTTAAACGAGCGAAAAAAAAACATCTTGGATCCCGTATTTAACACATGAAACGGAAACATGCATTGATTGATTGATTGATTGGTTGGTTGGTTGGTTGGTTAAACACGTTGGTTAAACATGTTGGTTAAACACGTTAGTTAAACATATTTGTTAAACATGTTGGTTAAACACGTTTGATAGGCTCAATTAAAACAAGCGAAAAAAAAGAGACCTTGAATCCCGTATCAAACACATGAAACGGAAACATTGATTGATTGATTGATTGATTGATTGATTGATTGATTGGTTGGTTGGTTGGTTGGTTGGTTGGTTGGTTGGTTGGTTGAAATTCAAACACACATAAAACTGTTTAAATAGTGCCAAAACCACATAATTTGATGACCTTGACCTTTGACCTTGTGACCTTCGTCAAGGTCATTGCTCCACAAGGTCATTGCAAAAGACCCTATGGGTCAAGGACCTTTGTTTAAGAGTTTTGCCTAAATATGGCTTTTTAAAAACCATCGATGGGAGTTATGTCCCTTACATGATGGTAAAATCAATATAGTCATAATGTAAAAAAGTTGCCCCTTGAAGTACTTAACATTTTTCACTGCTTAAATTTTCTGTATCTATAACCATTCAAGAATTATAGGGAAATCAAAGACATATGAAAATCTAAAATATGACCTTGACCTTTGACCTTGACCTAATTTTCTAAGTTAGGAATCAGGGGACTCAAATAAAAACATTCCAGGGTTATACGGTTAACGGTTTATGAGTTAAAAAAACATACCGACAAATTTATTCCGTAAAGATAGATAACTCCTATAAAATTTCATCGAATCGCTTCGATCCAAATTAGCCAAAATTTTCTGAGGATGTAACGAACAATTTGTAAAAAGAATTTTGTCGCTATCTTTTTTTGTTACGAAGGAGATGCACACACATGATAAACAGTGAATAGGGAGATAACTCTTACAGAGAAAATTGTTCGTCTTAGCAGGGTGAAATTTAAAAGCGCATTAACTATACGATACAATATGAGAAATATCTAAGCGACATATTGCGAAACAAACATTTATCGCAAGAACAAAATTTGGCGGAAAAAAAAAAATAATAATAATAATAATAATAATAATAATCAGAACAAATACAATAAGTCTTTCCACAGAAAAGTGGAAAGACTTAATAATAAATATAAAGCAATTGTTTCAAAAACAATTGTTAGGCAGTCTTTCCCCTATGATGAATGGATAATTGATTTTTTTTATTGATTGATTTGGAAAAAAGGGGGGGAGGGGGGGAGGGGGGTATTTGTTTATTTGTTTGTTTGTTTGCTTTGGTATGGGGTCTATATTATTATGTTACCGGAGAAGTTTCATGTTTAGTTTGGAAAGTTTTTCTTTTATTTTAGATACAGCGCGCGCGCAAGATTGAGGAGACATCACGTGACGCGGGTTTATATTAAGAAAAACTTAGTCTTTTTATTTCTTTTTAGGTCGGGACTTTGAACAGACAACATCTATAGAGATGGAATGTACACAATGTAATTTCTTTTGTCATTGTAGGAAATTGACATTTTGATCACAGTTCACCAGCAGTGCATGTTTTGGATTTAATCGTTCCGGTGTAACTTTAAAACACATTTAATGATTATTTTTTGATAATGTCCATTTTTCAGCACCTGTTTGTAACACAGATTAGTATTTCAATCTCGGAGCGGACATTTTATTGTAGGTTTTTACTGAGATTGACGGACCTAGCAAGCGATTTTTACTGCATTGCCATTTCTTTTTTCTAGGAAAAGTCTTGAGAGATTTCTGCAAATTTTTTTTTTATAAACCTTCAGTACATGTATGCCCTGCTGACTGCAAATTTTCAGGTCGATTGGACTTGTAGTTTCAGAGAATATGTGGATTTTTTTTCAGAAGAGACGTAAGAACAATAATAAAATAAAAATTTTCTTGAATAATTGAGAGTTTGTTCCTTCAATAAACTGTCATAAATAAACAGTCATACATATTGATTGATTGATTAGTTGGTTGATTGATTGATTGATTGGTTGGTTGGTTGGTTTGTTGGTTGGTTGATTAAACACGTTTGATAGGGTCACTTAGAACAAGGGGAAAAGGACCTCAAGAGACCTTGCATCCCGTATTAAACGCATGACACGGAAACATACATTAAGTGATTGATTGGTTGGTTGGTTGGTTAAACACGTTGGTTAAACATGTTGGTTAAACACGTTGGCTGATTAAACACGTTGGTTAAACATGTTGGCTGGTTAAACACGTTGGATAGGCTCTATTTAAACAAGCGAAAAAAAACCCATCTTGGATCCCGTTTTTAACACATGAAACGGAAACATGCATTGATTGGTTGATTGGTTGGTTGGTTGGTTGGTTGGTTGGTTAAACACGTTGCTTAACCATGTTAAATACGTTGGTTAAACATGTTGGTTAAACACGTTGGCTGGTTAAAAACGTTTGATTGGCTCAATTTAAACAAGCGAAAAAAAAACATCTTGGATCCCGTATTTAACACATGAAACGGAAACATGCATGATTTATTGGTTGGTTGGTTGGTTGGTTGGTTGGTTAAACACGTTGGTTAAACATGTTGGTTAAACACGTAGTTTAAACACGTTGGCTGGTTAAACACGTTGGTTAAACACGTTTGATAGGCTCAATTTTAACAAGCGAAAAAAAACCATCTCGGATCCCGTATTTAACACATGAAACGGAAACATGCATTGATTGATTGATTGGTTGGTTGGTTGGTTAAACACTTTGGTTAAACACGTTGGTTAAACACATTGGTTAAAAACATTGGATAGGCTCAAAATTGGATCCCGTATTTAACACATGAAACGGAAACATGCATTGATTGATTGATTGGTTGGTTGGTTGGTTGGTTGGTTGTTTAAACACGTTGGTTAAACATGTCGGTTAAACATGTTGGTTAAACACATTGGTTAAACATATTGGTTAAACACGTTGGCTGGTTAAACACGTTGGATAGGCTCAATTTAAACAAGCGAAAAAAAAAACATCTTGGATCCCGTATTTAACACATGAAACGGAAACATGCATTGATTGATTGATTGATTGGGTGGTTGGTTGGTTGGTTAAACACGTTGGCTGGTTAAACACGTTAGAGAGGCTCAATTTAAACAAGCGAAAAAAACCATCTTGGATCCCGTATTTAACACATGAAACGCAAACATGCATTGATTGATTGGTTGGTTGGTTGGTTGGTTGGTTGGTTAGTTGGTTAAACACGTTGGTTAAACATGTTGGTTAAACACGTTGGTTAAACATGTTGGCTGGTTAAACACGTTAGATAGGCTCAATTTAAACGAGCTAAAAAAACCATCTTGGATCCCGTATTTAACACATGAAACGGAAACATGCATTGATTGATTGATTGATTGATTGGTTGGTTGGGTGGTTAAACATGTTGGTTAAACACGTTGGTTAAACACGTTGGCTGGTTAAACACGTGAGATAGGCTCAATTTAAACGAGCGAAAAAAAAACATCTTGGATCCCGTATTTAACACATGAAACGGAAACATGCATTGATTGATTGATTGATTGGTTGGTTGGTTGGTTGGTTAAACACGTTGGTTAAACATGTTGGTTAAACACGTTAGTTAAACATATTTGTTAAACATGTTGGTTAAACACGTTTGATAGGCTCAATTAAAACAAGCGAAAAAAAAGAGACCTTGAATCCCGTATCAAACACATGAAACGGAAACATTGATTGATTGATTGATTGATTGATTGATTGATTGATTGGTTGGTTGGTTGGTTGGTTGGTTGGTTGGTTGGTTGGTTGAAATTCAAACACACATAAAACTGTTTAAATAGTGCCAAAACCACATAATTTGATGACCTTGACCTTTGACCTTGTGACCTTCGTCAAGGTCATTGCTCCACAAGGTCATTGCAAAAGACCCTATGGGTCAAGGACCTTTGTTTAAGAGTTTTGCCTAAATATGGCTTTTTAAAAACCATCGATGGGAGTTATGTCCCTTACATGATGGTAAAATCAATATAGTCATAATGTAAAAAAGTTGCCCCTTGAAGTACTTAACATTTTTCACTGCTTAAATTTTCTGTATCTATAACCATTCAAGAATTATAGGGAAATCAAAGACATATGAAAATCTAAAATATGACCTTGACCTTTGACCTTGACCTAATTTTCTAAGTTAGGAATCAGGGGACTCAAATAAAAACATTCCAGGGTTATACGGTTAACGGTTTATGAGTTAAAAAAACATACCGACAAATTTATTCCGTAAAGATAGATAACTCCTATAAAATTTCATCGAATCGCTTCGATCCAAATTAGCCAAAATTTTCTGAGGATGTAACGAACAATTTGTAAAAAGAATTTTGTCGCTATCTTTTTTTGTTACGAAGGAGATGCACACACATGATAAACAGTGAATAGGGAGATAACTCTTACAGAGAAAATTGTTCGTCTTAGCAGGGTGAAATTTAAAAGCGCATTAACTATACGATACAATATGAGAAATATCTAAGCGACATATTGCGAAACAAACATTTATCGCAAGAACAAAATTTGGCGGAAAAAAAAAAATAATAATAATAATAATAATAATAATAATCAGAACAAATACAATAAGTCTTTCCACAGAAAAGTGGAAAGACTTAATAATAAATATAAAGCAATTGTTTCAAAAACAATTGTTAGGCAGTCTTTCCCCTATGATGAATGGATAATTGATTTTTTTTATTGATTGATTTGGAAAAAAGGGGGGGAGGGGGGGAGGGGGGTATTTGTTTATTTGTTTGTTTGTTTGCTTTGGTATGGGGTCTATATTATTATGTTACCGGAGAAGTTTCATGTTTAGTTTGGAAAGTTTTTCTTTTATTTTAGATACAGCGCGCGCGCAAGATTGAGGAGACATCACGTGACGCGGGTTTATATTAAGAAAAACTTAGTCTTTTTATTTCTTTTTAGGTCGGGACTTTGAACAGACAACATCTATAGAGATGGAATGTACACAATGTAATTTCTTTTGTCATTGTAGGAAATTGACATTTTGATCACAGTTCACCAGCAGTGCATGTTTTGGATTTAATCGTTCCGGTGTAACTTTAAAACACATTTAATGATTATTTTTTGATAATGTCCATTTTTCAGCACCTGTTTGTAACACAGATTAGTATTTCAATCTCGGAGCGGACATTTTATTGTAGGTTTTTACTGAGATTGACGGACCTAGCAAGCGATTTTTACTGCATTGCCATTTCTTTTTTCTAGGAAAAGTCTTGAGAGATTTCTGCAAATTTTTTTTTTATAAACCTTCAGTACATGTATGCCCTGCTGACTGCAAATTTTCAGGTCGATTGGACTTGTAGTTTCAGAGAATATGTGGATTTTTTTTCAGAAGAGACGTAAGAACAATAATAAAATAAAAATTTTCTTGAATAATTGAGAGTTTGTTCCTTCAATAAACTGTCATAAATAAACAGTCATACATATTGATTGATTGATTAGTTGGTTGATTGATTGATTGATTGGTTGGTTGGTTGGTTTGTTGGTTGGTTGATTAAACACGTTTGATAGGGTCACTTAGAACAAGGGGAAAAGGACCTCAAGAGACCTTGCATCCCGTATTAAACGCATGACACGGAAACATACATTAAGTGATTGATTGGTTGGTTGGTTGGTTAAACACGTTGGTTAAACATGTTGGTTAAACACGTTGGCTGATTAAACACGTTGGTTAAACATGTTGGCTGGTTAAACACGTTGGATAGGCTCTATTTAAACAAGCGAAAAAAAACCCATCTTGGATCCCGTTTTTAACACATGAAACGGAAACATGCATTGATTGGTTGATTGGTTGGTTGGTTGGTTGGTTGGTTGGTTAAACACGTTGCTTAACCATGTTAAATACGTTGGTTAAACATGTTGGTTAAACACGTTGGCTGGTTAAAAACGTTTGATTGGCTCAATTTAAACAAGCGAAAAAAAAACATCTTGGATCCCGTATTTAACACATGAAACGGAAACATGCATGATTTATTGGTTGGTTGGTTGGTTGGTTGGTTGGTTAAACACGTTGGTTAAACATGTTGGTTAAACACGTAGTTTAAACACGTTGGCTGGTTAAACACGTTGGTTAAACACGTTTGATAGGCTCAATTTTAACAAGCGAAAAAAAACCATCTCGGATCCCGTATTTAACACATGAAACGGAAACATGCATTGATTGATTGATTGGTTGGTTGGTTGGTTAAACACTTTGGTTAAACACGTTGGTTAAACACATTGGTTAAAAACATTGGATAGGCTCAAAATTGGATCCCGTATTTAACACATGAAACGGAAACATGCATTGATTGATTGATTGGTTGGTTGGTTGGTTGGTTGGTTGTTTAAACACGTTGGTTAAACATGTCGGTTAAACATGTTGGTTAAACACATTGGTTAAACATATTGGTTAAACACGTTGGCTGGTTAAACACGTTGGATAGGCTCAATTTAAACAAGCGAAAAAAAAAACATCTTGGATCCCGTATTTAACACATGAAACGGAAACATGCATTGATTGATTGATTGATTGGGTGGTTGGTTGGTTGGTTAAACACGTTGGCTGGTTAAACACGTTAGAGAGGCTCAATTTAAACAAGCGAAAAAAACCATCTTGGATCCCGTATTTAACACATGAAACGCAAACATGCATTGATTGATTGGTTGGTTGGTTGGTTGGTTGGTTGGTTAGTTGGTTAAACACGTTGGTTAAACATGTTGGTTAAACACGTTGGTTAAACATGTTGGCTGGTTAAACACGTTAGATAGGCTCAATTTAAACGAGCTAAAAAAACCATCTTGGATCCCGTATTTAACACATGAAACGGAAACATGCATTGATTGATTGATTGATTGATTGGTTGGTTGGGTGGTTAAACATGTTGGTTAAACACGTTGGTTAAACACGTTGGCTGGTTAAACACGTGAGATAGGCTCAATTTAAACGAGCGAAAAAAAACATCTTGGATCCCGTATTTAACACATGAAACGGAAACATGCATTGATTGATTGATTGATTGGTTGGTTGGTTGGTTGGTTAAACACGTTGGTTAAACATGTTGGTTAAACACGTTAGTTAAACATATTTGTTAAACATGTTGGTTAAACACGTTTGATAGGCTCAATTAAAACAAGCGAAAAAAAAGAGACCTTGAATCCCGTATCAAACACATGAAACGGAAACATTGATTGATTGATTGATTGATTGATTGATTGATTGATTGGTTGGTTGGTTGGTTGGTTGGTTGGTTGGTTGGTTGGTTGGTTGAAATTCAAACACACATAAAACTGTTTAAATAGTGCCAAAACCACATAATTTGATGACCTTGACCTTTGACCTTGTGACCTTCGTCAAGGTCATTGCTCCACAAGGTCATTGCAAAAGACCCTATGGGTCAAGGACCTTTGTTTAAGAGTTTTGCCTAAATATGGCTTTTTAAAAACCATCGATGGGAGTTATGTCCCTTACATGATGGTAAAATCAATATAGTCATAATGTAAAAAAGTTGCCCCTTGAAGTACTTAACATTTTTCACTGCTTAAATTTTCTGTATCTATAACCATTCAAGAATTATAGGGAAATCAAAGACATATGAAAATCTAAAATATGACCTTGACCTTTGACCTTGACCTAATTTTCTAAGTTAGGAATCAGGGGACTCAAATAAAAACATTCCAGGGTTATACGGTTAACGGTTTATGAGTTAAAAAGACATACCGACAAATTTATTCCGTAAAGATAGATAACTCCTATAAAATTTCATCGAATCGCTTCGATCCAAATTAGCCAAAATTTTCTGAGGATGTAACGAACAATTTGTAAAAAAGAATTTTGTCGCTATCTTTTTTTGTTACGAAGGAGATGCACACACATGATAAACAGTGAATAGGGAGATAACTCTTACAGAGAAAATTGTTCGTCTTAGCAGGGTGAAATTTAAAAGCGCATTAACTATACGATACAATATGAGAAATATCTAAGCGACATATTGCGAAACAAACATTTATCGCAAGAACAAAATTTGGCGGAAAAAAAAAAATAATAATAATAATAATAATAATAATAATCAGAACAAATACAATAAGTCTTTCCACAGAAAAGTGGAAAGACTTAATAATAAATATAAAGCAATTGTTTCAAAAACAATTGTTAGGCAGTCTTTCCCCTATGATGAATGGATAATTGATTTTTTTTATTGATTGATTTGGAAAAAAGGGGGGGAGGGGGGGAGGGGGGTATTTGTTTATTTGTTTGTTTGTTTGCTTTGGTATGGGGTCTATATTATTATGTTACCGGAGAAGTTTCATGTTTAGTTTGGAAAGTTTTTCTTTTATTTTAGATACAGCGCGCGCGCAAGATTGAGGAGACATCACGTGACGCGGGTTTATATTAAGAAAAACTTAGTCTTTTTATTTCTTTTTAGGTCGGGACTTTGAACAGACAACATCTATAGAGATGGAATGTACACAATGTAATTTCTTTTGTCATTGTAGGAAATTGACATTTTGATCACAGTTCACCAGCAGTGCATGTTTTGGATTTAATCGTTCCGGTGTAACTTTAAAACACATTTAATGATTATTTTTTGATAATGTCCATTTTTCAGCACCTGTTTGTAACACAGATTAGTATTTCAATCTCGGAGCGGACATTTTATTGTAGGTTTTTACTGAGATTGACGGACCTAGCAAGCGATTTTTACTGCATTGCCATTTCTTTTTTCTAGGAAAAGTCTTGAGAGATTTCTGCAAATTTTTTTTTTATAAACCTTCAGTACATGTATGCCCTGCTGACTGCAAATTTTCAGGTCGATTGGACTTGTAGTTTCAGAGAATATGTGGATTTTTTTTCAGAAGAGACGTAAGAACAATAATAAAATAAAAATTTTCTTGAATAATTGAGAGTTTGTTCCTTCAATAAACTGTCATAAATAAACAGTCATACATATTGATTGATTGATTAGTTGGTTGATTGATTGATTGATTGGTTGGTTGGTTGGTTTGTTGGTTGGTTGATTAAACACGTTTGATAGGGTCACTTAGAACAAGGGGAAAAGGACCTCAAGAGACCTTGCATCCCGTATTAAACGCATGACACGGAAACATACATTAAGTGATTGATTGGTTGGTTGGTTGGTTAAACACGTTGGTTAAACATGTTGGTTAAACACGTTGGCTGATTAAACACGTTGGTTAAACATGTTGGCTGGTTAAACACGTTGGATAGGCTCTATTTAAACAAGCGAAAAAAAACCCATCTTGGATCCCGTTTTTAACACATGAAACGGAAACATGCATTGATTGGTTGATTGGTTGGTTGGTTGGTTGGTTGGTTGGTTAAACACGTTGCTTAACCATGTTAAATACGTTGGTTAAACATGTTGGTTAAACACGTTGGCTGGTTAAAAACGTTTGATTGGCTCAATTTAAACAAGCGAAAAAAAAACATCTTGGATCCCGTATTTAACACATGAAACGGAAACATGCATGATTTATTGGTTGGTTGGTTGGTTGGTTGGTTGGTTAAACACGTTGGTTAAACATGTTGGTTAAACACGTAGTTTAAACACGTTGGCTGGTTAAACACGTTGGTTAAACACGTTTGATAGGCTCAATTTTAACAAGCGAAAAAAAACCATCTCGGATCCCGTATTTAACACATGAAACGGAAACATGCATTGATTGATTGATTGGTTGGTTGGTTGGTTAAACACTTTGGTTAAACACGTTGGTTAAACACATTGGTTAAAAACATTGGATAGGCTCAAAATTGGATCCCGTATTTAACACATGAAACGGAAACATGCATTGATTGATTGATTGGTTGGTTGGTTGGTTGGTTGGTTGTTTAAACACGTTGGTTAAACATGTCGGTTAAACATGTTGGTTAAACACATTGGTTAAACATATTGGTTAAACACGTTGGCTGGTTAAACACGTTGGATAGGCTCAATTTAAACAAGCGAAAAAAAAAACATCTTGGATCCCGTATTTAACACATGAAACGGAAACATGCATTGATTGATTGATTGATTGGGTGGTTGGTTGGTTGGTTAAACACGTTGGCTGGTTAAACACGTTAGAGAGGCTCAATTTAAACAAGCGAAAAAAACCATCTTGGATCCCGTATTTAACACATGAAACGCAAACATGCATTGATTGATTGGTTGGTTGGTTGGTTGGTTGGTTGGTTAGTTGGTTAAACACGTTGGTTAAACATGTTGGTTAAACACGTTGGTTAAACATGTTGGCTGGTTAAACACGTTAGATAGGCTCAATTTAAACGAGCTAAAAAAACCATCTTGGATCCCGTATTTAACACATGAAACGGAAACATGCATTGATTGATTGATTGATTGATTGGTTGGTTGGGTGGTTAAACATGTTGGTTAAACACGTTGGTTAAACACGTTGGCTGGTTAAACACGTGAGATAGGCTCAATTTAAACGAGCGAAAAAAAAACATCTTGGATCCCGTATTTAACACATGAAACGGAAACATGCATTGATTGATTGATTGATTGGTTGGTTGGTTGGTTGGTTAAACACGTTGGTTAAACATGTTGGTTAAACACGTTAGTTAAACATATTTGTTAAACATGTTGGTTAAACACGTTTGATAGGCTCAATTAAAACAAGCGAAAAAAAAGAGACCTTGAATCCCGTATCAAACACATGAAACGGAAACATTGATTGATTGATTGATTGATTGATTGATTGATTGATTGGTTGGTTGGTTGGTTGGTTGGTTGGTTGGTTGGTTGGTTGGTTGAAATTCAAACACACATAAAACTGTTTAAATAGTGCCAAAACCACATAATTTGATGACCTTGACCTTTGACCTTGTGACCTTCGTCAAGGTCATTGCTCCACAAGGTCATTGCAAAAGACCCTATGGGTCAAGGACCTTTGTTTAAGAGTTTTGCCTAAATATGGCTTTTTAAAAACCATCGATGGGAGTTATGTCCCTTACATGATGGTAAAATCAATATAGTCATAATGTAAAAAAGTTGCCCCTTGAAGTACTTAACATTTTTCACTGCTTAAATTTTCTGTATCTATAACCATTCAAGAATTATAGGGAAATCAAAGACATATGAAAATCTAAAATATGACCTTGACCTTTGACCTTGACCTAATTTTCTAAGTTAGGAATCAGGGGACTCAAATAAAAACATTCCAGGGTTATACGGTTAACGGTTTATGAGTTAAAAAAACATACCGACAAATTTATTCCGTAAAGATAGATAACTCCTATAAAATTTCATCGAATCGCTTCGATCCAAATTAGCCAAAATTTTCTGAGGATGTAACGAACAATTTGTAAAAAGAATTTTGTCGCTATCTTTTTTTGTTACGAAGGAGATGCACACACATGATAAACAGTGAATAGGGAGATAACTCTTACAGAGAAAATTGTTCGTCTTAGCAGGGTGAAATTTAAAAGCGCATTAACTATACGATACAATATGAGAAATATCTAAGCGACATATTGCGAAACAAACATTTATCGCAAGAACAAAATTTGGCGGAAAAAAAAAAATAATAATAATAATAATAATAATAATAATCAGAACAAATACAATAAGTCTTTCCACAGAAAAGTGGAAAGACTTAATAATAAATATAAAGCAATTGTTTCAAAAACAATTGTTAGGCAGTCTTTCCCCTATGATGAATGGATAATTGATTTTTTTTATTGATTGATTTGGAAAAAAGGGGGGGAGGGGGGGAGGGGGGTATTTGTTTATTTGTTTGTTTGTTTGCTTTGGTATGGGGTCTATATTATTATGTTACCGGAGAAGTTTCATGTTTAGTTTGGAAAGTTTTTCTTTTATTTTAGATACAGCGCGCGCGCAAGATTGAGGAGACATCACGTGACGCGGGTTTATATTAAGAAAAACTTAGTCTTTTTATTTCTTTTTAGGTCGGGACTTTGAACAGACAACATCTATAGAGATGGAATGTACACAATGTAATTTCTTTTGTCATTGTAGGAAATTGACATTTTGATCACAGTTCACCAGCAGTGCATGTTTTGGATTTAATCGTTCCGGTGTAACTTTAAAACACATTTAATGATTATTTTTTGATAATGTCCATTTTTCAGCACCTGTTTGTAACACAGATTAGTATTTCAATCTCGGAGCGGACATTTTATTGTAGGTTTTTACTGAGATTGACGGACCTAGCAAGCGATTTTTACTGCATTGCCATTTCTTTTTTCTAGGAAAAGTCTTGAGAGATTTCTGCAAATTTTTTTTTTATAAACCTTCAGTACATGTATGCCCTGCTGACTGCAAATTTTCAGGTCGATTGGACTTGTAGTTTCAGAGAATATGTGGATTTTTTTTCAGAAGAGACGTAAGAACAATAATAAAATAAAAATTTTCTTGAATAATTGAGAGTTTGTTCCTTCAATAAACTGTCATAAATAAACAGTCATACATATTGATTGATTGATTAGTTGGTTGATTGATTGATTGATTGGTTGGTTGGTTGGTTTGTTGGTTGGTTGATTAAACACGTTTGATAGGGTCACTTAGAACAAGGGGAAAAGGACCTCAAGAGACCTTGCATCCCGTATTAAACGCATGACACGGAAACATACATTAAGTGATTGATTGGTTGGTTGGTTGGTTAAACACGTTGGTTAAACATGTTGGTTAAACACGTTGGCTGATTAAACACGTTGGTTAAACATGTTGGCTGGTTAAACACGTTGGATAGGCTCTATTTAAACAAGCGAAAAAAAACCCATCTTGGATCCCGTTTTTAACACATGAAACGGAAACATGCATTGATTGGTTGATTGGTTGGTTGGTTGGTTGGTTGGTTGGTTAAACACGTTGCTTAACCATGTTAAATACGTTGGTTAAACATGTTGGTTAAACACGTTGGCTGGTTAAAAACGTTTGATTGGCTCAATTTAAACAAGCGAAAAAAAAACATCTTGGATCCCGTATTTAACACATGAAACGGAAACATGCATGATTTATTGGTTGGTTGGTTGGTTGGTTGGTTGGTTAAACACGTTGGTTAAACATGTTGGTTAAACACGTAGTTTAAACACGTTGGCTGGTTAAACACGTTGGTTAAACACGTTTGATAGGCTCAATTTTAACAAGCGAAAAAAAACCATCTCGGATCCCGTATTTAACACATGAAACGGAAACATGCATTGATTGATTGATTGGTTGGTTGGTTGGTTAAACACTTTGGTTAAACACGTTGGTTAAACACATTGGTTAAAAACATTGGATAGGCTCAAAATTGGATCCCGTATTTAACACATGAAACGGAAACATGCATTGATTGATTGATTGGTTGGTTGGTTGGTTGGTTGGTTGTTTAAACACGTTGGTTAAACATGTCGGTTAAACATGTTGGTTAAACACATTGGTTAAACATATTGGTTAAACACGTTGGCTGGTTAAACACGTTGGATAGGCTCAATTTAAACAAGCGAAAAAAAAAACATCTTGGATCCCGTATTTAACACATGAAACGGAAACATGCATTGATTGATTGATTGATTGGGTGGTTGGTTGGTTGGTTAAACACGTTGGCTGGTTAAACACGTTAGAGAGGCTCAATTTAAACAAGCGAAAAAAACCATCTTGGATCCCGTATTTAACACATGAAACGCAAACATGCATTGATTGATTGGTTGGTTGGTTGGTTGGTTGGTTGGTTAGTTGGTTAAACACGTTGGTTAAACATGTTGGTTAAACACGTTGGTTAAACATGTTGGCTGGTTAAACACGTTAGATAGGCTCAATTTAAACGAGCTAAAAAAACCATCTTGGATCCCGTATTTAACACATGAAACGGAAACATGCATTGATTGATTGATTGATTGATTGGTTGGTTGGGTGGTTAAACATGTTGGTTAAACACGTTGGTTAAACACGTTGGCTGGTTAAACACGTGAGATAGGCTCAATTTAAACGAGCGAAAAAAAAACATCTTGGATCCCGTATTTAACACATGAAACGGAAACATGCATTGATTGATTGATTGATTGGTTGGTTGGTTGGTTGGTTAAACACGTTGGTTAAACATGTTGGTTAAACACGTTAGTTAAACATATTTGTTAAACATGTTGGTTAAACACGTTTGATAGGCTCAATTAAAACAAGCGAAAAAAAAGAGACCTTGAATCCCGTATCAAACACATGAAACGGAAACATTGATTGATTGATTGATTGATTGATTGATTGATTGATTGGTTGGTTGGTTGGTTGGTTGGTTGGTTGGTTGGTTGGTTGGTTGAAATTCAAACACACATAAAACTGTTTAAATAGTGCCAAAACCACATAATTTGATGACCTTGACCTTTGACCTTGTGACCTTCGTCAAGGTCATTGCTCCACAAGGTCATTGCAAAAGACCCTATGGGTCAAGGACCTTTGTTTAAGAGTTTTGCCTAAATATGGCTTTTTAAAAACCATCGATGGGAGTTATGTCCCTTACATGATGGTAAAATCAATATAGTCATAATGTAAAAAAGTTGCCCCTTGAAGTACTTAACATTTTTCACTGCTTAAATTTTCTGTATCTATAACCATTCAAGAATTATAGGGAAATCAAAGACATATGAAAATCTAAAATATGACCTTGACCTTTGACCTTGACCTAATTTTCTAAGTTAGGAATCAGGGGACTCAAATAAAAACATTCCAGGGTTATACGGTTAACGGTTTATGAGTTAAAAAAACATACCGACAAATTTATTCCGTAAAGATAGATAACTCCTATAAAATTTCATCGAATCGCTTCGATCCAAATTAGCCAAAATTTTCTGAGGATGTAACGAACAATTTGTAAAAAGAATTTTGTCGCTATCTTTTTTTGTTACGAAGGAGATGCACACACATGATAAACAGTGAATAGGGAGATAACTCTTACAGAGAAAATTGTTCGTCTTAGCAGGGTGAAATTTAAAAGCGCATTAACTATACGATACAATATGAGAAATATCTAAGCGACATATTGCGAAACAAACATTTATCGCAAGAACAAAATTTGGCGGAAAAAAAAAAATAATAATAATAATAATAATAATAATAATCAGAACAAATACAATAAGTCTTTCCACAGAAAAGTGGAAAGACTTAATAATAAATATAAAGCAATTGTTTCAAAAACAATTGTTAGGCAGTCTTTCCCCTATGATGAATGGATAATTGATTTTTTTTATTGATTGATTTGGAAAAAAGGGGGGGAGGGGGGGAGGGGGGTATTTGTTTATTTGTTTGTTTGTTTGCTTTGGTATGGGGTCTATATTATTATGTTACCGGAGAAGTTTCATGTTTAGTTTGGAAAGTTTTTCTTTTATTTTAGATACAGCGCGCGCGCAAGATTGAGGAGACATCACGTGACGCGGGTTTATATTAAGAAAAACTTAGTCTTTTTATTTCTTTTTAGGTCGGGACTTTGAACAGACAACATCTATAGAGATGGAATGTACACAATGTAATTTCTTTTGTCATTGTAGGAAATTGACATTTTGATCACAGTTCACCAGCAGTGCATGTTTTGGATTTAATCGTTCCGGTGTAACTTTAAAACACATTTAATGATTATTTTTTGATAATGTCCATTTTTCAGCACCTGTTTGTAACACAGATTAGTATTTCAATCTCGGAGCGGACATTTTATTGTAGGTTTTTACTGAGATTGACGGACCTAGCAAGCGATTTTTACTGCATTGCCATTTCTTTTTTCTAGGAAAAGTCTTGAGAGATTTCTGCAAATTTTTTTTTTATAAACCTTCAGTACATGTATGCCCTGCTG
The DNA here is from genome assembly GCA_037788925.1 of Mytilus galloprovincialis. Classification (NCBI taxonomy): domain Eukaryota; kingdom Metazoa; phylum Mollusca; class Bivalvia; order Mytilida; family Mytilidae; genus Mytilus; species Mytilus galloprovincialis. The sequence continues at coordinate 78,201,797 of CM075336.1, forward strand.
ACTGCAAATTTTCAGGTCGATTGGACTTGTAGTTTCAGAGAATATGTGGATTTTTTTTCAGAAGAGACGTAAGAACAATAATAAAATAAAAATTTTCTTGAATAATTGAGAGTTTGTTCCTTCAATAAACTGTCATAAATAAACAGTCATACATATTGATTGATTGATTAGTTGGTTGATTGATTGATTGATTGGTTGGTTGGTTGGTTTGTTGGTTGGTTGATTAAACACGTTTGATAGGGTCACTTAGAACAAGGGGAAAAGGACCTCAAGAGACCTTGCATCCCGTATTAAACGCATGACACGGAAACATACATTAAGTGATTGATTGGTTGGTTGGTTGGTTAAACACGTTGGTTAAACATGTTGGTTAAACACGTTGGCTGATTAAACACGTTGGTTAAACATGTTGGCTGGTTAAACACGTTGGATAGGCTCTATTTAAACAAGCGAAAAAAAACCCATCTTGGATCCCGTTTTTAACACATGAAACGGAAACATGCATTGATTGGTTGATTGGTTGGTTGGTTGGTTGGTTGGTTGGTTAAACACGTTGCTTAACCATGTTAAATACGTTGGTTAAACATGTTGGTTAAACACGTTGGCTGGTTAAAAACGTTTGATTGGCTCAATTTAAACAAGCGAAAAAAAAACATCTTGGATCCCGTATTTAACACATGAAACGGAAACATGCATGATTTATTGGTTGGTTGGTTGGTTGGTTGGTTGGTTAAACACGTTGGTTAAACATGTTGGTTAAACACGTAGTTTAAACACGTTGGCTGGTTAAACACGTTGGTTAAACACGTTTGATAGGCTCAATTTTAACAAGCGAAAAAAAACCATCTCGGATCCCGTATTTAACACATGAAACGGAAACATGCATTGATTGATTGATTGGTTGGTTGGTTGGTTAAACACTTTGGTTAAACACGTTGGTTAAACACATTGGTTAAAAACATTGGATAGGCTCAAAATTGGATCCCGTATTTAACACATGAAACGGAAACATGCATTGATTGATTGATTGGTTGGTTGGTTGGTTGGTTGGTTGTTTAAACACGTTGGTTAAACATGTCGGTTAAACATGTTGGTTAAACACATTGGTTAAACATATTGGTTAAACACGTTGGCTGGTTAAACACGTTGGATAGGCTCAATTTAAACAAGCGAAAAAAAAAACATCTTGGATCCCGTATTTAACACATGAAACGGAAACATGCATTGATTGATTGATTGATTGGGTGGTTGGTTGGTTGGTTAAACACGTTGGCTGGTTAAACACGTTAGAGAGGCTCAATTTAAACAAGCGAAAAAAACCATCTTGGATCCCGTATTTAACACATGAAACGCAAACATGCATTGATTGATTGGTTGGTTGGTTGGTTGGTTGGTTGGTTAGTTGGTTAAACACGTTGGTTAAACATGTTGGTTAAACACGTTGGTTAAACATGTTGGCTGGTTAAACACGTTAGATAGGCTCAATTTAAACGAGCTAAAAAAACCATCTTGGATCCCGTATTTAACACATGAAACGGAAACATGCATTGATTGATTGATTGATTGATTGGTTGGTTGGGTGGTTAAACATGTTGGTTAAACACGTTGGTTAAACACGTTGGCTGGTTAAACACGTGAGATAGGCTCAATTTAAACGAGCGAAAAAAAAACATCTTGGATCCCGTATTTAACACATGAAACGGAAACATGCATTGATTGATTGATTGATTGGTTGGTTGGTTGGTTGGTTAAACACGTTGGTTAAACATGTTGGTTAAACACGTTAGTTAAACATATTTGTTAAACATGTTGGTTAAACACGTTTGATAGGCTCAATTAAAACAAGCGAAAAAAAAGAGACCTTGAATCCCGTATCAAACACATGAAACGGAAACATTGATTGATTGATTGATTGATTGATTGATTGATTGATTGGTTGGTTGGTTGGTTGGTTGGTTGGTTGGTTGGTTGGTTGGTTGAAATTCAAACACACATAAAACTGTTTAAATAGTGCCAAAACCACATAATTTGATGACCTTGACCTTTGACCTTGTGACCTTCGTCAAGGTCATTGCTCCACAAGGTCATTGCAAAAGACCCTATGGGTCAAGGACCTTTGTTTAAGAGTTTTGCCTAAATATGGCTTTTTAAAAACCATCGATGGGAGTTATGTCCCTTACATGATGGTAAAATCAATATAGTCATAATGTAAAAAAGTTGCCCCTTGAAGTACTTAACATTTTTCACTGCTTAAATTTTCTGTATCTATAACCATTCAAGAATTATAGGGAAATCAAAGACATATGAAAATCTAAAATATGACCTTGACCTTTGACCTTGACCTAATTTTCTAAGTTAGGAATCAGGGGACTCAAATAAAAACATTCCAGGGTTATACGGTTAACGGTTTATGAGTTAAAAAAACATACCGACAAATTTATTCCGTAAAGATAGATAACTCCTATAAAATTTCATCGAATCGCTTCGATCCAAATTAGCCAAAATTTTCTGAGGATGTAACGAACAATTTGTAAAAAGAATTTTGTCGCTATCTTTTTTTGTTACGAAGGAGATGCACACACATGATAAACAGTGAATAGGGAGATAACTCTTACAGAGAAAATTGTTCGTCTTAGCAGGGTGAAATTTAAAAGCGCATTAACTATACGATACAATATGAGAAATATCTAAGCGACATATTGCGAAACAAACATTTATCGCAAGAACAAAATTTGGCGGAAAAAAAAAAATAATAATAATAATAATAATAATAATTAAAAACCAATTGTTCAGAGAACAATTGAAGGTCTTTCTATCAAAATATATTGATATTTTGATATGAAAAGTTGTGAAACTAAGTTTAAAATGTCATTTCAATTGTCAAATGATAGCTCCTAGTAAGCTGATTCCAAAAATGTAATGTTTCCATACATTTTTTTTTAAATAAGGGAGATAATTTGTTACTTCCGGTTTGAAAAATGTTACTTCCGATTATATTTAAATATTTACTTGAAACCGATTCCAAAAATATCTGGTTCTATATACTTTTATATTAATAAAGTACAAAAAATAGCTACTTCCGGTTTACAAAAGGTCACTTCCGGTTGTGTTTTTTCAAGGTTAAATGGTTTGATACCTTTTTCTTAAAGTTGTATATCTTTATCATGTATACATATAGAATAAAAGCAAAGGTCAAAATCTAGAACGTCAAATTAAGCTATGACCTTGAGATCAATTTCAAGGTCATAAACCAAGGACCTCAAATCAAAAGACCATAGGTCTTAATTATATTTAGTTAATGAGTAATATCACCAAACGCGTATTTTTTAATACAAGAGGAGAGAAAACTCCCTTTTACATTCAACGTACGCTTGCAATCAAAATTTAAATCTTACGACATGTCGCAACTAACAATTAAGTAAAAATAATTTGTTGATATCTTATACAGTCTTTGGATATAAGTGAAAATAAGCCAAATTCAAATATTAAAATATGACCTTGACCTTTGACCTTGACCTAATTTTCATTTTTTGGGACCAAGGACCTCAAATCAAAAGATCCTAGGTCTCTATCACTTATGGTTTATAAGATAGAATTTCATATCACTTATATCAGATGAATAAGGGGAAATAACTCTCATATGGAGCGGTCATATCGCTTCGGTCAAAATAGGACAAATCATGCGAAGGATATAACGAGCAATTTTGTAAAATAAATTTGTCATAATCTTTTACGGTTGCGAAGGAGATGCGCTAACAAGGAAAACAGTGTTTGGGGAGATAACTCCTACAAAGAAAAGTATTTGTTTACGCAGGGTAAATTTCAAAAGCGCATAAACTGTTCGATATCATATACAAAATATCTAAGCGACATATTGCGAAACAAATGTTTATCGCAAGAACAAAATTAGGCGGAAGAAAAAAAAAAAAAAAAAAAAAATAATCAGAAGAAAAACAATAGGTCTTTCCACAGAAAGGTGGAAAGACCTAATAATCAGAACAAATACAATAAGTCTTTCCACAGAAAAGTGGAAAGACTTAATAATAAATATAAAGCAATTGTTTCAAAAACAATTGTTAGGCAGTCTTTCCCCTATGATGAATGGATAATTGATTTTTTTTTATTGATTGATTTGGAAAAAAGGGGGGGAGGGGGGGAGGGGGGTATTTGTTTATTTGTTTGTTTGTTTGCTTTGGTATGGGGTCTATATTATTATGTTACCGGAGAAGTTTCATGTTTAGTTTGGAAAGTTTTTCTTTTATTTTAGATACAGCGCGCGCGCAAGATTGAGGAGACATCACGTGACGCGGGTTTATATTAAGAAAAACTTAGTCTTTTTATTTCTTTTTAGGTCGGGACTTTGAACAGACAACATCTATAGAGATGGAATGTACACAATGTAATTTCTTTTGTCATTGTAGGAAATTGACATTTTGATCACAGTTCACCAGCAGTGCATGTTTTGGATTTAATCGTTCCGGTGTAACTTTAAAACACATTTAATGATTATTTTTTGATAATGTCCATTTTTCAGCACCTGTTTGTAACACAGATTAGTATTTCAATCTCGGAGCGGACATTTTATTGTAGGTTTTTACTGAGATTGACGGACCTAGCAAGCGATTTTTACTGCATTGCCATTTCTTTTTTCTAGGAAAAGTCTTGAGAGATTTCTGCAAATTTTTTTTTTATAAACCTTCAGTACATGTATGCCCTGCTGACTGCAAATTTTCAGGTCGATTGGACTTGTAGTTTCAGAGAATATGTGGATTTTTTTTCAGAAGAGACGTAAGAACAATAATAAAATAAAAATTTTCTTGAATAATTGAGAGTTTGTTCCTTCAATAAACTGTCATAAATAAACAGTCATACATATTGATTGATTGATTAGTTGGTTGATTGATTGATTGATTGGTTGGTTGGTTGGTTTGTTGGTTGGTTGATTAAACACGTTTGATAGGGTCACTTAGAACAAGGGGAAAAGGACCTCAAGAGACCTTGCATCCCGTATTAAACGCATGACACGGAAACATACATTAAGTGATTGATTGGTTGGTTGGTTGGTTAAACACGTTGGTTAAACATGTTGGTTAAACACGTTGGCTGATTAAACACGTTGGTTAAACATGTTGGCTGGTTAAACACGTTGGATAGGCTCTATTTAAACAAGCGAAAAAAAACCCATCTTGGATCCCGTTTTTAACACATGAAACGGAAACATGCATTGATTGGTTGATTGGTTGGTTGGTTGGTTGGTTGGTTGGTTAAACACGTTGCTTAACCATGTTAAATACGTTGGTTAAACATGTTGGTTAAACACGTTGGCTGGTTAAAAACGTTTGATTGGCTCAATTTAAACAAGCGAAAAAAAAACATCTTGGATCCCGTATTTAACACATGAAACGGAAACATGCATGATTTATTGGTTGGTTGGTTGGTTGGTTGGTTGGTTAAACACGTTGGTTAAACATGTTGGTTAAACACGTAGTTTAAACACGTTGGCTGGTTAAACACGTTGGTTAAACACGTTTGATAGGCTCAATTTTAACAAGCGAAAAAAAACCATCTCGGATCCCGTATTTAACACATGAAACGGAAACATGCATTGATTGATTGATTGGTTGGTTGGTTGGTTAAACACTTTGGTTAAACACGTTGGTTAAACACATTGGTTAAAAACATTGGATAGGCTCAAAATTGGATCCCGTATTTAACACATGAAACGGAAACATGCATTGATTGATTGATTGGTTGGTTGGTTGGTTGGTTGGTTGTTTAAACACGTTGGTTAAACATGTCGGTTAAACATGTTGGTTAAACACATTGGTTAAACATATTGGTTAAACACGTTGGCTGGTTAAACACGTTGGATAGGCTCAATTTAAACAAGCGAAAAAAAAAACATCTTGGATCCCGTATTTAACACATGAAACGGAAACATGCATTGATTGATTGATTGATTGGGTGGTTGGTTGGTTGGTTAAACACGTTGGCTGGTTAAACACGTTAGAGAGGCTCAATTTAAACAAGCGAAAAAAACCATCTTGGATCCCGTATTTAACACATGAAACGCAAACATGCATTGATTGATTGGTTGGTTGGTTGGTTGGTTGGTTGGTTAGTTGGTTAAACACGTTGGTTAAACATGTTGGTTAAACACGTTGGTTAAACATGTTGGCTGGTTAAACACGTTAGATAGGCTCAATTTAAACGAGCTAAAAAAACCATCTTGGATCCCGTATTTAACACATGAAACGGAAACATGCATTGATTGATTGATTGATTGATTGGTTGGTTGGGTGGTTAAACATGTTGGTTAAACACGTTGGTTAAACACGTTGGCTGGTTAAACACGTGAGATAGGCTCAATTTAAACGAGCGAAAAAAAAACATCTTGGATCCCGTATTTAACACATGAAACGGAAACATGCATTGATTGATTGATTGATTGGTTGGTTGGTTGGTTGGTTAAACACGTTGGTTAAACATGTTGGTTAAACACGTTAGTTAAACATATTTGTTAAACATGTTGGTTAAACACGTTTGATAGGCTCAATTAAAACAAGCGAAAAAAAAGAGACCTTGAATCCCGTATCAAACACATGAAACGGAAACATTGATTGATTGATTGATTGATTGATTGATTGATTGATTGGTTGGTTGGTTGGTTGGTTGGTTGGTTGGTTGGTTGGTTGGTTGAAATTCAAACACACATAAAACTGTTTAAATAGTGCCAAAACCACATAATTTGATGACCTTGACCTTTGACCTTGTGACCTTCGTCAAGGTCATTGCTCCACAAGGTCATTGCAAAAGACCCTATGGGTCAAGGACCTTTGTTTAAGAGTTTTGCCTAAATATGGCTTTTTAAAAACCATCGATGGGAGTTATGTCCCTTACATGATGGTAAAATCAATATAGTCATAATGTAAAAAAGTTGCCCCTTGAAGTACTTAACATTTTTCACTGCTTAAATTTTCTGTATCTATAACCATTCAAGAATTATAGGGAAATCAAAGACATATGAAAATCTAAAATATGACCTTGACCTTTGACCTTGACCTAATTTTCTAAGTTAGGAATCAGGGGACTCAAATAAAAACATTCCAGGGTTATACGGTTAACGGTTTATGAGTTAAAAAAACATACCGACAAATTTATTCCGTAAAGATAGATAACTCCTATAAAATTTCATCGAATCGCTTCGATCCAAATTAGCCAAAATTTTCTGAGGATGTAACGAACAATTTGTAAAAAGAATTTTGTCGCTATCTTTTTTTGTTACGAAGGAGATGCACACACATGATAAACAGTGAATAGGGAGATAACTCTTACAGAGAAAATTGTTCGTCTTAGCAGGGTGAAATTTAAAAGCGCATTAACTATACGATACAATATGAGAAATATCTAAGCGACATATTGCGAAACAAACATTTATCGCAAGAACAAAATTTGGCGGAAAAAAAAAAATAATAATAATAATAATAATAATAATTAAAAACCAATTGTTCAGAGAACAATTGAAAGTCTTTCCACACCACAGAAATTTGGATAAGAAGGTAGTTTCTTCATACTGATGCGATAAATAATGGTTTAATTATCTTTTTGAGTGATATAAGGGAGATAATATGCTACTTCCGGTGAAATGAATGTCACATCTGGTCTCATATGATAGCTTCTTTCACACTGATTGCAAAAATATATAGTTTCTATATACTTTTGTATGTAGAATGGGAGATAATTGGCCACTTCCGGTTTGTTGGAAGTCATTTTTAGTCTTCAGTAATTTGTTCATGTATCTATATGAAAAAATATATGGATTCTGAGTACTTTTATGTGAAAAAATTGCAAAAAAAGCTACTTCCGGTTTTCTCAAGGTCACTTCCGGTAGCCATTTTTCAAGGTCATTTGTCACTTAACCTTTTGTATCAGGTCAAATGTCTTTATAATGAACTTACTTGAAGTTATAATCAAATAACCTCATATCAAGACATTTCAGGGGCGACAACTCCTATAAGATGCCATCTAATTGTATAAGACTAAATGTAGCATATCTTCATAACAATTAAGCAGACATTTTGCACTTGTTCTTTTATATGTATCTCTCAAAGTGAGTGAGAAAATGCAAAAACAAGCAAAAGTCACAATTGAGAACTTGACCTTGACCTTTGACCTTGACCTCATTTTCTAAGTTAGGACCTAGGGGACTCAAATAAAAACATCCCAGGGTTATACGGTTATCTGTTAATGAGTTAAATAAACATACCGACAAATTTATTTTGTAAAGGTAGATAACTCCTATAAAATTTCATCGAATCGCTTCGATCCAAATACGCCAAAAATTACTGAGGATGTAACGAACAATTTGTAAAAAGAATTTTGTCGCTATCTTTTTTTGTTACGAAGGAGATACGCTTTGATGATAAACAGTGAAAAGGGAGATAACTCTTACAAAGAAAATGGTTCGGCTTAGCAGGGTGAAATTTAAAAGCGCATAAACTATACGATACAATATGAGAAATATCTAAGCGACATATTGCGAAACAAACATTTATCGCAAGAACAAAAGTTGGCGGAAAAAAAAAAAAAATAATAATAATAATAATAATCAGAACAAAAACAATAAGTCTTTCCACAGAAAAGTGGAAAGACTTAATAATAATAATAATCAGAACAAATACAATAGGCTTTCCACAGAAAAGTGGAAAGACCTAATAATAATAAATATAAATCAATTGCTTTAAAAAAGCAATTGTAGGGGGTCTTTCCCCCTTTAAAATTAATTGAATTGGGGGTGGGGGGTGTTTGTTTGTTTGTTTGTTTGTTTCTGTATGGGGTCTATATTATTGTTACCGGAGAAGTTTCATGTTTAGTTTGGAAAGTTTTTCTTTTATTTTAGGTACAGCGCGCGCGCCACATCACGTGACACGGGTTTATAATAACGAAAAGATAGTCTTTTTATTTCTTTTTAGGTGGGGACTTTGAACAGACAACATGTATAGAGACGGAATAAACACAATGTAATTTCTTTTGTCATTGTAGGAAATTGACATTTTGATGACAGTTCACAAGCAGTGCATGTTTTGGATTTAATTGATCCGGTGTAACTTTAAAACACATTTATTGATCATTTTCTGATATTGTACATTTTTCAGCACCTGTTTGTAACACAGATTAGTATTTCAATCTCGGAGCGGACATTTTATTGTAGGTTTTTACTGAGATTTACGGACCTAGCAAGCGATTTTTACGCATTGCCATTTCTTTTCTCTAGGAAAAGCTTTGAGAGATATCTGCACCAAGTTTTTTTATAAACTTTCAGTACATGTATGCCCTGCTGACTGGAAATTTTGAGGTCGATTGTACTTGTAGTTTCAGAGTACATGTGGATTTTTTTTCAGAAGTGACGCAAGAACAATATTGAATTTCGATTTTTCATGAAACATGATTTATTGATCATGATCATGATTGATTGATTGATTGAGTGATTGATTGATTGGTTGGTTGATTAGTTGGTTGGTTGGTTGGTTGGTTAAACACGTTGCTTAAACCTGTTGCTTAAACACGTTGGTTAAACGCATTGGATAGGCTCAAAATTGGATCCCGTATTTAACGCATGAAACGGAAACATGCATTGATTGATTGATTGATTGGTTGGTTGGTTGGTTGGTTGGTTAAACACGTTGGTTAAACACGTTGGTTAAACATATTGGTTAAACACGTTGGCTGGTTAAACACGTTGGATAGGCTCAATTTAAACAAGCGAAAAAAAAAACCATCTTGGATCCCGTATTTAACACATGAAACGGAAACATGCATTGATTGGTTGGTTGGTTAAACACGTTGGTTAAACATGTTGGTTAAACACGTTGGTTAAACACGTTGGTTAAACATATTGGTGAAACACGTTGGCTGGTTAAACACGTTGGATAGGCTCAATTTAAACAAGCGAAAAAAAAACATCTTGGATCCCGTATTTCACACATGAAACGGAAACATTAATTGATTGATTGATTGGTTGGTTGGTTGGTTGGTTGGTTGGTTAAACACGTTGGTTAAACATGTTGGTTAAACACATTGGTTAAACATATTGGTTAAACATGTTGGTTAAACACGTTTGATAGGCTCAATTAAAACAAGCGAAAAAAAAGAGACCTTGAATCCCGTATCAAACACATGAAACGGAAACATTGATTGATTGATTGATTGATTGATTGATTGGTTGGTTGGTTGGTTGGTTGGTTGGTTGGTTGATTGAAATTCAAACACACATAAAACTGTTTAAATAGTGCCAAAACCACATAATTTGATGACCTTGACCTTTGACCTTGTAACCTTCGTCAAGGTCATTGCTCCACAAGGTCATTGCAAAAGACCCTATGGGTCAAGGACCTTTTGTTTAAGAGTTTTGACTAAAAATGGCTTTTTAAAAACCATCGATGGGAGTTATGTCCCTTACATGATAGTAAAATCAATATAGTCATAATGTAAAAAAGTTGCCCCTTGAAGTACCAAGCATTTTTCACTGCTTAATTTTTTTGTATCTATAACCGTTCAAGAGTTATAGGGAAATCAAAGACATGTGAAAATCTAAAATATGACCTTGACCTTTGACCTTGACCTAATTTTCTAAGTTAGGAATCAGGGGACTCAAATAAAAACATTCCAGGGTTATACGGTTAAAGGTTTATGAGTTAAAAAAACATACCGACAAATTTATTCCGTAAAGGTACATAACTCCTATAAAATTTCATCGAATCGCTTCGATCCAAATTAGCCAAAAATTCCTGAGGATGTAACGAACAATTTGTAAAAAGAATTTTGTCGCTTTCTTATTTTGTTACGAAGGAGATGCACACACATGACAAACAGTGAATAGGGAGATAACTCTTACAAAGAAAATGGTTCGGCTTAGCAGGGTGAAATTTAAAAGCGCATAAACTATACGATACAATATGAAAAAAATCTAAGCGACATATTGCGAAACAAACATTTATCGCAAGAACAAAATTTGGCGGAAGAAAAAAAAAAAAAAAATAATAATAATAATAATCAGAACAAATACAATAGGCTTTCCACAGAAAAGTGGAAAGACCTAATAATCAGAACAAATACAATAAGTCTTTCCACAGAAAAGTGGAAAGACTTAATAATAAATATAAAGCAATTGTTTCAAAAACAATTGTTAGGCAGTCTTTCCCCTATGATGAATGGATAATTGATTTTTTTTTATTGATTGATTTGGAAAAAAGGGGGGGAGGGGGGGAGGGGGGTATTTGTTTATTTGTTTGTTTGTTTGCTTTGGTATGGGGTCTATATTATTATGTTACCGGAGAAGTTTCATGTTTAGTTTGGAAAGTTTTTCTTTTATTTTAGATACAGCGCGCGCGCAAGATTGAGGAGACATCACGTGACGCGGGTTTATATTAAGAAAAACTTAGTCTTTTTATTTCTTTTTAGGTCGGGACTTTGAACAGACAACATCTATAGAGATGGAATGTACACAATGTAATTTCTTTTGTCATTGTAGGAAATTGACATTTTGATCACAGTTCACCAGCAGTGCATGTTTTGGATTTAATCGTTCCGGTGTAACTTTAAAACACATTTAATGATTATTTTTTGATAATGTCCATTTTTCAGCACCTGTTTGTAACACAGATTAGTATTTCAATCTCGGAGCGGACATTTTATTGTAGGTTTTTACTGAGATTGACGGACCTAGCAAGCGATTTTTACTGCATTGCCATTTCTTTTTTCTAGGAAAAGTCTTGAGAGATTTCTGCAAATTTTTTTTTTATAAACCTTCAGTACATGTATGCCCTGCTGACTGCAAATTTTCAGGTCGATTGGACTTGTAGTTTCAGAGAATATGTGGATTTTTTTTCAGAAGAGACGTAAGAACAATAATAAAATAAAAATTTTCTTGAATAATTGAGAGTTTGTTCCTTCAATAAACTGTCATAAATAAACAGTCATACATATTGATTGATTGATTAGTTGGTTGATTGATTGATTGATTGGTTGGTTGGTTGGTTTGTTGGTTGGTTGATTAAACACGTTTGATAGGGTCACTTAGAACAAGGGGAAAAGGACCTCAAGAGACCTTGCATCCCGTATTAAACGCATGACACGGAAACATACATTAAGTGATTGATTGGTTGGTTGGTTGGTTAAACACGTTGGTTAAACATGTTGGTTAAACACGTTGGCTGATTAAACACGTTGGTTAAACATGTTGGCTGGTTAAACACGTTGGATAGGCTCTATTTAAACAAGCGAAAAAAAACCCATCTTGGATCCCGTTTTTAACACATGAAACGGAAACATGCATTGATTGGTTGATTGGTTGGTTGGTTGGTTGGTTGGTTGGTTAAACACGTTGCTTAACCATGTTAAATACGTTGGTTAAACATGTTGGTTAAACACGTTGGCTGGTTAAAAACGTTTGATTGGCTCAATTTAAACAAGCGAAAAAAAAACATCTTGGATCCCGTATTTAACACATGAAACGGAAACATGCATGATTTATTGGTTGGTTGGTTGGTTGGTTGGTTGGTTAAACACGTTGGTTAAACATGTTGGTTAAACACGTAGTTTAAACACGTTGGCTGGTTAAACACGTTGGTTAAACACGTTTGATAGGCTCAATTTTAACAAGCGAAAAAAAACCATCTCGGATCCCGTATTTAACACATGAAACGGAAACATGCATTGATTGATTGATTGGTTGGTTGGTTGGTTAAACACTTTGGTTAAACACGTTGGTTAAACACATTGGTTAAAAACATTGGATAGGCTCAAAATTGGATCCCGTATTTAACACATGAAACGGAAACATGCATTGATTGATTGATTGGTTGGTTGGTTGGTTGGTTGGTTGTTTAAACACGTTGGTTAAACATGTCGGTTAAACATGTTGGTTAAACACATTGGTTAAACATATTGGTTAAACACGTTGGCTGGTTAAACACGTTGGATAGGCTCAATTTAAACAAGCGAAAAAAAAAACATCTTGGATCCCGTATTTAACACATGAAACGGAAACATGCATTGATTGATTGATTGATTGGGTGGTTGGTTGGTTGGTTAAACACGTTGGCTGGTTAAACACGTTAGAGAGGCTCAATTTAAACAAGCGAAAAAAACCATCTTGGATCCCGTATTTAACACATGAAACGCAAACATGCATTGATTGATTGGTTGGTTGGTTGGTTGGTTGGTTGGTTAGTTGGTTAAACACGTTGGTTAAACATGTTGGTTAAACACGTTGGTTAAACATGTTGGCTGGTTAAACACGTTAGATAGGCTCAATTTAAACGAGCTAAAAAAACCATCTTGGATCCCGTATTTAACACATGAAACGGAAACATGCATTGATT